>CM046727.1:20816818-22033720 GCA_025584915.1 Monochamus saltuarius | reverse complement strand
GAACACTTTACAAGTGACTCCTGTTATGAATAACCTTTAAAACGAACTAAAATAATCCGGATCGGTAAATCCATCAAACTCACAAATCTTGTTCTGTTTAGTATCATGATTTTTAGACTACCACTTAACTCAGGCATAGTTTATGATCCCCCGTATTTTATCTGGCTTCATATGATTTGTGGTATGAATTTCGTTTACATTTCCTTCCTTTCCCAACATTTTCGTTCTTTAACATCCAACATAAGTCATACGTCATATGATCCATCTCTCCAAGAGGACAACAATTTTACTCAATTAAACAAAATGTTCAATATCACCTTCAGTATCACTTGGAGCTCTTTAAATGAGAGAGTAATGAATATTTTGTAAAATATTTAGTTTTAGCCTAAAATGCTTGTATAATTCGTTCCCTTAACTGCTCTTTAGTTAGTATTAAAACCATATAAACAAAATCTTTCATAAAACTCCAGAAACTAAATTTCAATAGGTTGAGGTCGGGGGAACGGGATGATGAGCGTGAACTTAGCCCCCCATTTTTTGATAAACTAAAAAATAAAACTTGTACTGAATTGTGCCAAATTTGTGCTACAATGTGCCGTAGTAGCCCCCCACTTCGCGAAAATCGTATTTTTTTAATGTGCTATATTGTGCTAGTTGTTCTGAACATTGTGCCGTTTAAAAAAATTTAATATCTGTCTCCGTTCTCCGAAAACTTCGGAAAACCGGATTTTTCTAGCCCCCCATTTTGTCACAATACGATTTTTTTTTCAATGTACTGAATTGTGCTAGTTGTTCTGAACATTGTGCCTTTTAAAAAATTTTGATATCTACCTCCGTTCTCCGGAAAAACCGAATTTTTTTAGCTCCCCATTTTGACACAATCCATTTTTTTTCGATGTGCTGAATTGTGCTAGTTGCCCTGAACATTGTGCCGTTTAAAGAAATTCGATATCTGCCTCCGTTCTCCGGAAATTTTGCCACGACGTTGCTGCACCTCCCATTTTGCCTGAAAATTAAAAAAAGGGATTGTGCTGAATTTTGGTAGTTGTATCGAACGCTGTGCCGTTTAAAGAAATTTGATATCTCCCTCCGTTCTCCGGAGGTGCAGTAAGTTTGTGTCAAAATGTCCGATTTTCGAGAAAAATGGGGGGCTAAGTTGACGGTTAACTTTCCGTTTTTCCGGATTTTCCGGAGAACGGAGATAGATATCGAATTTCTTTAAACGGCACAATGTTCAGGACAACTAGCACAATTCAGCACAATCTCGCTTTTTAATTTTCGAGAAAAATGGGGGGCTAAGTTAACGCTTAAATTTCCGGTTTTTCCAGATTTTCCGGAGAACGGAGATAGATATCGAATTTCTTTAAACGGCACAACGTTCAGAAGAACTAGCACAAAATAGCACATTAAAAAAATACGATTCTTGCTAAGTGGGGGGCTACGTGAAAAACACGATTTATTCATTTTCTAGGAAAATGGATATTATTTTGCTTTAAAATTTTACGGCACAATGTAGCACAAATCGGGCACAATTCAGCACAACCATTATTTTTTAGTTTATCAAAAAATGGGGGAGTAAGTTCACGCACATAACGCGATGGCGATTTAACAGATGCAATCCCTCCTCTACCAATTCACAAATTAGGAAAGATATCAATTTGATCGTAATACGGAGGAGCCGTCAAGTTGAAACTACATATTTTGACGAAATCAGACGAAATCATCAAGTCCAGGAAAAATTTGTCTAAAAGCGTAGTTTAGTATTAAATAAACAACAACTAAGGAAACGAATTGTACAAAATGGAGAGTACTTTAAGCTGAAATCACACATTTTCCAAAATATTCGTAAATGTCTCTAAAATCTGAAGTGATCAATAAAAATCATTTTATAAATATTTATTTTGACACCCTGTATTTTGAAAATGGAGCTACGAAATGAAAAGTGTAAAAGAGTAAAGAGAATTATTTTAGTCCAAAAAATATGTGGTATTTGTAACACTCTATATATTTCTATATCCTTTTGACATCACGTTGGTAATTTATGAATAAAGTCGGGTATTCTAGTGTGGCTGCTTGTTCTACATAATAGCTAATTAAGAATCGATAACAAAATATTTTCACTCACAAATGAATTTGAGGTTACTTAATGCTATTTTTTACTGTGTATGCTTATTTAACAAAATTACTTTAATTTTAACCATATAATTCGCCCCAGGATTTTATGCCGCAATTAGGAAATACCCTGTATATGCAGGGTATTTCCAAATGTTTACCTTTACTTAGTCAAATCATTATTTGACGTTAAATATTTTTTAAATTTATAGAACAAATTACTTTTACTTTTTATTAAGAAATTCATTCTTGCATTTAAAGTGGAGTCGCCTTGTAAATAAGTACAATTTCTTAAATTTTAGGCTTTAAATTTTCTAATATTGACTAAATGGGTAAAAGTACTAAACTAGACAAAAATTCGTGCCATAATATTTGCAATAAAACATAAGAAAGTCGAACCCGGTTCTCTTCTCGCGCAATGCATTACTTTAATTGCAGTCCGTTACTTTTCTTACTTGTTCGCTTCAAAACAGCACAAACTCTAGGCAACAAAAAAACTGCCGACGTAAACTTTAATATCAAAGACAATATATTTCTTTGGTAACTTTTACAGACACCGCCGTACTTTGCGTACGTTATCGTAAAACTACCACAGTGTCTAACCGCCGCTAGCCAGAATTAAAAGTCAGCCAGCGGAATCTTCAATTTCAACGTCTAAAATATCAGTCGGTTTCATACCCAGAACTTCCACGGCCCAAGCTGCGAAACATGGGGTAGTTTTTAATTAAGGCGACAGAATGGGAGCGTTAAGAATTCCTAACATACCAGACCATTTTAATTGTGTTACAATTGAGGTGACGTCTCTTTCTAACCCGGGAAGAAGCCTCGGTCAATAAAGGACGGAGGGATGGGACATAAAGAAGTGGTAACGAGGAGGCCGATAAAATTTAAAGAAATGCAAATATGCTTTTAATTAGTAATATTAAATTATAAATTCTAATTATAAAGTTGGGGGCCGTTAAGAAAAATGTGACTTAGCCGCTTTTTTATCCTGCGGTGAAGTTGGAAAAAGGCGCGTTAACAGAACTTACTGTTAAGTTAAAAAATTTAATAAACAAATACAAGCAGATATTACAGATAAGGGGGAAATTTTCAGGGCAAGTAACAGACAGAGGTCAATAAGTTTATAAATAACATGTGGTCATTCATCAAAAATTAAATTCTTTATCTGCAAGATACAGGGTGTCAAATGGATACACACCGAGTATGATCATCCCTGATAACCTTGACCTTTGAAAAAAAAAAATAGTTTAACATCAATGTTGTAACATTTTTTTATTATAACTGATAAAGATGAATCTATTATTATCATATTTTCTATTTTCATCTCAATTTTAATATCATATTTTCTATTTTCATCTCAATTTTAATAGAGTTATACAAATTTTGTAATATCCCCGTTATATGTCTTCTATTATGTTTCACTGACAGTGTTATTACAAAATATCTAAAACTTAAAAAATCGGTAAAAGTTTGATACATAGTAATTTTCCGGGTTGTTATGCCGTGGCCTCGGTAACTGGTCGCTGCCAGAAACAGAATTAAATTGCACGTCCCTGGTCTAAGCCGGAATTCTTTAACCTGCCCTGATATTAGAAAAAGGAAAAATTCGTGTTTTCCACGTAGCCGCCCATTTCGCGAAAATCGTATTTTTCTATAATGTGTTATATTGTGCTAGTTGTTCCAAACATTGTGCTGATTAAAAAAATTTGATATCTGCCTCTGTTTTCCGGAAAATCCGGAAAACCGGAATTTCCTAGTCCTCTATTTTACCACGATCCGATTTTTTTTTGCTGAATTGTACTAGATGTTCTGAACATTGTGAAGTTTAAAAAATGTGATTCATTGATTCCTTATTAAAATAAATATCTGTTTCCGTTTTCAGGAAAATGCAAAACATCTAAAATTTTAGTGTGACCTTACTATGCCCCCTACTTTGTGCAAATCGTGTTTTTCTTAAATGTGGTTATTTGTGCTAGTTGTTCTGAACATTGTGCCGTTTAAAAAAAATTACATCTGCCTCCGTTCTGCGGAAAATTCGGAAAAATCAGAAATTTGGGCGTGAACTTTGCCCCCCATTTTTGCCGAAAATTCAAAACGTAGTTGTGCTGAATTGTGCTAGTTGTTCTGAACATTGTGTCATTTAAAGAAATTTGATATCTATATCCATTCTCGGGAAAGTCCTTACTGCATCTTCCATTTTGCCTGAAACTTAATAAAACGATTGTGCTGAATTGTGCAGTTTTGTCGAACTCGATACCGTTTAAAGACATTTCATATCTATCTCCATTCTCCGGAAAACCTAATGTTTTGACACGACTATGACCATTAATATTTTTTCCAATTTTCCGGAGAACGGAAATATATATCAAATTTTTTTAAATGGCACAATGTTCAGGGCAATTAGCACAATTCAACACAATCCCGTTTTTTAATTTTCGAAAAAAAAATAGAGCACTAAGTTCACACTTAAATTTCCGGCTTTTTCGGAGAGCGGGATAGATTTCGAATTTCTTTAAACGGCACAATGTTCAGAACAACTAGCCCAATTCAACACAACCACGTTTTTTAATTTTCGGGGGGCTAAGTTCACACCCAAATGTCCTGTTTTTCCGGATTTTCCGGAGAACGGAGGTAGATATCAAATATTTTTAAACAGCACAATGTTCAGAACAACTAGCACAAATAAGCACATTTAAGAAAAACACGATTTTCGCAAAGTAGGGGGCACACCAAGGTCACATCAAAATTTTAGATTTTTTGCATTTTCCGGAAAACGGAGACAAATATATATCTATTTTTTTAAACGGCGCAATGTTCAGAACATCTAGCACAATTCAGTAAATCGAAAAAAATATGACTGTGATGAAATGGGGGGGCTAGAAAATTCCGGTTTTTCTGGATTTTCCGGAGAACGGAAGCAGATATCAAATTTCTTTAAACGGCACAGTGTTCGGAACAACTAGCACAGTATAGTACATTAAAGAAAAATACGATTTCGCGAAGTGGGGAGCGAGGTGGAATACACGATTTTTTCATTTTCTAGAAAAATGGCTAGTATTTTTCTTAAAATTTTTATGGCACAATGTAGCACAAATCCAGCACAATTCACCACAATGTTTATTTTTCATTTTATTCAAAAATGGGGGCTAAGTTCACGCACATCAAAAAACCTTTATTTTTGGCCACAGAATACGCCCCTAGATTTCTGACCGTACCAAAAGACACTTTATCTTCGACTTAATTCATAAAGAAGCAAGGTTATTTTAAAAGAAGATATATATTTTGAATGAGATGTAACTGGTCTGCTACTTCCTGCTCGGCCTAAGCGGCTCGACTTGAAGAAAGCGACCTACATTGCAGTAGGTACTTAACCGCAGACTTCTAGCACTGGGCGATGCGCCATTAAATCTATAAATGAATTATTTGTGAACCTACATGTGAAGGAACAGCCAGTTCAATTGTCGGTCATCTCACCTATGGCATACTGATGAAGACTAACAAGTCCGAAACCGTTCTATGTCTGGTGGAGTGGCCGACAAGGGATCTTGGCTGTCCACACAGATACAGCAGGTGTAATTCAATGCCGGTCGGGGCATTAGCCCGCGGAGTAGTTGTTTTCTTTTCATTTATAGATATATACTTTTATATTTATTGCAAGATCGATGCATACCAAAGTGAAATACTGGTAATCTAGTATCGACTATGTCAGAAAAGCAAAGATAATCCTTATTATTTTTTTGATATCTTAAGTATGTGGTATTCCTTATTGTAAATTCGTTGATAGTTAAAAGAATTTTTTGGTGTATATTTGATAGCGGCTACCTATAATTATCCAGAAATGACACAATAGGGTGGATGCTTTCTCAGTCACGTGACCATTTGTGGACAATTCATATTGGCTAAATCTTGAGTTTGTCACGCTCGATGAATGGTGATTCCATCAGCATTATCGGACCATCTACGATGATGATAATGAGAATAAAAATTAAACGCCAGCGAGGACTAAGAACTGATACAGGACAGTGTAAGTATTGATTTACTAAATTTGTAAAATTATTGTTATTAATGTTGCTAATTGCAATATATTACAATCTAAAATATACTATTCAGAATGTAACAAGTAAAATGGTGCAGAGTAAAAAATAAAAGCCATAATGTAATTTCTCTGTATTTATTCAATCCTAAATAAAGTTAGATGGATTAACAAGAACAAACGTGTGGGAGAAGTTTGATGTTTTTTGAAAAAAAGTTTTATTAGCTTCACATTAACGTATGTGTTGTTTAAATTGTGAAAATGGGCGGATTATTAAATTTACATTTAATTCGTGGTTTTATAAATGTACATCGAAAGTAAGTAAATCAAAACATCCATCAAAGAAAGATACAAAAATTAAGTAATCCATTTGATTTGACTGATGAACAATTTAAAAAAAATATTTAGATTTAGTAAAGGTTCAATACGACAATTTATAGAGGAACACACATGTCAGTAGCTGCTTTCTGCAAGCTTCTTGAATGCCATTATGAGGTAACAGTGTATTCCCTGCTTAACAGATTGTTGATAATTCAATTATTGTTTTTTTTTTTTTTATTTTAAGATGATATAAATATGATAATTAATTAAATTATGGCAAAACTAAAGCTGTTTATACTAAACTGTTCTTGATACAGTTTACTCAGTTATTATGTGCTTTCTTGTTTACTAGGTTTGTGGGAACATCATAATATACAAATCTTTCTAACAACTGTTAGGCAACAGCATTGGTTACGTTACCTGTGTAATACAGTTACAAACTGATTTTTAACAGTTCTAAATTAAAATTATCACCAATACATGCCTGGTAACTACCTTACAAGTATGTTAAAAATAAAAAAAAAATTTTTTTCTCACAATTTCCTGACCATCATTCACAATAAAAAACAAAAATTTTTTCTGGGGTATGAGTTATTTATTACATAATAAAAAAAAACATCAATTGAAACTACGTACGTTTCGGTTTTACCCATCTTCACAGTTTAAACCATTTACAGGATCATCACATAATTATAACGTTAAAACACAAATGGAAACATAAATCTAAAAAAAAGAACTTTAATACATACATTATTGGTTATCATTATGATCGGTCAGTGGTCGCGCAGTTTAAGGCGTCAGTACATGAATCGAGGTGACTATAAGCTATACTCGTGGAGAGATTGCCACCCTCTCTGCGGGTATGGTAGGGTGGAAGAATGTTGGCTTGGGTCAATGCGAGAGATTGATACCGGTTGACATTTGACTACCCCCCTAATTAATGAGGTATTCCAGGTTTCCCTTGTTAACGTAATTTTAATTTTAATTGTTTGTTGGGTTCTTCTATATGTATTTGAAAAAATCATGCAATTTCCCCATTAAGTTTAGGTTTTACAATAGTAAATGTGAAGTATTTGCTATCTAGAGATTTACATTTAAAAAAGATAAAATTGTATCATAAAACAGTGTACCTAAAATAAAGCAGTAAATAGTAATTGATTAACTTCTATGAATCACAAGAGTGTATTTAAATATTCCAAGTCTACTTCATTTTCCTATTTCCCTTTACGGGCAGTAAGGGATGCTTAAAAATTTACATAAATCAAAAAATCCCTTTCAGGGCGACAAAAGTCAGATTTAAATGCAGCATAAATTCCTCCCCTTCAATGTGCAATGCGATACCCAACAGAACAACCAAATACCTCCAGGGCCTGCACCTAGAGAATTCGATACAGCAGCGAAGTCAGCTCCCTGCAAATCGTTTTTATTTATGATATCAGAGAGGCTATTACTTAATGGTTCGTACATTTTTGAGAGTTTCAAACATGTGCCTTGCTTAGGGAAATTATTTATAGCAGGAAGAATGCCATTTAAGAGAGCAAAATAAAAGAGGATTGCAGTGGCGTACGAAAAAGAACTTTAAATTTCAAAAGGTAATAGAATTTCAATATTTATAATTCTATGTAAATATAAATGTGACGTGACAATGGAAGAAGCCATTTGTTCATCCATGTATTTTATGGATTGCATTAATAAATACATAATTCCTTGGAAGATCTAGACCAAAGTGCATATTTATTTACAATGCTCTGTTTCATTTAGTATTACTTAACGTTAGTAAGTATATTACTTTTAAACACAATCTTCTATATGTATGACATAAAGTTACACATAACAGGAATTGTTGAATGTTGGTACAAGAATCCTTATAGAATTTGTTATTCCCAATTTTTCAGCTTTGTAGTTACACCTTGTTCATTTATTTAAAAACTTGTGAATAGACTTTACATAAAAACTTTATTGATATCAACTTAAATTAACATTACTATATTTTAAAATGAAAATTTCCTTTAAACTATAGAGGAATAATTATTGTACATCAGTATAAACTACAACGAAGACACAATCGTAGGATGGAAGCACTCGCATACTCTCCCATTTCATCATAGTATAAAAAATTTAAGATTTACATCGACATTGACAGGACGTCACTTTCTATAAAAAGTTGATGATGAGGTGAAATTCTGATTAATATTCGGTTTAGTTTTGACATTATAATAAAAGTTGTAACTCGCTATACTTAAATATACCCTTAAAGTTCTTCCAAGTAGAGACATTTTCTCTCTTCGAAATTTGAGATGTCACAACATAGTACTGTTCGAATCTCAATTGTTTGAACCTTTCAAAGAACAGCTAAAGAGGCAGATGACAATTTGATATCTGAAGTTGTACTAAGATGGTTATAAGCTGCATCCAAAAGAGTTTTGTTAACAAATCTGCATTTAAGTTAAATTTACATGTATTACTTCATTTCATTTATAATTGCCTTTGTAGCTTTACAGTGGATAGAATTGCTCTTCCAATTAATAAAAAGTAGATAGTGGCTTGTTAATTGGTTAATTTGGAACAATTTAGATGAATGAAACCATCTTTACATTTTTCACTATGGAGTCACTAGCAATACACATCCAAGAGTAGAAATATAAATTTGACTTTAGAGTATCTTATAATGCAGGAAAATTATGTCGAAATTAAACACACATTTAAACGGGTTGATTAGGATAATCATTTGGTATAAATAATATAAATTTTACAGTAAAATTCTAAGAAATTCATTCATTTACATTTACAAGGTACGCTGAAAGTGAAATATTCAGTTTGTTTTAGAATTCTGTCAAATTAAACTACAGTACAAGATGGAATTGGATATTTAACTCGTCTGCAACTTCTCATAAATTTTTATTTTTTTTATTTTTATATTCTTCTGTTTTTATTTAAAACGATAATGAATAAGAATATTGTACAAAATTGTATATACTTTTATTTAATAACACGAAAAAAATATATATTTGCAAAAAGTGCCAAATGATGCGACAAGAAGTAAGTGTATTTTTTATGAAATGAAAAATGTACCTGTTATCAAGCTTACGGATCGAGTTTTCTTATGTTACCTTTCTCATGGTTACTATCAAAACATTGCCAAACAAACCCATAAATATAAAAAGCGCTTTTCATAATGAGTCATTCTGGTGGAAATTTATTGTCTGATATAGAAGCAATAGCAAACGGCCTAGTCCGACAAAATCCAAGGCATGGTATTAGTTGGAGTACCAAAAATTTGAAGATTTAAAGTTAGCAAGGTAAGCAATGCTCCCAGCAACCGTCTACACTATAGACTCATTACTCAATGTTGAGAACTATGAATTCAGATAAGAAAAATCAAGACATAAGCAGATTTTCCCAACTAATCGCATATTTGAAAAGAAATGCAGAGGGTTACAAAGAAGAAATATATAACTTTCTAAGTACTGCAGATGTTGAAGCATATTTACTCATGGAGGTTGCTCTGATACTCGGCATTTTTGGAGCTTGTAGTCGGGAACAATAAACTAATGTCTCGAAAATATGCAACTGATTGCAACTAATTTTAGATTGAAGGATTTCGAAGAATACACTAGACATGGTTGTAAAAGGTCCTTCGTCACCATTCTGGTTGATGGTGGTGCATATATGCAGATGTTAAAGCGTCATGGAGGCTGGAAATGTTCTTCAACGATAAAAGGCTGTTGACAATTCTTTAGAGAATAAAAAACAGATATCAAAGAGGGTCATAGAGTCAATAAAGGATTTAACGATTGGAAACTTAAACAGCTCCACCACATCTAGTTCTGGTATGTAAATTTCTAATTGTAAAATGTGTATTATTAATGTTTATAATAAACCTTAAGTTTTATAATAATTTTGTTAAAGAGTTATATTTCTCTGTTAAAATCGGGATTTTACAGCAGTAGTACTGTAATACATGCTATTACGAAACTATTTATAGAACTGTAAAATTCATATTACTAAACGAAAATACATAAATATAATTTAAAATATTTTCTTATTTGAATAAAAAATAATATATTTGAATAAAGTAATACGACCGAACAATTTCAAACGACACAAATCTTTTGGATGAAACTAGTATACTCAATGCTGGTAACTGAAACAAATCAAAAGAACTGTAATTTTCCATATTTGAAATCTCTAACTTCAACTAGGTATTGTGAAGTAATTGCTATTTTCAGTGGCACTGTAGCTTCACAATTTCATTTTTGAACAATAGTAACATTAATGGAAGCCATGGACAAGGATTCTTGGCTGTTCACACAGATACTGCAGATGTAATTCAATGCCGGTCGGGGCATTAGTCCGCGTAGTAGTTGTTACCTGTAGTATCATTTATAGATTTAATGGCGCGTCGACCATGGCGAAAGGTCTGTGTTTGAGTACCTGCTGCAATGTAGGTCGCTTCCTGCAAGTCGAGCCGCTTAGGAAGTAAGCAGACCACTTATATCTCACCCTCACTTGATTTATAAGTGAACATACATATGAAGAAACAGCCAGTTCAACTATCGATCATCTCACCTATGGTATACTGATGAGGGCTAACAAGCCCGAAACCGGTCTATCTGGTGGTGGGGCCGACAAGGATTCCTGGCTGTTCATACAGATACTGCAAGTGTAATTCAATGCTGGTCGGGGCATTAGTCAGTTCATTTATGAAAGTCATTTGGTACATCCACTATTAATGAGAGTCATTTAAGTAAGAATATTGCCCTTATTTCTTCATTTTGGTTAAAGTAATCAATCCTGAGAGTTTATTGCACAATCACCTTTATGTTTTATGAAGTGCCATCCGAACTATTCATGGAAAATCTGTATCAAGCATTACCTATCAATTAAATATCTATTAGCTAAAACATTTAAAAACAACAATAGTTTTTATTAAGTTTTCAGTTTTATGCACAATAAATTTAGGTAACTATAAACAATTTTTCTCAACATAATGTTATGGCTATGTCACTGAAAATTATTTTATTAGACAGAGCAAAGTTCCATCTCTCTACGCCTCTGGATGCATCCAAATGATCCCGATGAAAGTAGGTTTTAAAATCAAGGCCATATTTTGTGTTTCTTATCAGAAGGGCTATGCTTCTTGTATTGGGGTACACATTAGAATGGATGGTACAAAGGGGTGAAATTTGAATAAAAATTACATTCTGAATATTCAAGAGGCCTTTTGCAGTGAAATTTTGTCCGATTTAAATTGTAATACTGGTGGATAATTTCCGTTCGGTGGAGAAGGACGATTCGTTTTATTTTATGGGATAACCTTTTTCCTTCATTAACCGAAAGGAAAAACACGTACATAAATTAGATATATGCATATACTGATATTTATAAATAGACTTTTGTCATTTTTCATTAAACCTGCATTAAAAATTATTAATCTTTAATGTAATATCCTGTCAAGAGGTTATTTTAAATATACTTTATAACTATATCTATATTTGAAGGTGTTATCTAGATATCATATATCAATTATTATTATCCGGTGTTTAGTAATCACATATATTTACGAAGGATACTTGCTGATATTATCTGATTATATGAAGAAATATTTTATATTTAATCACATTTGTAGCTAAATAAAATGCAGTGTGTTTGTTTGATACCTATTTTTCAACGGATAATTCGATTTTCAAATTCTATTTATTTAATATATAGTACTTTACATTTTCGTTGTCTCAACTTTTTGTGTTTGCTTATTTCATGGCCCGCTATGATGAAAAACCGCACACAAAAATTATGTGGGTCCAATAAATTAGTATTATTATTGTTATTAAAGAAACATTACATCATATGTACTGTCAAGAATTTTAATCAGTCTAGCCTTTATCGCCACACTGTATAGATTACATTATTGATTTGGTGGTATGCAAAAATCCAAGATATCAAGTTTAACTGAAATAGTATATGGCAGGAAGTTTATAAAATAGGCGCCATATTTCAAAAATGCCATTTTTCCAACATGCCCTATATATGCAAAAGAAAAATATACACTACAATATAAAATACATAATTAATGTAAAAAATACCAAATCGATACTCCCAGCTAACAATTTCTTGTTCGGTAAAAATAGTAAGAACGTTTCCAGAGCAAATTTTATAGAGCAATGTTTGTTCTAAGAACATTTTCAAAACGTTCTTACAACACTTATACCATTAGAATGGACACCGTTCTATAGAACCTTTTAGTTCTTTAAGCGGTTCTGTAAAGCTTGCAGGAAATACTTATAGAATTGTTGAATAAACGTTTTCACAAGTCTTAAAGAATTTTTATAACACAGTTACAAAGCAATCTCATAAAAATTCTATAGCACTTCGCTATACAATTTTTGTGTTGCATGATGTTATATTTAAAGAACTTTAAAATCGTTTAATTGTATCTTTTAAAAACAAAATGTTTCTGTATCGCACATGTTAGAAATAATATGGACGGGCCAATAAGACCAATAAGATGGGCCTAATCAGGCTGCATAGGAGAACTTACTTAGATCATTACGAATTGCTTAGTTTGTTTATCCATCAGAGAGCAGTACATTTTAATGCGGAAAAAGTTTTATCGTGAAATATGTGGTACATAATGGTAATTTTTTGACGCGTTCTAAGTTAACCTTATATTTCCTATAATGCTGGAAATTTAATTAAAAAAAATGTTTTCTAAATTGATGAATTTAACAACCAACTGTACATAAAATAGTCGGAAAGTAAGTATATCCATATTATTGATACCATTTCGCCTATTTATATTGTACATATTTTTAATTAAGATTTTTTTTCTTCTTCACAATATGGCGACAGAAAGAAAGACTTCATCTTGTACTTCCAATGGATTCTCACTAATATGACATTTTTGTGTCGATTGATGATTATAGACCAAATATGGTTCGTAAGCAACTAGGTACTTAATATTCACAGTGTTGTCATATTTTAATGTGGTAATTTTAGTTATTTAAATCTTATTTAATAAATCTAATAAAATTCTTTAACTTTAACATCTAGAAGTGCAAACGTTTGTTAAGGTTTGGAATGGTCTAAATTAAACATGTTAC
Source organism: Monochamus saltuarius (assembly GCA_025584915.1). Lineage (NCBI taxonomy): Eukaryota > Metazoa > Arthropoda > Insecta > Coleoptera > Cerambycidae > Monochamus > Monochamus saltuarius. The sequence goes on along the minus strand of CM046727.1, from coordinate 22,020,151 downwards.
TGAATTTCTATAAGAAAATCAATTTCTCTTAGCAATCAAATAATTCTTATCTATCGTAAAGCAATTTTCTTTCTGCAAGCAGATAATAATTTTTACAAGTCACGACTATGTTATACAAATTTCCCCATTATACTTTGATCAAAATATTTCGTACTATTAAAGGCAGGTCTCGTCAGATGGGGCTATGGGAAACCTACATATATAAAAAATGTTGGTTCTATAGCGTTTCTTTATGGAAGAAAAAGGCTTTTGTTACTTATTTACTCTACATATAATTATTTTATAACAACTGTATTATTATTCTCTACAACTGCTTTAAAGAGCTGTTTCTCCTAAGTTCAAAAATCTCTCATGTGAATACCGTACATTTACATCTTTCATGTAAAATTATATGATTTTTTTCTAAAAATACATTACAACGTCGTAAAATTACATTTTATTTGTACAATAACACGGTTTGACTATGCCTCATTCCTGCACTAAATGGTGGCTATGGCCTACCAACGTAAGTCGTTCCTGGACACAATTGCGGCCTGCTTTATAATAATACGCCGCCTCCTCTCCTGAGCAAGTCTCCGACTGCTGGGCTAATCATCATATTATTATTATTGTTACTAAGTATATCGGGTGTCCCTGTTATTCGTTCTTAATTTTAGGAAATAATAAATAATGAAAAAATAATAGGGGTAGGTATTTTCTAGCTCATTTTTCTCTACGGCACTCTGTATTCCTATTGCCCCCGTATCAGGAATTTCAGCTATATAAAATATATAAAACAAACATATTTGACTTTTTATAATTTTTTTAACATAACCTAATAAAGAACAAATAATGTAACATTCTAGTAAACAAAAGAAAAATAATAAAAGGTGTATTTATATACTACATAATGCGCGTTTACAAAAGTTAACTCATATTAATCTAAACGTCTTTCTTCTTTAAAATAACAAGAAAAGCAAAATACAGATATAGTCACACCAGTTATCAGATTTTAAAGAAAAAATTGCTAAATGTTTTTAATCAAATTCAGGGGTAAAAATAAATCATAGCAGGCGTTGGATAGCTATTCTAAAAGTTGTGGTAGGATCAGAAGAAGCGGTATCAATGTCATTTAACTAAAAAGTATTTGCTGGATTATCTTGAAGAATAGAGTTTCTACGAATTTCTACACAAATAAAACTTTTAGGTCGTATAAAACAAAACACTCTGTATAGTTTCTGTTCAAATTTCACATATAGCGGTTTTGAGGGGTCCTAATTCACATGACCTTATCAGATTTTAAATAAAAAAATCTCATAGAAAATGAGCTGCAAATAAGTTCTAAATAAAAACTGTATTGTCTAAGTTCCAGCTATGTGGATTTCGTTCTAAATTGAGCCAGATATGTTGTCATTAAACAGTTTTAAAAATATTAGATTTTTTATGATACCTGACTTTGACGTTTCAATTTTTTGTCAACAACATTTAAACCCACAATGTGTAAAGTTATAATATAACAGTCAAATAAAAGAAATAGGTACGTATATCAGTGGTAGCTAGTGCAAATTATATTATAATATTAATTAAATTAAGTACCTATAAAACATACCGTTATATAGGGAATAATTTCCAAATTCACAGAGAAGTTTCTTGTTAAAAATATTTCCAACAAAATTTACAAAATAAAAAAGTAAAATCTAAAATTCGTTATACAGGGTGAACCTTAAATAAGTACAAATATTTTAACTGCTGGTGTAGTTCGTCATATAGATCACCCTAGTAAAAGCCATTTTTAAAAATTTCTAATATTTACGGAGATAATAATTTTTTTTAAAAATACCCACATTTTGAGGACCGCTGCTTAACCAAGCTAATAAACCATATGATTTTTTGCGAGGTTACCATATCTTCTCAATATGAATATTACGTGTCCCTTAAGGTAATAGTAAAGTAATATGGTTAATTCTATTTTAAAAATACTTGTTTGAAGCATAAGTACAGTAAAGTTGGGTATGTAGTATGTGATATGCAGCAATATTAACATACATTTTAATTGCTTAACTGACCTTGCTATAAACGATTAAAAATGAATTTCCGTAAAATATTTAGAAGATATTACGTGATATTACTATGTCCAATGTTCAAAAATTATACATAAACGTGCACACAAGCACCTGTTTGTTAAAAAATTACCTATATAGTCAGTAATCCACATTTCACAAATTAAATGTCATTGTACACTGTTAGAAAGAGACACAAGACACAATTTACTTAAGTTATTTTATGAATAATAACGAAAAACTATGATTTTCACACAACATATTAAATTTAAAAGTTCCTTCAAGCAAAGACATTTGTGTAACACTGGCAACACTGTGAACTACACGTTCAATCTGAAGCGCTATGACTCATAAATGTATGAAAGTCAGCGGTCCTCAACAAGTTTTCTACAGAGAAATTACAAAATTCATTAAAAATTTCACTTTTCTATTGCTGATTTTTCTCTAAAAAAATTATTAATTATGTGTTCTACACAGTGAACTATACTGCTGGTTAAAATATTTGTACTTATTTAAGGTTCACCCTGTATATGTGACATGCAGTTTTCGTTAGTCAACTGATAGATGCATCTTTCCTGTGACATTATACTCTTCCAAATTTTAACTCAATATTTATATTTAGTTCAAGTTGATATTGATCAAATTAAAGACACCTAAATTTTGTGAAAAATAAAAACATCAGCTTATATTTATCAGTAGATTATGAAAAAATTGGGTTGTTAGCAGAAAACTTCTGGAATGCTAGGTTTCTTTCTTTATAAACATATGTGTGGAATGGCTTTGTTATATAGATAATGAGGTGTTGAAGCTCGCAGCTGCTTAGAAAATGTTGGTTTATTATAAGTAATTTTGATTTTGGATCGGTCAGTGGTCGCGCGGTTTAAGGCGTCAGTACTTGAATCGAGGTGACTAGATCGGAGTTGGTTTGCGCCCAGCTGCCGGAAGACCGTATATAAGCTATATTCGTGGAGTAGATTGGCACCCTCTCTGCGAGTATGGTAGGGTGGAATAATGTTAGCTTGGGTCAATGTGAGAGATTGATACCGGTTGATATTTGACTACCCCCCTAATTAATGAGGTTTTCCAGGTTTCCCTCATTCCTGCACTGAATAGTGGTTAGGGCCTACCAACGTAAGTCGTTCCTGGGCGCAAATGCGGCCTGCTTAATAATATGCCGCACAAGTCTCCGACTTCTGAGCTAATTCATGTGATTAGAATGAGGGGTAGAGATATTATTATTATTATTATTTAAACTTTTCATGTTTGTAAAGTTAATGAATTAAACATAGTTCAGAAATCATTCTAAAATAACAAATAAAGTGTTCAGCAAATTTAACGAATAGAGAGGAAAACGGAGAGTAATGACAATAAATGAAGAAGTCATGCTGTCATATTTTTCAGATTTGAAGAAAAAATATGCAATTTCATCTATGTGGCCGAAGTATTCGATTTTTTTCATATATTTTCAGGTATTAACAATATTGTGTGAAACTAACTACTCAGTGGACAAAAGCCCCAACCTGCGTTGAATTACACCCACAATATCTACCCATATATTCCTTATTATTAGCTTTTGTAACAATTTTTACTGTTTAAGAAAGGTATTTTAAGCTAATATGTATCAATTCTCCTACAATTCCTATCAATGAAGTCATATGTATGTTCTCTGATACCAAACATCTAGGTATGCTAATGAACACCCACAGACAAAACTCTATTCAATAATTATCTAAAAAATGTATTCTATTTACTAACCTGATATACTCTATAATTATATGGAGTGGGAACTCGAAATTCAACCACAATAGATGAGATCTGATCTATTTCTGCATTTTTTTGGATTGCTTCATCAGGTGACCTCCTTTAACTTGAGTCAAATATCTAACTATAAAAATTGTTATACCAATAAATTAAAATTATTTGAAATTAAAAATGACAGTTAATCAGTTTGATGCAAAATGAAATTATTTAATTTTATTTTGGCATTTAATTTCAAATTATTTTATTTTATTGGTATAATAATTTTTATAGTTAGATATTTGACTCAAGTTAAAGGAGGCCATCTGATGAAGCAATCCAAAAAAAATTCAGAAATAGATCAGATCTCATCTATTGTGGTTGAATTTCGAGTTCTACCCATATAATTAAAGAGTATATCAGGTTAGTAAATAGAATACATTTTGAAGTATTCGATGTTGGAGATTGCTATAAAAGTCTACAATAATATAGATATTGGAAAATATAACAAGCTTAGTGCTTATTCTGCTTATTTGTAGACTGACTCGAGTTGACAAAAAGCAAAAGAGCTGCAGCATTGGAAAGAGTACATATTGAAGAATTTTTGACTGGGACTTCTGATAAAGAATATTTAATGATTAAGGTAATAATATCTATTTACCTTCTACATGTACGGTAGGTATATAGTGAACTTTGAATTATTTTAGGTTGCACTAATGATGGGAATTAACAAGTTTGAAAATTAGTGACGTACAAGACGTTGGCAGTAATTGTTTTAATACCTAAATTTACAATTATAGAAGATGGATTTTTCGTGAATGCTGTTGAAATATGCAGAAAATATATTTATCTGCGCCCAATTCGCTTAACAAGACAGATTCTTTTAAAGTTACATCAATTAAAAATGTATCTCTCAGTCTGTTGGCATCAATACGTTGGCGAAAGTACCCTTAATAGTTGCTTCATTCCTGAATATTGCAAATTCAGAAGCATATACTAGCCATTAAATGATATGGTGGATGGAAGAGCGCCTCTGTAGCAGAAAGTTATGTTGAGGTGTCCATATCTAATAAATTCGATCGATATTGCAAGAAAAATCTGTAACTTGTGCAAATTTTTCACAAACTTCGGCAGACGTTTAGCGTTCCAAAAATGATGGCAACAATGCTACAAGGGTTGTTATTAACGTAAAGGAAATTAAATGTAATAAAACAAAAAACGAAATGTCTATTACTGAAAATGTAAATGCTAATTTATTATTTTTTTAATTATTCTACTAGTAGATAATGTCCATATGTGTGGACAAAAGCCGATTATAAGATGATCACTAGCTATTATTTCAATTACGTTACTGTTAATATTTATTTTAAGTTTATTATATTGTGGCAAAGTATCTTTATAGGAAACAAAAGGATTTATTTTGTTTTTTCAAAATTTATTGTTACCGTTTTATGATTAAACCATTTAATAATGCATATTATGTCTTGTTCTTCTTTTAGTTTTAGGAGCTCACAACTTTTAGCTTGATAATAAATACCATGAACAAAACTAATTATTGTACCACATATTAAGGGTATTAATTACTTAAATAACTAATAACAATATTGGTCCCAGAACTATGCCCTGGGGTACACCATATGTTCCAGATTCTACAGAACTAATACTTTTACCAATTGATACAATCTGTTTTCTATGTGTCAAATAACTTTTGAACAAATTGTAGAGGATGTTTCTTATTCCTATATCATGCAAACATCTATTATTTTCATGTAATTATCTGCTATCAAAGTTTCCTCCATAAAATTCGGACCTACCTGTATATTCAATTCCTTCTGACATCTTAAGTGCCATCCTCTGTTCCCCTTTTTTTCAACAAATTTAGTATGAAATATTTTTGTTATTAAAGTTAAATTTCTGCAAATAACTGTATGGATCCTGCCCTACATTATTTAAAAAACCTTAACTTTAATGTTGCCTAGCCGCCACTGCCGCATATGTGTACGTTACTGAAACATAAAAGAGAAAGACCATTAATTCCTTTGGATGTTGCAACGAATAGTTTTATGACAGATGAACATTCGGCAGTTCGATACGAAACAGATAACTCGTCGGGTAAAAAGACAGCGCCAGCGTAACCCATCTCGGTCTAACATCCCCTCTATCTTTATTGCGCACCGCAGCGCGGCGAGCGGCCACCCGCTTAACTTCAATGCAAGATTTAATTAAATCCAAGTCTTGATTTATTGTCGCTTGAGCCGCTGCACCTCTTCGCACCCCTCGCGCCTAGTCCTTTCGTCCTTTATCCATGCGGACATAGGCGGGTACGCGAAGGCGCTGCTGCAGTGATACAAGCTTTACTAAAATATATTAACAATCACTAAACCTGAACTATTAATTACATTTTCCATGTATGGTAAACAGAAAAATAATTTGGATTAGCTTTAACTAATCAATATGTATACCTGTATCTTTCCATCACAGTGGAAAATATCTAACGTGACTCCAGTGTTCAAAAAAGGTGAAAGATCAGACATACGTAATTATCGCCCGATAGTTAAAATCAGCAATTTTATTAAGTAATTTGATACATGGCGATTTTCCGGGTTGTTATGCCGTGACCTCGGTAACTGGTAGCTGCCAGAAACAGAGTTAAAATGCACATCCCTAGCATTAGCTGGGATACTTTTACCTGCCCTGGTTGTTCTTGGGCTAGGCTCTGTGGGGACAGAACCGCTATCGGTGTCTCTGGGCATGTCCATATATTGATTTCGGTTCCTACTGTTGGTATTACGACTGCAACGGTCGAAACCGCTTCTCGGATACTGGTGGTCCTCCGAGGTGTTCCGTAGCCGCCGCTGTAACTGGTCGCTTCACGGCATAACAACCCGGAAAATCACCATGTATCAAATTACAGCATTGGCCGTGAAAGCCTAAAAACCACTATAATTTTATTAAGTGTTTTGAAATGCTGTTGTATGATTTTATATTTTATCACCCAAAACAACTAATTATGGAGACGCAATACGGTTATTTTAGGGGTCTGTAGTTACAAATCTCTTCTGTATTACACAGTTTTTAGCCAATGCCATTGATGACAGATTTCAAGCTGACGTGATTTACAGTGATCTGACAAAGGCATTTGACAAAATTTGTTTCTCTTACAACTTATTAAATCTTATCTATCCAACTGAGGTCTACATGTTATTTACCGCATTTGCACGTCTGCTGAAGTACGAGCCACCTCGAGCATCCCTCAAGGGTCTAACTTGGGACCCTTATTCTTTAGCATATGCATTAATGACATCGTTAATAATAATTTAACTGTGCCCTTAAAATTTTTAGTACAATTAAGAACTCTGACGATGCTGCTTTTCTGGACCTGATACCTTCTTCTTCTTATTTAATTTATTTATATAAAGTAATGCATAATCTCATTCACTGCAGTCCCATCTTGAGAATGTTGGGCTTTCATGTTCCCAGAATTGAAGCTAGACAATTTAACATGTTTTATTTGTCACCTGTACAAATATTCTGAAACACTAGCAATATCATCAATATACAGGGTGTCCAGAAACAAGTGATCAAAAATTATACATCTTACAGGAGAAGTCAAAATAATGTCTGTATTTTGTATACATTTTTGTCCTATCTGGCTTCCTTAGGGATATACAAGGCTTCCAAGTAAGAAATTAAATATTTAATTTCAGTCATAATTTCTAAACCGTTACTTTGGCAACCTCGAAATTTGGGTGACAGTCGTAATTTATAGTACTAGTTTTCTGTTGTCCTGATTAAACTGAATTTAATAACATAAAGTGATATGAATTAAGAGTTTGTTGTTTTTTCGTTTACAAGCAGATTTTAACTTTTTAAAATTGACTAAAAATATCTCTAAAATGGTATTGTCTGAAGCTATTTATTTGTGGCTTTTAAAACTGCAATCAGAATGCAGTACAACAGCGTCTACAAAATAATTAAGTTTTTTCATATTTACTGCCTTCTTAAATACTCCTACTACTACTTGCTGATCTATCACTGTTGCTGCTACTGCTTTATAGTATAATTCATGTATCCATAAATGCCTTTAAGATTAAATGCTCATTCATTTTCTTTGCATGCTATATTGAAATTTTCTTTTCAATTAACTATAAGGAAAAATCAACAATACGGATAACTTTAACGTCAGCTGTCAAATGTAATTTTTTTTTGTTCTTTTACATCACTCTCCCACTACTCAACTAATTTTACATTACATTATACTTACATTACTTACTTCCGGACGATAGAAAACTAGTAATAATTATACACGTTTAACTAGTCTAGTTTAAGTAAAAAAATAATGTCAAGGAACACCAATCTTTAAGACATAATACCAACGTTTCGAATAATATACAGCCTTCTTCAAGGTTCTGTAGTTTAATTAATGAATGTTATCTATCTGAATTGACGACCCACTGTTTTTCCTGCTTCTTTATGTACTTGCAATTTGTTGTCTACTCATATGAAGACTCATAGAAAAACTATATACTATCTACATAACCTTAAAGAAGGGTGTATTAGTCCAAACGTTGGCATTATGTATTCAAGATTGTTCCTTCTTCACATTATTTTTTGAAAAAATTATTTTATGAATTTCTACGATTAATTTGTAACTTTTCTTTTCGTCAAAAATCTTTAAATTTTTTTTGTTTTATCACGTTAATATTAAAAAATTAGGCGTTTTCAAAAATATGTGTCAAATTCAGAACGTTGGTACAAAGGAATACTACTGATACGTGTACAAAATCGGGAAAAATCTGTAGACTCACAAAAAAGTATTTTTTCGCCCTGTAACCTCGCTAATTTTGAGTTTTTCGAATAAATTTTATAGGGCTTTATGGCATTAATTTTTCGTATAGAATCCAACTTTCTACATTTTTTTCTATATGTTATTATTTATATTTCTGCAGGAATTAACTTTTGATATTTCTATATATATAAAAAAAAACTATATTATAGCATCAAGTTATTGAAAACACATTACATTTACATAAGAGAAGAACAAGGGTACTTTCCTTAAAATTAATAAAATCGACAACTGTAACAGTTAGCACTGTTTCATAGTTTCAAATAAAATGAAATAAATCATTCCTGTTTAATTGAACCCAATGCACCTTTCTTAATATAAATTGGAAAAATTATGCAATAGAAAATCTTCATCAGAATCATCGTAGCTGCATTATCTATTGGAGTTATTCAGCATTTACAAATTATCTTTATTTTTCCTATTTCTAGTCATACTCCTCAAGATATTCTGGAAGAAGCAAATGTGGTTTCGTTAAATCTATTACCATTAAAGTCTCGTGAAAAATATGAAAAAGAGTTCCAGCTATTGAAATGTTGAATGGAGATTAGGCAAATAGGAAAAATATGTAGAAAAGTGGTCCTATTTTACTTTTTCAAAAAATATGCCGATTTGAAGCCTTCAACATTATGGAGCAAATAGCATGTTGCGATCTACACGACAAATTAAAGACAATATCGACATTAAGTTTCCTAAATTAGCAGCTTTTTTGATTTGAAAAAGGAAATCTCCTGGATATAAAGCCAAGCAAGCCAATACTTTTTCAAGGGAGGATATCAACAAGTTTATTGCAGAAGCTCCAGATGAAACTTACTCACATATGAAGGTAAGATTGATAGGTATTGTTGAATAATAAATAAAAACGTAACAAAACATTTTTTATTAGAAAGTATATGAAAAACGACAATGAACTGACATTTTGGGCTATTGTCATAAGTGCATTTTTCCTTTTTCAAGTGGAGCTTATATTTGGAATTGCTGGGGCATGCCTTAGCGATAAATTAGTTAATATGGTACTTGAAGATATCAGTGATAAAGGCGATATTTTGGAGGTGCAAATACCTGACTCAAAAACTAATTTCAAAAGGAAATTTACAATAACAAATGAGATTGTAAGCGGAGTATCTGTCTTGGATATGTATAGAAAATATAGGGACTGTAGTTCCCCTAACACATGACATTCTAGTTTTTTTGTAACTTATGCTAAAGAAAAATGTACAAATCAGGTAATTGAAAAAAAACCACAATTGTCAAAATTCCATAAAGAATAGAATATGTATTTTCAAATTTGGATGATTCAAAAGGCTATACTGGACACAGTTTCCGCCGTACTTCAGCTACGTTATTAGTCAATACTGGAAGTGATATTTACACTCTAAAAAGACATGGAGGATGGCGAACAAATGCAGTAGTAGAAGAGTATTTAGATGATTGTATTTCTAAAAAATGTTAGGTAGCCACCCAAATAATTGCGGGAGGAAGTACTACTTAAAGTACCAAAAAACGTTGTCTTATTTTCGAAAATTGTGTTTCTACCAAAAGTACTTCATGAACGACCACGAATTTGGAAAGTAACAAACAGGAACTCATCTGCACCAGGAGAGCGAATATTTCTTCAGGGGGAATTTAAATTATAGTAATTTAACTAATTGTACCATAAATTTTTACAATATTTAGTTATCGATGTTAATTTAAACCTCAATTTAAACTGTTTTCAATTTTTATAAATAAAAAGAAGTCCATACACAACTTCTTACAGCTATTTGAAGTTTCTACTTGTTTGCCTCCCGAGAGAACCAAAGTATGATCCTCCCAGGGGAGGAAAAGTACTACTTGCCTTCCTGAAATGAGCGAGTAAAATAGTATTTTCCTTGTAGGGAGTAGAAAAAAGCATTTTTGCACGATCGCGTGCTTTTATTCATCGCCGTTGAAAAATAGATAATTTTGCGTATCTATAGCGATTAAAAAGTTGTTTTTTTTTTGATAAGGGAAAGTTAATTATTTCTCCAGATCGGTAATTTTTTTACGATAATGTCACCTTATCATTGACACTAAATTAACTAAACTGAAATAATAAACCTACAGTGACATATACTTTGGATAAAAAATATTATTTATATTTCGTGCACGAAATTAGTGTTTTATGGCGCTTTCGAATAATTCTACGGTCTCGACCAAAAATTCACATTGTCACGCGCCATTATAAAACACTGATTTTGCACACTTAATATAAAAATAACTATGTTAAGTACATACAGACTGAAAGTAAAACAAACTATTTCCTTTTTTTATACTTTTCATGTAAATGCTTATGTTTGTAACTGTTCTGTTTGTTTTGTCATATGCTTATAGTTTTGTTAGTATGTATTTGTAAATACCTTTTTTTATATACACACTTGTATTGTAAACATTTCTGTTTTTTAATAAATTTTCAATTCAATTCAAACTAAATTTTTTATTACCATATTGAATTTTTGTCCATAATATATTATTTTAATGTAACCAGTTCCTTTCCTGTAAATAAATTAGTTTCCTGCTGCGACAGTTAAAGTAACTCATAAGTGATATTGCATCAGTCATAGAGGAGAAGGGGGCACATGTGGACAGTGGGTGCATGTGGACAGCTTAAATTCTCCCGCTATTATTGCAACTAAAATTTACAAAAATTTATCATAGATGTCTCTGTATGTACCAACAACACTACTGCATACCAAAACTTCTTAGCTTTTCTGTGGTAAAAGTTATTGTAAACAGTATGCCACATAGTGGTTTTTTGGTTTTTCCTCAGTCACGGCGAAGCTTTTGCAGAGTCACCACTGAAGATGCCGACAGTGAAGAGCGGCGAAACGTTTGGAAGCATGGGATGCGACCAGTTACAGCGGCGGCTACGGAACGCCTCGGAGGACCACCAGTATCCGAGAAGCGGTTCCGACCGTAGCAGTCGTAATACCAACAGTAGGAACCGAAATCAATATATGGACAGGCCCAGAGACACCGATAGCGGGTCTGTCCCCACAGAGCCTAGCCCGAGAACAACCAGGGCAGGTAAAAGTATCCCAGCTAATGCTAGGGATGTGCATTTTAACTCTGTTTCTGGCAGCTACCAGTTACCGAGGTCACGGCATAACAACCCGGAAAATCACCATGTATCAAAGTATGCCACATGCTCTCAAAACTTTTTGTTGAAGCGCGCTAATTTTTCGTTGCTCCAGGTAAGTAAAATCTTATTTTTTTATTTTCTCATATACTATAGGTCTGTTCCAACAGCCGTTGAGAACTGGTTCAAAACTGTCAGAAATGTTTGACCAACACCGTTTTACGTCGCATTCGCCGATAGTACATTAACAACTGAACTGACTGACTAGTTCTGGACGGTTCAGAATCGATTCTAGCTGTTGTTGGAACAGACCTTATATATGCAAAAATGTGTGTAGATTGCGACAATACTATAAGATCTGAAAATTGTGTATACTCATAACCTAAAAACATACGATAGGGGTACTTGTGGACAAAAAAATGGGGCCCCTAGCTAATGAATGTGTCCATATGTGCCCCCTATCTGATAAAATCAATTTTTAGTTTTGAATTTTATTTGCAGAATGGTCAGAAAAAAAAACAAATCGGGCGAACATTGATGAGACGGATGTTCAAAAAGCACTTACAGAAATATGTAAAAACAGAATGTCGATCCGTAGTGCAGCTGCTCATTTTAACTTGAAGAAGTCTATGTTGCACAAAAGGTTAAAACTAGTCAAGGGATGGAATGGCATTGGCAATGATTCTGGTCTTGAATCAGAATCTGAACTCCCCACATATGATGGGCGACTGTATAAATATGCGAGCAAGCAAGTTTTTTCGTCGGATGAAGAAAGAATGTTAAATGAATACATATTAAAATGTTCTAAAATACATTTTGGCTTAACATATAAGCAAACGCTAAGCTAGCCTACGAATATGCCAATAAACTCAACAAAAAATATCCTGTTAAATGGGATATTCAGAAAGAAGCCGGCATTGATTGGATGAAGTCTTTTTTAAAAAGAAACAAGAATATTTCATTGAGAAAACCCGAGAATACAAGTTTGGCTCGAGCAACAGCATTCAATAAACATAATGTAGAAATGTTTTTTAAAAATTATCAAGAAGTCCTAGAACAATATAAGTTTGAACCAAGTAGAATCATTAACATTGATGAACTACTACAGTCTTACCAGTTCCGAAGGTTTTAAGCAAGAAACAGGTTGGCCAGATAGTATCTGCGGAACGTGGTCAACTAGTCACTTTCGTTGGCATTGTAACAGCAATTGGGAACGCACTTCCACCTCTTTTTGTATTCCCTAGAGTTAATAGCAAACCCCATTTTGTCAGCGGCGGTCCTCCTGGTTCTGTTACTTTAGCACATAAAAGTGGATGGATTACACCTACCCTCTTTTTGGAATTGTTAACACATGTAAAAAAACATATGTCAGCTTCAAAAGAAAATCCACTATTGATACTTCTTGATAATCACGAAGCTCACATATCGATAGAAGCCATAATGTTTTGCAGAGACAATGGCATTGTAATGGTCTCTTTCCCCCCACATTGCTCGCACAGGCTACAACCTCTCGATGTGGGGATTTTTGGGCCTTTCAAATCCAAGCTTAAAATAGCCTTCAATGATTATATTGCATCCAACCCAGGAATACCAATATCAATTTATAATATTCCAACTTTATCAAAAGATGCTTTCTATTCAGCATTTACGCCAATAAATATTGCTAAATCGTTTGAAAAACCTGGATTATGGCCACTAAATAAGCTTGCATTTAATGATGATGACTTTCAAAGTTGCTATGTTACCGACAGACCAATTGCGAATGACCATAATGAACCAAATACGTCACAAACATCAACATTGTCTCTTGAGAAAGAGGAAGTATTACCACGCACAGTGTTAACTCCTGAAAATGTAAGATTATTACCTAAAGCTCCACCTAGAAAAACAACAACACGTGCTAGAGGCAAATCTTGCATCTACACTAGCAAAACTGTAGCAAAACTAGCTCTGTAAAGAAAGCTAAAGCAGAGACGGTGAAAAAAGTCGTAAAGACAGCGACTCTTGCACTTTTCTTTAAATCCCCCAAAAAGAATTTATACTTTTCTAAAAACATTCATGGTAGGCAAATAATATTGGATTATACTCTAAACAAGTTTGACAGTGTAAACAGACACTTTTTAACTTATTACTTTTAAGGAAAAAGCGGTCTGAAAAATTCTGTCCACATGTACCCCCTTCTCCCCTACATTATCCTATTCCAATTCCAATACATTTTATCTCCCAACAACCACCAAAGTAACACTACTGAGATAGAAATCTTCAAAGAGTAACTATGAAGTAACCAAATTTTCTACTTTATACAACAAAGTTACAGTCGCCGCTACTTATTTTCAACTGCTTCTGGTTATTTTACAGTTACGTGACCTCTAAGTAGCTCTCCTGGTTTTGGAGAGATCTCAGTCACTAGTCTACTTGTGTTACTAAAATATGAGTAACTAGAACTATTTAGCACCATCACATACAGCAACTAGAAAGAGCTCATTCACCATGAAATAAATTGTAGTACCAAAGTTGAAAATATTCATTAATGTAATTGTCTAATATCTGTACCTATTCGAAAATGTCACGTATGAAGTATACTTTATGTCTTTTTGAAAATTATCATATATTTATTATAATTACTAATTTAGTGCTAAGTATGGATAAAAACCTCTATCAAACTATATCTATAATCTATAAACTTTGACCCAGATGTTTAAGCTGGCCACAAACAATTCAAAGGACTAAACACGCAACAGGGGTAACAAGCAAAGTCTCAAAGAAATGTAATAATAATAATGCAGGGATCAACTACGATAGTTGCGTCAAGAATTCAGACGACTTACGTCACGGTTGACGTTACGCAATTGTTTTTGGTGTCAACATCATTTGGTAGTTCGTCGGGTTAAAACACAATCATTTTTTGTAATTTAGTGTAATATATATTGCAAACATTTAGTGCAGTATATAGTTTTATTATTCGCAGACTAGAAGATCAACAACGTTTACATTGTATTCAGAACGAACAGCATGGAAAATATTACTAAGAACAGTGGGAACTTCGAAGTCTTTGCACAGAGAATGTGGTGGGCAGAACTTTACTGCTACTTTAAAATAACGCTACAGTCTCGTTCATATTGTCAGTTTCCATTACAGATGCTAAAGTATCATTTACTTTCAATTTGCGTTTCTTAAAGTAAACTACTTTGAAGTAAGATTTGTGAAATGCGCCAAGCAAGCTTAGTCACCATTATTGCAAAATATTAATCATAACATTACAAACAAGCTTTTGTCGTTACTTGTATCACATTTAATGAATTGATGCATAAAAGTTAATTTAATTTTCAACAACAATAAAAAATAACTTTCACTATTTAGATTATCACACTCACATGTAATGTTGATAACATTGATATTTTAGAGGACATTTTTATTAAAACATATATATTTTAAAGGGGTCTACTAGATTTGAACGTTGTATAACTATGTGTGTCAATAAAATTTCATTGGTTTTAATTTTGGGGTTCAGGCTACCCCATAATAATATTTAGTTCAAAGTACCTACAGGTTTCACTTACGTAAGTAATACCTACTGCACTTATAAAGGTCTGTCCATTATCTCCTTGCTTCAGAATTAAGAATATGAAGATTTAATACGTAGAAAGAAATTAAATGTAACTGCGAGACAAAACAAGCAACATGCTAATATGAAAGAGTGCTGAGAGAGTGTTGAAGTTCCTTAGAAGTTGCGGTTTTCACGCCGTGTTAACATCTCCACGGAACCACAATGTCGTTGGAACTCAACGTGGTGTTAAAAGTTCCGGAAACGTCACCGGAACGTAGCAAGCACCAAATACGTATTCCCCATTTTCGTCGTAGCTACATAATGGGAACGTTTCTTCTACGTGCCCATGGTTAGTGGCAATATACTTTGAAGTACCTACAATAGTCGTGTATACGTTTAAACGACTAATTGTGCTAGTTGAGCATAGAATATCTTTAATTTATTTCTTAAAATTATATGTTTCTATGACTTTGAATTTATTTCATAGTTTTTCCCCTCGTTACTTACTCATGATCGTCAGCTACACAATCATAATCCTCACTGAAACTGGGGATTTTAATATATTTAGTTAAAAAATATAAATAAATGATAACCACGTTTATTTGATATCAGACTTGAAACTATAAATAGAAATGGCGAATCTTTTTTGAAGAAGGCGGAAGAGGTTATTAATTTGGAGAGGCATATTTGATGAGAAAGATAAATATTTAATTGAAATTTGCTATGCAATACACAGAATTGGTATATATTGGTGGACAAAAATCTCAAAATGCAATCTGCTTACTTTTTCCCTTAATTTTGCCCCTATTGTGACCCCTCTGACTTTCTGTCTTTGTTGTTTACGCCTCTATGATTCCATACCCTTTATCTGAGTAAAATTATGCCGAGTTAATATCATATCTGCGCCTTTGTAAATTCATTATTATGTATATCTACAAACAAAACGTTCAACGCTAAATGTTATCTAATAAATAAAAAAATAGCAACTGAAACGTCAGTTATTTACTAAAATTATATTTCTGATTTTGCTATACAAAAGTAAATCGTTTTTAACTATAAAGTTAATAGACCATAAAGCTACAATTGTATAAATAATTGATATTAGAAAATTATGTCACTAAAAAATATATAAGTTCAACAAAATATAGGAGAGCAAGCAAATAAATAAGATGGCAAATATATGTATAACAATAGTAAAATAATGTGTTTTTATTGATATGTCTATACCTCCTTCTTTTAATTTGATGTAGATATGGAAAACAGATTTTGATATTGGCCCTTAGTCGCGTCATGCGGTTTTCTGCAAAATATTCAGGGAATTGTTTATAACAAAAGGTACATCTAACCTCTGTACGCTCGCAACTTTTTAATTGGTTATTTAACAAATGACCCATTTTTGTTGAACATATGGCAAATGTCACACACGATTCAACGAAAATGTCTGGAAAATGTTCTCTCGGGGGTTTTCGAGGTCCCTCTTTATCACTTTGGTGTTAGCTTTATTATTTATTGCTAAATTGTTGTAACTGGGCTAATTTACAAATTAAAAACTCCACCCCCGAAATCACTAGAGAACCGGATTTTTTTCCAGGATTTCTGGCTTATTAAGGCAAACTATCGGCACAAGATTTTTGCAAATATAATTGTTTATTGTTCGATTGTTGCAACCTCGCTAATTAACAAATTAATAACTCTTCTCCCGGAATCGTTAAAAAATCGGATTTTTTTGCAATACTTGCCATATGTTCAACAAAAATAGGCCATTTGTTAAATAAACAATTATAAATTTGCGAGCGTACAGAGGTTAGATGTACCTTTTGTTATAAACAATTCCCTGCAGAAAACCGCATCCCAATAGGACCTCTCCGCAAAAAGTTGCAAGCGAAATGCTAATTTGACGCGACTACCTCATATGCTTATTATAAATGGAAAATATGTACAAAGTGATTTATAAATACTAGGATAATCATTTGAAAAATTATTTGACCCAGATTTCTTTTTTTGCAAGTATCTCCTTAAACTTCTATGCCAATTTTAATAGAATATGGTATGGTTGTAGATGATCTATCTGAATATGATTAATATAATAGTTTTATCAAGTGACACATATGACGCTAATTACGCGTAACGCCAATTTGTTTTTTTTTTTTCAAAATGTTTATTTTCATTTTTTTCCATCCGATTCTAAGCACAGTTTTGTTATGCAAAAAAACTCAATTTATTGTTTTAATTTTCAGGGTTAATTTACTTGAAGACATTGCTGATGTTGTGGTACCATTGGCAAGCTTTTTAATTTATAAAATAGAATAGGTGCCTGTAAAAATAAACCAAATAGATCGAATGGTGTATGTCAAGTGGTGTTATGTGTGTGTTACTGCTGTATTATTTTTTTAAATAATTTTAATAAATTATAAAGCTTAAAAATTTTTGGTAAAGTACTTACAGTACAAAAATAGTACCATAAACTCGACATTTGCTCTAAAATACCAATTCTAAAATGAAAGTGAGTGCATTTGTGCATTTTAGAAAATATTTCTCATGTGATTTCTTTGATATTCTCATCAGTTGGACGCTACATGTCGCTTATGGATGTTTCAATTTATCAATGATAGTTTTTTGCAACATTTTTCTAGAAAATGAAAAAACGTTATATTTATAGTTTTTTGTACAAAGTGAAATGGTGCTTCTAATAAACCACCATTAAAGAAAATTAAATAGTATTACCTACAACTAGCATTAATAATAATAATAATAATATGCTTTATTAGCCCAACAGGTAACCCCAATTACAGGACCAGCAGAAATATAAAATAAATAACAGCTATTAAAGATAAACTAATTAATAAACATAGCTACGTAGGGTGGGTGCAAAAATATAAATATGTAATTAAACAACAGAATCTTCACACCAATATAAATAGCTCATACAATACATATCCGCTATACATAGGTAACACCTACAATATATATACAGACATGCACCAAATTGTTATATTTATACATACAAAATAAATAAAAACTATTTGAATCCGAATTTGAAACTACTGAATTTGAATATTTGAAATTTATACATGAAATACTTGTCTAGCATATTGCACTAATTTAAGATTTGAAAAGTATACATCCAAAATATGGACTCAGCTCATTGAAGTAGCTACACATACAATACACTGGTGACTTCAACAACATATTAGTCTTATGACGTTTAGACTGAAACGGTATATTTTGTCTTGAATTCATTCTGGGGACGTACAGATTTATTTGAGCAAGTAATTCCGAACAGTCAACTTTATTTTTCAATAATTTACATAAAAAAATAAGATATGCACATATGCCTTTTCAAGAGAAGACTATTCTCAATCCCCGTTTCCGGATATGTACCAGTCATTCTAAATGATAAGAATTTTAAAAATTTTCTTTGAACCTGTTCAATCGCCTGCTTATGAACGGCATAAAATGGGGACCAAACTACCGATGCATATTCGACCTTAGATCGAACATAAGCGTAATATAAAGATTTCAGACATTTATCATTGGAAAAAGTTTTGCAGTTTCTTATAATAAATCCCAGCATTTTAATTGCTTCTTTCGATTTCATCTGAATATGTTCTACAAAACTCAATTCCGAATCAAAAAGTACACCCAAATCTCTAATCAAAAATTTTCTTTCCAATGCAACATCGTCAATATTGTAGTTGTAGTCGATATATTGTCTTTTTTTTGTAAATGATATTATTTTGCATTTATCAATGTTAATGTTAACTTTGTTCAGTCTACACCAATCTACAATCTTACCAAGTTAAATATTTTCAATTATCTGCACACTTAGCAAAACTACCACGTTAACTATGTTCAGATGAACATTTGCAATGCATACCAAATTCTATTAAAAGACTTCAAAAGATATTTATAAAAAAACAAAATTTGTCTGAAGCTGTTTATTTGTGGCATAATTTTAGTTTTTCTTTAGTTTAATTAAGTTTTTGCCACACTTCTGAAAAAAATATAGATTAATTAAAAAAGCCCTTGCGCCAAACGGATCAGTCAAGGGTTATTTTTGAAATTAAGTTTGCCTAATCAAAAAATGTCACTGAAAAAAGCAGATTAATAAAAAATCACATCACTATCGCGCACTTCCGTATTTTTGACGGAAGTGCGCGATAAACAAAACTGAAGAAAAACAAAATATTGAGCTCAAATTCAGAAGGCCATGGAGCTTACAAAAATTAGAATTTTAAAAAACAAAAATTACAGATTAAATAATTTCTCATGCTGGTCATGTACTCAACTTTTTGTGAATAACGCTATTGAGTTGATAGCATATTTTAATATCCTATGAAAATCTAAGCAGAGTGGCTTTTACTGACGTTTTGCAAAAGAAAGCTAAATTGCGATAATAAAAAAGGAGCGGTATTTAGGCATCTAGATCTATATTTTCGGTTTTGATCAAAACGTTAATGACCGGGAAGCAAAATTATTACTAGAATATACGTAACATCTGAGTGATATAAGACAGATTGTGTAGGTTCTACCAGTAGAAAGACAGGATCACAATCGTCAGTGTATTATATTATGGATGAGAAAAGCTGAAAATATGTGAAAGAATCACTATGTGGTAGGCCCCTCACATTCACACCATAGGACGATTATTATTATTATTATTAAAGTGAAGAAGGTCTGCTACAGGTACTATACTGGTTCCATACCTATATGTACAATCTAAAAATATACCCACAAATAAAAAAATTCAAATGACCATAAGATACCTTGTAAAACATTCCAAAATGTAATTAATAACATGTAATAGAATAGAATTAGAATAGAATAGAATTTATTCAAGTAAGGTATCATAAATAATAATCAATAACATAAATATCCCGCAAAATGAACAGTTGCTTCTTGTGCGCAGGATTACATGCATATGATGCCAGAATTTAGATACCAAAAATAAAACAAAAGTCAGTAACAAAAATAGCAAAAAGCCCAAAAGTTAAATAGTACTGAAACGTCATATGGCATTAAGCTGAAGGTAAGTATATTAGAAATTATTATTATGCTCAATTATTTGATAATAATAGATAAATAGTAAAAGACATATAAATAAATAAAAATGCTATATTATATAAGGTTATGCCTTAATAAGGCACAAAAGCTAAATAGTACTAAAATACGATGTGGTATTAAACTGGAGGTAAGTATAGGTATTACAAATTATATATGTTCCTTTCGCTTATAATTAATATTTTAATTCCTAACTTTGTTTATTTGTTAATAGCAGAATCCTTTAATCATATTATGAATAGTAACACGTGGTTGTTCAAGTATCCAATGATTAACTTTTTTTTTGAACTCTTTGAAGTAATTAATGTTTTTGATTTCAGGTGGCAATCTGTTATATATTCTAGGAGAAAGATAATGAAAACTTCTTTGTCCGATTGATTTGGTAGCAGATGGACATTTCAACGAATTATCTTTAATTCGTGTAGCATAAACATGCTCAATATTAGGGTAGAGAGATCTCATTTTAAATAAGTGCATTAATAGCTTGACAAAATAATTGTCTAGTATCATATAATTTATTTTCTCCAAAAATACTGTCGCTTGGATAATCCTGAGGTTTACTGTATATAATTTTTAAAATCCATTTTTGCAGGACGTCTATGTTTTTCATGTAGCAATTAGGTGCATCTCCCCAGGCAATGATTCCGTAAGTAATATGTGACTGCACTAGTGCGAAGTACATAGTCAACAAATATTTAACATCAATAATTTTACTAAAATATTTGAAATTGGAAACAAGACACCTCTTAGCTTTTTTATTAGACTTGTTATATATTTGTCCCATTTAAGATGACTATCAATTATTGTGATTCCTAAATATTTAATTTTATTTGCAAACGAAATTTCCAAGATTCCTCCACGGGATTTATTAATACATAGTTTATTGAATTCTGGCAAATTATTATTTAAGGAAGTAAAATGAACAAATAAGGTCTTTTTTATTTACGGTAAGTAACTTAAATTCGAAAAAATGCACAATTTGTTTAAAATCTGATTCTGTTTATGTTTTAAGAGTATTCCAATTTGTTTCTTTGTAAAATACAACCGTATCATGTGCAAAACTAACAATTTCTCCACATATTTTGAGCTTAAAAATGTCGATAACATATAAACTAAATAGCAAAGGTTCTAAAACAGTTCCTTGTGGTACTCCATATGTCACAGTTTCTTCCTTACTGAATGTATTGTCTACTTTCACACATTGTTTTCTGCCTTCTAAATAACTTTTTGTAATATCATATGCCTTATTTCGAAAGTCAACATTTTCAAGTGTCTTTAGTAGTTTTTTTGTGGCATACTGTATCGAAGGCTTTGTCCAGATCAACAAATATACATATTGCAGGTTCACGTTTATCTACTACCTATCTATTTTTGTTAAACGATCTTCTGTCGATCTGGCCTGTCTAAAGCCATATTGTTTGTCCGAAATTAAATTATATTTTTCAACAAAATTCGAAATTCTAATTTTTAACACCTTCTCAAAAATTTTGCTCAAAACTGATAACAGAGATACGGGTCTATAGTTACAAATGTCTAATTTGTCACCAGATTTATGTAATGGTTTTATAACCGCTATTTTAAATGCAGTGGGAAGAAACCGACTTCTAAACATTTATTTAAAATATATGTAATTGGCTCAGCGATATAATTTATAATTTTTTCACAACTTCTGCCCTTAAGTTATCAAGGCCAGGAGGCTTACCAGTTTTCAAATCTTCACTATATTAATTACTTCCTGTATATTTGTGTCTGAAAGAAATATAGAATTAAGCAGCCTTAATTCTGGTACATTTCCTTGTTGTTGGTTTATTCTACTAGCTAAATATTTGCCAACATTTGTAAAATAAGTACAGAAACTGTTAGTGATATCGACTTGATTGGAAATAATTTGCCCATTGCCATTTTTAATAGATTTTATGTCATCATTTTTGCTTTGCAGGGGATTTTGAATGTTCTTAATACATTGCCACATATTTTTGTAGAATTTTTATTTTTATTAATGATATTTTTATAGTATCCTTTTTTTGCCTTAGTTATTAGATCATTTAATCGATTTCGATATATTTTGAACTCTCTTAATATCGTCTCATTATGGGGATTTTGTTGAATTTTTTTATATATCGATTTTTTTTTGTTTATGGAATTTATGAGACCATTAGTTATCCACTGGTTTCTCTTAATTTCTGTCCTCTTAATTTTTGTTAATAGTACTTGTATCAATATGTTGTTTTAGTTTATTTATAAACAAATCCACACTTTTATCTATATTTTCCGCATTATATATGTCTAACCAGTTTTCGTTTTTAACTTATCATTTAATTCTTGGTAATTAATATAACTAGTATATTTGTTTGTTTTAGGTTGTATTAAATGCCCATCTAAAAAGTTCTGACTGATAAGGGTAGGATAATGATCTGTCACATTTAGTTCCAAAACAACAGGTACAAAGCAATCTATACTGATATTTTTTGTTTTCACATAATAAACAGTAAGTAATAAACAAACTTTTCAAATATAGGATCAAACAGAAATACATTACTTCCATAAGTTTAGATGGTCTCATATGATCACTACATCTAGCTATCTGTCTATCTTCCTTCCTTCTGAAATGTAGATTAACTCAAAAAATTATCACTCAAAAGCTAACAAGCAATTCGAATACACCGTAGATAACGTTTACCTATAAGTATTTCTTTCTTTCTTCTGTGCAACCACTTCTCTATTTGGAAACTCAAATTTGAGATCCTACAAAATTCTTCATGCGGCATAACTTAACTCCTTTTACTGAGGACTTAAGACTTTATCGCCACACTGTATGTACAATATTAGTTTGCCTTCGATTTTTGCATCCGAACCAAGTCAAGCATTGCATCTATGTTAAATGTACTGTATATTTTAGAGTTATTGGTGTTAAATGTACATTTTATTCAGGTAAATAATATTTTTCATCACGTTGACATAGACAAATCAATACTACTTCAAGAAAATATGCTAAAACAGAAAACTTTGACGCATTCGAAACTTAGCGTGCACAACAAGGAGCGCCTATTTGCATAATTATGATCTGAATTGTCAGTGATAATGCCTCGGTATTAAATTAGGGGGTGGAGGTGAAGAAACAAATGCGGGTGGTATTTCGCGGGGTGTCTTAATATTTAGCTAGGTCCTTAAGAAAGGGTGGTTCAGTGGTCCCCGGGGTGGAGTTACACTAATTAATGAGAAGGGTTGCAGGTTGCTAAATACACGGAGAAATATTTGCAGGTCGGATTAACGGAGCGGCACAAGGAGAAAACATTTGCAGTTATGTCTTCTTAGTACACACAATCTATTATCCTATTTTAGTATATGCTACATTTATGGCATTGGGGAGGGAGCTGCGTGTCATTTTATTTGGCAGAATTTGAGGAAAACGTTAAATAAATAACAAAATGTAGCAAAACAAATATTGTAACCTCGAAATTATGTTATCGTAGAAACATTTCACGTAGACAGAGAAATTTTATTGTCACTCTTGATTATACAAGAAATATCCTTCGAACAAATTTCGCAACTGTCAACGCTTTACTTTGACGTTTGTCAATCGCCTTCGACTGACTGACTGTGACGGCGGAATTGATCTGCGTATATAGGTTTTTAGAGTTCTGGAAGTTTTTGGGATCTCGAGAACGCGTCGAGAAACAAATAGAATATAGCCTGGAATATTCCGGAAAACGTCAAAATAAAGGTATTACAAAAATTATAAATTCAGGCAAACAGGAACATAATTAACAAACTAAAAGGTAGGTGAGCTTCCGTAACAATATATCTAAAAGTTATAAAGATGTCATTAGATTTCCATTTACCTACAAGGTGAATCAAATACATTCCTCGCCCCTATATATGTTCCATGTCGCCAAGTAAACTTAATTATTTTGTTAGTATTCAAGAAATTGTAATCGCGAACTGTAAACTAGGATCATAGTTGATCATGATTATGAAATCATACTTAGAGTTATAGTCTTCACCAGGGGCCAGAAGATAGTTTTGGCTTTAGAGAGCCGACTATTTTCAACGTTGCTATTCAGAAGACACGAACGAGCAAGTTTTGAGGGATTAGTCTGAATGAAAAATTAACCAGGTTAATTTATATCACAGCACAGGCTATTGCAAAAAGCCACCGCATTCTTTTCGATTTGTAGAAGACTTTTTGGGAAAATATGAGGGCTTAACCCTAAAGTTACGTTGTGGCTTTATACTACAGTAGTTAGGCCCTCTTTACTTACACTGTGGTATGGTGGCTTGTGGTTCGGCGCGTCACTATTACTCAGCGCCTAAACGAATTTTAGCAACTTGGGTGATTCAGCTTGACAGGAGTAATACGTACAGTTCCCACAGAGGCCTGAAGTTCTTCTGTTCCTTCTAAACCTGCATCTTGTGGTTGAAAGAGAGGCGAGATGATCTGGCAATGTAGAAATCAACTAGTAATATGAGGCAATTCTTGGAGCATTTAGCTACAAGATATTCCCTACATATGTATTTCAAAGTAATTTTTAGATAGAGTTTCCAACTAGGGAAGCTTGGTGTTAATCCTGATGCTATGATCTCAAAAGGGCTCGTCTGATTCACGGATGAGTTTAAAACGGACCAGAGCTCAGAAGCAGAATGCGACCAAAACTGAGTTTATTTCACTCTCTGAAGAAATATGCCGTGTCCCTTCTCTGCCTGCATTCAAAAGAATCAGAACGAGATATGAAAATCAGCATATTATTCAAATATGCACAGATATCCATACAGCTTTACGAACGCCTCTATTCTTTAGGATCACCTCTCATATGGTTCTAGAATGTGTCAAGGCTCTTGTCTTCTTGAGAAGAGATGACCAGGGTCAAGTAGTCAATTTCTGGGACCTGAACCAGTATTGGGGTTAGTACAATGCTTTCTCGCAAGGTTTATCGGTGACTGGAACAAACAGCCATTAAAATAAGATTGGTTGGCTGAATTAGGTTTGCGTCAGGCCAGGCTTCTTTATGGAGTGCCCATGGGCTGACGCAAACCGAAATTTTAAGATCATGATAATAGAGGGAATATAGAATAACTTCCCAATCGAACTCCTCAATAATGCCATGTATGTGATGTTGGCAATGGTCTGCTACTTCCTGCTCGGCCTAAGTGGCTCGACTTGCAGAAAGCGACCTACATTGTAAGTCCAGTTACATCTCACCTGCACTCGATTTATATGTGAACCTACATATGAAGGAACAGCCAGTTCAATTGTCGGTCATCTCACCTATGGCATACTGATGAGGGCTAACAAGCCCGAAACCGGTCTATGTCTGGTGGAGTGGCCGACAAGGGTTCTTGGCTGTTCACACAGATACTGCAGGTGTAATTCAATGCCGGTCGGGGCATTAGCCCGCGGAGTAGTTGTTTCCTGCAGTATCATTTATAGATTTAATGGCGCATCGCCCAGGGCGAGAGGTCTGCGGTTAAGTACCTACGACAATGTAGGTCGCTTTCTGCAAGTCGAGCCACTTAGGCCGAGCAGGAAGTAGCAGACCAGTTACATCTCACAATGAGATATACAATGTTTCCTTAATATCCGCCCGCTTTGAATAATATCGAGTTTACATTTATAGAAATATAATAATACAGTATGCATATATTCACATTTTCTAATGATTTTTATTTCACTTGTTTGAAATTATATTGCACCACTCTGTCCCACGAGTTACTTTTGGTATCTTTTGACATACATATACCCTTTTATCGATGAGATGTACTGTACAGTTATCTGATGAAACAATAATTATTGTTAAATTGGTCTATTTCTTTCTTTGTTCGTAAATCACATCACTAACTTTTTTAATTGCTGAAGTTGGTTCATTACAATGTCTATAAAACAATACTGCGCCATTTCTTGTACACAAATATGGGGACCAGAAATTTGGGGAAACACTTCGCACAGATGTAATATTCAGGCTGGGGCGCGACGAGGCAATATCGCAGTGTATTGAATTCGAGGTAGTAAATAATAAGTTGGCACCCCATATTTTGAAAACGTGTTAAATGAGGAGACCGGGGATCGTATCTAGAATCAATTTATGTTGGCAATATTGCATATTTGTGTTTCCCGCGGGACGCCCAGATATCAAGTCCGCCCTGGAAACCTCGGATCCTGAATATTACATCTCGGGAGAGGGAAATATATCGGCCTGCTACCTTAGTCTCTTGTCCCTCATTTCTAAAATGCTCATATTTTCTACACTCAGATTTTATATTTTATATCTTCTTTCGATATTGAGCGGAGGACTTTCATATCTTCTTTTAGATTTAGGATTTTTTTTCGCAATAAATGAATACAAAAGAGAAGTAGTGAGGCTTTACAGCTACTTAAATTATAGTTATTTATTGATATACCTAGCATTTTATTCACGCAAGAATGTTTAAACGCGAGAACATAATTCGAGCGTTTAATATTCTTAAGTTCTGAAAAAGAATATTTAATGATAACTTTGAATTATTTGATATACGTATAGTGATTTTCCAGGTAGTTATGCCGTGAGCTCGGTAACTGGTCGCTGCCAGAAATAGAATTAAAGTGCACATCCCTAGCATTAGCCGAGATTTTTTGATCTGCCCAGGTCGTTCTCAGGCTAGGCTCTATGGGGACATATCCGCTATCGTTATTTCTGAGCCCGCCCATTATTTCGGCTACTATCGTTGGTATCAAGAATACTACGGTCGGAACCGTTCCGCGGATATTTTGAAACAGTCCATCATATGAAAGTCCAGTACAGTGTAACGTAGGGTTGTATAGACTCGTGACAAAACAAGAAGAGCATCGTGAGCCAATTTTTGTCAAAGCCCTAGCGGATAACATTGCTCGCTACGTTGGTACCTGCAAGTTTCACAAAAATAATTACTACTACAACTACTAATGAGATTAACTATGTAATTACTTAATATTTTAATTGCAGTAGCATTGTTGCCTTCATTTTCAGAACGCATAAGAACTGCCGAAGTTTGTGAAGAATTTGCACAAGTTATGGATGTTTCTGCTTGCAAGGAACAGCTATATTTTCCTTGCAATATCAAGTTTGTTAGATATGGAGGCCTCAACATAACTTTCTGCTCCTGAGGAGCTCTTCCATCCACCATGCCGTTCAATGGTTTTTATTGGCCAATAAAATTGTTGACGTGCGCCTCATACAATAGCCAGTATATACTTCTGGATTTGCGATATTCAGGAATGAAGCAACTATTGAAGGTATCTTCACCAATGTGTTGATTCCAACTGGCTGAGAAGTACATTTTTGATAGATGTATCTTAAAAAGAATCTGTCTTGTGTTAAGCGAATTGGGCGCAGAGAAATATATTTCATCAGCATTCACGCAAAATCCTTATCATATAATTGTAAATTTTGTGGAAATTGTCTTGGTCTCAGGTATTGAAACAAGTAGGTAACTGGCATCGTTCTGTACGTCAGTAATTTTCAAATTAGTCAATTCGCAGCACCGACAGGCCCCAGAAACCCCCATTATTAGTGCAATCTAAAATAATTCAAAGTTTACCTAACAACATGTAAAATGTAAAGATATATTTAATTTAATCATTAAATATCTTTTATCGCAAGCCCCTGTCAAAAATTCTTCAATACGTGATCTTTCCAATAATGCAGCTTTTTTGCTTTGTATCCTTTAGATTCACTATTTAAATAAGCAGTAAGCTTGCTATATTTTCCAATAACTCTATTTTTGTAGAACTTTGTATTATGCCCTCAACATTGAATACTTCGACCACATAGATGATATTGTATATTGCTTCTTCAAATTAAAAAAATACGATAGCATGACTTTTCCATTTATTACTCTCCATTTTTCCTTTCATCAACGAATGGTAAAATTCGGTAAATTTTTCGTAATCTTCCTTGGATTTTGTTGACTATAAATGGAAAATTGTTTCTTAAGCTTCTTCGGAAACAACCACAGGAACACAATTACTTTATAGCATTTTTATCAAATTCAGATAGAACTGTTTATTAAATAATATCAAGTCGTGCAAATATTGTTTTTATTAAATTCCAATAATTCTGACTCCACAAATATTATTGTGACTTGATTATGGATAAGAAGTTGTATTGCATTCGTGTTTTAATTGCCCTTTATCCACTGAAGAATATTAAACGTGAGAACGTAGTTCGAGCGTTTAAACAATCTTGAGTGGACAAAATGCTACTTAAACCACTTATACAATAAATAACTATTTTTCTATTTTGGAAGCAGCTTCTCCTGATTTACCACTAAAGTGCAATATTTTATTAAGTTCTATGTAATAACCTTCTTATAAATTTTTTATGTTTAATTTTTTTAAATAATTAAAGCTCTTGCAGTATTTATTGGAGAACTCAACTAGCTGTAATTAAAATCAATTTTTAATTTTAGATGTATCAGTACTATTTACGGAAAATTAGCTTTGACTTTTCTGGCATAAATCCGCATTGAAATAAGTAAGTTATTTGAAGCGTTCTCGATTAAAAATCCGAGCAAGCTTTGAAGAGTATTCCCCCGCTTTCCGGCTGGTTGTATTCTAAGTGACAACATTTCCTGCGTTTCATTTTTAACGGGCTTGTCGTGAAAAATCCTCTTTCATTAACTGACTTTGAGGGACTTGAGGGTTGCCATGGGAGGCAGAGCGGCTCCGGGCTGCCTACGCATTGATCTTGATCCGGCGGCGTTTATTTTTTAATTCCTTCTAAATAGCAAAGTCGGATGCTAAGTCGGTCTAACAAGGGCATTTTTCAGGTTTACGTATGTGTGCTCTACTTCAGTCGTTATCATTCTGGAATATACAGGATGGTACACTTTTTTTCATCTAGCTCAAAAACCAATACATCATAAATTGCTAAATAAATTATACCCAATAAATGCTTACTTTTTGAGATATAGCACGTTAAAGTTTCCCAAAAAATATTGTGATAAAGTTTCGCTGATAAATTTTTATTTTTACTTTACCAGTGGAAGAGAACATATTGGGTGCCTGTTACTTTAGTAAAAAAATATTAGTACGTCACTGGCTGTAAATTTAAAGAACACTATATTTTGCATTCGTCGTTTAATTTGAGACAAAAAATTATCCTTGTAACTATTACCATTTTCAATTAAAATTTATTTACAAATTACAGTTGAAGTCAATACAATAAAATAATTGCTGTATCAATTTATTAAATAATAGGGAGACCGGGTACGAAAGTAACACGGGTTGGTTGTAACAGTAAGCCTACTGTCTTTGTAAAGAGGTTTGTCTATGATATTATATCATTATAGAGTCGGCAGTGAAATCTACATTAACTTATTTGAACAACAATATCCGTGATGTGTTTTAGTTCGAGTTAAGGCCTACACGGTGCAAAATGATATGCAAAGTAAGTTTTCATTCTTTATCTGTATCTATCATAATCCTATAACTGAACGTTATTTTGAATTATTTTATTGACTTGTTCAGTTAATACCAATATTGGGTATAACCTAAGCATGGTATTTTAATTAAAAATAATTGTTTAAAAATTTTAAGCAAGTATCCTTTCAATCGCGTGAAAAATGCGTAATGGTACAATTGTAACAATGCCATAGGGGGCGATTGTAACATGTTAAAACCGTCCCTCATATTTAATATCTATGATAATATTTGTCATATTTAAAATGATAATTCTGTAGATATTCAAATAATTACTTCAGTATTTGTTATACTGTGTGGTAATATACAAATTCATTCTATTTATTTTGGATGTTTAACAAAAGACAACGAACAACAGAAATATAATGTATACCAGTTAAATTTAAAATAAGCCTACCTATATCAGTGATAACTGTGTTCTATTATCGGAATGCAACGACTAATACTTATCACCTGATATCCTTATGAAATCTCATGCTTACGATATGTCGAACATCTTCAGATATGCAATTTATGTGACTTAAATACAAGTACCTACTTTTAAAGTTAATTGGTATCTATTGGATCTAAATTATTTTGAAAACATTTAATTTAGTTCAATTGTCAACAAATTATGAATTGTAACAATGAAGTACTTTCCAGATACATAACAAAATTTCATAACAGTGCGATAAAAGAAATATCACAGTCCAGAATTGTTTGGTAGATATTTTCAGCAAACTTTGAGAGCTGAATTACCATAACTTTTTCCGTATGGGAGAAGAACACTAAATTTTTAGTAAATCAGAAGATCTCAAGTTGGCAAGTTGCTTTACATTTTGTGCTTACATACATAAGTAAAAAATAAAAACCCTGCATGTCTCTTGCTTTCCCTTTTAGACCCCATCAATTCTAAAATATGTTTATGTTTTAAAATGATTTTAAGTTTATACGTTATGTCAGACTTATATTCCAATTTTTAGATAGATATTGCAAATAATCACCAGTGTGAATAGCTATTTGCGATTCTTTTTTTTGGTTTCTAAAATTTTTTTCCTTATTTATTTGCGATAATAAAAATTCTTTACGGTATTTATTTTTTAATAGTTATTTATGCAACACGTACAAAAAGTAAGAATTTATTACACGCAACGTGAAATTGTCCAACGAGGCCGTCAGGCCGAGTAGGACAACATGTCGAGTGTTTTGAAAAATGATTTTATTTAGTTTTTAAAAACTAGGAAATGTAACGTGACAGTTGATATCGAAACAAAAAATTACAAGCTTTAGAAAGCTACCAGTGGCGGAGGTATGGGTATCATCGATCATTATTTGCCAAAAATATATATATCACCCTGTATAATAATACTAATAAAATAGGTCATCATATGCCCCATTGTAGGGAGACCGGGTACGAAAGTAACACGGGTTGGCTGTAACAGTAAGCCTATTGTCTTTCTAAAGAGGTTTGTCTATGATATTATATCATCATAGAATCGGCCGTGAAATCAACATAACGCATTTGAACAACAATATCTGTATTGTGTTTTAGTTCGAGTTAAGACCTGCACGGTGCAAAATGATATGCAAAGTAAGTTTTCATTCTTTATCTTAATCTATCATAATTCTAGAACTGAACGTTATTTTCAATTATTTTGTTGGCTTGTTCAGTTAATACCAATATTGGCTATAACCTAAGCATGATATTTTAATTAAAAATAATCGTTTAAAAAGTTTTAAGCAAGTATCCTGTCAATCGCGTGAAAAATGCATAATGCGACGATTGTAACAATGCCATAGGAGACGATTGCAACATATTAAAACCGTCCCTCATATTTAATACTTATGACCGTATTTGTCATATTTAAAATGATAATTCTGTAGATATCCAGATAATTATACTTCAGTATCTGTTATACTGTGTGGGAATATACAAATTCATTATCTTTATTTAGGATGTCTACCAAAAGACAACGAACAACAGATTGTGGGAAAAATTGTTATGGATTGGGAAAAACTTGGTCCATACCAAATGTGGAATATGGACGAGTCTGGCGATAGACAACCGTGCAAAAGTCAGATAGGGATAGGACTCTTTGTTATTACCTAAAAAAATGTATTATTTTATATTTTTGTTTTATTATTCTATTTTTTATTTTTTTCAAATAAAAAAATATATTATGTACCTGAACAAAACTTACTATTATATAGTTATAAACAATTAACAAAAGCCTTGTAAATACTAAGTTTCTATACCTAGTTATTAATTCAAAAACATATGTTACAAACGTCCCCATGTTCTGTTACTTTTGACCCATACCATTGGGTAGGTTGTAACGACGTACACTCTACTTTTTTATTAATTGTACATCAATATGAACTTTAATTACTTCAATATTATTTTTCTTCTATATATAAAATGCCAAGGAAACGACTTATAGTAAGTAAATTTATATAACTTTGTTAATTTTTTATTTATCCGGCTTTACAAAAATATGTTACTTTCGTACCTGGTCTCCCCTATTATCTTCAACTTTTTGTATTGTAAATCGATTAATAACAAAATTGATTTATTTGATCAAGTGCATTTTTACAATACTCATTATTAGAGACCGTATATCGTTCGCACATGACGTCATTATCAGGGGCGCACTTAGGACGCTAACGTTAACGTTTGTGGAAGGCAAGTAAATGCGTACACTTATTGTTAAAATACAGTTAATATCAACGTCTTACCTTTTACTGGTGATATGTATGTTGAAAATATAGTCCATATTAAGTTGTGTAGTTTACAAAACACTATACTATTCACTTTTAGTACTGAAATAAAACTGAATAACCAGCAACTGTTATAAATGTTCAGTGGTTAAGTTGTGACGTTTATCGTTTAAAATCCATTTCAGTTCCGAAAACGTACGTTCAACGTCAACAGAGGTTACTGGGGCATATTTAAAATATGTATAATTTTTCACTGATGGCACATTTAAGGTGGGTTCAGCAAAATCTACTCCTTTACCTTCAAAACAGTCTACTATACGGCATACAGTTAAAAATCCTGGATTGTTCTGCAAAACGGTATTAAATTTCTTTTTCACACGTTCAGCACTAGATCCTGGTACCTGAGAAATAAACTATCGCAAGTCTAAAACACTATTTACGGCATTATTTATTTAATAGCTGCATTGATGCTGTCACAGGTTCCTCAACATTACATTATTGTACTTTCCATTAACACAGTTTTGCAAAAATTGTCTAAACTCTGCATTATTTAGTTCATTTACAGGAATATTACACTCTACCAGCACAGTTACCAAGTCGTTGTTAAACTGTTTTTGAGGTTCACGGTTTATCATACTATTTATTACTCACATGAACTTTGTATTGTTCCCACAATACACAATATATAATTCCACGATACAACACTTCAAATTCTAAATCTGGATAATCTTTAATCCATTTCTCCACAGTAGAACGAGTGGGAGGCGCCGGAATATATTCAAGCACCAAAACAGACAAACCAACAAGAAACTCGACAAGAAACTAGCATTTGCAAATAACGCGGTGTCGTCCCTACAAAGATCCAACACGCACAACGTTTCACTGCGGCCTTGACACATGCTGGTAAATAAACAGAGTGAGGTTCGTCAACACTGGCCATTATTTGCAAGATGATATTTGTTTTTAATTAAGAATATTTAAATATTACGATTTTCAACCGAGGACCTGAATACGGACCTGA
Organism: Monochamus saltuarius; assembly: GCA_025584915.1. NCBI lineage: Eukaryota > Metazoa > Arthropoda > Insecta > Coleoptera > Cerambycidae > Monochamus > Monochamus saltuarius. The sequence continues at coordinate 21,986,676 of CM046727.1, read as the reverse complement.
GATGTGCGAACGACATACTATCTTTACTCATTATATTACTTAAAATAAAAACAAACTGAAGCATCAACAGTTATACCCGTATCATATACAAAGCGCCTTACTGCCGCAAGTCTATTGTGCTCGAGCACAAATTGATCACTTGACCGCTGGCATATTGTTTACCTACGAAACTAATTTTTTCAGAGATGCTATAATCGAACTTACACAATAAACATGTTCTTCCTGATGAAAACTCTAATTCCATAATGAAATCTCGATTTCAACGTCAACTTGAATCTTTGAATGTACAGGTGGGTATTATTGGAGATTCTCTTGCTGGGATTCCTTTTATCAAGAACTTTAACCGGTGCCTTCTACAGATATTTTCTTGAAAACGTTTTACCAGTAATAAAGGCGAGGCACTCAAAACCAGGTTAACTTTGACCACCCAGATCACTCGATATGAACCCTTTTATTTTTATTTTTGTTTGGGGACATGCTGGTAAATAACACTAGTTTACAAGGTTCACAATGAATCTGAAGAACACTTACGTCAACAAATTATAGTTAGTTGTGATGTGATAAGAGTTACTCCTGGAATTTTTTAGGTGTTCGAGCTGCAATTTCAAGAAGATGTGAAGCATGCATTTCGGGTGAAGGGGTTATTTCCACCATTTGTTATAATAAATATAAGTAATTCCATTATTAATTAATTATTTTGTTATTATTTTAAGTAAGGTAATGAGTAAGTGTAAAGAAACAAAAGTGAAGATAATGCAGTGGCGCATATGATGACTTATTTTATTTGTAATATTACACAGGGTGACCTTTTTTGGCAAATAATGATCGATGATACCTACACTTCCACCACTGGTAAGATTCTAAATCTGGTTATTTTTGTTTCATACCTACTGTTCCTACTAAATATGCACACAAAATTAGATTAAATTATCTGAAGAGGTTTAGAAATTAAAAACGGATTTTTTTAATTTTTGGCACGCTGTAGCTGGACAATGGGTGTCCTAAGATCCCACATTTATATAACATAAACCCTTATTTTTAGCCACAGAATATGCCCCTGGATATTTGACCTCTACTTAAGAAACACCCTGTATAGTGTGTACATTCAAATTACAGACCTAAACACTCTCAAATCGCCAGCAGCCACGAAACCAGTGAGCAATATTAATCTAGAAGTTAGTTGTGATTATCATAGAGGGGAAATACCTAATATTTATAATCATATTCATTACAAATATGCTGTCAAATCGAATAGTCTCATTCTGGCTACCATGGGCTTCGTATTAGCTACTGCGGCTTGTGTTGCCATTGTAGTAATCGCACTTTCTTGCTACGCAAACAGTGAGTATCTGAAAATTTGTTTTATACTTAGTTTGAAGAGGATTATTAATTTGAGCTGGTTTTGTATTATAATATTTTATTTTTCCCTCTTTAGCTCGAGCTAGCTAAAAAGCTTATTTTAATAACACAACATTTCAAATTCAAATTTATAAATATTAGTGATTATTATTTACAGTGAGTTTTTCTTTAGTTTTATTGGGTTTTCGCCACACTGCTGAAAAAATAAAGATTAATTAAATAAGCCCTTGCGCCAAACGGATCAGTCAAGGGTTATTTTTCAAACTAAGTTTGCCTAACCAAAAAATCACACTGAAAAAAAGCAGATAAGTAAAAAATAACAAAAATCACATCACTATCGCGCACTTCCGTATTATTGACGTTTCAAAAAACTCTCTATTTTTGTTCTCAAAATAGTATTAAAAATATTTAATTTAAAATTTGTTTATCTGCATAGAGATGTTAAATGATTTTTATTTTATTGTTACTTACTTCTTCTTGATATAACTGTAGCCAACATTGATCAATATTTCAATCAAGTATTATTTGTCGCATGTGTCGAAACTCCATCTTACGATATAATGATGAAGTAAATAATTCAGTTCTCAAATCTCCATGGTAAAAGGATACACCTCAGAAAATATTGTTACAATGTGGTAATTATTGTGATTGCGAGGCATCCTTATACAGGGTGTTTTTAAATGAAGTAGCTAAAATGAGACCACAGAATCCTTAGATGAAAATAAATCGATTTAACCTAACATAACCAATTCGCTTAATAAGAAAGATACAGGGTGTCAAAGTTAAAATTTTATTTTCGATATTTGTAAATAACTTCTTAGGAAATCCAAATATTTATATAAAATTTGTAAATCGGGGTTTCTTCGGGTATGAAATTTAAATTTGTTTCTCACTAGTAGAGGGCGCCACACAAGTTTTTTTTAACGGCAGAACTTTTTTGCATTTTAGTGTATCCATCTGACTATCGAAACAATCGATTCTCCTTCCTGTTTTATTTGAGAAAGGTATATCTTGCTGAAGTCGGTAGGCGTAACCATTTTCGAAATAATTCTATTTGAAATGCTCAGTGCACCGAGTAAAAACTGTTTTGATTTCAGGTAAAGTGCTTTCTCTTCTGAAAATACAAAAGTTGTTCAGAATGGTAAATAATGCAGACATTCAAAATTTTAAGAATTTTGCTACAAAGCAGCAGCAGCTTTCTACAAAGTACAAATATTTGATCAAAGCAGGCCGATCTTTTTGAAATTTGGCACGTCTTCATAATTCACCATTCTGAACAACTTTTTCAAGTAATATATTGCTGTATTTTCAGTACAAAAGGCACTTTACCTGAAACGATAACAGTTTTCAATCCGTGCACTGGATTTTTCAGATATGATTATTTCGAAAACTGTTACTCCTAACGACTTTAACCAGGTATACCTTTTTCAGATATAACAGGTAGCAGAATAGTAAGTTATAATAGTAAGATGGATACACTTAGCAGCAAAAAAGTTCTGCCATTTAAAAGAAACATGATGTGCCATAAGTGGCGCTCTCTACTGGTGACGTCACAATTAGAAACAAATTTGAGTTTCTCGCCCGCAAAAGCCTCTGATTTACAAATTTTATGCAAATTTTTGGATTTTTTAAGAAGTTATCCACAAATATCAAAAATAAAATTTTAACTTGTATTTTTTTATTATGTGACTTGGGATATAGGTATTTTCGGTTAAATCGATTTATTTTTACGTAAGGAATCTGTGGTGTCATTTTTGCTACTTAATTTAAAAACACCCTGTATCGTCACGTGTGTCAACTAACAAAAAAAAAACAGTGTACAGAAAACATTCGTAGAAGAAAGACACGGGAAGGTAAATACAGCTCCCCTACAACTTATTTTTCCGCTATATATATTTATTATTTTTATTGTTTAACAAATGTGACAATTAACCCCGATTATTGTGACAGCTTGTCCCTTTCCTTGGGTAGGCTGCCACATATGCATCGCTTATAAAAAGTTGTTTAATGTTTAGCTCCCTTTTATATACATAATGTTATTGACGAATACTACTTTAATTTAAGAAAAAAAAAACATGGGGTATTATTAATATCAATAATTTTGAAAACATTGCACGTAAATTCAGATTTGTGACAACTATACTGAAAACCATCATATTTCAACATTAACTTTATGTCTTTTTAAGAAGTTGTTTCACCTATCCTACAACAACTTGTTAATAAACTGAAATAAACAAGGAATCACCCTTCACGTAAATTATTGTTCTTTTATAAAATTGAAAAGATATTTTCCTAATATTTTAGGTGCTTGTCCGACTATAATCACTAGGAAAGAATGGAATGCCAGTGATCCCAAAACTACAGAAGTTCTAAGAGAAAATCCACCACCATATGTAGTAGTGCACCATTCAGTGACCCGTATGTGCAACACTACAGCTGACTGTAAAGTTCTTATGAAAATTTTGCAAGATAATCACATGAATGTTAATGACTGGGAAGACATAGGTTACAACTTTTTGGTAAGTTTAATTTATGCAAAATATGGAGGTAGCTACCTAAACTCTCAAGAATTATTTATCTTGCCAATGCAAAAAACCAGAGGGATCTGATTTCTTAAATTTTTAAGAGCTTTATGCTATTCTGATCATCGTTTCTTTCCTTTCTTCGCCTGTGGCCTGTGGATCTGTTCTCCAAAAGGTCCTGAAGCAATGCTACCTATTTATTTTTTTCTATTATGCTTCACACTGGTTATCACTGATAGAAATTTATTAAAGTTATATAAAATTACATAATAATTTTGCAAAAGAAATAAGTTTACTGTAATATTACAGAAATAAACATGGATAAAATTCCATTATATTATGATATCCTACAACTATACAGTATGCGCCAAAAGTATGGAATAAATTCAATAAAAACGAAACAATTATTTATTGGGAAAAATCTTCGAACAGGTCGATTTTTAATTTAAAAAATACATATTTTAGCGTAAAATGCGATTTTCAAATATCATTTGTTTTCGAGTAATGACGTCATTAAGAGAGCAAAATTTTAGTACTGTGTGATGGAGAATTAAACGATCTTTCAGAAACAAGGAAAAAAATATGGTGTTGCCATTTAAAAAAAAATCGATGACGTCATTACTCGAAAACAAATGACATTTGAAAATCGCATTTTACGCTAAAATATGTATTTTTTAAATTAAAAATCGACCTGTTCGAGGATTTTTCCCAAAAAATAATTGTTTCGTTTTTATTGAATTTATTCCATACTTTTGGCGCATACTGTATTATGCTAATTTACATTGTAATTTTCCCAAACTATAATTTGTATTGATTTATATATTGCAATTATGTTGGAACTGTAAAATATACCTATGTAATTTTACTGCGTAATTTTAATTTTCAAGCGATTGAACCCAATATGTCTTATTCATTTTATTCTATAGGATGTTAAATTTGAACAAATGTTTTCGATTTTTTTGTTATATTTTAAGAACATATGGACCGATTATTTTGAAAAGTTGTAGTCATGTTTTTGAGGTGGCAATTACGAATATGCAAACAGTATTGTCGATGTAAAAATATGTCGTAATTTTTTGTCACTACACTATTACAACTGAAAATTTTTATATATTTATAGGTATTAATAATATATTTTGTGAAACTAACTACTCTGTCGACTAAAGCCCCAACCAGCGTTGAATTACAACCACAATATATACCCATATAATCTTTATTATTAGCTTTTGTAACATTTTTTATTGTATTAAAAAGGCATTTTAAGCTAACATCAAGTAGGTATTGTCATATTTAATTTAAAATTGACAGGCTAATGTCACTTTTGTCATTGTCGATATTTAATTTGAAATAATTTTAATTTATATAGTAATTTTTATAGTTAGATATTTGACTCAACTTAAAGGAGGCCACCTGAAGAAGCAATCCCAAAAATGCAGAAATAGGTCAGATCTCATCTATTGTGGTTGAATTTTCGAGTTCCAACTGCCAAAAGTGAAAGTTAGATATTTATAGAGTGTTTTCATTAAACCAGATTAGTAAATTTAGATAGATTAATTTCTTTAGATAATGATTGAATAGAGCTTTGTCTGTGGAATTGTTCATTAGCATACGACTTCATTGATAGGAATTGTAGGAGATTTCATTTATATTAGCTTAAAATACCTTTCTAATACAGCAATAAACTGAAAATTTTATTATACATATCTTAAGAAATTATTAATCTCAAAGATTCTCGAAGTAACCACCAGCGACAATGCACATTCGTAGCCTCTTATTTAAATTTAATGTGAGGTTGAATAAAGTTCTATGTTGCTGGATATTAACCGATTCTTGAATCTTTTCACACAGTTGTTGTTGACTATTAATATTGTCTTTGTAAAGTAAAGGGTTAATATAGCCCAAAAGTAAAAATCCAGCGAATTTAAATCAGGACTATGTGCAGGCCCCGTTGCCGCGTCGCAATCCAACCGTGCGGAAAATAAATAAATTTAAGGAAATATCTTCAAGAAGCAGTGGAAAGTCATTAATTAGAAAATTTAAATAATTTTCTCCGTTAAGTGCACGTGGTAGTACGAACGGCCCCACAATATTATCGGAGAGAATTCCACACCAAATATTGATAGAGAACTTTTGCTGAAAATGTACTTCTCTTGGCAGATGAGGATTTTCTAGTTCCTAAGAATGACTATTTCTCCAATTAAAAATACCTCGTCGGGTAAATGTGGCTTCGTCCGTAAATAATTGAACGTCTTGTGGGGTTAAATGTTAAACTGGAGTAAAATGATAAAAATACAATATTTATTTGTGTAGAATTCGGCTAACGGAAGACTTACTAATGCCAGTAGCTACGTGTACTTGAACGTCTGTGTCCAGTAATACGCACTAAAACATTATCTTGGACTGCTGTTAATATTTTCAGCCTTCCAACGTCTCTTTTCGAGCGAACTGATCCTGTTTCACTTAAGGGGGCATTTTCAGTGAGCCGCCATATTGAAAAAGTACGTGATTTAGACATCATTTTTAGGTATCAATTTCTTCTCTGTTCTCTAAAAATAAATAATTTTTTTGCCATGATTAGATAAATACATGCTTCTAGAACAAAGTGCACTACTTGAAATTAATATATTATTATCTGGCTAAAGTCTGGAAAGAGGTTTTTGATACCCTGTTTAACACTTAACTAATTGTATTTTTATAACAAAAATCACAACACTATTTTTAAATTTAACCTGTCCATCGCGTGGATTACTCATTATTCTTTCACATTATCACAACAAATTGAGATTTTATAAAAGAATTTAGAAGAAAATGATACCTAAATGAACATCGGATTCATAATAGAGAAATGCTGTCAATTGTCAAATAAATGTCAGAATTTAGTTGAGCTAGTTTGCCAGCACGTGTCGCCACCGTTGTTTTGGCAATTGAAGAGAAGGGTTTCATAGCAGTGTTGCGCGGTTGTACAAAAATATTCAAAGTTACTACTTAGTCTTGGATAAATAAAATAAATGTCGAAACTATTTTATTTTATTTGTTCTTGAAAGAAGTGTTAATTTTTATCTATCATAGGACTAAAATTTACATAGGTACCTATTATTTTATAATTAGGTATTATATCAAAATTTAACTTTTTCATCTGTAATGCTGCTATATAATTTTAATAAAACATGTCACTCCTAAGACTTGAGTATAAATGCGAAAATATCGTAAAGAAATGCCTATTCAGCTGGTTTGTGGTTTTAACTTTGAATTGACTTGTTTTTCCATTAGTGTTTATTGAGTGATTGAAAGGTTTATAAACAAAAAAAAAATATGTAAATGTTTTTTGAGCAATTAGATACAAAATAACATTTTAATAAAAATCAATACCATTGGCTGTTTATAGTTAGTTCTATAGCGATGAAGTGGTAAATACCATATTCAACGGGTACAAATAGAGTTTGCGTTATGGGAATAAGAAGCTCGGATTGTATCAGTTAATTTTTTTTACCTGCATTATTGATAAAAAATTAATATACCTAATTCATTAAATGTAAGTAAACTAAAATAGTGTTTGGTATTATAACTGACTGTTAAATGGACAAAATTAAACTTATATCTAACAGGTAAATGATATAATTTTTTCTAAAAACTATTTTTAATAGAACTGGAAATTGAGTGGGGATGAACAGAATTAAAATAATAGTAAATATAGATATAATTTTTAATAATCATTAAAGTAACAATAAGAAAGTACATGAATAAATAATAATACAATAACTTTACTGTTTTGTAACAAATTTTACAGTACAAACTCTCATAACTAAAATGATAAATGGTTTCAGTTTTTTTGCACGATCCGTCAATTTAACGTATCTACTGGTTGCATTAAAAGGAATAGTAAGTTGTGTTTACAAATATCAGATCAGTAAGAACAGTTACTTACCAATCGGAAGGCTGTGTTATAAAAAAAATTGATAGGTAATAATTCAAACGATTCAACTGATTACTTTTTCAAATATACTACTACTGCTGTTTATAAATTTCTATCTTTTAGTAAGTGGCAGGATTCACTTCACTTTGCAATTAAACAAATTTAAATATAAAAATCATTTAAACCATATAATTTGGGTATTGCATGGATCGTGCAAAAAAACTTAATAAGCATCACAAGCATTAAGGGCTACCGGCCCAGGCAAACTTTTGTCTTCGATCAGGAAACAACTCTTAATTTTAGTGACATAATTGCCATAAGGAACATCGGAACGAATTTTTGCATACACTGATGAATCTCCATCTGCTGTAAACTGTAAATATCGCAAATCATGCATAGTTTTACTTATTCGGAATCCTTCTACAATTATTGACACTTCCATGGCACTTGAAGAACTCATCCAATTTTTAAAACAAACGTGCTGTACTGGAGGTTGTTGCTTATTGGATGCACGGGAACATACTGTACAGTATTTATTTCTTACTCCGAGAAATAATATTTTTCCTATTAGCTTTCCAAAAATTACACCCTGTAAGTCATCAATAGTTATGTTTCAAATAAAATCATAGATTACTACATACAACGCCAGATGATGCATTATAGCTGTGGCCATATGATCTGTGGCTTCACCCTCCGTCAATGAATACCATAGTCCATGGAGTTCCATCACTGTCCCTTTGTCCTGCTTGAATTGCTAGTTCTTTTTCTTCCTTTCCATACTCTTAAAAATGTCATTTTGCCAGGTTTCTCCAAGTTACATCTCAATGCTATGAAAAAGCCTGTATGACATACCTAAATATATAAAATAAACATTTATCATTTATTGTTCAGTTAATGATTATTAATTTTAAACATACATGGAATTTCCATAACCCCTAAAAGTTCCTTAGGGGTCGTCCCCATCATACACGGCGCGGCACCGTCACCGTGCAACGTCACGACGCCGCCGCCGTGACACGACACGGCGCCGCGCCGCAGCACGGTGACGCGAACGGTGCGCTATCCCGTGCCCCTATTCAGTCGATATCTCGCTGTTGATGCGCTCGAACGTCCTTGTCTGGATATGGATCGCGAAAGAATTATTCTCTTGTTGTTGCTAAGACGACGAATGAAAAAGAAACAGAGGAAATTTTTGGGTAAATCCGTATATTTGTACAATGAATCCAGACGGAGGTCATTTCAAAAGGAAATATGCAGCGCTAAAATTAAGTGGGAATGAGAAATTTTTTGAATATTTTAGAATGACCATATCAACTTTTGAAGAACTGCATAGCAACTTAGCAACTCGTTTACAAAAACAATTTGTGTTCAGAAAACCTGTTGATCCAATGGAAATGCTTGGTTTAACTATCAGGTAAGAAATAAAACATAGGTACTTATATAGGTACGCTTCTGTTCTTAGAAGTTTGTCTTTATAATTGTCATTTGTTTTATCCCAGAGCACTGGACGTGCCTCCACTAACGAAATAAAGAAGTCAATATCGATATTTTCCACCATTTTGTTTTACACACATGCGCTCACGCCAACAGCGAAATATCGACTGAATAGAGGCGCGCGGCACACCGTTCGCGGCACCGTGACACGGCGCGGCGCCGTGCCGTGTCACGGCAGCGGCGCCGTGTCGTTGCACGGTGGCCGGCGCCGCACCGTAGACATGTGTCCACGGCCTTTTAAGGTGTGTGTAAGTACTGCCAGTGGATAGAGCCACACAGCACCAAAATTTAATTTGGATTTAGTTTCTCCCGGCTTTTCTGTACATTTCTCAATATTTTCATTGCATTCAATACATTGAAATGTAAGAACTGATGTTAAGCCATTACGTGTTTCTTTTACTAAAGATAACTTTCCCAGTGTGCATGTTTTCGATAGTGTCATATTGTATATCATGAATTTCAATATTCTGGTAAGATTTTTCAGCTATATTGACACCCTCGTTGACACTATATGTCTCTTCATTAATATCCTCAACTTTTGTGGGAAAGTAAGAATGCCCAGAGGTATTAGCAGGTCTACAAAAATATTATGTTTTTTGACTTCATATTTCCATCTAACCTACTACTTACAAATTTACTCCTGAAGTCTGGTCTGACCTTCCTGAATAAGAATGTTCTTCCAAAATAAGATTCCTACAACCAAACATATTGTAAGTGTCCCAGAGAGACATGAATTTGAATAATTTAAGGTACAAAGTGAAGTGTGAACATCTTATTATAATATCATCTCACCTAGTCCGCTGCCATCGTTGGTACTGACTAATACTGGCACGGTTTCTACCCTTACCAAATTTTTTGATCTTCGGCATATCTGGGAAAAAACAATAATTCTGTATGTAGTTAACTGTAGGTATTTGTAAACTGTTTCTTTTTGCATTAAAAATCGTGCATATTGATGTTTAAAATCTAACAATAACTGTAGCCAGTGATATCAATCTTAAACCTATGGTGATTGGAAGTGACATTTAAAAATTGGTGAAAATAGTTTTGTGGGTACTTTTTGTAGTATGACGCAAAAACTTAATGTTCAGTCCTTAAGAGACCAAAAAAATAGTCAAACTGTACATAAATTTTGTACAAATAAATGTGCAACTTCTCAACAATTTTTCAAAAAGTTATTTGTTACTACAACTTATTTGTTTGACAAAAACTGAGTATTCAAAAATATAATATCAAATATTTTAAAACTGTTACCCCTCTTAATTTTGTGCTTTAAAATTAATTGTTTAAGAAACAATAAAATTCATTATCATGAGAAATATTTAAGTAGGTAGGTGGTGTCATGCTAATTTCTGTCATTAGAGCTTTTGCAACTTTTTTTTGTTGCGGCACAGTTTTTTTGATATTCAAAAAATACTTGCAGCATGTCAAAACATATTAATCGTTAATAAAATAAACATTTATCATTATTTGCCATAATAAAGTTATAAAAAATAATTTTTTTAAGTAGCAAATCTAAGGAAGCACTGGCAAATGTCACAAAAGATCTAATGACAGAAATTAGTATAACAGTCGCCTACTCAAATATTTCTTAGTTAAAATTGTGTGATGTAATGCGCAAAATAATGAATTTTATTTTTTTTTAAACAGTTTTACAGCAAAAATGGATGAGAGGTAAAAGTTTTAAAATAAACTGGGGCTATCTGATACGTACTTCTAAATAAATAATACTCAATTTTTGTCAACCCGCTCCAATAGACAGAAATTTTCAAAATAGTTGTTGAGAAGTTACACATGCATTAGTAATAAATGTGTGTAAAACTTCACTATTAGGTATATCTTTTCTAGTTTTCAAATTACAGGTGCTATACAATATACTAAACTAAGGGGTAATCATTTTACTAAGATAATTTTTATGCAAAACATGTTCTTTTAGCCGCACATTCACCAGTACAACAGTGGAAACATCTCTAATCTTATTTAAAAATTCTAACCCCCTATTTTCAACGATGCTGAACACAAATCTAAAATTAGTTTTATCGGTTGTATTTAATTTTTGACATTTTTTCTATGTATACATTACATTAAGTTGAAATTGCAATATAACGCCTCTGTTATCGTTATTTCATGATGCCATGCTGTGGTCAAAAGAAATAGGCGTTATATTGCAACTCAATCTAATTTAACGCATACATAGGTTACTATTTTTATTTTATTTATTTTTTTTAAACTAGACAACCGAAAAAAACTAATTTTAGATTCGTGTTCAGCACCCTCGAAAATAGGGAGTAGAGTACATTTTTAAATCAAAATTGGGTAATTATTTACATTAGCGTAAAACTCTCCAATCTTAACAAAAAAATTCCTACCCCCCTATTTTTGAGGGTGCTGATCACGAATCTGAAGTCAAACGCCTCGGCGCTCGTACGTAACTTTTAAAAAAAAAAAAAAAAAAAAAAAAAAAATAAAAATTATAAGCTCTATTTGTACACTACGTTAGGTTGAAATTGCAATGTACATCTCTGCCCTCTCTGCCTTCTTCATTTCATGACGTTACACTGTTGTCAAAATATATAGGAGTTATATTGCAATTTCAACCTAATGTAATGTATACATAGAGATTACAATTTTGAAAATTTTTTTTTTCGAAAACTACATACCAGCGCCGAAATTTAACTTCAGATTCGTGATCAGCACCCTCGAAAATAGGGGGGTTGGAATTTCTTTGTTAAGATTGGAGAGTTTTACGCTAATGTTAATAATTACCCTACTTCTTTTGAAAACACCCTGTACATAACATTAGGTTGAACTGGTTGAAGTTGCGATACCTATAAAACGCCTATTTATTTTGACAATAGTGTTATCTCATGAAATGCAGATGATAGGGGTTATAGAGGTTACATCTCTAAAAAAAATCATATCTAGACTCAAGGGCAATAACCACCCTTGAAAATTGGAGAGTAGACATTTTTTAGTTAAGATAGGAGAGTTTTACGCTGTAGTAAAATAATTAAATATGTTTTTTTAATCGAAAAAGTTTTGTCGGAAGAAAATATCAAAAAGTAAGTTTATTAGAGGTTAGTTTTATGCGAATTTTTGTTTTTCTTTCAGACCACCAACAAATTACTTTGGACTCGTATTCACAGTTCACACACGGTTTTACTAAAGTATATATTATTTCACTTACCTCTAACTTTGTAGAACACTTGAAAAAAAAGAAAAAGTCACATAAAACAATTGGGCCGTTAAACCTACACTATTTATTACAGATGAATAAAAAAGAAAAGACTAGGCAAATTCTTCACTAATAATTCAATACGACTTCACTTCCAAACTTATAGCACTTATAATTTTGAGCAGCTCAAACTTATGAGCTATGACTCATGTAAACAACAGGCTGCAAAGTGGAAACTGTGGCAGTGGCAATATCGCACGATGTCTTGCAGCCAAGGTCACCGACGAAATTATTATTCAAATATATTTATTTAGATTGTACATATGGCGACATCTATAAAGGGTCGTCTGAACTAATAGGGAAAAGTTTCTCATTTCCACCACGATTTTAGACAGTAGCGTGCGAATGCGGCCTTAATCTGTCGTACAATCTCTTAAATTAATTTCCGCTGATTCTCAAAACCTTAAATCGTCTGTTTCTCGAAAACGGTTGAGTTTATCGATTTGTAACAGGTATACCTTTCCTATTTAGAATTGAAGGTAGTTCAATAATTTCTTATTAAAAAATTGAAAAGTGTAAAATACAAAAAGTTAGCCATATTTTTACTTCGACAGTACAGTATAACTAGCGCCCCCTAGTCGTGAATTCAACACTGTTTGTCAAAAAACATAAGACTACAAATTTTCAAAACAATCGGTCCATACGTTCTTAAAATATAGCAGAAAATCGAAAACATTTTTTCAACTCTAACACCCTGTAGAATGAAAGGTTTTAAAATAGTACATTATCACATTATTCCTGAGATATCAGAATTTTATTAAGTAAAAACACATATACAATCCTTACTTACTTACTTAATCCGTATGTACTTAATTTCCAATAATAGCTAAAATTAGTTAAATTATACTAGTTTTCTCCAGGGTGTGACTGTACAATAATTTATTATGTTTTACCATAAAATATTCTGAATTTAGACATCAACTAAACATTGAACTTTTATAAATGGCATTTGAACAATATCATACCTGCATAATTATTTTCAAGCATTATTAACACTTAAATAGATCTACAGTGGTAAGGTATAATTCACGACCTTTGACGCTCTATAGTGCATTACGTTAATAAGAATTTCAACCTACTGGGTTAATTTTTTTGGTGCATATCGTATCCAAGAATTGTAGAGATGACTCAGTATTTTACTTGATCTTTTCTGCAAAGGAAAATTCAAGTTTTTTTCTTTTGATCCTGATGTCCTGGTCTCTAAACCTAGTGTGTTCCTTTTGAACCCACTTTTGCAGAGCCAGCTTTTTTCTCAACATAAGTGTAGATAGCATCATGAGAGACCTTCTCTACACTAATTTAGATGTCTGTATTTTCCATGGTTGTTCAATAATCGACAAAATTGTTTTAATTCAATTATTCTTATAGTCCATAGGAATCAATTTAGGAAAATTACTGCATTTGGTATTTCTTTATCTCTATTTTGTGATAAGGAAATAGTGAACACCCTATAATATTTTTTCTAATTCAATCTTTAATATTTCTACTTTTACATTGGGAAATAATTAGTGTAAATATAAAATAATAATATTTTTAATTAAATTAGTAACTTCAAAACTCTCCGTATTCAGTTATTCATTCAGAATATTATGCTAAATGCCTTAAAATTTGTTTTGATGAAAATAGAGATTACTTAGCAGAAATGATTATAATCTCAGTAAACATAATATATTAATGCATTGTATCAGTTAATTTATCAATGTCGTATAAATAATCAAAGATGTTCAGATTACATGCTTTTATAATAATTCTGATCCAAAACAAATAATTTTCTTAGAAATAATTTTTCAACATTTTTTCTAGTAATTTTATTACTGAAACATTCTAATTAATCCTTTCTTTTATCAGAAACAACAATTAATTTTTATATAAATTATTATGGAAATATACATTGACCAGCAAAAAACTGGACAGTATTAAGATGTTACTTACTTTACATAAAGCTGACAGAGCTTAGGAAATTCGTTGATAGATTTTGTAAAATTTGGTATGCAAAAAACAAAAAGTTATAGCTATATTTTTTAGTTTTATATTTATATACCAATTTTATTAGGTTACATTAAAAATTTGTACGATTATAAATTTTTAATTTAAACATTTTAAAGTGTTAACTAATGAATTTATATCAATCTCTATGCAGCGTGATTCACAACATATTATCTAAAACAATTTGGAAATAGATGCGTCATCAAAAATGGAGTAAATATTGTAAAAAAATAATCTTATAGTTTCTAAGAAAAAAAAATCATTGAAGTTGTAGTATTTTCAACCTTTACATTGCTGGGCGATTATTGAAATCCGATTTTAGTACTAACGTAGCAGGAATTAAAATGTGTCTTAATATAATTAATTATTCAACTGCTTTTGAGCAATTAATAGTATCAATAAACAAATAGCGTTTTTATAGTGTTATAAGTCACGCTGGGCTTCTACAATGATAATTCGCATTACCGCTCATTAAATAATATACTATTATACCATTAATATTTGACAATTCATTGACAATTTATAGTTTTGACGTTTACCGATGTTAGTTTCTTCTGTGTAACTCTGGCCCAAGGCTATACACATTTTACATGACAAAAAAATGAAATATGGGCACTTTTTTATGTTAAATTTTAAAATTTTTTAATGTTTATATTTTAGAATGTGTTCATAATTAAGTATATTTTAATTTAAACATAAGTTTAAGCAAGGTTGACTACCAAAAAATCAAAATTAAATCGATTTTCTGGAAAATGATACACCCTGTATAAGAATTTATGTTATCATCAGATTCTACTGGCCATCTAGTACCTGCATACCAAATTTTGACGCGCTGGCTATGGTGGTTTCTGAGATATAAGCACTGAATATCTTAGAGGGAACACTCGGTATAGGGCATTTTTCTGAGCTCTACATTTCTACAACAAAATTATTAAATTACTCATAAACAAAAAATCTGCTTTAAGATTGGTAACGATGGCAATATCTACGAAGGAAGAGGTTGGGGCATACACGGAGCTCATGCTGTTCCATATAATGCCAGAAGTCTTGGAATATGCCTAATAGGGAATTTTGAAGGTAAGATACCTATTTCTTTATAAATTTACAGTGTTGAAATAATAAATATAGTTAACTTCCTTTTAAAATTTTTACATAATAGAGAAATTACCACAATTTTGTAATGCTTCAGTAGTATGTAATATAAACTAAACTATTTTTTGTCCTAAGACGAATTGCATAGGTTCACATAATAAAAATTTGTTGGGTTCTTTCAATATCTTTCTTTAGTATGTTTAGCGCTGAACACGAATTTGTCTGGAATAGAAGTTGAACATCGAATTTTCCAGAAATGCCAGTTTTTTGTTCACTCAGATTCCCAAGGGAAAATTAGGTATAATCCCAAAACTTATTTCACCAGACATTTACAAGAGCCTAGCAAAAAAAAACTACAACAAGATAACCTGTTGTTTTATAACCTTTTTTCTATAACACAGTCTGAGCTTGCGTACAAGTTGGTCTTCAAATGATATGTGAATGATTTCTCCATCGTTTCTTTTCTTTTTTACCATTTCACTTTTCAGCATCCACCAGTAGACTTCCATGCACTGGTTATGGGGTTATGGGGTTTTGGGTTTACGGGTTTTGTTGTTTCTAATATGAGCATTCAAAGTTTTAGCGCATGTAAAACAAGTCAAAACATGACATGAAAAACATAATATTAATAATAGTATAATTTTTTTCTCAAACCCCTACTAAGAAAGTTACACGGAAAAAATCTAATCTATATTCAAGTATAACAATATACTTAAAATTTTAAACTGCATTCAAGTGTATCTGTACTAATTCAGTAATAAAGTATATTTGATAAAAATCTTTACAAATTTTTGACAGCCAAGCATTCTTATACTTAATTTAATACTTTTCTATCTTAAAATGACACTCAATTTAAGATTTTCTTAAAGTATATTTTGTTAAAATATGAATAAAATATTATTAATTATAGAATATTAGGAATAATAGGCAAATATAGAATGAGGTTATCCATCCTTATATTAAAGGTATATAGATTTGCACGAATTAAAATTATTAATATTTTATTTATAAATGTCATACTATAAAACTTAAAATACTGTAACCTCAAAATTGGGTTATCGTAGAAACACGTCACGTAGACAAACACCATTCTTCTACATCGGTACGACTTCCAAGCCAATAAAATCGTTCTCTGACTTTATTCAAAGTTTTATCTCTTCCTAAATGCACGCCACCTATACCACCGTGAAGAGCTTTGAGAACTTTTGGTACACTTTTTCGGGGTAATACAGTTTGGTAGATCCTGTCTTTACCATTAGGACTTTCAAATACTATTTTCAATACGCCGTTCTGTATTACTAAATAATTCCATAGGGTCCAGTAATTTTTCAAAGACGAAGATCTGTTAGAAATGTCGCTCCAGTTAGGTCTATCCAAGTTTTTAATCTTACATTGGTATATAGCTCCGAAGTCTGAACCTTCACTCTGTTCTTTAGCAAGAGTTCTATTATCCCATTCATTCTCCCTTTTCTCTCACTTCATTCAGTCCAGTTGTTAAAGTTTTTATGCTGCTTTGTGCTTCCTCTTCCACTGATGATTTTGCTCTTTCTGTTTCTTCCAACCGAGTTTCTAACTTGTTTTTATGGGTATTTAACTTCCGCAGCAACTGATATTTATGTTTTAATTTGTTCAACAGTTCCTCTTTTTCTTTAACCCACTGAGCTTTTTGTTTCGTTTGATCCTGAATTAATTTTATCTGCTTGAAGAGTTTGGCATTAGTAGCTTCCAAAGTTTTATTCTGGTTGTTCTGCTCACTGACTGTGACGGCGGAATTAATCCGCTTCTATAGGATTTTAGAGTTCTGGAAGTTTCTGCGATCTCGAGAACATATCGAGAAATAAATAGAATATAGCCTGGAATATTCCAGAAAACGTCAAAATAAAGGTATTACAAAAATTATAAATTTCAATGCAAAGAGGAACATAATTAACGAGGTAAAACGTAGGTAAGCTTTCATAACAATACGACTATAGGGCAAAATAATAATATTTATAGATGTATTTACCACAAATTGTATTAAAGTTGTGTGTGCAGGTGACCGCATGGTTCAACATGTGGTCACAAGATGTAGTTACATGTTCCAGCACGTCTACTCAAGTTCCCTCCTGTCAGATAAGTCGTCGATTGCCTCTCCTTCTATGGCATATTGAGGAGAGCTAACAAGCTTAATGACTGACAGTTTGTTATGTCTTTCTTTCTTTATATAAATAATTAAGCACTACAGAGTGAGTAGTATTTAATAGACCAAATATAACGTCACGAAGGAACAGATGAGTGTAACCACTTTTTCCACAAAAAAAATTCTATAAAGTATTGTTTTTTGCATGAACGTAGAAAAAATATTTGAAGTAAGTAGTTCCATATTGCATCGCATTTACTTAGCTTCTCGCCTGTGGGATAAGTCGTCGGTTGTCTTGCCTCCTATGGCATACTAAGCTCAAAGTATGTATGGTGTGCCGCTAATGGATGACTTTAGCAGTTTGCTATAAGTATGTATTGTATTGTAAATCATAATAATCATTTTAGAGACACCTTATAAAAGTTTTCACATCCCGGTTTCGGGGTTATGAGGCAATAGGTTTTATTTTTAGTTTGAATTTCTAGGCTGCCTTAGATATCTGGTGAAATACGTTTTGGGGCAATACATAATTTCTCCCTAAGAGAGAAAGTCAAAAGTATGATTGGATTTTCTTGAAAATTTTGATTTATATTCAGTTGTTCCATCTTCTTCCTAATTATCAATAGAAATCTACTACAACTTCTATATTATACATACAATTATTGATATTTTAAGAACAATAGGTACTTAGTTTTATATTTTAATTTCAGAATATAAGCCACTAGAGAGCCAACTCGAGCCATTAAAAAAATTAATTGAATGCAGTGTAGAGAAAGACAAGCTCACCACTGATTACCGCTTGATAGGCCACAATCAAGCCTCTGCTACATTATGTCCTGGGAAATATTTACTTGATGAAATTAAGACATGGAGTCATTTTGACAACAATCCAGAATAGAGATGTATTCTATTGTCATATTTATTTGTAAATATTTAGAATTCAAGCACACATGGTGATTGGAAAATAATGTAACGATCCACAAAATCCACTATCCGAAAAATTAAATACAAACAATACAAAATACATTTTGTCGGAATATGTTAGAGTATTTTCTGATCATCCTGCATAGGTTAATAAAACGTAATGTAGTTAATCAAGTTTTATAATACAAGTTTTCTTAAATGACAGTTAAATTTTAATCAACTCGATAAATTTATAACTGTAACTATACCTGTTTAAAAGAAAGTAATGGAATCATAATCGTGAAAACCCGAGAACTAGGTATTTGTTATTATAAGAAATGTCAACATGTAAAACTAACTAGTCTAGCATTTCCAAGGATAAACTCATAAACAATAAGAAACTAAAAATAACTCAAAATAATGATATTTCTACAGAAATACTGATAAAGAAACGGAAATAGTGTTCAGTGATATTATACAGGAATAGATAACAATTTGCAAATAACAACGTTTAGATAAAATCATAATATATATTTTATTTTTCATGTAAAATAAATGTAAGACATACATTTCCTATTGCTTACCTGGTAGATACATAGGGTGACCCCGAACTATTTAGACAGGCATTATCTCGGAATATGGAACACCCTGTATTACTTCAGTTTTTGGATTTTCCGTTTATTTCTAAACATATTTTATTAACCATGTTCTACATCAATCATTAACCATTTTTAAGATAATGTAAAAACATTTTTAGAGTAATTTTTTTTAGTAACTAATCTCGAAAATAATACATAAAAAAACAAAAACATAACTATCACCAAATATGCTTGAATTGTCGCCCATTTTCAATTTGACACAATTCATACTTAAAAGTTCTTGTGTACAAGAAGAAGCTTTCAAAATAAATATTACTCAACCCCCAATACCATTTAAATATTTTGAAGTAATGCTTACCCTTGCTTGGGGATGAAAGTGGCAGAGTCAAAAATACCAGCAAAAAATGTCCCCCTTTAATCTTAAATCGACGGGTCTGAGCGTTTTTCTACAATCTTGCCTAATGCTATAAATGGCTGTCTCGTTTTCATCTGGCCACCCTGTATGAGAGCATAGGTATGTGGATTGTAGATTTTAAACTATGAATGAACGTAATTTGTTTTGATTTCAGATCAATCTAATCTTTTGTTAAATATAGTTCTTGAGTTTACTGTTATTAATTATCTGGTTAAGTAAATCAAGATGAAGTGATTGATCACTTTTTTACCTAAGTGTATGTGCGTCAGTATTTTAATACAGATTATCTATTATTTCTTTTACTTTTCCAAGAATTAAGATAAGTATCAAAGTTTATCAAAGGGAACTGAATTTAATGACATTCCTTGGCACCAGCCAATCAAATGTGTCGTACCATAGGAAGATAAACTTATTTTAGATGAATTCTAATCAGTTCATTTGGTACATCAGTCTGTCAAGTTCCAATATTAAATTATTTTAGTCTCTTATAACCATATTTACATTATTTAAATAACGTGGTTATGAAAAATAAAAATAAGAAAAAACTCCATATTCAAGCAACCAAATATATTTTTTTCAAAAGTCACTCTCAATCGTTTGAATTTGTTATACACCTGAATTTTCTGTGAAAATGGAGTTTCAGCTTATAAAACATATAGATTTTGGATAAGCATTTTTACGTTTTTTTAAGTAAATCTCTACAAGGATAAAGTAATTTTCCACCTTTACATCGCTGGGCTACTGTAGTCTCTAGCCAGGCGATTCTGAATATTAAAATCCGATTCCTTATAGTAGGTATTAACGTTTCTGTGATGCGAGTATTTACATTAGTTTTTTAAGTCTCACAAATGACTTACGTGTATAGCAACTCGGAGTTGATAGATATTGTTTTAATTTATGGTGATGTGACAATGCTTTAGTAGATCGATTTCCCGGTAAAAATGTGCCAAATGAGTTACCTTTGCCACGCTGTGCAGTGACTGCAAGTGTAGAATCGTCGAAGAAATGTAGGTGCAGAACGTCCACGGGTTATTGCAGCAGTGTGGCGTATCATACACAAAGCTAAATTAATTCCGTGTCATGTACAACGCCAACGTGTTCAAGCATTAATACCAAGGGATTGGGCGAGGAGGACCGGTGCCATGGCCGCCACGATCTCCTGACTTTAAATCATTTAGACTTCTTTTTGTGGGGATATTTAAAAAATGAAGAGTATCGCACCGAAGTGAATATATAGGTACTGTTGATGATTTACGGAAACGTATTATAGTTGCTGCCAATAACTTACGAGTTCGACACGGACAAGTAGCAGAAACATTTGTGTTAGTTTGTAGATAGTGGATAAGACGTGCCCAAAATTTTGTTGCAGCATTAGGTATGTCTATTTTATTAATTAAAACCACAAATTGGAACTGTTAATAATTAATAGCGGCAAAAGCAGTTGAATATGGCGTTATTATAAAATTGTATTTATTTCTTTCCTTGGAAATTTCTTCAGGCCCTTTTTTTACAAAATTATAGTTGTGAGAGTTCCTTGTACATTCATTATGTTTTTAGATAAGATCTGAATTACCCTGCATACTTAATAATTTCTTCAGAATCTTCGGCATAGAAAATTTAATCTATCTTAATATAAAAACTTAACAACTTAAATTCTTGTTGCATACTAGATTGCAGTACAGGAAATTCCATTTTTTCTCAGTACCTATTTCAATGCTTTGTCAATATTTACACATTACATGATTCACCGATGTTTCGAAACAGATTTGTAAACCATTATATATAGATATTACTGTAATATCGGGAATTCCATTTTTCTGGATTTATTATCTTATTCAATCTATAATAAGTAAAAGTATCCTTATCAACATATTTTAATTCTCAGATTAAAATAAAATATTTTAATACCCATGCAACTTTCAAAAAATTAAAATAGACGGAGATAAGATATTTTTTTCTTTTAACACCTTTGTAAATAAAACAGCTATTATAATAAAAGTTTTTATTGAAATATGATCCTTAATATACATACACATGCATACAGTGTGATTCAAAACTTATCTAAAAACATTCTGAGCGTACACGGGACTACAAATACAATTTTGTAAAGAAAAAATCAAAAAGGGAAGTTCGAAAATGATTTAAAAATACACTTCTGCACGGTACTGAAAACTGGTCCACTGTTAAACCTATTAAGGCGACAATCTGCGACTGGACAAAAAATGGAAAGAAATGCTCAAGGAAAGAAGTAAATAACATTTTATAACGCCGATTTTATACAGCAAATTTAACTGGTTTTGTCACTATGGTTATTAATTACTAATAGATTTAATTTGTCGTTTTAATTACTAAAATAGTTTGACATACCTGATGTAACAACAACATTTTGGGTCCGTCTTACCTAGTTTCTACAAAGTAACACAAATGTTTCTGCTTCGTGTCCGTTTTAAACTCGTAAGATATTGGAAGCAACTATGATACATTTCCGTAAATCATCAATAATATGTATGCACTTCGGTGCGATGCACTTAATTTTTTAAATATTCCCACAAAAAGAAGTCCAAATGATTTAAGGTCAGGAGATTGTTGCGGCCATGGTACCGGTCGTCCACGTTCAATCCTTTAATGCTTGGACATGCTGTACATGGTACGGATATAATTCAGCCTCATGTGATATGTAGGGGTGGGCGATAACGGTTTGGAACTATCGATTATCGATAAATAAAATATACCGATATTATCGATATATCGATATTATCGATAATATATCGATATTATCGATAATATCGCTATTATCGATATAATATCGGTATTATCGATAATATTCATACTATCGATAATATCGATATAAGCGATAATAACAATATTATCGATTAATATATAGTAGGGGTGGGCGATAACGGTTTGGAACTATCGATTATCGATAAATAAAATATACCGATATTATCGATTAATATCTAGATATTATCAATATTATTTAAATTATCAATACAATAATACTGCATTTTCGATAATTTCGATGTTACCGATTTAATAATATTATTTTTGCTTTGTATTAATTTTCTGTACATTCAAGTTAGGCATATTGTTGTTCCATTGACTACGGAAATTAATAAAACAACATGAGAAAAGAAAAATAATGTATTTCTTGTCGAAAATAGATACACAGAACAAATAACATTAAAAAAATACATTTAATTCACTGAATAAGGTGTTTATTTAGTGACAGAAATATTAACTGTTCTGCATGTTGTCGGAAATCCTAATGGTACGTAACAGTACATGATGTATAATACTTGTTTACGGTTTTTGAGATATTACGTGTTTATTGTTCAAAATTTAGTCTAAAAAATCAGTCATTTGTTAAAAATCGCATTTCTAATTCAAAATGCTTAATTTCATGTATTTCGATTAATATATATGGATATTTTGCATATTCATTGAAAAAAGTTATATTTCTTAAAAGACACGTGCTTGTAGATATTGGCTATTCGCGAGTACATACTTCCTAAATGTACGCGTAGCGTATTTGTAGCCGACTTAATAACGCACATTGTCTATGATTACTTCTTTTATATTTGAAAAAGTTAAACTTGTATTAGGTATATGAGTTTATTCTATCGTGGCTAAGAAATATTTTACAAATTTTAGTTCCATTCATCTTCATGTTAACCACGTAACAAGTAAACACTAGTATGTAATGTAGCAAGATCACCAAAGATAAAGATCTAGGGTATGTAACTGAGTAACTGTATATACGTTTACATATAAGTCGCATAAATCATTATTGGCTTCGGCTAAACGTGATTCTTCGTGAGTCAAATTATTGATATTAACAAAACTAGGGTTGGAAATATTTATCGATATATCGATAATTATCGAATTATCGATAATATCGAAATTATCGATATTATTGAAATTATCGATATTATCGAAATTATCGATAATATCGATATTATCGATATTATTGAAATTATCGATATTATTGAAATTATCGATATTATCGATAATTCGATAATTTTTTATCTGTATTATTATCGATATTATCGATAATTATCGATAATTATCGATATATCGATAAATATTCCCAACCCTAGTGATATGTAACACTGCTGCAATAGGTCGTGGAAGTCTTGGATCTCCATCTCTTCCACGATTAGATTTCAAATTTACCTCGCGTTACACTACATTTGCTCTCACTGCATACCGCGGTAAAAGTAGCTGCATTTGGCACATGTTTACTGGAAAATTGTTCTGCTAAAGCATGTTCACAACGTAATAAATTAAAACGATACCCATTAACTCCGAGTTACACGTGAGTAATTTTTGACTCTTGAAAGACTAATGTAAATACTGGCGTAACAAAAAATTTAGTGCCTACAAAAAGTAATCGGATCGCCTGTCTAGAGACTATAGTGGCCCAGCGATGTAAAGATTGAAAATACTACAACAATAATCTTTTACTCGAAAGCTAAGGATTTTATAACAAAAAATACGATATTGACTCCATTTTCCATGACACATCTATTCCCAAATTATTTTAGATAAGTTCTGAATCACCCTGTATATAAATTTAGATAATACGTGTTTATATATGCAATGCTCCCTTTACACATTCTATATGTGTTATACATATATGTAGGTACGTATATTATTACACAGAAAACAACATTATTTTCAATCAGATAACAACTATTTGGCAAAACGGTTTAGTTTTATTTATTGAAATAAATATACATTGGTCAAAATTGCAATATAGAATGGAAAAAATAAATCAAAGCAGACGACCAAGAACATGCCTTTTTAAAAGACGTAAAACACATGATCAAGTTTACTTTCAATGGGTGCGTTGGCAAGAAAGGAGTGTGAACTTGATAATTATTGCAAAAGTAACGTGTTTTTTAAAGTTATAGCATTTGCTTTGTTTTCGTCGAAAACTTTACTCAGTTAAATTCCCAAGTATAAAAATGGGCATCAGTACGATCTTTATAGAGTGTGGTGTCGGTAATGCAGAAAAATAAGATACAGATTTCTGGGAATATTGAGATATAGAAGTCTATATTTTTGTTATGCCGAAAAAATTGAACTTCAATTTTATTGTGGAAAAATAAACCCTAGTACGACTCTGCCCAAAATTTTATCGTCTGAAACTAGCGGTTGCCTATCCAAAGACCGAATCGATGTTTTGAACTGAACTGAATTTTTAGGGAAATATAAAGGTGTTCAAACTGCAATTTAAGGAGATCTGAAGCATGTATTTTGACTGAAGGTGGTCATTGCCAACATTTGTTTTAATAAATCATAATAAAGTAATTCCAGTGATAATTAATTATTTCGTTATTATTTTAAGTAATGCAATGAGTATCGTAAAAATGCACTTGATCAAGTAAATCAATTTTGTTGTTAATCGATTTGGAATACAAAAAGTGTAAATAAACAAAAGTGAAGATAACACAAAAGGCGCATATAATGACCTATTTTAATTGTAATATTATACAGGGTGATGTATTTTTCTCACAAATAATGATCGATGATACCCATACCTCCGCCACTGGTGAGTTTCTAAAGCTGAGAATTTTTCGTTTCATACCTATTATCATATTAAATACGCTTTGTAGGTACCTTTGCTTACTAAATATTTTTTTACTTTGAACAAGTTAAAATTATTTTCTTGTTTAATATTTACTGGTAAGATGTTCACTAACTTAATGCTCATATAGTAAGGCGCTTTTTCAAACAAACTTGTGATATGGATAGGAATGCATAAAATATTGTCATGAGTAGTTGTGACTATCAGAGTTACGTTTATAATGAGTCTTATTTTTGTATGAGGCATCAGTTCGCAAATTCCACAGACGATATATTTAATAGATCATGCAACTCTTCAGGGCTATTTGCCGCTGCTGCAAGGGTAACATCATCTGCATATAGTATTGTACATTCTGCACTAACATGCCATGGAAGATCATTCATAAATATTTAAAAAATAAGTGGTCCAAGTATTGACCATTGAGGCACTCCCAGCTCAACTTCTTTTATAGAAGACATTTTATTATTTAATTTAACATAGATTTTCCTACATTGCGATATGACTTTAACCATGCTAAAAAGTCACCAACAGCTTAGAGCTTCTCTGCTACAAAACTAAGGTCTAAACAATCGAAAGCCTTTCAAAAATCGAAGAATAATGCTCCAACAAATTTACTTTGGTCTAAGTTTTTATAAATAATATTAGTAAAATCATATGAAGCAGTTTCAGTTGATTTATTTGGGTAGAGACCATTGTGGAATTTTTAAATTATATTGTATTTATTTAAGTATAACAGCATCCTATCATATATCACACTCTCCATCACTTTACTTAACACAGATGGAGCAGTAATGCCTCTATAATTTTCAATCACATAACGATCATTTATGATTTCGTTAACATATGCATTATAGAAAAAGAGAGTATTAAATCTATTTAATATATATTCTATACAGAATAATTAACATAGGGAAAAACATAGATAATGTAAAATTAATGGCGAAACGAAAACCTTGAATGCGAGATGTGCGCCAAATTACTCTCCCCCATTTCCGAACTTAAGCTTTTTTATCATCATCAGCTCAGGGTAACAGCCAGCGTCTTCTTTAAAAATAATCCATTTCCCGTTGCTCATTTATTATTAGTAAAGGAGAGCAAAAAGCATTTTTACATTAGCCAGAAAGCCAAGCTGAATATGTAATCAGATGCCAGTGAGTGAAGCCAAAATCAAAAGAAGTGCTTTAAATAAACATGAGACGTGCTCTTGAAGAATAATTTACTTTTTTAGAGAGACGTTTCCCATGTTTTTGTTCGTTTATTGCTGGTTTCTCTATTCCAGTTTCCCAAGAGAAAACGTTGTGTGTCAGCTATAAAAATAAAAATATTTATTTTCAACTTTTTGTTGATAGTGATGCTCAGTCATAATAAATATTGTCACACAATAAACTCCAAAAAAATGTCAAAAACAATGTCAGTAGTCCATTCAGAGCGATTAAAGTCGCCGTATTTCTTGTCGTAAAATGATCAAATTTGTGGTGTTTTTAGGTATATCTCGAATAATAAAACACGTAGAACAAAAGTAATATCAAAAATAAAATGCTTGATGTTTTGTTTATCCACTTTTACTATTTAAATTTTCCTCAAATAAAATAATAACTTTTAAAAAGCGTTTATCAGACACACATTATTTTGCTATTCTAACCCCACATTTTACAATTATTTTCACATAACAAAAGTGAACAATCTTATATGCAGAACTATGTATGTTTATGTTATAACAATATTTACATCTACAGTTATACAGGGTGTTCCAGAATGATGGTCAAATAGTTTACCCGTGTGTTCCACAAGCCATTTCAGGGGATCTTCATATAAAGTTTTTCAATTTGGGTCGTCAAACAAATGGCTATTATATCTATAATTGACAGTTTTTGCAAATATTTCTAAACAAAAGTATACCTATAACTGTTGCCAATCCTGCCGTATGCATATTCAATCAATTATTTCTCTAATATTTGTAAGGAAGAGTCAGTTGTTTACAAGTATTTGCAAAAACATGTATTTTGAAAAATGCATGTACCCAAAAATTTGTTAGACCGCTTTCTATCCTTATATTTTACTTGGGTATCTCTGAATATTAGCAGGTTGCATGAGATAACATTCCCGTTATCTAGTTTATGCAACAAGTACAAAAGTAAGTGTTTATTGCACGAGACGTCAAATTGTCCAACGAGGCTGTCCGCCCGAGTAGGACAAAACGTCGAGTGCAAGAAGCACTTTTTGTACGAGTTGAATACAATATTTTTCTACGTTCATGCAAAACCAAAAACGTTATTTAGATGACAATATGTATAGTAAAAGGTGACATCGATTTGAACGTTTATGTGTGTCATGATGACAAAACGCTATTGTAGAGTGACAGATGAGTGCAATAACCATTTTACTGCACTAGTGCAATAAAGAACCACTTTTTCCACTAAATATAGTTCAATAAAGTTTTGTTTTTTACATGAACGTAGAAAAAATACTTTTCATTTTATTTAAAAAATGTTTCCAGCTTATTTAAAACACAGTTTCACTATGCACTCTTTAGTTTTCTTTATTTAAGTTAATTTGCTAGATAATGTTCCTAAAGTTATAGTACTATCATATACAGGGTATCCCGAAAGTAAACCGTCATAATCATGAATTCTGCATCGAAAAATAACCTAGTTTTCCAATAAACTACAGTGCAAAGAGACTACGTTACGGATATACAGGATTTTAAAGATTAATAGAAAGAGAAGAACAAAAACAGGGGTGTCGATAGCTATGGAAGATGCATACTTTGCAATACAAAATTATTTTTTGGTCTTAGTATTTAGGTATAATACCAATACCTACCATATTGATAATGCTGTGCATTAAAACAGTTTTTATTTTTTTACCTGAACACGATGCGTTGTACGATAAAAAGTTGACGAAACTATTTTCTTCAGAATTAAACAATTAATTAAAAAAATATATATTAAGAGATACCAGCAGCGTACCATTTTCTCTTAAAAATATCCAGTGACGTTCCGCTATGCGCCACTGATAAAACTAAAAAATAATATTGTATTGCAAAGTATGAACCTTTTATAGCTATCGACACCTCTGAAATTTCATTATAATATATCAAACGGTTTTGAAGAAATTTAAGTTTTTGTTTTATTTTCGATTAAACTTTAACATCATGTATATCAGTAACAAAACCATTTTTTGGCCTTGTTTATATAGCAATCCAGGGTTATTTTTCGATGTAGAATTAATTACTAAAATATGGCAGTTTACTTTTGGGATATAATAATAATAATAAAGTATGTACTTTATTTTCTTAGGAAAAATGCCCAAGATCAGATGATCATGTACACATGATCCCTGTTATTAATCTTAAGCATGATTACAATTAAATTTTTACTATATGGAACAGTAAAAGTTAAATTTTACTACATTCACTAGAGTATAACATTAAGTAGATAAGTATACATACATATCCTGTATAGCTAATGATCCTACCATAGGCAATGAAAACAACACTTATTGTTTGTACATTTTGAAAAATATTTGTCTTGTGGTATCAATTATTGGGCATTTTATTTACGGATTTTTCAATTAACATTTGCCAAGAGTAGTACTAAGTTTAGCAACTTTATAGAACATTAAGCCTCAAATAAACAATTTTTCCATAAGCTGGAAAAAATGTAGGAAAAAAATTAGTTCATATCTATTAACTATTAATTACGTTCAAATAGACTGTTTACAACTACATACGAAATTTAGGGATTGAAGAGGATCAATTTTAAAGTACTCTAAACCGTCTATAATTCAAGAATACAAAAAAATTTGGGTCAAACAATTTCTAAAGTTAGTTTTGTACCCAAATAATTCAGTGCTTCTCTACCACCTTGTATTTTTCCCCAAAAATGCATTGTTTCCAAAATACAGTGTCTACAGTTTATTATAAAAAATAACAAAATTACAGAATCCTAGCTATAGCTAGGGATGTGCACTTTAATTCTGTTACTGGCAGCGACCAGTTACTGAGGTCAAGGCATAACAAGCCAGAAAATCGTTATATATCAAATAATTATTTAAGTTTTCGAGATATAACAGAAATATATTACTATTTTATTAACAGTAACACCCTGTATATCGAAAGTAGTGCATTTTCTAAAAAAATATAAATACAATTGAACATTACTTTTTAATGTTAAGTAGGTATATCGTGTTTTACAATTTTAAGCAATCTAAAGGTAGGTATGAAAAACAAAAGCTAAAATCAATTTAGGGTTTCAAATTGGATATGGGATTAATGACCAAACTTAAACTTTGACCTCGAATGGTCAAAATAAGAGAAAAAGAAGTCATATAAATTACTTTGTTGTATAAGAGGCAATATGTTGGAAATTGGATAAAATTTATTGCGTCACTATTTTTTTGCCTACCTTATGGAGAACTTAGTAATATAGAATCATTTTTTGTGGCTGTACCTTCTGCTACTTCTAAAAAAATACAAAATTTTTTAGAGAAAAATTTACAGAAGCAGTATTTTCTAGAGTTTTAGACTTATAGAAGAACTTGACAATGTTTTTTATTTGAGATATGATGTAAACAATTTTCTTCTTTCTTATTTTGCCCACCCGCATTTACATTTAAATTTTGGCCAACTAATGCTCTACTTATGTCGAAAAGGTTTTAAGTGTAGAAACTATTTCTTGACTCAATGATAGTAGTAAATTTTTACAATTCAAATGACAGTTACTTGAACCTATACGCATAGGTACAAAATATACGCATTTGGGAATAGTTATTTTCTTGTTAAAAAGTATGCCAATATTTATAACCCTAACAGGAAAAATAACTTCAGTGTATATCCGTGTAAATATTCAGGCCTAACCTTGTTATCTCATACAGAACTAGTAACATAATAAAATTTCGCAGATCGATATCTCCACTCGGTCACCAACCAAACTACAGCGCTGAAAAGCATTCAAGTCTCTGCTATCTTAATTTCACCGCAACCAATTGGTGTTACGGCTGAAAATCTTCCTGTAAGAACCTGGCACTTCCAATAAAAATGTAATAATCGACCACATGCGTAAACCGCAGGAATTATGGCCAATAGCAGGAAGAATCCAAACCGCAACCACGCCTATTTTAACCGCAAACCAACCACAATAAGAGGTGACGTCGGGACGTCGATATCACGGCGTCTAGAGGCGTCTTAATTCCACCTTTGAACAATCGGGTGCATAGAACAACTGCATATGCCACCGGAATTACTCTATCTAGTAATAAATGACTCAGAAGTGTAGCTACATTGTTGAAATCATTAAAATTAGAGAAAATATAATATTTTCGATTAAAAAATGTAACAAGTGCACCAATCAGTTTGAGTGTATACTAAAGAAACACATATGGCTTTAAACAAACACATATTTGTTACTAGTTATTTATTTTTGCAACAACCTTGAGTGGCGCACTCTAGGGAAGGGAGGGAAAAGTTTCTTTAAAGATTTTCTAAGGAGACGCCCTTTTACTTGAAAGAAATGCGTCGTGGGGTGTCCTTTTAAGTACATAAGCAGGGCTAGGTAAGAAGAGATTTTCGGAACAGTGAAGAAAAAAATAAGTAGGTAGATATTCTTTAACTTTTACAAGACCTAATATGTTAAAGGTAATGATTTAAGTAGGTATATAATAACGTGTAGTTATGATAAATTTTTTATTACAGTGTATACTATTTTTCTTGTCAATATTTTGAAAATATAAACCAACAAGCTTATGGAATCATACAAAAAATTTGAAGTTTAAAATTTAAATTTTCTATACAGGGTGCTCTGATTATGACTGCCTTTAATTTGCTGTAACATAAATTGTACCAAACAAAACATATCTGACTTAACAATTTTTTTCTCTGGCCAACGAATTATGACAGCAAATAGATATTGAATATGTGACAACGTCACTCACATACAAGTCGGAATTGTCATGTATTTGTACATAATAAGTACAAATAGGTACCTCTAAACATAGGTACTTACTGTGAATAGTTTTTTTAGAGCTTTTTTTCAACGTGGAAAAAAATGTAAAATTATTATTACAAGTGTTCAAAGTGACTTATATGTTGTTTGTGAGAAGTGTTTACCGTATAACGTCTCGTGGCTTAAGAGTTTTGCCCAGATTTGCCATAAATTAACACGTCATGCAGCTGGTCATGGTTACCTACTATAAATTGTTCGATTTCTGTAAATGTACACTCACAAGCATCAAAGAAGCACTAGAGAAAAAGTACAACAGCTGACATATTTCAATGCTATTATAGTATTAGTTCATTAATACTGATACCAAAAACAAATTATGAACAAATTATATTACAGGAGCTTTTACTTAACCTTAATTGTAATTGTAGCTTGTAATTTTTTAGCATGCATTTTATTGCAGTTATATTTTTTATTTTTTAAATGTATTTGTAGAAAAACTATTCGTTTTAAAAGTTTCTTTGTTGCTTTTAGTCCTTTTTAGTCTTTAAAATTAAGGCATTCATAGTCTGGCACATTGTTTAATATTATTTACCATTTTGTGGACTTTTATAATGAAAAAATAATTACTGTATTATTAATTAAATAATACTAGATAGGTATTACATTATTATTTTACAGCAATGTAAAATATTTTTATCAAAGAGTGGAAGAGGAATACCGACAATATCTATTTACTTGTTGATTATAAAATAAACACAAATGTAAGTTTATTTGCAATATATAATTGTATTATTTGTATCTACATGTTGCAGACAAAAAATTGTTTCAAGCAAAACGTAGCCAATGATAAATAGTAGTAATATAGTGTTCCTTTTGTTTAGGTATTTGCCTTGTTTACATATAATATAGTTAGTCAAATTTAGGAGTAAAAACAATAGATGGCGACACTGTTTTAAAATCCATGTCATCCTTATTTACATTATAGACAAAGGTGACTTGGATTTTAAAAGTGAATCGCCATCTATTATTTTGACTTATTTATGATAAGATGAAACATTATTTAATAAACAATTCTTGAGACGTTCACATTAATTAGAAAATTTGTTCACGTTTAATTACCAAATTAAACAGAAAAACATATAGGTAGATTATATATATGTACCTACCTATTTATATATTAGAAAGATTTACATTCATATGGTCTATTACCTAGACATTGCTTGGAGCAATAGTAAGAACATATTGGGCATAGCAAATTTTGAGCACCCAATGAAAATAGGAAATTGTCTAACAAAAACAATTACGATACAAATATTAAAAACGCCATTACAATAAAAACGTATTTTTTACAAATTATTTTTTGTTTTCAAATACGTTCGCATTCCAAACTGACACCTTCAATTATTGTGTTACGTAATCGACACTTTTCTGCAATATAAAAATTAAGGTTGCAGTTTGTAAAAAAATATATTAAACGTGTCTTTTTATTTTTTAGCATTAACACAAACGTTTATACAAATTATTTATAAAACGTTCAAAAAAACTATTTAATTTTTTTCTTTGGAAAATTTAATATTGATTTCCCTTTTTTATAAAGATAAGATCACCTTTTTTATTAGTTTAATTTAAAATTACAGATGTTAGTAGGCACTTTTCACATTCATAAATACACATAACATTTGTGGAAGCGAAATTAAAGTACCGCCAACGAAAAATCAATACACTCCGAAGAAAACCGATCCGGTGCGTCGTTAGCATGGCCGCAAGATCTCCGGAAAACTTTTCTGTAGAACTTTTATAAGACGCCGAGGCATGCACGATATTAAAGCTGTAAGAAAATCCTTGAAGTAAGCTGAAAGTTAAGAGCCTTAACAACAGAATGCGCTGCGATGCGATGTAAAAAGCTGGCAAGAACGACGGCGAGGAATTTTCCCTATTTTGCGGTTTCTTTGAAATTTTCAAAGTGTTTGAGAGCGTATCGGATTCTATCTCTGTGTATTTGATGCGCCCATACAGGGTGCATAAAGGAAATTAAATTGGCACGTTGTCGATGTCAATTAATTTTAACATGTTGAAAATATTTGATTGTGAGATTTTATTATTACGAAAATAAAATTATTAGCCACGTAAACTAAACTTAGACTTCAAAAAAATTCCGGTCAAGTTGAGTTTTTGTGTAGATATTTTGTCCTATGTCCTAAAAAGTACTGTTACTTGGAGTTGTGGGTTATCATTTTTAAGGGGGCTGTTTTTATACGCAAATTTCCAACGAATTTCATAGATATTTGTTGATACAGAAAAAAAAATAAGTTGGAAATAATATCTCTTCACTATGTCAACAATACAAATATTCTCCTAGGTTGTGTAACAGTTTCCAGACTGAGCTATTTAGAATAAGAAAAAAGGCATATTTTTCAACTGTTATGTTTTATCATTCATAATATATCCTGAATTTTACAGGTAAACTACACATTGAAAACATTGTTTACGACATGATAAACATTATCACATCTCGCAAAATTCTTTTAAAAAACTAGTAACACTAAAATTGTAAATTATTAAGTATTTTTCACGGTGTCTGGAACACAGTGATAAGGTAAATTTCACGGTTTTTCGTGTTCTCTAACGCATTTTTCCCAAAAAAGTTAAAGGAAATTATTCAATGTCAGCACTATATTTTAGAACTACGTTAATAAGAACCTCCACCTACTGGATGAATTTTATTTGTGCATCTGTAAATACGGTTATTTGTCCTTTAAAAGCCAACCTGGAGAAGCAAGTTCTTTTTTTTTAAGAATATGAGTATCAATTATTTTTCGAGAAAAATAGTTACATTATATATATTATTCCAGTTTGCACAATAGTTGGAAACGGTTTTCAACCATCAAACGCACGCGCATTATTTTAGTTGGAATGCCCACGCACCTGACTATTGGTAACTGATTCTGGTGTTGCGCGAACAAAGGTAATATTATAACTTATAAAAGCCTAGGTAAAAAGGGTTTTTAATTTTTTTCCATAGAATCAATCGTTTTTAAAGTAAAGTATGCAATATCTGCTACATGCCGAACTTTTTCTCGTAAATATCGATCATTGATATCAAAATACAGTAGAATAAAATCAGTTTCAACTATTTGGTCTTTTTCTTCAAAACTATTTCGATTGAAACTTGATCTACCCTAACTGCGTTAGCGGTACGTTCATCTGTTGACTCCTTCATCTCTTCAGCTAAGGAAGCTATTTGAGCTATTTCTTTACAATATCTGCATTATTTCCTCTTACAGTTTAGACATGATTGTTAGCATCAATGCATGCGTACAATAGGGACTTATTTTTCTGCAACTGGCTTAAGATATCCAAATAAATATTTCCACAAAATTTCAGCTTCTTATTTGTAATTTTACTGGGCAATATGTAGTAAACTGGAAATAGTCATATTTAATTGTAATTTTAACAACAAAAAAACTAAGGGTGACTGTAATAAATATAATTGTATTGTTAAGCGTCAGTTTATGATTTTCTCAAAAAATCATTTACCACTCTTTAGGACACATAACCTGTGTCGCCATGATAGAAATAATCGATGATTTTGATTCTGAGATGTAAGAATTTTTATACTTGCACCATTTTTGATCAAAGTACTTATTACACTCATCAGTGTGAATATATTTCAGTGTAAATTTAGCACTCACTTCCTTCGAATATTTGCTAGATATCTCATACCTAATAGATATAATAATTAACATACTCATTGTTAAAATAGAAATTTGATTCAAAGAATATTAAAAATTTTATTGCTTTAATTCAAAATGTTGTCAGGTTTAGGATTGTTCATGTTTAGAATCTTGGTTTTGTCCCAACTTCGTCCTAACTCAATAATGTCTTTAATGCCTTACTATTTGCCCAATGTTTACTTTGTCTCATGTACACGATATACACCAGGCCTTTGGGCTATATTGTTCTTGAAATTGGTTTTAAGAAAAGTGGTTGCTAGATATTATGTGTTCTTTTCAAAGCTTTTCTTCATGACGTGTTCAATGTAAAAATGTAGAATATGTAGTTCTTCCAAGTATTCGTTCTTATTCAAAAATGGTTTGTGCTCGGTTGACTTAGGTGTCAATGTCAGTAGGCTTTGTACGAACACTATGTTCTAAGATACAATTTGGCTTTCTTCTGACAAGAACTTCCTAGTAAATTTTAATAAAATAATGCTAAGTAGATTATACAAGTTCGCGGTATGTTCCATTACTATAGCAGATTGTAAATTATGCATAAATGGGATACTATTCTTTTCTGCAGCGACCTTATTTAAATCAGTCGTAGAGACAAATAATATCTCTTTCACTCAGCTTTCAGCTTCTAGCTTTTTCTACCTAACAATGAATATTGCAACCTTGCTAGACTTTGTTTTATTTTCAACAAACCTTAGATACGCTATCTGCTAAATAATATTTGTAAATTCTAATAGGTACTGCCTGATTTAGCAATATCCAGTTAGAAGACTTACTGTTAATTATATTGATCTACAATATTGGTTTCAGAATTCAGCATTTTTTCTATGGCCCTTTAAAAATGTTATTAAGTGGATTTATATTTCTCCAGGAGTTGTATGCCAACAAATCGTAAGCTACGGTGAAATTCATTCATTCTATTACTTTTAGTTTATTAGAATCGAGCAAAGATTGTTGCTAAACTTAAACCTATCTTTGTGAAAGCCCCAAAGGCAATCAGCCAAGGTCTTATATGGCTTTGGCTGACTATTGGAGTGATTCCTTGTGTAGTTTCCTTCCCCAGTTCTATGATTCTTAGACATTTTTTAGGTATTAGACATTTTTTAATAATAGTTATTTATGTATTAAGAGCTAATAGTGATACATTATTGCACAAGTCTGACAGTTTTTGCTCGTAATGCATACAGTTTCATCTACTATTACTTAACAAAATAAAACTTTTCAATTACTAACTTTATTACAACAAGAACATTAACTATTTCAAATAGAACAAAGGTAAGAAATGCATTTGTTAATATTCGTAATTTGGATGCAAAAGAACAGTCTTTACAATCTGTAATAATAATTCCGGACTGAGATTGTTACATTCAATTACTTGTTTCCATTTTTTATGGATGTTATTATCTATGTATTCTTCTGTAACCGTAGAACTCTTCCATCCCCCCTGCCGCTTCAATTGTATAATACCCATCACCTCCACCATGCACCAATAAGGTAACCTATATTTGGCAAAAAAATTTTATTATGACACTCATGTGACAGTCCTCAATTATTCCTTCATATTGGAAAATATAACAATCTTACTGCTTAATTGAAGAGTGAATCAAGAGAATACAAAGCAAACAAAGCTGCAGTATTGGAAAGAGCACATATTGAAGAATTTTTGACTTTGGCTTCCGATAAAGAATATTTATTGATTGAGGTAATATCTCTTTATCATTTACATGTACATTTAGGTACATAGTGAACCTTGAATTATTCTAAGTTGCATCAATAATGTTTATGGTGCCTGTCGATGCTACGAATTGACAATTTTGAAAATTACTGACGTACAGGACGTTGGCAATTACCTACTTGTTTCAATACCCACAAAGGCGGGCATTTCAAGAAAATTTACAGTTATAGAAGAAGAACTTTGCGTGAATGCTGAAATATGCAGAAATTATATTTCTCTGTGCCTAATTCATTTAACACAAGACAGATTCCTTTTAAGATACATCAATCAAAAATATACTAGAATCAATACATTGGCGAAGGTACCCTCAATAGTTGCTTCATTCCTGAATATCATAAATCCAGAAGCATATACTGGCCCTTGTATGAGGCGCACTTCAACAACTTTATTAGCCAATGAAGGTGCTGATCTCACAACTATTAAACGGCATGGTGGATGGAAGACCTCCTCTGCAGCAGAAAGTTATGTTGAGCAGTCCATACCTAACAAACTTGATACTGCAAGGAAAGTATAGCTGTTCCCTACAAAGACAGACATCCGTAACTTGTCCAAATTCTTCACAAACTGCAGATGTTATGCGTTCCGAAAATGATTACAACAATACTACAAGGGTTGTAACTTAGGGAAAGGAAGTTAAATGTAATAAAACAACAAGTAAAAAGTATTTATTTTTTACTTAAAAGTGTTAAAAATATACGTGGAATATAAATAATAAGAGCACAAATTTAAATATGCAACAGAATTCAGTCGGATCAGATGCTGATTATAATAATTGGAATTAATTTGTGTCATGCTAGACTGCCTCCACATAAAGGATGCGTAAATTTAATTATCCACCCCGTAGAAAATCGAATCAACGCTCACTTGTTCTCTCTTTGTAAAGTTATTGAGATTCTGTTTCGTTGATTTTGGATTCTCAAGGAAGCGTGAAATAATTTTAGAATAAGATAGTAATTAAATTTTGTTGGGTGGATATAATGTTCGCTGACGTACACATTATAATCTCCATGTAATGATAATGATGTCTGACGCTGGATTTCTATTCAAATGAACATTTAACGAATGGATGTATTTGAGTTATTTTTGTATTCGGTCTAGTGCAGCCATTAAATTGAAGAGCTGCGTTTGTATCTTGTGTCGATAATGACATAAAGAGTTGTTAAACATTGATGACTGACTGATGACAAATATTTTGTTACATCGTTACATTTTAACTTTCGTTGCGGTTAACTATTTGTTATGTCTGAAATTATTTAATACTCATAGATTACCTTGAAAACAAAATAGCATAAAATCTTGCCAATTTTATTGTCAATATAATTTAAACATGTAAAAGGAATATGTTCCGCTCATGTAGGGTGATATGAAGATCCCTAAACTGAGAAGGATGCCTACAAATTGCAGATTTGAGTCGTTTTCATCCATAATGTGTGCTTCCGTTGAATAAATTGAAATCGTCAGACATTCAGCCCAAGTATGTATGCCATTTTGGTCATAATTTGCGTTCTTTCAAGGTTAAATGTTATATTTCATCACCTTAAATTGTTGTAGTATCTTTTTCCTTGTAAGTGTTATGAAAAAACGACGATGTTACTTCTAACACGTTATGCAGAATTGTAACAGAGTTCCTTAAATACAAGTAATTAGATGTCGCTATAGTTTAACGTATGTGTTATTTGCATTGTAAAAATCGACGGTTTATTAAATTTACATTTAATTCGCGGTTTTATAAATGCACATTGAAAGTAAGTTGTAAAATTTAAATCAAAACATCCGACGAAGAAAAAAAATGTAAGTATTCCATTCGATCTGTCTGATGAAGAATTTCAAAGAATTATTGCATATGTGAAAACTCACAGTATTTGTTTAAAATGGCGTTTGTGAGAATCATTGTCAAAAATATTATTACAAGAGTAATTTTAGTGTTAAGAGAAAATGTCGTCAATCTCAAACATTTAGTAATAACTACTGATTACAACAAATTTATCAACTGTACTAAAAAATTACAATAATTGTTCAACATGCATTCATCCCACGTTAATACAATTCTGGCATTGACGAACTAGTTATTAATTGCAGCTGTTATTTGCACAGGATTAGTTTTTATTTCATCAAAAACATGCGTTATCATTTGATTCAATGTCTCATGGGTATTTACTGGTGTATCATAGACAATTACTTTTGGATGGTTCCAAACGAAATAATCCAGGGGATTCAGACCTGACGAACGCGGTGGCTAAGCTACTGGTCCGTCGCCAGGAATCCGCATATTTAGGTGGTTGTTGGGTTGCCGTCCAATCCATCGACGAGGATAATTCTTTTCAAACCACTCATACTTGCGTTCTGTTATGTACAGGAACACAATTCAATTGCATCCAACTTATTTAAACGAAGACGCAAAATATTTGGTCCACAGAGGTTATTACTTAAAACACTATCCACATATTTATTCTAAGCTGTTGCTGAAATGGATACAGATAGTCTGACACATCGAAGATTGACTCTACTCCAAATATGAAGGTTGTGGTAATTCTGAACTGCCGCGTTGGAATTTCCATCACAACAATAAACATAATTTAGTAGATATGTTTTGTGTTTCACAGAATTCATATGTTGGTATGATTTATCAAAATGTATCTCATCTATTGAGGTTGAATTTTCGAGTTCCCACATTTTGAAGAGTGAACTTAGATATTTATAGTGTTCTCATTAAACCTGGTTAGTAAATTTAGCTAGATTAAGATAATTATTGAATAGAGCTTTGTCTGTGTAATTGTTCATTAGCATACCTAGACGTTGGGTATCAGAGAACATACATATGACTTCATTGATAGGAATTGTAGGAGATTTGATATATATTAGCTTAAAATAACTTTCTAATACAGTAAAAAATCTTAATTATTGGAAGGCTTTTCTTCAATAATTAAATTCTGCAACTGTGAAATGAGAAAATTTTAAAGCAATATCGATTAGGTACATTTTGAATACCTTATTCAAGGCTGTTTGTTAATTACTTAGGTAGGTAACCTTGTAAACATATTATAATTAGATATCAGTAAAGCCTTTGATAAAGCACCTTTCCACAGATTGCTATCACAGTTCAGACCAGTAACGAGTGGGGTTTACAGTGCAGCCATGGGCAATCAGTGCCAAACATGTGTATATGTGGATGCCACTAAATTATTCTGTAACCCATTAACAGCAGGTGCAAAAATTCAAAGTGACAAACTTTTAGTGCAAATGGTGTTCGGATTGGCTATTACCCTTAAATGCTAGTGAATGTTCTGTGCTTCACGTTGGTAAAACTAATCTTTTTCCACAATGCAAAATAAACGACACACGCTTATGTCTGTGGACCTACACTTAGACTTCGGCTTCGTTATCACTACAAACCTTACTTGATCCTGTCCTATCCCAACTAAATTAAGTGTTCCCGATACTCGATCCGCAAATAAGAAAGAAGCTTTATGTAATCTATGAGCTGTTAGAATTTCTTTCATATATCTGGTGTCCTTGGCTAAGCTGCGATATTGACCTTTTAGAAAGAGTTCAACGAAGTGCGCCACTTATGTTATGAAGATCATCTTTGAGTTCCTTAGCTTCTCAGAGAGGAGACCTATTTCAACATTATCGTCTTCTCCATAACCAATTTCCAACAATTACACCAATGGTTACTCTAAGTAATGACTTAGGCGCCTGAGGGGAAATTTATAAACTAAGCAAGAAACAATTTAGGACATCTCACTGTCTCCACTTCATAACTATTAGAACTTATGATGAAAGGAACAGCTTTCGAGAAAATGTTGTTTGTGCGTTCAACATAATTTCTTTTAAATGGATCTAAAAGATTGCGCGCATTACGCCTACATGGACCTGCACGGACCGGCACATACTAGCACAGCGCGGACCTGCAATTTAACAATGCTGTGTGAAGCGGAGAAGAGGATAAAATCAAGGAAGATGAGAAAGTTTTGGGTTTACCCTGTCAATAAAAAGAGAAGGCTGTATGATAAATTTTATAATTTATTTTCTGTATTGAAAAACAACAATTTTTTTTTCAGTATTTCCAAAGGTCACAAGAAAATTGTTTTGAGCACTTCGATCATCCCACCAGCAAAACATAAGATTTTACAGCGCAATGTCATCTGATGAAAGACTTGCAGTTTGTTTAAGGTAAGTAAATAGAGGCTGTTGACAAGTGAGGGTGTTCCACAGTTCAGCGACACCTTCACAACTTAACGCGCCGAAACCAATCCCTGACTCTTATGGGAACAGAAGCTGGACTAGCGCGTCCAAGCCCAGAAACTCCAAGCCACCGGCACGACCTGCAGTGACGGTCGTTGCAGGTGCCGGTCCATGCACGTACTCGTCTTGTGTGCGATGCTCCATTAAATAACTAGTAGTTATTGTCGTTACTTGTGTTAGCTCATTTAAGTTTACATAATATATTTGTTTTTGTGCATTTATCGGTTTTATCTCTGCACAATTTTCATTTTAATAATACCAATAATAAATATTTTTAGAATTTATGTTAAACCATCGTCTGCTAAATCGTGTCGTCTTTGTAATACTTGTCTGTCGATTCAGCTGAATTTCAATATAGAATTCTGTATTGTGCTGTAGTGTGGTGACACCAATGTTATTATTTAGAAACATACGCATCAGGCCATAAATGTCAGAATTTGATATTTGGTATGGACAGTTTAATAGCTTTATCTCTTAATAGAACCTTCTTATTAAATTTAGTTAGCAAATATGTTCGTAAATTTTATCTACTATTTTAAAACATTACCTAAAATATGCACCACTGATACCATTCAATACTTGACACAAAGCTTTTGTGTCTAAATATTCTCCTGCACTTTCACCATAAAACACAATAGTTATTATTTTAGGTTGTAACAATTTATAAATTTTAAAATGATACATAAATATACACCTTAACAGATTTTTGACATTATATTTCATAATTTCTATGAAACGTCAAATCACTGGTGAAAACAATTGCTACGTCCGACTACGTCAGTTGTGTTGTAGTGTGCTGCCGCACGGTGTGTCACTGCAAATGGGCAAAGGAACAGACTAGAAAAAGTACGGCTGTTGCGATTTAGCCGACGATGGTTAAACTATACAGGGTGATTCAGAACTTATCTAAAAAACCGAGTGTACAGGGGACTCTCACATATACAATCTTGTACAGAACAAAATCAAAAATGGCAGTTCGAAAATGATTTAAAAATACACTTCTGCACCGCACTGAAGACTGGAAAGAAATGCTCAAGGAAAGAAATTAATAACATTTTATAACACCAATTTTATACAGCAAATTTAACTGATTTTATTGTTATTAATTACTAATAGATTTAATTTGTAGTTTTAATTACTAAAATAGTTTGGCATACCTGATGCTACAACAACATTTTGGGCCCGTCTTACCCAGTTTCTACAAACTAACACAAATGTTTCTAGTTCTTGTCCGTTTTGAACTTGTAAGTTATTGGCAGCAACTATGACGTTTCCGCTATGACGCTTTGGTGTGATACACTTCACTTTTAAATATCCCCGCAAAAGCAGTACAAATGATTTAAAGTTAGGGGATCGTGGCCACTCTTGGTGTTAATGGACGGATATAATTGAGTCTCGTGTATGATACGTCAAGTCCTGGATCCTCCATCTCTTCCACGATTCGGTTTCAAATTTCCCTTGCGTTGCACTACATTTGCACTTACTGCACACTGCGGTAAAAGTAGTCGCATTTGGAACATGTTTACCGGGAAATCGTTCTGCTAAAGCATTTTCACAGCGTAATAAATTAAAGCAATATCCATCAACTCCGAGTTGCTACTATACACATAAGTCACTTTTGACACCAGAAAAATCAATGCAAATACTGGCATCACAAAAACGTTAGTGCCACAAAAAGTAATCGAATTCCAATATTCTGAATCGCCTGTCTAGAGACTACAGTGACCCAGCGATGTAAGGTCGAAAATGCTACAACTTCAATAATGTTTTACTCGGAAACTAAGGATTTTATAAAAAAAAATGATATCGACTCCATTTTTCATGACGCCCAAATTTTGTTAGATAAGTTCTGCCCTGTGGCTTCATTATTATGTGATTTAATTGAAATACATATGTAAGTCATCACACTTTTCCGAATGACGGAGGTATAAAAAGATCAAAGCTTTCAAAAGATCTTTGCAACAAAATAATATGTACATAAAGCTTACCTAGAAGTAGTTTAACACATTGAAGATGAAAAAACGTTGTTGACTTTAAAGTAGCTCGTTGAAAATCATAACTTGGAAGGGTTATGGCAGCAACTTGGCGCGTACGTGTGTATTAATCAAGATTATGTCGTGTAAGGTTCTCCGGGGAACGCATGACTTAGTTGCCGTAAGTTTGAAATGCTTCCGGCTCTTGAGGGTACTTTGTTGATATTGTATATTGTTATGTTTACTCCGTGTGTTGCTTCCATTTGTAAGTAGGGAAGCCTTTGAGTGCCTACCGTAGGTAGTATGTTTCTAATATAAGTTCCTATATCATAATTCCGTCGAGATTTCAGTTAATATATTGCAATAAAATCGTGGGAGTGAGCGGAGTATCCATAATAATGCGAGGATTATGGGGAATCTACGAGTAATATTAGCTTTACCTTCAAAGCAAATTTATTTTTATACATTACACGAAATTGACTTACATGTGTATTCTATTAAATCACATAATAATGAATATACAGGGGGATTCACAACTTGTTTAAAAAAAAATTCGGAATAGATACATTATGAAAAATGGAGTCAATAGTAAAAAAATTCGTAAAATACTTATAGTTTCCGAGAAAAAAAAAATTGAAGGAGTAGTATTTTCAACCTATACAT
The DNA here is from genome assembly GCA_025584915.1 of Monochamus saltuarius. Lineage (NCBI taxonomy): Eukaryota > Metazoa > Arthropoda > Insecta > Coleoptera > Cerambycidae > Monochamus > Monochamus saltuarius. The sequence goes on along the minus strand of CM046727.1, from coordinate 21,943,160 downwards.
CGCTGGGCTACTGTAGCCTCAAGCCAGGCGAATATTGAAATCTGATTACTTATAGTATTAACGTTTCTGTGACGGGACATTATATTAGTTTTTCAAGTGTCAAAAATGATTTATGTGTATAACAACTCGAAGATGATAGATATCGTATTAGTTTATAGTCAAGTGAAAATGCTGCAGCAGTACGATTTGCCGATAAACATGTGCCAAATGCAGCTACTTTCACCGCAACGTGGGCGTGACACGTGCAACCAAATCGTGGAAGAGATGAAGGTATAGGACAACCATGTCGTATTGCTGCAGTGTCGTATCATATACGAGGTTCAATTATATCCGTGCCATGTACAGCGTGTACAAGCATTAATACCAAGGGATTGTACGAAGAAGACCGGTACCATGGTCGCCACGATCTCCTAACTTTAAATCATTTGGAATTATTTTTGTGGAGATATGGTATTGGATATAAGTGGACAGTATTGATGATATACGCAAACCTATCATATCATTTGAATTAGTTTGTAGAAACTGGGTAAGACGGGCCCAAAATTTTGTTGGTTGAGATTATTATTAATAATAAATAGTATTATTATACATAATTTATATTCTAGTACGACTTAATGTAAAAATCGTCCTTTATGAAGAAGCTACCGTAGCAACGGTCATAAACATAGCTATCATTGGATATTGCGAAAGTTGTTTCCGAACTTGTGCCAGGGAAACTATGGAAGAAATACGAATCATTTGGTCGCTATGAAAAATGATGTAGAGAAAAAAGATATTAAACATAACTAATGAGAAAAGATTTCATTGAACTAAGCAACCTCCTCTTTTTTGTGCTATTACTCAATGATACGAATAGAGGTTTCATTCAAGAAGAAGATCGATATCAATATTTAATTACATTCTTGAAATGAAAATCAATAGGGTACAAATCTAAAATATCTAATTATTTAACAAAGAAGGAAATATTTTTCATGAATGTGGACGATGATGAATTTCTGCTCATGCAGATAGCTGTGTTACAAATATAATATTTAGTAAACACGTTTTACAACCAATATTTATTTTACGTTATTTTGTACCAAAGAATCTACTCGTATAAATACTATTGGCGATGTGCCAAAACTGATTACAGGATTTCTTAAACTGCCTAATCCAATTGCCTACTGAGCAGTGTTGCCAGCAATCTTCAACCTCCCTTTTAGCTGATTGTAGAACAAATATTTTGAGTATAAAAAGACATGGTGGCTGGAAGACTAATTCTGTCGTTGAAGGCTACATAAAAACTACTGAAAACAAGAAACGAATGGCTATGAAGATTCTAGGCGAATATGAGAATATTCTCTTGGAAGCCGAAAATAATTTAAAACAACTTCATACTCGTGTAGTAATAGCTGTTATTATTCACTCATTAAGTAATATATTATGAAAAAAACACATGTGTCAAATCATAATCTTTATTTATGTTATTTTAGTTTAGTAATAGGTCAATTATTGTAGTAGAAAAACTAAATTTTTACAAAATGCCATAGTTTTGGCATATATTTTAGCCATCTAGAGCGCTGGAGATTTTGTAAAAAATTAATTTTTTTACTACAATTGACCTATTACCGGACTAAAATAACATCATTAATTAATTTAAGGTCACTAGATACGACATAAAAACATAATCTTTATGTGACAGTTGTAGATAATAGTATATTAGGTAACGAGAGTTGTAAGAAGCATATTACTCACGTAACTCAATGAGTGCGTAATTGCCTTACATCTCGAATCATGTACTATACTTTACCTACGATTACAGTTAATGAAATTAGAAGACAACTTTGTCTATTTTTAATGTCTATGAATAGTAATATAGTAAGTAGTAAAAAGTAACATTTTGTTGCAGATTATTTGAAATATGTATTAATTAGAATTATTTATAATAACTGTACAGTTATTAAATACTTAAAAGAAGTCTCGTTTGATTTGCTGCTTGGTGCATATGACACAGTTATATTATTACTTGATGTAGTTGAATTTTTATTTGCTATGGCAGATCTTATTTTTGTTGAATTGTTAGTTTTGTTATTCCACATAATCTTCAGCTACCGTTGATGATTTCCATCAACCGTGTCTCTTTAAATCTGGTATGTCACCGGTATCAACAAGATTAGTCACTCACCACCGTCGAAAGCAGTGCCCTGTATAGGCGTCTGGAAGTTCAAGATATGTAGTTATACTCGCGTCAACAATTCAGACGTCTTACGTCACGGCTGACGTTACACATTTGTTTTTAATGTCAACGTAATTTTCGATATTTGGTCGCGTTAAAAACAATGATTTCTTGCAATTTAATGCAGTATATAATGCAAACTTTTAGTGTAGTACATATATAGTTTTATTACTATCAGTTGCAGTTTCTTAAATATTTTGATGAAGTTATAATGAATTATTTATTTGTTCGTATGACGTAAGTCGTCTGAATTCTTGTCGCGAGTATATTTGCTTTGATGCGCTCCGTAATTTATTTATACCCATGCATTGTTCAATGCATTTTCCATTGACATAATTTAGAAAAAAGGTACATTTGTAGTATTCTTTGTGGGGTAAAAATATTCTGATACAACAAAAGAACGTTATGTCTTAGTTTTAGAATCAGGGATAATACTAATCAAAGATTTCCCTGTACCTTCTTTACTCGTATGTTCAGGTTTTATGTTTCGTAATTCCTGCTTTCGACATGCTTCACTTATGCTAGTTATAAGAACAACGTAAAATGATAAATATATGTATATTTGTATGTATCTCTGGATAAAAAATAATATATCTTACCCTCATAAACAAATATTGCTTATCAGATGCATTTTTTAGAAAATCATTGATGTTTTCAGTTGTCAACACCTTTGATTTCTTACTTTTAAAACCATCCGATTTTCTTTTCAGTAGAGCTAATAATTTAGAATAAGATGCAATGTTCACATCGTGATTTAAGTTAATTTTTGTTCTTAACATTTAATAAAAGGCCCAAAGCGAGGTCTTTCTCAGATAATTCTTGAAAGTATGCCAACATTACATTCTCTTACATTCTCCGAAAACGACATAACATTATTTTTTAACCTCGAATCCATAAACTTCTGATATGCAATTTCATACCTTTCCCAAGATTTTGTTGGCAATAAGTTACTAATAGCAGTTTTTGCAATTTGCATTATATTCGGAGGTGTTAGGGTTTCGTTGTTCTCACTATCGCTTGACATTTTTATTTACAGATATTGTGTAAAATTTAGCTTGCATTTATGCATCAGAAATATTGTTAAACGAATAATAGCACCGTTTGACAGTTAAGTAGGCTAACTTGTCAGCGACCACAGCCGTCTCTGTTCGCCATACTCCGTGCAAAATATTCAATTTAGATAGATGGTTGGTAGGGTGTTTTTACTATTTACAGTAATGATCGTAGGTAATAGTATATTAAGTAGCAAGAACAGTAACGAGAGTTTACCGATCGACGACAATGTTTGGAGGTGATTGGTACGACCATTCATCATATGAATACAAAGGTGTTAACACAAACCTAGAAAAAATATAGACTGCGTCGGTTCATGATATAGGTCACGTGACAGGTGCCGCGTTTTCTAGGGACCTACGGTCCAGAAAATGGATATTTTAGTTGCTTTATGTTGGCAGTTGTGCAAATATGATGGCTGCATTGCAATCTGAAATTAACTAACTTGTTGTCATTTTAAATGTCATTAAAGAATGTGACATGAATGTGACCAATCACAGTAAACAAATGAGCTTCACGCTACAATACAACCAACGTAAATTGGCATAAAAACCAAGTTTTAGCGATTTGGACCTTTTAGGGCAGCCATGAATTTGCAGTCGCCGGCAATATGACACTGCCACAGTCTATATTTTTTCTAGGTTTATGGGTGTTAACTACCAAAATATCTCGAAAATATTGAAATTATTTCTTTGTCATTACCATGAATACGCTTATAAATTTATTTTCAAACGTCAATATATTTGTCAAACGAATGAGTATGGGCAAAAGTGCATCAGAAAACGAAAATAATTCAGATATTGAAGAGGCCTGGGTTATAGGATGTCCTTCAGTGATGAAATGATAAAAAATATAAAGTTACGTTACGAAAAGACATATTTTAAAAAGTGGTTTAAGGGAATTATGGAAAGAGCATACCTAAATGAAAAATTTTTGCTGGCATATTTTGTACAAAGAAACCAAAAATTAATATCTCCTGACAGTTTATGGGCTGAGTATTCTATGTTAAAAGCAACAATTATTTTATACGATTCTATTGATATTTCTAAATTTTCTAATCTATACTGATTGCATTTCTTAAGAGAAAAAATATTGGACATAGGCCAAAAAAGCCAGTGTTTTTACCAAAGAAGAAATTACCAAATTTTTTATGAAAGCACCAGACAAAACATTTCTGATTCATAAGCTACGTTAATATTAATTTTTCGTAGTAAAAACTAAAATCCGATTTTTAAACATTTGTAGGTCGCAATGGTATTAGGCGTTTCAGGAGCTTGTAGGAGAGAAGAGCTGTATGATATGCGCATTCAAGATATTGAAAATCGTGATTCATACATAATTGTGAAAATTCCGAATACCAAAACGCATGAGCCGCTTATTTACTGTTACAAATAAGGTGGAATAAGTTCATTATTTGCAAATAATTGAAAATTATATAAAATTTCGACCAGTCCATACAAAATTTTCGAATTTGTTTTTAAACTATCGTAATGGCAAATGTTGTAATCAGGTGGTGGTATGATGGGAGATTTTCCAATTAAAATTGCAAAATATTCATAATTGCAAGATGTGGCCTGTTATACCGGCATTCTATTCGCCGCACTTTGGCTACACTTATATCCTTAAGTACAGTTAAAAAGACATGGTGGATGGAAATATTTGACCGTAGCTGAAATCTATGTCGTGGATTCTAATTAAAATAAATTAAATTTTTCTGAAAAAAATTTACATAATGATAAGGCATCGGCCAACATTGCTTCGGGTTCTGCTGTCTCGCATTCTGCGTTTTCTATCAATACGCTTAATACAAACAATACTGACAATAAGTCTGCTTTTCCTATTAGTATTAATAACACAGCCACACAAAAAAAAGTTCTGTGCCATAGCTCTGACCTATGGTTCCCCGTGAATTTTTGGCTCCCGAAACCGATCCCAGGGTCGGTATAGCCCAGACGTTCCATATCTGCGCGCTACGATCAAAAAAATGACCAAAATTTGGCCATTACCTGGAAATAAACGCAAAGTTTTATCTTCGTGCCAAACATGAATCAATTGTTGGATAGGACCTCGCACATCCCAATTCTCACTTGAGGACCACGAATTGGTAGAAAAATGGTCCTAAAAAATTTCAAATTGCCAGAAAAAGTCATATGATTTCACCGTATTCAGGATCGAATTGATTTAAGAGGATTGTCTTTATGTAGCATTGCACAGTGAATAGATAAAAAAATAAAAAAAATAAAGAAAAAAAAAAAAAATTAAAAATGAAAGAAAGGAGCTACAATACTTCCTACGTCAACAACTAATTCATGTTTGGACCCTTCAATGGCACGAAGATAAAGCTTTGCGCTTATTTCCAGGTAATGGAGTAGCGAGCAAATATGGAACGTCTGGGCTATACCGACCCCGGGATCGGTTTCGGGAGCCAAAAATACATGGGGAACCATAGGGCAGAGCTCGGGCACAGAACTTTTTTTTGTGTGACTGTGTAATTGTACATTTTATTTTAATATAAATAGATACCATCGTTCTTACTTTTATTGGGTATTTTTTCACAACAGATAATATAATTTCCTTAGCGTTCAATCCTGTCGAAACCAGAACAGTAAATAATTACTTAACGACGCGTTTTTGCTTGACAACTAGTAAATATAACATACTGTTCTAAAACTAAGTATGGTAAACTATCGGAGATAGAATGGTCGTACAAAAAATCATCTTAATAAATCCCTAGGGAGACACAGCCTCCCAAGGTATCCGGTAAAGTATGGAAAAGCTGCTGTAATTTGCAAATCAAAATAAAGTGAAGTATTATCAATTGGCGACCGTAAAAAAGAACAAATCTAATTATTGCAGTGGCTGTCGCAGTGGCAATAATAATTCTATATGCACCACTATTCCAGATTATGGCGGTGGCAATTTCGATGCCGTACAGGGAATACCGATCACATAATTCGGTAGCTGAATAAAATATTCCTTCGTGTTTTATTCATCGAGCACATGTGGGCCGCCATATATGTATATGTCGCATCCACGCAGGCAGTATATTAGGTTTAATCGACATTTGGATGGCCATTATAGCCTACTAATTAGCGGTGGCAGGTGTACCGTATAGCGACCAACAGGGGTTGTAAAATTTCCCATCCCAATTACATTACTGTTTGCCATATCTAACGCCAGGCCGCGCAATCATATTATATATTCTCTATAATAGTCGATATGCTGTGAAATGTGGAATATAAAATGCAAAGGCTTCGCAAATGCTTAATATTGACACATATATTTCCCTCGGAGCAAATTCTAATTTTAGCAGATACCCTTTGTTTACAGATTTTTGCAACATTCGCTTTTAAAGGTCACATGGAAATAAAGCACTTTTTTGGAAATTATGGATTTTAATTAATTCCTACAGTCTTCTTATGGCTTTCAGGCTCTCCTACAGTTTTAAATTCATAAGTGAGATGGAGTCTAAAAAATATTAACGCTGTATACAAGCTAATTTACTACGACAAACCGTTAGAAGTTTTCATGGTTGCAGTGATTTTTTTTTTGTAAAAATTTGGTTGCCTGTATTCCCACTTGATTAATTTATTATCAGAATAATTATAGCACATAATATTTATACCAGTGACTAATATGTCGACATGCTGCAAGGGTTTTTCGAATCCAGAAAAAATAGTAACGCTGCAGTAAGATTATACCACTAAAGATATCCAAACCGACTGATTCCTCATAGACAAACATTGGGCTCGGTGGAAAGAAGACTTCGCGAAATTGATAAAATTCAGCCCAATCGTGAGGGTGCTGGAAGAAGGCGTAATGTCCGATGTTGCAATTCGAGTTGTCAAGTTTTGTCTTGTCTTGCGAGACAAGATCAAGACAAGGCAAGACATGATGCTAACACTAATTTTGGAAAATAATAATTTTTCATCGTTTTGTCTAATAGTACATTATACTATAAGGGAGAGAATGGTATATACTATTTTTTCCACGGTCTCATTAACTTAAAAACACATATTTTGTCATTATGAAGTTCTAACAATAACAACCATTTAAGTCAAATGTCATTCATCACTTTTACAATTGACATTTGTCAATCAAACCGACAGGTTTTAGTAGCAATCACAAAAACTGTAAATGTAAGCGAAAGTAATATTCCTTCTAATATTAATTTTGAAAATTGTACAAATGTAACATTTAATTTAAATGTCAATAAATAATTTCAATGTTATCTTTTTCTTGCATGAAAAACGTTCTCCATAATGTAAACTCCTTTGGGAGCATTAAGGTAAGTTCATGCACTAGCGATTTGCGAGTTGCGATTTGCGGACTTCAATTTGATTGGTTAACATAAAATATTTTTGACATCAATTCATTCATTTCAATTTATTGCGAGAATCGCAAAATTTAAATTTAGGAGGCGGAAATAGTTTCAATTTTTAGCGATTATCGCAATAATTTTGACAAACTGCGCATGTTTCCTGTTGACAGTTCGCAACACAAATGCCAAATGCCAATTAAGCATCCAAATTAATCACAATCTCATCTAACTTGTAAAACGTTTATTTATTTCACAATTATTATAAGTATTTACAATATTAAATAAATATTAAAAAATGGAAAATGACGTAGAAGAACAAAGTCGAGTAAGTGTGAATAATTTATTTTTAATACGTATAGGTATATATACATTTTTTTACAATTTGTAGATATTTAATTTTTGTGAAAATTGCCTTCAGTTAACGGGACAGGGAGGACATGTATGTACAGAAAACTTGAATAATGAACGTGAGATTAATATCAATGAAAATTCAGTAATAGGAGAAGAAAATTTATGTGAGATACTGATTGCTATAAAGCAACACTGCAGTGATTAGTTTGTAAAATGTTGTGTTCTTAATATATGTTATGTATGTAATAAATCAAAAGTTAGGTGTTTATAAGTTTTACTTATATTTAAGTTGTACTTTATTTTATACCAGCTGCTTTGCCAGCCATCTGAATGAAAAATAGGGAAATGAGAAAATCTAGAAATTCCTGTTATTTTCATTGTTGCTGTCAAATTGAAAGTTTTGTTTACTGTCACATAGCAAATGTGACGCTAGGTAACAAGAAATTTAAAGTAACTAGTTTTCGCGTCTGTGCATGAACGAATGTAAAATTTTCTTCGCAAAAATCGTAAAATCGTTAATCGCAACTCGCAAATCGCTAGTGCATGAACTTACCGTTATACTCCCTTGGGAATAATCGACTACTTCTGTTTTAATTTTGGTGTCATAGAAACTGATTTCTACTCCCGACCGTGGAAAAAATTAATTATATATAGGTAAGTTCATGCACTAGCGATTTGCGAGTTGCGATTAACGATTTTACGATTTTTGCGATGAAAATTTTACATTCGTTCATGCAGACACGCGAAAACTAGTTACTTTAAATTTCTTGTTACCTAGCTGCACCCTTGCTATGTGACAGTAAACATTTGGCATTTGTGTTGCGAACTGTCAACAAAAAACATATGACGGAATTGTACATGCGAAGTTTGTCAAAATTATTGCGATAATCGCTAAAAATTGAAACTATTTCTATTTTCCCGCCCCTAAATTTAAATTTTGCGATTATCGCAATAAATTGAAATGAATGAATTGATGTCAAAAATATTTTATGTTAACCAATCAAATTGAAGTCCGCAAATCGCAACTCGCAAATCGCTAGTGCATGAACTTACCTTAAGTCTATCAAATGCTATAGAAGTTAAAGAAATACTTTTTTTACAATATTTGAATCTTTAAACTTGTCAGTAATGTATTACAAGTGGTTTAATTTTATAAAAGATGTTGAAAAATCAAGTCCTGAATTTTGTTACCTCAAACCATCAAAACCAAACTTTTACTTTTATGTAGTGCAGAATTAAATTCTCTGTCGATTCATATTACACTTCCCTGTATCTATTTATGTTACTTTCTATGTAAATGAGAATATTTCTTAAAATAAAGTGAATGTCTCATCTGTTACCGATATAGCCATGAAAATGACAGTAATTAGAACTATTACATGTCTGTGTGTTTCTCCATGAATAAAATATTGTCTGAAGCTATTTATTTGTAGCATAATTTTAGTTTTTCTTTAGTTTTATTGGGTTTTTGCCACACTTCTGAAAAAATAACGATTAATTAAATAAGCCCTTGCCCCAAACGGATCAGTCAAGGGTTATTTTTGAAACTAAGTTTGCCTAACCAAAAAATCTCACACTGAAAAAAGCAGATAAGTGAAAAATAACAAAAATCGCATCATTTAAATTGCGCACTTCCGTATTTTTGACGCTTCGAAAATCTCTCTGTTCTCGTTTTCAAAATAATAATAAAAATATTAAACGTATGTCAAGTTTGACAGTTTAAAATTTGTTTATCTGCTTCCATAGAGATGTTAAATGATTTTTATTTTATTTTTACCTACTTCTTCTTGATACAACTGTAGCCAACAATGGTCGATGTTTACAGAACAGTTTGATACACACTTATCTCCGTTCAACAAAATAATCGCGGTCTTTTTTAATTTTCTTTTTGTTGCGTTATCTTCCTTCTCTAAAATTTTTGCGAAATAGTATTTTTGCGTTCAGGAATGGAAGTTATAAATATCCATTCGAGATCATAAAAACAATTCGCATTCGAAATACAAATAATATCTTTTAAGTGTTTAATTCAAAATGAGCTTGGAAAATGAAAACGAACATTTACCAGAGAAAGTGTTGGAAGTGGCACAATATAAATCGATTGATTTTACTTATTTTTGACAACTTTTCAGGTCATTTCGATAATAGATTTTTGTGGAGCTTTGGGAAGCGATGAGCTACTAAAGATAACGACGATTGTGCAGTAAACTTAAACAATTACAGCCATTTTTTCAGAATATAGATAATAAAGCAAATTTTTTTTATAAAGTGTTATTACATGGTTATTAATGTACATGTTCTTCGACGAAAAATAAAAATTACAAAAAAGAATTGTCCTTGCGTAATACCTAATATTATAAAAGTGATGAGTATAAGGAATGAATGGTCGGTCAGTGGCCGCGCAGTTTAAGGCGTCAGTACTTGAATCGAGGTGACTAGATCGATGTGGGTTTGAGTCCCGCTGCCGGTAGACCGTATATAAGCTATATTCGTAGAGAGGATTGGCACCCTCTCTACGGGTATGGTAGGGTGGTAGAATGTTAGCTTGGGTCAATGTGAGATAAGGATACCGGTTGACATTTGACTACCCCCCTAATTAATGAGGTTTTCCAGGTTTTCGTCATTCCTGCACTGAATGATGGTTAGGGCTTACCAATGTAGGTAAGTCGTTTCTGGGCGCAAATGCGGCCTGCTTAATAATAATATGCCGCCCCCTCTCCTGCACAAGTCTTCGACTTCTGGGCTAATACTCGTGATTAGAATGAGGGGTAGAGATATTATTATAATTAATAGGTCAAATTAAATTTAGACGGTAAGAAAATCTTCAAATTCATAAATATATATAGCGATGTTCCCCAAGGATCTACATATACTAGGCCCTTTCTTTTTTGTATTATATACAAAACTCGTTAACATTAAACCCCCAAAAAACCGTTGCTAAACTAATGTATAGTGTGGTAAGGTGGACTTGTCAAACAAATTAATCTTGGATAACGTAAATGAGTGTTAAGGTGAGTGTTTTAATTGACAGAAAATTTTCTTTTACTTCTCACATTGATAATAATATTATTAAAAAAACATTTGGGGTACTTTGGTCAATTTTTAGATTTAAATATGTATTAGGCAGGAATGTTAAATTGAAGTAAGTAGAATCTTTGGTTTCCTTGTTTTGCCTTTCATTTAATTACTATTGTCGGTCAGTGGTCGTGCGGTTTAAGGCGTCAGTACTTGAATCGAGATGACTGGATCGCTGTGGGTTCGACCCCTGCAGCCGGTAGACAGTATATAAGCTATATTCGTGGAGAGATTGGCACCCTCTCTGCGGGTATGGTAGGATGGAAGAATGTTGACTTAGTTCAATGTGAGAGATTGATACCGGTTGGCATTCAACTACCCCCCTAATTAATGAGGTTTTCCAGGTTTCCCTCATTCCTGCACTGAATGGTGGTTAGGGCCTACCAACGTAAGTCGTTCCTGGGCGCAAATGCGGCCTGCTTAATAATAATATGCCGCCCTCTCCCGCACAAGTTTTCGACTTCTGTTCTAATCCTCGTGATTAGAATGAGGGGTAGAGATATTATTATTATTATTATTATTATTATTATTATTATTATAAAATACAGTTAGGTGCATGGGACTAATGCTTTGAGAAGAGAGTATATTACACAATATTACCTTGAAAATAACTGGAATAAGATTAATATTAGAAGACAAACTCACTCATAAGATAAAAATCCTAAACCCACCAACTTATTTAAGAAACAAAATTGTTTTCTGATGAAGATATTCAAGCCAGGACGAGATGTAATCCTTATCTTTTATGTATTCCTATACACACCTATTCCGTCTTTCAAGGCCCTTTTAGCTATTTTGCGTCATTTTTATATAATTCACTACCTACCTCTAGAAATTTACTTTAATACATATAATTACAATATATCCCTATGTGTATAATAATATATAATACTAATAATATGTATATGAGAGTTACTTATTCAAAATAATTTAAGGATGTAGTAGTAGAGCATGGCAAAATTAGTTGTAGTTATAAATATTATTATAAAATATAATTCAGTATACTTGTAAACAATTTTATAATTTATATTTCAGGTTGAGCGCAAGCAGTCATTGACTGAGTCCCGCCTTCATAAAGTCATTATTATTATTATTATTACAAATTTATTCTGTTTCAGCATCAGTAAATTTTATACTGCATTTATTAATTTTTCAGAACTAAAAAATTAAATTCTTCCTTATTACTATATTGAGTACCTACTAAAAATATTTACGCAAAATTATTCAGCTACCTTAGCGTGCAATATTTTTCAGCTTTCCTTTCATTCCTTTGAACTGTACTGTCCCTCTTCTACTTGAAACCGCAAGCGGTCAATTTCAGTAAAAGTTCTGGAACATTATTTCCTGAAAGGAATGAAAGGATGTACACAGGCGGACTGCTCTTTCTATTTTTATCTCTCGAAATACCCGCCGTATTGTTTAGGGAGAATTCTAGAAATTTTACTAAAATCATCCCAAGAATTTACATAACAATTTCAAGGCGTACTATTAGAATTAATGAGTCGTAAATTAAATACGTCCATTAGACATTCTTCAGGGTTCATCTAATTTTGTTTAACACTATCTATTATTTAGTGCATTGTCCTCATTGAAGCGTTACACATCTTACTAACACGGTAGTTTCAAAGGACTAGATTTTAATTGGCTTAAATTGTTTGTTTGTAGTGGACTTGTTTAGTACTGTAATTTCCGTTTTTGGATATTGTTTGAAAATTAATTAATTAATTTTATTTTGCTATAATTTAGTTAATTAGGGTTACCTATGCGTTTCATTTAAATGGCACATGAATTCCGCAACACTAAATCAGTGATCAGAGTGAGTGCAGCAGGACAAACTGCATTTTCAATACGTGCATGCAGGAATATTTTTAATAGAAACATGGTTCACTAGTGTTTTATTTAATTGTTACACAAATTTAGTAAAACCGAACTAACTGACAAAATGATGACATATGGAACATCTGAACAAAATGCATTAACAGTATCTGTACGTGGAAATAAGAATGTTGAAAGTTATTTAAATTTTAGACACTCTAATACATCTTTATTTTTCTTAGCCTTTAACAAAACCTCATCATTTTTAATGGCACATTTTAATGCAATATTGGCATTCTGGCAAAAAAGTAATAGATTAATTTTTTGGACCAAGTTAATAACTCGGTTCGCAGCAAAACCTGAGAGAAATGGATCACATAGTCTTAAATTTTCTCTCACATCATTGCTACTAAACGTATTGTCCCCAAAGCTAAAATTTTCTTGTAATACACGTTGTTTATCAAATAACTACAATATAAATAACCAAGTGAGTTAAACCAATATTTATTCACGAGAAGAACGTTTGGGCTTTGGGTGAATAAATTCATTTAACTCACGTAGCGCGTACAATATTTTATCCAGTTGTGACAGATTGTTGATATAAGTAATTTTATACTCGCGAACTAATTTAGAACAAATGAGCTAACAAAGTGATCTGTGAGATTGTATTAGATGTTGCTTGGACACACTATAACAATTAATTGATTTTTAGTTGAATCACAAAGTAGTTTATACTTTGTGAATTGAATTCATGTGTGATTCATGTCAATATTCAATGATTTTGTCTTGATTTCTTTGAGAGTAAGGGTAACTGGAAGTAATGGAACAAGACTCAATAATATCTGATTGTGTACTGGACGAAGTAATACCAGAGAAGTTCAACTTACTTTATGAGAGAAAATACATTAATTTCTGCTAATGGCGCAACAGAAAGACAGTGTAACTGACAAAATAATGTAGACTTATATCCGAAAAATAAAAAAGTGTGAAATCTTCCATCATTGTGGTCTTACAATTCATAGTTTAAGAAGATGTCGTATGTTAAAGAAAATGTGGACATAAGCGGTAGTTTCACATTTTATCTAGATAAACAAAAACAAAAAATATATTTTCGTCGCTTCGGTATCTTTTTAAAGCAAAAATCAATGAATTATAAGCCAAAAAATTACGTGGGTTTACCAGAGAAGACCTCGAAAAATTCTTAGATACTGTCCCTGATATCAGTTATTTGAAGGTAGTCTTAATTATGGGAGTTTTTGGAGGTTGCATAATTGGAATTGTAGCTATCTATCGATGATATTGAAGACAGAGGAAGTGTATTGAATGCCACAGTTCCAGATACTAAGACTTACAAATAAAGAATATTCACTGTCAATGGAAGTATTGTTACCTGTTAATGTTACCTATGCAACAAACGTATTTCGAAAATATATGGAACTGAGGCCAAGAAATGTACTACATCGACAATTCTGTTTAACCTATAAAAATCACAAATGCGCAGTGCAGCCTGTAAGTTTGAATACATTTTTTAAGATGCCACAAAACATAGCAGAGTTTTTTGTAATTGAAAATGCACATGAGTATACTGGGCACAGTTTTCGAAGATCTTGGGCGACTTTACTTGCTGAAGCAGGTACTGATTTGTCAGTATTAAAAAGACAGGGTGAATGGTGACCTGATTCTGTTGCGGAAGGCTATATAGAATAGTCAATTAGAAATAAAATTGAAATTTAAAAAATATATATATTAGGCGAAAGGCCTTAGTTCTGAGGTGGTAATAGCTAACAGAATTGATCAAATATCAGAAGATAAGTGTTATGTTTCTTCTACTGAAACTTAAATAGCTAAAAAAATTGTTTCTAACGTTTCGGAGCAAGTATCATCCATTCAAGTGGGTGGTGGTATCAGTATTAACGTTACTGTAATGAATTGTAATATTAATATTAATTATAAAGGTTACTTACCTATTGTATTGTATTGTAGAAAAGTTTCCTAATTAAATTGCAGTGATGTAAAAATAGTAGAGAGATTTAAAAATAAATAATTACTCATAGATACTTTACATATTTTTGTTAAAAGCGACAATATTTATAGAAAAACCTGCCACATAATAGTTCACTTCTTTGTTTTATGTAGGTATGATTTGTCAATTTTAAGATATATAGATAGGGTGTTAAAGGTCTAAATCTCATAAACTCCTCAGACTACCGGTTTCGTAGTACGGTGACTACATCTTCAGGTCTCAGTATCAAGGAATTTTAATTTAAACACAAGAGTTGTCAAAAAAACGAGCAAATACTAACGTATAATATGTCATAGAATATTTCATTACTTATAAACAACTTGAATAAACAATGTACCATACAGTTAAGGAGACTAACAATATACAGGAGATTTAGACCTTTATTTATAACACCCTATCTATATATCTACTACTCATATGGGTTAACCATCTTAAATAATTTTAAGATATTTTTTAAATTATATCAAAGAATTTTATTTAATTCCCTTGTTTTTAATACATGCATGTGAGCTTGTTTTTGAAAAATCTAAACAGTGTTTAACTTACGCTTGCAGTAAAAAAAATATATTTGGGAAATATGAAATCAGCCCAAAATATGACATACCTTATGCAAATAATTACAGATCTGTGCGAATTACAGAAACATATTTTTTGCAAGATTTATTTATCGAGATTATCCCAATATATTGCAATATAAAATGTGCCACAAGGTTCCTTATTAAGTCCTTTGTTATTCAGTTATTGTTATCAATTATATTGGCAACAAATTTGATGCGTTGTGTTTCTATATGCTGATGACATAAAACTTTATAAAAGAATTTAATGTATACAATAGTGGATTTTTTCTTTAGTTTTATTGGGTTTTTGCCACACTTCTGAAAAATAAGAAAGATTAATTAAATAAGCCCTTGCCCCAAACGGATCTGGCAAGGGTTATTTTTGAAACTAAGTTTGCCTAACCAAAAAATCTCACACTGAAAAAAGCAGATAAATAAAAAATAACAAAAATCACATCACTATCGCGCACTTCCGTATTATTGATGTTTCGAAAAACTCTCTGTTTTCCTTCTCAAAATCGTAGTAAAAATATTAAACGTATGCCAAGTTTGACAGTTTAAAATTTGTTTATCTGCTTAGGATAGGAAGCATTTAATTAATCTTTATTATTTTTCAAAAGTGTGGCAAAAACCCAATAAAACTAAAGAAAAACTAAAATTATGCCACAAATAAATAACTTCAGACAATACAATAGTGAAAAACATTAAAAAGGCAAAATTATATATTTTGCTAAAAAAATATATGCCAACTGCATACTAAATGGTATTAATATTATCTTTGAGATAATAAAATCATTTGGTTTTATTGTTCGATATATAAGAGATTTTACTAATAGTTATGCAATTAAGTAAAATCTTTTTTACATGTAGATATGGGATCTACTATACAGCGGTAGTTTGAACACCGACACATTGGTGGTGAATATTTTTAAAATACTTGAATTGATAAAGTGACTATTTTTATCCTAAACAAGGCTTTCCATGATACAAACTGATGAAAAAGTTCTTCTCTTCACTAAAAAAAAAACCGGGAATATGTCATGCTAAGGACTCTGTACAAGATAGATAATAATCTTAATAGCAAACACGGAATTCCAGGAAGCAACTACTCTGCGGGCTAATGCCTCGACCAGCATTGAATTACACCTAGAAAACCTATAGCAACAGCTAGAGTCATTCGTCAGAAGTCCACCAGACATATACCGGTTCGAGCTTATTAGCTCTCATCAGTATGCCATAGGTGAGGTGTTTGACGAATAATCCTAGCTGTGTTAGTCTGTCTAACCCTACAGAAGGGACCACGAGTACGCGAATATATAGATATAGATATAGGCCGATAGATGTAGTTCTACACCGCGTAATCTTAATAGCTGTTTAGATGTAGCATCAATATTAAATTTTTATGTGCCAAAAATGAATCAAAAACATTCTAATATAATGTACTTACCTACATCGAGACACTTAAATTCGGACAATTTTCACTGTTCTCGATAGATTGTCTCAAGAATAGTAAAGATACATCTGTTGCAAACTTTGAGTTTTTGAATCTTTAGGGATGTCGATTTTCAATAAATTAAACAGATTTACGATGTCTCACCATGGGACGTGAAAACAATTTTTTTTCTACTACTCAAGCACAATTAAAAGTACATACTTCATATTTCAGAACTAGGAAGAAATTAAGAGGTTTCGGTAGCAAACAGTACTTTAAAATCCCAGTTTATGCTATAATCTTACCTAGTTCTGGACATAAATTTATTGAATTGTGGAAGGTAGATAAAAGTGAAAAATCTTTTTATTGTTTGGTCATATAAATAAAATATTTTTAATGAAATAGGTGTGGCTATATCTGTTTTACACATGATAAAATCATATATTTCCCATAAAGTTCAATTTGTACAGTACGATGGATGCAAATCAATATCAAAACAATATTGTTTAATCAAACATTTGCTGTGCCACAAGGCTCGATACTAAGTCCATTACTATTCACTCTCTTTGTTAATGATATTGCTCTAGATCTTAATTTCACTTGATGTACGCCGACGGCATAAAGCTCTGTCAAATATTGAAGCGGAATTGAATTGTATACAACTGCAGCATAGCTAAGGCTTCCCTTAAATGTAAACAATTGTTTTTATTATATATTTAATAACCATGTAGGTACATGATAGACTACATTTTATTAAAGATCTTGGGTAATTTTTGATCATACATTAACTAGTTGGGATTTACAATAATTTTGGTTTTATCATACATAATAGTACAAATTTTAGAAATATATTTAAGCAACGATTATTAATGAACAGCTTTATTAGTCCCAAATTGGAGTAGGCCTCTGTAATTTGATCTTCAAGTTACAACTTTCATAAAATATCTTTAGATAAAGTGCAGAAAAAGTTTTTTTACTGGGTGGAATTTATCCAGCTAGAGAGTTTTCACAAGATCTATTGTTGAAAAGATTTGAGGTAAGTGACCTTAAAAGCAGAACTATGAATTCTGTAATATTCTTATATAAACTTTTTAGCAATATTGACTGTATTATTCTTACCTCAGTTATTAGCTACAGAATTCCTAGAGCCAACGCTATAGGTATTATATTTTGCAGTTGTTTCTTTTAAGTTTACTGATTATGGTAATATCAAAGGTCGACTCTCCTATCTTAATAATTGTGTTTTGACTATAAATGTTATGTTTCATTTATTCTGTATATTTAATATTGTGGTTCTTGTTATTCTGTACTATTTACCTATTTTTCGTTTGTTGTGATTTTCTATCATTTTGCCGCTTAGTGTTGATATAATTTTACTGTTTTTGTATTTGTTCTTTATTTTGATATAGTCTGTTTTTATTCATCCCGTAAAAGGGTTTTATCTCATGGGATAATATAAAATAAAATTAAATAAAATAAAAAACATAAAAGTTTGTTTTAAATTTTTATTTAGTATCGTTGTTATTTTACATTTTGCAACAGATTAATATACTTACATAACAAATAATTTATACAATGCTATTTAACTCTAACTAAAGCATATGGTACATTGTTCAAAAAAATACAGTCACTTCACAGTTATGTTATTTTTATACAGTATGTTAAATGTCAGATATTATAAGTAAAGTATCCATCTACAGTATAGTGATTAGCATCCATGACCGTACTTTTTCAAACTCTATATACAAAACGACTTGCACTAAGTTATTATTTTAGCGATCTTCTATTTCATACAAAGATCAGATTGCACGTGGTCAATCACATTTTTTACTTACATAGAGTAAATAATTTTAATTATTTACATTCTTTTTTAATTTCATAAATAATATTCTAACAAAACAATATTGCACAAGTATTCAACTTATAATAAAAGTTAATAAACAAGCCAGATAGTAATACTTATCTTTAGTAGTATAAAACCTATAACATATATTATAAAGAATGATCATAATAGTGTTCACCACATTTGGAAAATATATAATATTCAAAGTACATAATATATCATTCAATACTTCAACATATTGTATCTAAAGACATGCAACGAACAAAGTGTAACAAATTTTTCACTTAAGGTGTGCAAGGTGTCTTAAAATTCTCTCGCAGGTATTTTTGTAAAAAAGTATTCTTAAGAGGGAAAAGCCAATGCTTATTGAATGTTGAAAATGTTATAAGAACGTTTTTGGTAAAATCTAGTGTACCTATGCCTCTGACAAAAAAATTAAATGGTCCCCAATTTCCCATTTTTCAAATTAATCATAAGCAACATGTCAACTTAGGCCTAAAACATGTTTTTATTGACATAATTTGAGAACAGTGCTGAAGTAAGAACACCTTTAAAAATCTTAGATCGGATCGGATTTTGTCTACAGCTCGGTTCCAAGAAAAATCTGCGGATGGTCATATCATGTTCGAAACACTGTCCAGTATAGTAACATTTGGTTCATTAGATTAAATTAAAAATTCAATCAAATTTGTTGATTATATCGTTTACTGTCATCGCCCTGTATCGTATGTATACAGAGTGATTTAGTCATAATGTTAATTTTAACTATGTATGATAAAGACAGAAAATAAAAAAACAAAAACATTTTTACTCGACATTTCAAAAGTTAAGCAAATGAATCTATAACAATCCATAACACGGCGCTCAAGTACGCTACAAATTTTTTGATGACGCGTTCGAGCGTTGAAGCGAAACCACGATGCCATGTCATAAAGGCCACATGTATAACAACAGCATGTTCCTAAGAGTTAATACTTAAGTTATGTATTTCTTCTTAATAACGAACTTCTAGTATGCCTCAGCATTTTGTCGAGTTCTAACGTAATATTCATTAATTTGCTAGTACAAAGGCCCTGTAAAATTTTATACAGTAGGTAAATGGGTTTGGATAAAATATACCTATTTTTAGACTCACTTCTCTTCGTTACGATTTGAAAACAGAATCAAGTTGAGATAGTAAGTTGATATTCCCAAATAATGCATCGCATTTGATTATGAATGTGACTTTTACCATTTCCACAATTTGTATTTTTTCACTTAAGTGCATCAGAATCAGATCGAGTATTCATTCCTGTTTCCATCCAGGCTTTCGTGTTGTGATCAGTACCGAATAACAAACACGGAAAACATGTCCATAAGAACCGCGCTCTATCACTATTTATTATTGTTTCTAGTAGGAAAATTTGCAAAATTTAGTTTCACCCAATTTGAATTGCAATTTTATTTAGGTAAATGGTAACCATCCTACGCAAACATGGTGACTGAGATTGGAAAATTAATGTACTGACTGAAGGAAGAGGCCACGCCGCGCTGCTTGAGATGCAGTTTGACGGCTGGCATAGGCATTGGGGTTGAGCATTTTATTATGAGACTAACAACTAGTCTGTTAAATAGTAAATGCTCATAATATCATAATACACAGAGTGTTTGTGTTATTATTTGGCTTTTATGTGGCACTTATAAGTCAGCATTGACTTAGATACGACAGGTCAAGATTCGGATTACCGATTTTTTTATCACTGAATATATCTCGGAGTATGTTTTGTTGACAACACAAGGTTTTTTTGTATTATATATATATATATAAAGCTGTTTACAGGCCTTTTAGGCCCAGAGCTGTGTTATTCTCCTCCACTCCATTCTGTCCTTCGCCTTTCTTTTCCAATCCGTTACATTTTTCTCCTTTAGATCTATTGCCACTGCCTCTCTCCATCGCTTCCTCGGTCTACCTCTTTCCTCCTTGTACTTAGGTTTACTCCCTACTATTTTCTTAACTGCCCTTTCATCCTCCATACGTTCTAGATGCCCTAGCCACTGCACTCTCCTGGCTTTTACAACTTCGTCTATTGTTGGTGCCTGGTACATTCCATATATTTCCTCATTATTTCTCCTTACATAGCCTTCCTCTGTCCTCTTACCACCTAGAATTCTTCTTAAGATCTTCCTTTCTCACCTTAAAAGGTTTTCTCTTGACTTCTTATTGAGAACCCAGGTTTCACTACCATACAGCGCTGTCGGTCTCAAAATTGTTTTATACATTCTAATTTTGATTTCAATAAGTGGTTGACTGCTGCCGAACTTCTGTTTGCTTTTATTATTCTCCTATTTATTTCTTGTTCCTCATCACAGTTAGCTGTTATTAGCGCCCCCAAATACACATATTCTTGAACTTCTTCAAACTCCATCTCTCCATGCTCTGTTCTCAATTTAAAATTTGTATCCTTTTTTTGTTCTCCTATTCTCAGCAGCTTACTTTTCTCTTGATTTATCTGCAATCCCACTTTACTTGCTTCCTCCACAAGTTTTCTCGTTACTTCTTCTAATTCCCTACTATCTCTAGCAATAATGGCCACACCATCTGCATAACTTACTATTTGGTGACTTTTAAACAATATGTGTCCTTCTCTGTTCAACTCACTATCTCTTATGACCTTTTCTAGTACTAAATTGAAAAGAAGCGTTGAGAGTGGGTCTCCTTGTCTCAGTCCTGTATCAATAGTAAAGCCTTCCGAACATTCACCTTTATTCGTACTTTGGCTTTAGTATTTTCTAAGGTCATTTTCAATAGCCTAATCAGTTTAGTTGGTATCCCAAATTGTTCCATTTTTTTGTATTACTGTCAGTATTTAAATACGAAGAACTTTTCTGCCTCTCTTAATAATATACCTAGTGGATATACAGGGTCGGAAATCGCTGTTGATCTATCTGAACTTACATGAGAGCGACAAAGTAAAGTATTGAAATCCGTGCGATAGACAAGAATGGCTATAGGAAGACGTTTTATAAATTAGAATAACATCTGAGCACCACTTCTAACCGAGCGAAGATGGCGATTGGTCGCTGAGATATAAGTGGGAGTGGATTTTATTTGTTGAATGACGAAACGGGCGGTGACTATTTAGATTTTAAAACGTCGTCAATATAGTCATCCTTGTCTATCGCCCGGATTTCTATACTTTACTTTGTCGCTCTCGTGTAAAACCAAATAGACCATCAGCATTTTCCGACCCTGTATATGGTTTATTATTTGCTTCCTTGGAGTTTTGCAACTTAAGCATTAAATATTTTTTTAAATGAAACTTAATATGTTATTCGTATTATTTAAAAAATAATTTATAGCATTAATTACATACTTTAGCATTACAATAAGAAGGTACTAGGAAACTATTTAAATTTGATAACGTCGCGCCAAGCTGTCGCCAAGATGGAACTGAGTCAGTGACAGTCTGAGAAGGATGTTTAAATAATAATGATTTGAAATTATTTTGTTGGGCTTAAATATGCGTTTCAAAATGTTTTATATTACGTATTTGTAATGACATTATGACTGTATCACCCTGTATACAGGGTGTTTCTGAATTAACTTCACGAATAAGAAAAAATAATATTTTTTCATCACTTTTTGATAAAATATTAAATTTTTGTTAAAGATCATCATATAAGACACAAAAATTGTAGGTATTCTTATTCAATATGGATAATCTTCATTGTTTTTGAGAACATTGGTGATACCTATCAAATAAAATGTTATAATCAGATGTTTAAAATTAAAAGCGCTTTCAAATTTCATTTATACGTTATACCATTTAAAATAAGAAACAAGTTAGAAAGACAATTGGTTATGAAATATTTTAATATAATTTTTAAAACCTTTGAAATTTGGGCAGATAATAAAAATATACACATACCTACTCTGGCTCAAAAAAAAATTGTTTTTGGTTCATCTTATTTTAATTAGTATCTACAATATGTAGAAGCATAATTTGAGAATAATCCAAACAATTTTCAGCATGTGCCATTAAAATTTTGGATTTCTTTTAAAACAGTGCAGAATATCGATATCGAATAAAAATATCTCTTTTCGGTAATACCTAGAAAAATGTAGAATATGTACAAGGTGGTCGTCATTTTCGAGATACGATAAAAGATGAAAGGATGAAAGTTGTGGAACTAAATATTTTTAAAGCGTTTGTTAGAAAAACAATTGAGTATCACATTTCCGATATGAAGGGCCAAACTTTTGAGTTTTTAAAATAGAACATCCTGTATATTTTAACGCCATTCGAAAGACCGTCAACTGAGTTTTTCAAAAATATATAATAATTATTTTGTACGGTTTTTGAGATATTAGGTACTTAAAGAAACTAGAAAGATAGCTTTTTGGAAACAATTTTTTTTTAAATTCAATTATTTCTATCAAAAAAAAAAACTCACTAACGCCTTCTAAAACTGAATTTGCCGAATTTAAAAAAATTGATCTTTCTAAATTTGAATTGAGTGTTTTTGAAACACATCTGGAAACCATGTAGTGAACACAAACAAATTACAAACAAGTAAAACAAAAGAAAAAAGGATTTTAATAGGGTCTCCAAACCACCGCATCTCCGTTCTGCCCTGGCCCTCTCTGAGCTCCATTTGTGCTTAGACCGCGGCTGTGTCCATCATCCTGTCGTGCAGCTGCGGCTGCACAGGTACCGTTGTTAGTCAACAGCAAATCCGTACTACCGTTCACCATCTGCCTCTGATTACTGGTGGAAAGATGATCCATGACGCTCTGCAAATCGTTGTGTTGAGCGTGTGTCGTGTGTGAATGCAGAGAATGAAAATTATGGGTTTGGTTAGCTGCAGAATACAGCTGAGAATACAGCAAACCGGGTAAAACTGGATAAATGGAGTTGTTGCAGTTGCTGGAGGTATACGAACTTTGGGGCATGTTTTGATGCAAGGGAAAATTGGAGTTGTTAACATGATTGACACCTAATGATGTCTGTGAAGATAAAAGGTCGTCCTGAACAGGGCTTTCGGCAGCGCTTGAGTTGTCTGATAACGACCTTGGGCCAGATAGAGCAAAATCAGTGTGATTAGAAGAGTATCGAGGTACTAAAAGAGATGACGCGTGAGTGGCCACTTGGGAGTGGTTTGAGTGGTTTTGGGAAGAGACTAGACCTAGGTGTTGATCCAAATCTGTGGTAGCAGCCTCGGGCAACACTGAAACAAAAGAGAATATATTATCTATTTATTATTAGCATCGGTTAATAATGTTTTTGACCATAAAATGATACAGTTCTGTGACACAGATATATACCTACTGCTTCCTATTTAGGTTCTTGTGATGTGTTATATCATGCAACATCCAATTAGGGTAGCGAGCGGTTTTATATTTGTGTCTTTACTATAAACCTTTGCATAATTTTCTGCAGTCTGCATTTTAAGTATAATATTGACTATTGCCACTTCTGTTATAGTTCTATAGTGTGCGAAATCATAGAGCTACTAAAAATTAGTTTTATGAACAAGATCTTAATAGTGCCACATGCTTACTGCCCTTGTTGTTCTCAGTCTAGGTTCTGTGTTACCTAGATCACGGCGTAATAACTCAAAAAACCACTATAAATCAAATAGCCTTAACATCTACAATTTTTTTATGTAGAACCAAAATAACTGTTGAAAATATTGAAAATCAGTGTGAATTTATTAGTTTGCCTTAGACAATTGAAGTGGGGCAGGTTTGTCAAATCCATAAACTGAATCAATTGACTTCATCATTATCACATACGACCAACTAAAAATTTTATGGCATATGTTTGTTGATTGCTGCAGAGAGAAACTGTAACTAAATGAACACAACGCAAGAGGAATTTCTTGCACTATTTGGTGTGTATATAATGAAGTGAGTTAATTCGAGATGGTTCGAAAGGTTACTCACCAGCATGTGAAATTTAAGGCCAAGATTTGACTTTCAGATGACCTCTAGAGGTCACATGATCATAAATTGAAGCGTATTCGATCGCAAAATCTTCTGCTCTTTTAGAATCTGGGTTCAATAATGTGTTTCCATTTAATAACCAAAAGTAGGCTCTCAAATGACTTTGAAAATTAACTTATAAGGTCGAATAGACTATGGATTGGATTTTATCGACCCCATAAACATTTATACAAACTGATCACTGGATTTAGGATAATTTCAAATCGGTATGACCAAAATTTAGAAATATACAGTGTCTGTGGATAGGTAAAACGACTCTCGTAAGAGTCCGAAATATGATTTTCCGGCCCCAATGGGCCATTTTCCCGCAGCCAAACTGGGAATTTCAGCTGACCAAAAACTTTTCACACCCAGTCTCAGGTCCAGAATTGAAAAACACACGAAAATACCACAGTCGCAACCGGGACGTCCAAAACAGGATTTTCCCGCCCCAAGGGGTCACTTTCCCGGACCCAAACCCGGAATTTCAGTTGGCCATAAACTTTGCGAGCACAAATCCGGCTTTAGCTCCAAAATTCAGCGTCGACTTCGCCTTATCCCGGGAACCGCATTTCAGGCCATTTTCGGCCCCTGGTGCCAATTCCAGTCGTGTAGGCCCTTTTCTGAGCTCGGATCGGATTCAGCGCCGAAAAAATACATGGGAATACATATGTCACTCTCTTGTGTATGAACTTTATTTTTTTGTGGGGCTGTGTAATTTTATTTCAAAGTTTGTCAAACAACTAAAACCTTAAGAATCAATTTTATATGAGTATAATTTATTTTAATGATTTACCATTAAAAATATTATGTTGTGAAAATGATCATAGATTTATGTTATGTAATCATGTAAAAAATAATTATTAGGAAATTATGTTATGGAGGATTTATTTTCTTTCTCATGAAAATTGATATTTTTTATTTGCATAAAAATTTATAATTGAGATTATGTAGTTTCACTCATATTTACTAACGAAAACAGACGCTTTGTATTTTTTTTTTTAAATTGCATATGTATTTGTATGTATTTTGCTAAATAAATGTTTATTATTATTCTCTAGGGTTATATTTAGCCCCAAGAAGAAAATTGTGGGTGCTGAGACTATTCTAAGCAAATTCGTCTTTAACGACCACAAAAATATGTAATCATATTGAGTTATTTTTTTAATGTATAAAAACAATTGATACAATCGGAAGCGTACAGAAAAATATGACGATCTCTTAGAGAAATCACTTAACCTACCATTTACATCTCTAACTGAACATTTAAAATAGTAAATTTAACACTTTTATAATAATAATAATAATAATAATAATAATAATAATAATAATAATAATAATAATAATAATAATAATAATAATAATAATAATAATAATAATAATAATAATAATAATAATAATAATAATAATAATAATAATAATAATAATAATAATAATGCTAATTATAGGCGTCCTGGGTGGAATGAGACATACGTTGCTTTCTGAGTTAAAGATCATACCGGCTTGTCGAAATTCGGCAGAGATCTTAGCCGGCAGAATGCAGAAGGCAATCGTCCTTGATTCGCTACGTCTGCTCAGAACACACGATTTACGGGCGCAATGATTACTGACTCCACGGAGTGAGAGTGGTCATTGCTTGACTCTCCAGAACATCTCCGAGTGTGTCGGAGCCTCGGAAGGTGTTTACTGGAAAAAAAAAAAAAAAAAAAATAATAATAATAATAATAATAATAATAATAATAATAGCATTTATTGCCCAACAGTAATCCATTTATAGAGCAATTGTACAAATCTTTAGTAACTAGTAACTACATGGGTGAAAAATATATCTTATACAAACATAAAACAACAAAAACACAAGGCTATACTAGAATAATTCTCTAAATAATATCTAAGTAATTTATAAGTAATTTAAGACAGAATTT
The DNA here is from genome assembly GCA_025584915.1 of Monochamus saltuarius. NCBI lineage: Eukaryota > Metazoa > Arthropoda > Insecta > Coleoptera > Cerambycidae > Monochamus > Monochamus saltuarius. The sequence goes on along the minus strand of CM046727.1, from coordinate 21,916,588 downwards.
ATAAATTATGAATTTGCTGAATATAACCATATATAACTTAACTATACTATAAACTATATATAACTATAGGTTTATAACATAAATAATTACAGACAAAATTTATAAAAGATAGTTATGCAGAACACTACGTTATGAATAGCTAAAACATACACTTTTCAGTTCCGAAATACTGCAACAAAAAATATCGCACATATCAGAAACTCTGTTAGCATTATTGCACATCATATTAATTGGTGCCTTTAATAGAATATTAGTATGAGCTCTTTCACACAAGAAAGTATTGTGATATCTAGAATTTACTCTAGGAACAAGAATGTTTAAATAGGATAGTAACACAGGACTATCAATTTTTCCATGTAAAAGTTTGTGCAAAACAGAGGCCTGAAATCTACGTTTCTCCAAAGAAATGAAATTAAAAGTGTGCAGCAACTCAGAATAATTACATCCTCTCATAGGATATACACCATTTATTCTAAAACTTAAAAATTTTAAAAATGACTTTTGGACTCTTTCAATAATTAGAGAATAGTGGATATAGATAGGATTCCATATGAGGCTCGCATACTCTAATTTGCTTCTAACAAGACTAAAATATAAGCAGTTTAAAGCTGGTATATCTTGAAAATTTTTACAATTTCTTATAATAAATCCAAGTGCACGAAATGCTGAATTGACAATTGACTTTTGAAATATATCCGGAAATATGTATAACATAGGTACTAAATACTCACAGGAACTCACAGCAGAGCTTGTGCTAAAGGCATCTTGTGTAGATGACTGATCCGGGGCGCTTCCGGAGAATCCAAGGGCCGGAGTGTTGAACTGCGTCGTCGGTGCTGCACAAGATCCCAACGTACTTGGAGTGAAATAAGGGGAGTATGCCCCTGCAGCCCCGTACCCCCAATGAGAGTTAGTACTACTTAAACCGAATTGAGGCATATCTGGAACAAAGAAAATACTACTTACTTTTTGAATGTGAGATATTTTTTTCATTAAGAATAAAATAAGTTTATAAAAGTTCTTTTGCAAGGGAGGAGCTGTCTATTGATTTAATTACCTTAAATTGTTTTTTTTTGTGAAGGCGTTTCGAAATTGCCTAATAGTAAAAATGAAACATTAAAAACAATGAAAATATTTTCTTATTCTAAATTTTAAAGATTTATGTAAATTGTTAAAGTGAATACTAGAGGCATCCAGCTTCTCTTATCTATCAGCAATGCAAGTACTAGTAGTCGGAATGAATAAATTGTTAGTAGTGGCAATACTGCTAGCTTCCGCTTCTGCGTGAACTTCTTTTAATTTCTTACTTGGTGTATCTTTCTGACCTATGATTTTTTTGCTATTTCATTTTCCTCTTCCATGGAATTTTCGATATAACTCTTGGCAACTGAACTTGATTACCAACCTCCATGTCGCTTTAAAAGTGTCATGTCCGCTCGGAATTTTTACACTAATAAATAACTGATCTTTTATGGCATCTATTGTCAAAAATTCTACATGCTTTAAATACTCCAAAGATTAAAACAACTTTTGCTAACAGAAATTCTTTATCCTTGCCATGTTTTATAAAACGTTCTATTTCCAGCTTCATAAATATTTTTTATTTCTTTGGCTGATATCCGAAAGCGTTCCAGCGTTCCAGCGCAAAGCGTTTTTAAAAATGCAATAAGTTTAGTAAATTTGCTAATATCTACGTTTTTGTTCATAGTGCGGAGCATCTAATATTTACTCCACAAAGTACATTGCATATATTTCCTCATTATTTTTCCTTTATAGCCTTCCTCCGTCTTCTTACCCCTTAGAATTCTTCTTAAAATCTTCCTTTCCCACCTTAAAAGATTTTCTCTTGACTTTTTATTGAGAAACCAGGTTTCACTATCATGCAGCGCTGTCGGTCTCAAACTTATTTTATACATTCTAAATTTTACTCCTTTCGACAAATTTTTTGATTTCATTAAGTGGTTGACTGCTGCCGAACTTCTGTTTGCTTTTATTATTCTCCTATTAATTTCTTGCTCCTCATCACAGTTAGCTGTTATTAACGGCCCCAAATACACGTATTCTTGAACTTCTTCAATCTCCGTCCCTCCATGCTCTGTTCTCAATTTAAAATTGGTATGTTTTTTTGTTCTCCTTTTTTCAAAAACTCTCTTGATTTATCTGCAATCCCACTTTCCGTGCTTCCTCCACAAGTTTTCTCGTTACTTCTTCTAATTCCCTACTATCTCTAACAATAATGGCCACGTCATCTGCATAACTTAATAGCAGACTATACTGATAGAAAAAGTCGAAATAGTGATATAGCGAAGAAACTATTTAAGATAGATATCAGGAGATCAAAGTCTGAATCGAGGAATACTTATATTTGATTTATTTATTTATTTATTTACCATGTTGCTATATATGGAATGATAATGCACCCTATAATTATTTTGTTCGTAGTACATCAGAATCAGTTTTCAACCATCAGAAGCATGCGCACTGCATCTGAAATAAAGTATCTTCAACCTTTACGTGGACATTATAAACTCAATACGCGTGCATCTGATGGTTGGAAACTGTTTCCATCTGGTCTATGAACAGGCTTACTAGCCGATAAGACGATAAGTGTTAACATATGACCATTATAATGACAGTGCTAGGAGACCGGTAGTGTATAGCAGTGTGCATGTATACAGGGTGTTAATAAAAGAGTGTAAAATATTTAGGGAGGTAATAGTATGAACCAAAATAAGCAGAAAAACCTTAATAAACATGGGTCCGCAAAGTAACGGTTGCGGAGATATGGAATGTTATGTTATTAAGCCCCTTTTTTATTTTGCAGAAACGTTGTGTATTTTCTTATAATAGTTGGTGGATGTTTAGTGAAATAAGCAGTACGTATTTGATAGTCGTTCTCAGTGCACAAGTTTTCTTTCGCTATGGCTGGTTACTCTAACGCAGAATTAACAGACATGCATTTTGTGTATGAGCAGAAGAAGAAATTCTAGCACTGGTAGAACAGAATCCAGGTACGAGTGTGCGGAGAATATCAGCCGAGGTAGGAATTAGTGGTCCTCTTGTTTGGAGAATCCTTCAGGAGCAACTGCTTTATCCATACCATGTGCAATGAGTACATACCTTAAATCCAATAAATGATCATCAAGCACGTTTGGTTTTTTGCCGCTGTTTTCTACGTCATCATGCTGAAGACCCTCGTTTTCTTGCAAACATTCTTTTTACTGATGAGGCCGGGTTCACAAGAAATGGAGTATTTTCACAATACGCATATTTGGACCGACGAAAATCCTCATGCTCTAATAGAATCTGGACATGAGGCACGTTTTTCATTAAACATTGGATGTGTATTGTAGGTGACAGGTTTCTAGGTCCTGTTGTTTTACCAAACCGATTAATAGGCGCTGCTTACCTCAACTTTCTGCATAACACACTGTATGAGTTTTTGGAAGACATTCCTTTGAACAAAGAGGCAACAAATGTGGTTCCAGCATGATGGTGTTCCAGCTCATTTTTCCATGGCCGTTAGAGAGCATTCACACCAAACTTTTCCACATAGATGGGTAGGAAGGGCCGGAACTGTTTTATGGCCTCCAAGATCGCCTGATCTGAACCCTCTAGATTTCTTTGTTTGAGGATATTTGAAGACATTAGTGTATGGTACTCCTGTAAATAGCCTGGAAGAGCTGCAGCTACGGATGAATAAAAAATGTCAAGAAATCCAAACTAAGAAAGGTGTTTTCGAAAAAGTTCGAATATCGTTGAGACGAAAATGTCGTGCCTGCTTGGAAATGGACGGAGAGCACTTTGAACATCTTCTGTAACTTTGTTTTTTGTTTGTTAAAAGCTTCCTTTGTCGGTTTATTTCTAATAAAATAAAATGTTTGAAAAACGAATAGTGGTCCATATCTCCGCAACCGTTACTTTGCGGACCCATGTTTATTAAGACTTTTCTGCTTATTTTGGTTCATACTATTACCTCCTGAAATATATTACACTCTTTTTTAACACCCTGTATAGTTCAGTGTATTATGTGGGAAACTGTGATATTCGCAGACTGTGCATCTTAACGGATTCTACGGGTTCTACGGGTAAGTATAAACTTTTTAAATTAAACTACTCAAATATTAAATTCATTCAAGGTCAACTTATTTTTGATAATTTTGTGTTCTATGAACTCTTTTCATGTGGCACGCCTATAGACTCTAGTCCCCTGCAACATTCATATCTAGTACTCATCTAACTGAACTCACTCACTCTATATTATTTTGGTTATATTTAAAAATTTATATATCCATTTTGTGAAGAATATTTTTGCAATAAAAATACTAATGTAACAAATTACCTGAACAACACTTTTTTAACAGTTGCGTGTATATTATAAAATCACATATTAACTGTTATTTTTAGCAACGTTAATTAAAATCGGTAACCACATTTGGTCGAAGGTTTAATTCAGTTTAATTATTTATGAATAATATTGAAGCAAAATACATGCATGTTATAATAATATATACTATTTTACAATTAATAACAGTTTGTTTTCTCCCGGATAGTATTTCCCAAATTGAGGTTGTCCTAAAATCCACAAAATTAGGTAATAGGTACTTCCACACCGTTATTTATATAGTTTTGAGAGAAATGCATACAGGGTTAACTATGACTTAGTACAAATATTTTAAGAGGGGATAGGGAAAGATAAGAATTAACGGAATCACCCTTCAAAAAAATGCGACTCGTATAAATACACGATCTCCTAACCTAGGATTATATTATAAGATTTTATTCAAGTACAAATTGCACATTTAGTTTTATAGATTATAACAATTTATCAGTTCAAGTTAATTTATCTAGGCCAACAAGATCGACTAATTATATTTATGAAAATACTTAATGATTTACGTACTGCTTTACATGCTGCTTTCATAAGAGTTGAATATCTTGATAAGTATTTAACAAAAATAAAGCAGTTTTATTTCAAAAGAGTATGGTCTCCATTTTTTTTGAAATGTCGTCCATTTTTAATAATTAAAACAAAAACTATTAAATATATTCATTTCATTATTTTCTGTATAAGAATCTTTACTTGAATACCTACAGATTAAATTACCGGGGTTTTATAACAATTATAAAGAAAACATAAATTTTTTTATATACAATAAGTTTTTATAAAATTTAAGAATTGTTATAAAGTTGAAAATATAAAGAGGGGTATTAAAATTTTAGAACTAGTTTGATACTGTCGCTTGAAAAATTTTTGTCGATGTTATTTAAATATCTCTTTGCAAAGGTGTTAATAACAAAATAATTTTATTGACATGATGCTTTATATAGTACATGTCTTCTCGTAAGGGTGTAAAATATTTTTGTTTTATTGCAAACTGCAATAAAGTCTTGGAATAATAAGTATTCTAAACTAAACAATTTTATCGCTAATTATTTCAAGTAATTTACCTTTTAATGGCAGCTTGAGAGTTTCAATAAAACCCTTTGTTTAAAGCAAAATACTCTTATTCTAGGTTCTGTGAAACTGTCTAACCATGCATCTAGACAACATGATAAGTTGTTCTTAAGAATAAGTGTTATAATTGTTTGAAACATCTAGCTTTGACAGGCCACTGTCGCAGAAGTATAGACTTATTAGTGGTTTTATAAACAGTTCTAATGAAAATCCTGTAGGTTATTAAAAAACTAAAATTGTTACTTGAAAATCAATTCAGATATAAATTCAATCAAGGTGATCTCAAAAAGCTTATCACGTTGGATCTGGACTAATCCAAAGCTGCCCCGACTGATTTGTTCAAATGTCTAATGTAATCTATGTAAATGACTAGCATCCTAATGCAAATGGAGCGTCAAATTTGAACTATCCCAATGTGCCACACGTTCAAAATTATTCAATATTATTATCAAAATATTTATTTAAATTTAATGAATAGACTTTTATTCCACACAAAAATATATGTATTTTGAAAATTCAAATTATGGTGAGTAAATGTAGTGTTGTATAAATGTACAATAAAGAAAATAAAAAAGTAGGTATATTAAAATTCATCCTCTGAATATTCTGATGAATTATCTTCGTCTGCTAGATTGATAACGATAGGTTCCACAGTAACGGCAATTAAATTATCGAGTTCCCACATTTTCTCCTCTTCTTTTTGTACATGATCTTTGCCAGTTATCTGCAGTTACTCGTTCTAAGGAATTTTGTAACAAAATTTTCACATCACTTAATTTAAACGTCGTATTATTTTGCGCTAGATCTCCTTTTATCTGCGCCCAGACTAATTCAATTGGGTTAAGTTCACAGTGATAAGGTGGTAACCGTAGTACCGTTATTTGGCGATTTGTTGCCATTTCATCGACAACATATTTTTTCTGATCTTTAAGATTGACAAATGTCAAAAGTTCCTTTTTTAACATATTTGTTTCAAAGGAAATGTTTTTTCCGGATAACCATTGAACTATATCGGCTTTCCACCAAGCAGTCGTAGGCGTCCGTTCGGTCTGCCGTGAATGGTAACTGGCATTATCCATGACAATTACAGACCCTGGAGGAATAAGATCCAATATCTGTGTAAAATACTCTTCGAAAACATCTGCGTTTATGTCTTCGTGATAGTCACCTGTATATTTAGATTCAAATAAAAGTAAACCGCCATCTATAAAACCACTGGCACTACCTATATGTGTCACTATTAATCTTCGCCCTTTACCTGTTGAAAGTCCATTCAAAAATGCTTATCGAAAACTTTTTACGTTTTTATCTTGCCATACTTTTGTTACAGTATATCCCTCGTTAACCCAAGTTTCGTCCAGATAATAAATATTCCTCCCTTCGTCACGGAATCTTCTAATTGATCTTAAGTAGGATCTTCGCCAACAAATAATTTTATCTTTATCGATAAGACTTCCTGTTCTGTTTTTCCCAGCAAAAATTCAACTCTCGTAAGACGGCCCATAATTTGTTTCTACTGATTTTTGGCAAATCATTGTCCTCTGAAAGTTCACTTAAAATTTTGTTTAGCGTGGGTATTTTTTTTTTTTAATAAAATGAGTGTACTTTTCTGCGAATGATATTTTTGAAGAAATCATCTATAACAACTTTTGACCTCCCTGTAGATGATTTTGGGGGATTTACAGTATCTTGTTCATTTTTTGTTTCCTCTAAAAGTCTGTAGATAGTCGATTTTCCAAACCCTGTCATTTTGGAACACTTCCACGATGTCGTCAACACTGTTGGTAGAATGTTGGCGTTTCAATGCATTAAATACATTTAATATAATAATCTTCTCATTCTGAGACAGCGCGCATCTTTTCACACGTTTAGCAGGTACGTAATTTGATAAGCTCGACATTTTACCCTAACAATATTATATCCACTGGCACAATAGTCACTAAACATAAGTCGAATTTTACTCTACTGCGCTAGCACGTCTTCGTATATTCAGCTCTAAGACTGGATTGATCTGTTACAATACACTGGCTCCTGCCCTATGATGTATCCAGTAAAATATACTAATGTACACCCATTACCTGTTAGCATTAGTGTTACCCGATAATTACATGAAACGAAATATTACCACGCCCATGGCAGGTTCTTATCTCGGGGTTTTATTACTCTCTTTCATTTCCAAAGAGACTATAGGCACATGTATAACGGACAACAAAATTTGATACTGATTCAGGTTGGAAACCTTTATGTTGGGGCGAGTTTACCTCAAGCTTGATATTACTTATGAAAAACATATTTATAAAAATTATTATTTCAGAATATGAAGAAATATTATTAATGAAACCGGTAGAAGGTAAGTCACTTTTGTGAAATAGGATTTTTTCTTTCTTCTTGATTAAACGTAGCTAATTACGTATTCATTCGTAAGTCGGCTGCATTTTTGATAAAGCATTCTGGTGTAGTTCCATTGGTACTGAATTTTCATTCTATTTGCGTTTAATTTATGTGGAAGCAGATTAGAGTGGATACCGGCATTTCTATACCAAAACACTTTACATTCAAATCACTTCACAGAGTTTACAACGGAATGAATGGGTTTTGTTTTCATTTAGAATTTTCATCCCTTGGGTAAAATAAAGGGGTAGTCTTAAATTAGATGTTCAGCTTTAGACGGCAAACACAAGTGTAACTTTTGTTTTTAATAATTACTGCCTTTTTAATGAAATGGAAACAATTTAAAATACTAAGTATTAAAATCGTATATAATTAGTCCCTTAGCAAATGTTGAAATTAGGAACATATCCAAAATTTGAAATGTCTGCCATGTATCAAGGCATTACACTTTATAATAAACTACCAACTTTCTATACATCCAAAGATTTGGTAACATTTAAAAATCAATAAAAGAACTGTTGCATCTCAAATGTTATTATAGTGTTCAAGATTTTCTAAACGACAATCTGGTGTAAGTTATGTATATTGTTATATTTATATGTGATATATATGTATGTTTTTATATATGTATATTATAATAATGTATAATTTATTTTGTCAATTTCTATATTTTCCTATACATAGGTATAATTATATGTTGTAATTGTCTTGATATCTGTATTTATACTTTATATTTAGTTTAGGTATATTATTGTTTGTATATTATTATTGTTATTGTTATTTATTAATTGGTATATAACGCAGTGGCTACTCAACTGTTGTTTAAGCACGTACAAGTACTAATTGTACTTCAGTGGTGTATCTCACTTTATTTACAACTTGTTAGTCTTTCATTTTTTGTTATTATTCGAAAAAGTGTTAATCAATAAAGTTTTATTATTATTATTATTATTATTATTATTACTATTATTATTCATATATTTTTATGTTTGTGTTTGTATTATTAAGTTTGATAGTTGTACTTTGTAAATTGACTTGTCCTATACATTTTTATGTCAGAAAGGATTAATAAATATTATTATTATTGTCACGGATTTCCCAATCCGACTTTTTCTTACTGCCAGAAAAACAATCCGTTAATTAATTACTTATCTTTATTAACTACTCAGTACACTACTGAACACTAATTACAACTCAACTAAACACTTATTTAATTAATCGCTATCTAAATCACTTTGATCTCTCCAACTAAGCACTTCAATTCAGACTGTAATACAAGACTAACTAACTCGGCCCTTTATTCTTCTTTTATATTCCTAGATCCATTTTCCCATACGACTCGAATGCTTCTCGTCGATTCCCGATTTTTCCAGTCCCTTCTCGATCCGCGGCATTCTGTTTGTTTAAGAGAATCGTGTAGGGGCGATCGGGGCAATCTTAGCATTTCGCGATACCACAGTCGTCGGTTTGGGTGTGAGTGGGGCAAATTCCGTGACATTATTATTATTAAGAATTCTATTCATAAAAAGTAACTCTATTTTTAAAAAATAAAAATATATATCCGTTACAAATTATTGGCCTCTACAGGGTGTAAAGTAGATCACCCCGTTAACTGCGTATTTTTAGCAACAAAATATGCTTCTGATCATAAGAATATAAAATATTTAATAATCGGAAACATCACAAATATACGAAGCCCTAGAAGGGCCATGTTTACAATTCTTTTTAAGTTTAGATTTTTATCTCTGAATTCATACTTTTAACTCTGAATTCAGACTTTAATTTCTGAATTCAGACTTTTAACTCTGAATTCAGACTTTAATTTCTGAATTCAGATTTTAAACTCTGAATTCAGATTTTAATCTCTGAACTTACACTGCTAACTAAATTATGGGACAAGTCGTAGCACTCAGAGCTTTCTAGATAGAGAATTGAGATTTAGAGGACATAATATACAGGGGAAAATTAAACTTTACGTACGATATTTGTCATCAACTATGAAATTTTACAACACCCTGTATAATTTTACTGTTTTTGATTCTAGATACGATTTAAGGTGCGACTGTACTTGTTTGGGAAATAATTTAGACCACTTAATTTTCTTATACCTATTTTTATTTCTGGTTCTAGATTGCCGTTATGTGCTAATACCAATTTCTTGATAAAATTTGATTGTATCATTGCCATGAACAGTATTATTTAAGTATTGGGTGCTTAAATAACGTTGCGCCTTTGAATTACACCTGAAATGCCTATAGCAAACAGCCGCAGTTAGCTGTCAGCAGTGCCACTATTTATGTACTGGTTTCGAACTTGTTAGTTCTTATCAGTATATAACAAATGAAGCCAATAACTCGCAACCTTAGCTGCTCACAATGTGTCATAACAGTTAACAGAACATGAGTACGCAAGACGGAGCACGTGTGTACACATCTAGTGGTGATTGGCTACTCAAAGCTGGGACTGAATACAGTCACAAGCAGAAAGCAATTCTCTATACTGAGAGTATCTACTATTAAAAGTCCCATCCATTGCCATATTTTAAAAGCGGAATTTTAGGAAATAACTACTAATGCCTTGACTATATAGCAAACAAGCACGGTTAGTCGTAAGTGGTGCCATCAGTCATATGTCAGTCACCACAGGTGAGGCCAACTACGAGCAACCCTGGTTGTTCATGTTCTGTCATTACCGACGAAAGATATAAGTATATTTTTATCAAAATATTTAAGAAACTTCAACTGATAATAATAAAACTATATAGGTACTACACTAAAAGCTTGCATTATATACTGCACTAATTTTCAAAAAATGATTGTTTTTAACGCGACCAAACATCGAAAATTACGTTGACAGTAAAAACAAATGTGTAACGTCAGTCGTGACGTAAGAGGTCTGAATTCTGAGTAAACTCAGTGCTGGGCCTCAATAAAGCTAGAAGCAGAAAGCGACCCACTAGATACTATTGAAGGCCCTATTTGGGCATTACAGTCTGAATTCAGACATTAAAGACTGAATTCAGACGCAAAAGTCTGAATTCACAGTTTAAAATCTGAATTCAGAGATTAAACTTTGAATTCAGAGTTTAAAGTCTGAATCTAAAAGAAAATGAAGACGTGGCCTTTCCGCGGCTTCGTACAAATAAACATTTGACCCCGATATACCATTAAAATAAATCGAGCTATTTAAAAGTACATATATGTAAATATTTAGATTCTAATCGATATAACGATTTTCAGGTCTACAGCAGGTTTAGGTTGATGCGATATCTCGATCCGTTTCCAGTAAAGTACAAGATTTAATGACGATGCTATTAAAGCAGCCAAGGCATCAAATCTACTTTACTGCCAAGTTCAACACTTAATTTTTTCACTTTATCATTATAGCAAACAAAGCTATTTATTTTATTTTATTAAAATTGTATGATGCTTCTTTCATGAATAATAATAATTTCATCAGGTCGTCTGTGGTTGCTGTGAGACGAACGTTATTAAGTAAATAACTTAGATAGACACTAATCGCCGTCTTGTTCCTATTTAAATCCATAAAAATAACTACTTATTATTCAACATGTAAGAATTCACATTAACTCCATCATAAATTATTGAGTCAGCAAAGCAAATAGAGTGTAATTTATTATAAGTAAAATTGAAGATATTTCAGCAAACATATACAAAATTTAATGATTATCGGGCTGAGAATAACATTATCATTTTCAGAAAATGTACTATTTGTATATTTTATCTGAATTAAACGAAAGTATGAAATCTTCTTCATTATGGTCAAAGCTCAGAGCTACCTTGAATGTTTACAACAGCATTGATATTGGAAAGTATCTGAAATTAAAAGCATTCTTGAAAGGGCAGTCGGATGGATATCGTGTTAAAAAATCACGCGTTTTAGGAAATAAAAATATTTCTAATGGATACCCCCGAGAGGGAAACCACTGGAGTATTTTACTGTACAAGCTGTAGGTAATTATAGGTACTTTTAGCATTTTTGGGGTATTTCTACGTATTTATAGGTATTTTTCGGTATTTTTAGTTACTTTGTGTATTTTTGGGTACTCTCAAGGTAATAATGGGTATTTACTATGTATTTAATGGGTATTTTCAGAGAAAATTTGTATTTTCCCGTCAATTTCTAAATACAATGGCGAACGCGCATGCGTTATGACGATGGCATAGTTTAAATAGAAGTAAACAACTTACCGACGCAATGAAAATTACAAAAATTATTAAAAATATTTACGAAACTATTTTCTAGATATATTAAATAGTCTGTAAAATTCTTCGGAGGCACTGTTAAACCACTATGTGGCACGTTGTGGTCATAAGACTTCAGTTTAGAAAATAATTAGGGTGATCCTAATTAGATACAATCTATTTCAAAAATAATGACATTTCCTCAAATCAATTTTTGAATTACTGGATGTGCAGAATTTCAATAAATTACTGTGGGTGAATGGAACAACTAAGAAACTAATGATTAAAATTGAAAATAGATTTCATTGCGAATACAGCAGTACGAGAGCAGTTCGAAATAAAACGCCAAACTGGTTTCAAACAGTGCCATTAATATTGCAATGGATTGTACAGTACAGTACGGCATTTACGCAGAAAATATCTATTCACAGTCTACAACAAATATGTTGCTAATTTAGGTTTTCCTATCATATTCAATTTAACAAAAAAAAAGGTTTTTTATGTAAACAACTGCAATGTATCTAATTCTAGTCATTTCTACTTTTTACTGGAGACACCGATGGTACCCGGTAGTCGTATACCCGATGAATATTTGAGATCCGAATAATAATTTTAAAAGCACCTTGTGTATACCGAATATTATGATTTCCTAGGCGAGGAAGAAGTTTGTTTCTAGTTAGCTTGAAGGGGTCATGGTCTAGGTATTGGCATCCTTTAGGGTGCCCTAATGGGTTTATGATACAGTTTATGTAACCCAAAATAATCTTTCCAGGATGTATTCTTAGATACTTATACTTAGATCAGTCCCTCGTCTCGATCTGAATACATCATGGAAAGAATATTTTGCACCCAACCCAAAAGGATGGCAATACCTTGACCATGCCCCCTTTAAGCTAACTAAAATGTGATAAGCTAATAATAAAGAATATATGGGTAGATATTGTGGGTGCAATTCAACGCTGGTTGGGACTTTCGTCCACAGAGTAGTTAGTTTCACACAATATTATTAATACCTAAAAATATATAAAACCCCTTAAGAAGCTATATATGTATTATTTACGTAGATCAGTAGATGCAGTAATTTCTAAGGAAATATGAGGCAGTTTTGGAAAATTAGATATCTGGGTATTTAAGGGTATTTTTGGGTACTATCCGGTATTTTTAGGTACTCAAGGACATTATTAGATAATACGCATAATATGTATTCTTTGGGCACTTGAGGGTAATTCGTATTTTTTGGGTATTTTTGAGGTATTTGTTTATTTGATGAGGTATTTTTTGGAGAAAATAAGGTATTTGCGGGTAAAATTTTTTAAAAATAGTATATTATTGTACAAATTTCAAGCAGTGGAGACCTCCATATTTATTCCATATGATGCCCTCTAAATCTGAATCAATGAGAAATGCTGTGAATTAGTGAATATTTACTATTTTACAGCTATAAGTATACCAAGATATCTGTAAAATAGTAAATATTCACTAATTCACAATATTTCTCACTGTTTCAGTTTTAGAGAGTATCATATAGAATAAACTACGAGAAAGTGATTTTTATCCATTTTTTAGGTTTTCTCAAATATTTGCTGTATAACCCCCAATTTTAACTTCAGATTCGTGTTCAGCGGGAAAAAATACAAAAGAAAAATATAGTCTAACTCCCAGCACACATGACTTTTTTTTGGACCTGCTTAAACTTTTGATGTGATTTTTATCGTTTTTATGGGTTTTCTCTAAAATTTGCTGTGCGACCTCCCATTTTGACTTCAGATTCGTGTTCAGTGGGCAAAAATAGATGGAAAAATTGTAATGGGACCCTCAGCACACACCATTTGTTTTGTGGACCTGTGTTATCAACCACTAAATTTGTGTTCAAATATATAGTTAAGAAATTATAAAGAAAAATAAGATTTCAATTTCTTTCGACCTGATAACAAGTATAAAAGGTGCCAGTCGCATTAACTTGCTTTTGAATTTTTTGCTTCAAGTATATTGAGATGAATAATAATAGTTTATAGTACCTTTCAAGTAAAAATTATTCAACTTACTATTACAATTTCCTATGGGGGGCATCCTAAAGCCTGATAAGGGGTCAGAGGCTGCAAACGGGAACGGCCGCTGGCCAAAGGCAAAATGGAACTGTTGTTGCTGTCCTAGAAGAGAGAGCACTATATTAGAACTAAATACTGTCCGAATCTACAGCTGATCGACTTAATAAATATTTCTATATTCTAAGGATAGTGCCATAACAAAACAATAATTATTAATAATACCACGTCAGTAAAAAAAATATTATAAATGCTATATAATAGGGGTGGGCGATAACGGTTTGGAACTATCGATTATTATCAATAAATAAAATATATCGATATTATCAATATTATTTAAATTATCAATACAATAATACAGCATTTTCAATAATTTCGATGTTACCGATTTAATAATATTATTTTTTATTTGTATTAATTTTCTGTACATTCAAGTTAGGCATATTGTTGTTCCATTGACTACGGAAATTAATAAAACAACATGAGAAAAGAAAAATAATGTATTTCTTGCCGAAAATAGATAAACAGAACAAATAACATTAAAAAAAAATACGTTTAATTTTTCACCCACTAAATAAGGTGTTTATTTAGTAACAGAAAAATTAACTGTTCTGCATGTTCAGTGGTGAGCGCAGATCTTACGTCACTTACCACTTGTCCACCTTTACTGAAAACTCTTTCAGAGGAAACGCTTGCGGCTTGAATACATAAATACCGTTTTGCCAGATTAGACAGTCGAGGAAAATTTAGTTGATGATTTTTCCAAAAAAGTAATGGGTCTTCATCTGTATTGAGCTACATGAGCCCTAAATACTTGCTTATTTCCAAATCACAGTCTTGGACAGAGTTGCCAACATCTTTTTTCGGTTTGAGCAAAGCTAGGGTTGGAAATATTTATCGATATATCGATAATTATCGAATTATCGATATTATCGAAATTAACGATATTATCGATATTATTGAAATTATCGATAATTTTTTATCTGTATTATTATCGATAATTATCGATATATCGATAAATATTCCCAACCCTACTATATACACAACAATTCTATCGATGTATAAAAATAATACTATACATAACGTTTCGTTATGCTGTGCTTATACTATGTTACGTTTGTCCACATTGAAAAAGTAGGATAGTAGCAACTCTTCTGCAATTGCTCCTTCTCCTATGACCCTTTTTTTCGCCGGTTATCGAATTCCACCAATTCCTTCTTGTACACACTTTTGCTTTGGTTTGCGCTGGTAACAGACGTAATGTTGCTTCTTGGGATTCTTGCTAAATTTTAACCGGAATAAAGAAATTCTCAGCATTCTCACTCATTTTTTGTGCAGATTTTGCAAATTTTTTCACTTTTGTAGGCAAATAAACATGTTATAGAAACTATTCCAAGACTTTCTTGTATTCAGCTGACAATCAATATTCTTGATTAAAATAAATTATATTTAAATCAATTATGACGTTTTTCAGAACCATAATTTTCCACCTGCTCTCACACAACTTTCACTCTCCTAATTATTTTATGTTTTTTTTATATCGTGAACAAAACGTTTAATCCTCTCTAAAAAAATGAACTCTTGGCCAGTGTTCTCGTGGATTAAAGACTTGTTAATTTCCTTATAAAATTAATAGCTAATATTAAATAGGAGTGGTTCCAACATTGGCCCCTGGTGAACACCTGATAAAACAAGAAAGTTACCGAATTAAAGCCTTTATTGATTAAAATATGAAATGATAAATATGAAAGTGTTTCAAACCTCTATTTTCTGCGCTAATAAATTTTGTAATGAAGACAAAAATAATTATGTAGGTATATGAAAAACGCAAGTTATTTTTTTTTTCATATAATTATATCTATACTTACATAGAATAGAATAATGTTACTATGCTCAGAAGACATTACAATTAGAATATTATAGCATTAGTCACAAAACTTAACCTAAATAAAATACTCAGACAACGAGTAAAAACACTTATTAAGCAAATACGCTTTTAATTTACGTTTTGATAAATATAAATTATTACATAATTTTACATCGTCAGGTAACTTATTATAAATTTTCGGTCCCAAATAGTCTGGACTCTTACTTGTTAAACAAAGCCTAGTATAAGGCACAAGTATTTCACTTTTTTGACGGGTGTTAAACATATGGATACTACTACACTTACTGACATAGTACCTGTACATAGTGTGTCTCATTTTGAGTAGCACCTCATACTTTAGAAAATATACATCGAATTTTAGGAACTGTGTCTACAACATATGAGTACCCGATATACAGGGTGGTCACTTTTACGGCGTCTAGTACAGCAATTTCGGAAACAATAACATACCCAGGGTGACTTACTTTACGAAAAAGTTGCACTTTTTTTATACCATTCTATTTTCTGAAATGAAATATTTTTGCAGTCCCTTAAGTAGCGGCTGAAAAATGGAAAAGTATTTTTCCTTCATAATTGTTTTATTTTTAAAGTAAATGTTATAAAATTTACCACCCTTCTATTGACATAAGTTTTCTTATAGAGGTGAAAAAAAAAACTGCGCTGACTAGATGCCCAAATTTTTAACTTTTGACTTTATTGTAGTCGCCTTAGTTGATTTTGGAACTACCGATACAATAGACCGTGAAGTTGAGGTAAAAATAATAATTATGATCGAATATTCCATGACGAAAATAAAAAATGAAAATCGTCCACTGCGTTATAAAATACCATAAAGCTACTGCTCAATGTGAAACACACATGTCAATATATTGTTATTATCTTAATACACACATATCTATTAGTTATTGCAGACAACTTGTTTATTTTATATATTATAAATCGTTAATTAACCAAAGCCTACTTTTGCAATGTAATAAATAAGAATTAAAGTGAAATCAACGCCCAAAATTACCAGCTTAAAATGCGTAGACAAAACAGCATTAGATTTTAGATGTATATTAAGTAACGGGAGGTTAAACCGTGAGTAATTTATTACCAAGGCGGGCTATTCTTATGGTTAAGAATGCGTGGAGCTGTAAATAAAGACGGGCCGTGTCTTCAAGACAATCCCCTGGATTTATACTGCTCCTGTATCGAGCAACAGGTCTCTGCGAGATCATATTGAAACTATTCCAACAAATCCGTGGTTAAATATCAGTTAAATTTTATATTTAAAATGTGAATATGCAGGTGCCAGTTTTCAAAATTTAACTTTCAACTGACAAAAACTTATTTTTCAACTATCGGGTAAGCCTTAAGCATAAGTTATTGACACAGCCCGTTTCTGATACATCATATTGAAGTGGATAAAAAAACAACAAATGGACTAATTTCATAAAAAACCAAATATCAATATTTTAGTAGCTTTGCATATGCATGTAAGGTGGTAGTTTTTAAAATTTAACTTTTAACTGACTAAAGACTCTTACGAGGTCAGTTTTAACTGTTAAAAATTCGTATAATAGTTTTTCTTTTAAATACCATGTAAGTCTCAATCACAGGTTACTGACGTAGCTCGTTACAGATTATAGTTAGCGGTATCATATTACTGAAATGAGTAAAATAAATTAATAGACTAATTTTATAAGACATCAACTTGCTTATTTCAGTTGGTTTTAAACACGTATGTACTAGTTTAGTAAATAAATATCAGGGATAACATATTAGGAATAATGAAAATAATAATAGAAATAAACAAACACATACTACCAAATAAAAAACTCAGCATTACAAAAAATTGAAAACCAAAATAGAAAAAAAAGAAAGATGTTATTCTACCACTACTTTTTTACAAAAAAAGAAAAACGTCGTAAAATATCCAATTTTTATTTGTTCTTATTTATTTATTTTTGTTTATTTATTTATTTACATTACACTGTTCAACAGGTACAAGAAACCTAGTTACAGAACAGGAAAACACAGAACAATATGTATATATAAAAAGTAATAGTTAAAAAATATAAAATAATCATATACAAACAAACACTAAAATTAGAATCTAATCATTTTAGGTAAAAACATTTGATGTCATTAAGGCTGCAATTAAAAATATCTATATTGTTGACGTTACAATTGCTACAGATTACAAAAAGAGGAGAATATTTAAGAATATTAGTGCGGGCGGAGGGTAGATAGAAAGTTAAATTTCCTCTAGAACTAAGTCTTGGGACAACAAAAGATAATTTGGACATGAACTCTTGGCAATCTGCTGAATTATGTATTACTTTATGAAGAAAACCTGAGAGCAATATTTACGTCTAATTTCAAGAGAAGGAACAGAATGAGTTTTTAAAAGCTCATCGTGTGGAAATCCAATGGGAGGGTAAAGACCATCCGATTTAAAGCTCAAATATTTTAGAAACCTACGTTGAACTGATTCTAATTTATTAATGTGAACAGCACAATGGGGGACCACACAAGAGAGGCGTATTCAAGCTTTAGATCTAACGAAACTGAAATAAAGAAGTTTAAGTGTGTTGCTATCTGCAAAGTCACGACAATTGCGGACGATAAAACCATATGCTCTGTTTGCATCAGAGACAACAGCATCAATATGGCCACTAAAAGATAATTTTTCATCAAATAAAACACCAAGATCTCGAAACACTCTTGGGCGCGATAACACAATATTATCAACACTGTAATTAAATGTTACGCTAGTTAATTTATTTGAAAAAGACATAACATTACACTTAGCGGTATTCAACAAAAGTTTATTTTTATCACACCAAGTTTTGACCTGTTCAAGATTATTTTGAAGCTGAATGCAGTCGCCAATAGTACGTATAGTCCTAAATATTTTCAGATCATCTGCGTAAAGAAGGAATTCTACACTTAGAACGTCAACTAGATCGTTAATAAAAATTACAAAACTAAAGGTCCAAGAATTGATGCGGACACCTGAAGTAGCTAAGTACTCATCTGATTTAAACCCGTTATAAACCACATATTGTGTCCTATTCTCAAGATAAGATTTAAATAGATTTAGTAATAGACTGGATGCTCCGAATTCGT
Source organism: Monochamus saltuarius (assembly GCA_025584915.1). Lineage (NCBI taxonomy): Eukaryota > Metazoa > Arthropoda > Insecta > Coleoptera > Cerambycidae > Monochamus > Monochamus saltuarius. The sequence continues at coordinate 21,897,487 of CM046727.1, read as the reverse complement.
TCAACTTCTGAAGTAATATACCGTGGTCAAGCTTATCAAAGGCCTTACTAAAATCTGTGTATATAACATCGGTTTGCAAATTGTTATCCATCAAATCGGCCAGAAATTGTGTTATGCAAACCAGATTTGTAACAGTAGAGCGACCTTTCATAAAACCGTGTTGGGCAGGAGATATCATATTACATACGTTACGGTAAAGAGAGTCATGTAACAAGATCTCAAAACTTTACAGAAGTTACAGATGATAGAAATAGGACGAAAGTTGGATACATCAAATCTATCACCTTTTTAAAAATAGGACACACCTTAGAGAGCTTCCATATATTAGGCAGCTGACAATGAGAAATGCTTAAGTTGAAAATTATTTTTAGGGGATAAGAAAGAACTTGAGCACAATCACGTATCAAAAACGCGGGGACACCATCGGGGCCAGTGGTCATTTTGTTTTTAATTTTTTTTAAGGCGCTGTGAATTAATATGTATGAACATGTTTGAATTGGTATTTGATAATGAATTATTGTAACAATCAGGAGACGATGGTGAATAAGATTTCGAGAAATAATCTGCAAACGCGTTTATAATATCATTTGGTTCGTTCATCATTTGACCATTGTAGTGCATACATTGTGATATATTTGTAGATCTTTTTTTACTGCTGATAAAGGCCCAAAATTTAGACGGATTATCTTTAATAGATGCCTCCGCGCCTCTGATAAACGTGTGATAGGATCTATTGACATCACTTTTGATCTTAGCTCTTAAAGTTTTGAACTTCTCAAAAGCCGACATATCCCCCGAGTATCTATAAGCATGCCAGTATTTAGCTTTGGTTTTGATGTTATGAATGATCTCCTTACTGAACCACGGAGGATATCTTTTTTTCCTAACACCGGAATACTTAGGAACGCAAGAATCAAAAATCTTATAAAGTTGATCATAAAAGTGGTTAACAGCAGTTTCTAAGTCAGTGATGGTCGTAAGCTGCTGCCAATCGGTATTACAAAGTAAATCATACAGAAGTGGAAAATTTGCCTTGCGAAAGTTATAACTTTGATTGACATTAGTTGGAAAATTATTTTTTAATTTAAAGGCGATATTAAATTGAGGTGTAATCTCCAAGGCTGGATGATATACATCTTCCTTCACAATAGGATCATCTGATTTCTGCACCAAACAGTCAGAACTACACAAGACCAAGTCTAAAAGTCTATTGAGACTGTTAAATACAAAATTATACTGCGACAAATCGAAAATGCTGGCTAAATTATTCACACTTATGATACGATGATTACCTTGATGATCTGTTAGACAATCTGAGTAGTCACTTATATTAAAATCGCCCATAATTAAAACATTAGAATCATACAGATAATCAAGAGATTCAATAATTTCAAATAAATATTCATAATCTGTCACCGATGTTCTTGGAGGAATATATAAAAGCAAGATGTATATTGACAAGTTTTGACATATGACTTTTATACCAATTAAGTCTATTGATGGGACATTTTCGAAGGCTACAGAATTCAAGTTTAGTTGAGACGAGGTAAATTGCTTATTGATGGCCAGTAAAACACCTCCACCCCTGGTCATATTCGTAGCTGCAAAATTTCGATCCGCTCTGAAGACATTATAATCCGAACCAAACAGTTCACAATCCTTTATAGAAGGATCAAGCCATGTTTCAGAGAGTGCAAACACTGAAAAATTAGACTGCAACGACATATTAAAAACTTCATTAGTTTTTGATCTAAGTCCGCGGGTATTTTGATAAAACACCGTAAAACGTGATAACGGCGAGAGCACTGACGAAACGGTATGGTCCGACAGCGTATTAGTAAGGGAGCACATCCCTAGTAGCATTCAATGTCCAGAGGATGTCCACATAAGGTCCGAGTCATCCATGGACGTCAGTATATATGAATGGACGTAATATGGCCATCCGAATAAGATGTAAATTATAATACAACCACTGTGGATGTTAGATGGATATCCTATTAGGATAAAAAAATATTATGATAATTGTGGATGTTCTACAAACATCCTCAAAGGACATACATATTTTTATGCTTGTTGAGGATATCCTATGAATGTCTCAAAAGACGTATTAATATTTATGTGCATTGTGGATGTTCTACGAACATCCTTGAGGATGTGCATATTTACTGTTCATCAAGAATGTCCTTTGAACTCTCTAGTGCGACGTGTTTATTTTCATGCTTGTAAAACTCATCCAAAGAATATCCTGAAAGGATGTACATTTATAATGTTTATCGTGGACGTCCTATGGACACTTTAAATGTAACACATATTTTTATGTTCACAATAGATATTAAATAAATATCCTAAAGGGACGTGCATTTATACTGTTCATCGTGGGCGTCCAATGGACATTCTTTAAGAACGTACATATTTTTATGTTTGCAATGGATATTACATGAATAACCTGAAGAGACGTGCATTTATACTGTTCATCCTGGACGTCCTATGGACACTCAAAATAGGACGTACCTACTTTTATGTTCGCAATGGATATTGCACAAATATTATATAGGGACGTGCATTTTTGTACTGTTCGTAGTGGACGTCCTGTAGACATTTTAAGTGGAATATACATATTTTTGTTGGTGATGGACATTATATGAATCTCCTTTAGGGACGTGTATTTATACTGTTCATCGTGGACGTCCTATGGACACTCTAAATGGAACATACATATTTTTATGTTCTCATTACATGAATATCCTAAAGGGACGTGCATTATACTGTTCATAGTGGACGTCTTATGGGCATTCTAAATGGAACATATATATGTTTATGTTCCCTAAGGATATTACATAAATATCCTAAATGGACGTGCATTTATATTGAACATAGAGGACGTCTAATGGACATTCTAACTGGAACATACATATTTTATATGTATGCCATGGATATTGCGTGAATATCCTTTAGGGACATGAATTTACCCACTAAACAAGAGACCTTACATAACATTTTAACAAAGTTGCATTCATTTTAAATATGCAATTTTACACTGTAAAGTAAATGCACGTTTGCTAGAATATTTCATATGAATGTTGTAACTAGATAGTTTGTTATAAGTGAACCGCAAAAAGTTTCTGTGACGTTACATATTAGTACTTGGTGCAAGTTACATAATTTACAAAAGAAAAGTTGCGATGCAACGAAATATGCTTTTTTATTAAAATAACGAAACGATTCAGTCAATTATATGTATATTAATAGCCGACAGGTGGCGCCACTTATATCTCACTGATACTGTGTAACCGAGTTTTGGTAAGATATCTACAAGATTTGGGCCCTGGCAATTCCCTTCAAATGTCCATGGATGTTTCTGTACATCCACAAGATGTACTGAATATATCGGTGTGGATGTTCAATGAAATATGAATGTGGTGTTATGATAACCCATTCGTGGTTCTATGCGGATGCGTATTTAATAACTTTGAGGATGTTGTACGGATATCCTTGCAGTTCGTTCACTTTATGTCCAAAGTTGTGACATATGTAACACAATTGTACGTCCTTTAAATGTCTATGGATATTTCTGTACATCCACAGGATGTACTGAATGTCTCAGTGTGGATGTTCAGTGAATGTAGAATTATAATTATCCATCTGTGGTTCTCTGCAGATGCGTATTGAATGACTTTTAGGACGTTGTATGGATATCCTTGCAGTTTATTCAATTTATGTCCCAAATTGTGAATTCTGTATCACCATTGTACATCCTTCAAATATCCATGGACATTTCTGTACATCCACAGGATGTACTGAATGTATGAATGTGGATGTTCAGTGAATGTAGAATTATGATCATCCTTCTGTGGTTCTCTGCGGATGCATATTGAATAACTTTTTAGGATGTTGTATGGATATCCTTGCATTTCGTTCAATTTATGTTCGAAGTTGTGACATATGTAATACAATTGTACATCCTTCAAATGTCCATGGATATTTCCGTACATCCATAGGATCTACTGTATATCCTGATATGAATGTTCAGCGGATGTACATGGGACTATATCGTGCTACTAGGATGGACGAGTCACGGCTGAAAAATTCAATGATTGCTATTGAGAGGCTGCCGCTGTTCTAGGCACACAATGAGATATTTTCAAATAAACATTTAAATTCTCTCTAGTATATAAACATTGGTTAATTGAAAAGTTTTCTGTTTATTTTATTTATTTATTTATTTTTTTTTTTGATAAATAAACTAATTACATAATCTATTTTATCTGTAATTGTTACAAGAGTTTTAATATCAAATTTGGGACCCATAAATAAATAGTTTCATAAAATTTCACCATTGACTTCACCGACCCGTTTACTGTAAAGGTTTACTTAAGGCTGGGATTTTGTGTACATATTTTTACCGTCTAACAGGGTTTCAAGCAAGGACACGGAACCCCATGAAAATTGAAATAATTGGTTATTATTATATATCAACGTATTTACAAAGGTTCCCGCTAGTGCGTGAGATAATTTTCATTGCTCATAAAATCACAAAAATCATTAAAATAAATGTTAAAATACCTCAATTTTAGCCACACAGTTACTACGCCAATATGTCACAATTACGGCAAAATTATCACAGCCACAGCCACCAAATTACTTCACTCACTAGCCAGGACATATAGGACAACTTGTGTTTCACTTTCAGATTAACATTTATTGCTAATTTTACATTTTGTGTCTTCGAGTAAAATCATATCATATATAACGGCTTCCATTTTTATGCACGTCAAAATGCACGATTAACTTCAGGGAACCGTGTGGTTCAGGCCTATACGGTTTTATATATATTGCACTAAATTTCAAAAAATTATTGTTTTTAACGCGACCAAATATCGAAAATTACGTTGACAATAAAAACAAATGTGTAGCGTCAGCTGTGACGTAAGACGTCTGAATTCTTGACGCGAGTATACATATTTCAGCTTTTCAAGTGTCAAAAATGGCTTACGTGTATGGCAACTCGGAGTTGATGGATATTGTTTTAATTTCTGGTGAAGTAAGACAAAATACTTCAGCCTCTCGTCTGTACGCAGAACGATTTCGTGGTACACATTAGTCAAATGCAGCTACTTTTACTACGGTAGTACAACACAGGCGTGGCACGGGAAATTTACAACCGAATCGTGGAAGACACCAGGACCTCCACGGCGTATTGCAGCAGCTGAGGAACACATTTTAGAGACTGTTGAAGATAATCCCCGAACAAGTACCAGGTAAATCGCTCAACAAATACAAGGAATGTCCCAATCAACAGTGTGTCGTATCATATACGAGGCTTAATTATATCCATACCATGTACATCTTATCCAAGCATTAATACCAAGGGATTATCCCTTACGAGTTAGATTTTGTGAAAGCTTGCTGCAACAAACTGCTCAAAATTCCAGATTTACAGCTGTCGTGTTAGTTTCAGATGAAGCTATTTTTACACAGAATGTTGTAATGAACCACCCGGGTTCATCCTAATGTAAATTTATTTTCCGGAAATGATATTTTATTTTGTTAGATTAAGTCCAGCGAGCGCTCGAATTTTTATCAGTAGGCACTAATTTTTACTAAACCGTCGATGCCCTACTCCGAAATCACGTACCGCGCGCGCATCTCCCCCCGTGACCTGTGGTTGTCAGGTGGGGAGAATGTTAACAAAAGTGAGGAACCGAGAGGCAAAAGGCAGAGTTGTTGGAAAACAGCTCTCGAAGCTCCAGTCCAGAGTTGATGGAAAACAGCTCTCGAAGAACCAGCCAGCAGAAAGTAGTTCCAGAAGTCCACCAGATCCGCCCGAAAAGACTAACCGAGCCAGGAGAAGCCGCAGAGCCCAGCAGTGCCCAGGAAATAAGTAAGCAATCTACCTTCCTCTGAATCCTATCCTTTTTACGCCGTTTGGGTGTTTTGAACTCATACGGGCTGGCTTGTACTTTGACGGACGAGGTAGTTTGGCTGTGCACAACACCGCTACCTGACCGAGCCGTCGACTGTCTGCCGTTTCACGACGTTGTCCTCACCCGGTTTGGCTGTGAACAACACCGCCGGCGAGATAAACGCCAGTGAGCCCTACGACGTTTTCGTTGTCGGTTTGGCTGTGGACAACACCGCCGACGACTAATATACGCCGTTTTGGTACACCGAACGTACACCGAAGTGTTTGGCTGTGAACAACACCGCACTAAGGAGTCGTTGGTCACTAAGTTGTACAGGGTTGTTCTCACCGAGGTGGTTTGGCTGTGCACAACACCGCCACCAAAGGAGATACACCACGTGCACTCATTTCTGTCCTTCCGGATAGACATCCGAAAACTGCGTTATTTTCCCTTAGACCAAAACCGTCCCATTTGTACGCTTACTTGTTGTATAACAATTGCTTTATATTGTTACTCTGCACTGCTTGCGCTTTCTCCTTGGCTACAGTTAATTTAAAACCGCTTTTTAACTAATGCTTTCTATTCGCATTTACAGGGCCGAAATAAATTCAGAGTAGATTTTTATTAAATCCATACATTTTGTTTTTATTTTCAGAACCTCGCTGGAACCGTCACCTAGGTATAAGTTTATAGTTTAGTCCGCATTTTGTTTATAAAGATTTTCTACCAATAAAGTATTTCATGCCGTATGTTTTACTTTTAGGATATTTCGTAAACATATTTTCTTTCAGCACCGAAACAGACCGTTTTATATTCTGTTTAAAATTGTAGGGAAATATATTCGTCTAGCATTTATTATTTTTAGGACCGTATATTTATTTTAATTGTAAATTGTATTTCCGTTTCAAAGATAAATTCAAATAGCCTTTAGTACTATTTGACTGACTAATTATTTATTTCGATTTGACCAAATAAATTTGTTATAGAAAGAATGTGTTGTATTCATTCATATCAGTAACTTTGATAAAATTCCGATCTAGCAAAAAAAAGAACTTAAACAGATTTCTACCGTTCTACACTGATAATTCTGTTTATTTGAAAAGTAAACTATCACTACACCGATAAAACTAGTTTTGTTGCTCTCTGGGAATAAAAGAAATACAACAGACCCCTGGAATTTAACCGTCTTCACTGCAGCTGCCCGAGTACTTACTCTAACCGAGGGTGAGTTCCCGTGGAGTTTCTCCCACGTTAAACATAGAGACTGGCGCCCGAGACTCACCGAAAAAATATCCGGAATTTAGTCGGAGAGTCGAAAGGGCGTTACAATGTAAATGTAAATAATTCACATATTTGAGATTTTGAAAATTCGCAACAACGCTTTTCCTTAAGTGTTTGAACAGGAATTGTCAATGGTCGCTTGATTGGACGATTCTTATTACCAAATCGAATGAATGGTTCATTATCTTGAATACCTTCGAAATGTTCTAACTCTACTTCTGGAAGATATGCCCTTAGGTGTCCGATCTCGAATATGGTTCTTGCATGATGCTGCTCCCCTCATTTTCGACAAAATATTTGGGAGTACCTTATTGAAGTTAAAGGGGTACAATGGATTGGATGAGGAAGACCGATACTGTGACCGCTACGATCTCCTGACTTAAATCCTTTGGACTTTTTTTGTAGGGATATTTAAAAACGAAGTGTGTCGCATCTAAGTGGACCCTAGTGATGATTTACGAGAACATATCATAACTGCTGTCAATAATTTACGAGTCAAAACGGTCAGGAACCAGGGACATGTGTCTTAGTTCGTAGAAACTGGGAAAGGCGGGTTCGAATGTGTTTACACGTCGGTGGACAAAATTTTGATCAGTTGAATGTCAAATTAATTTGCTAATTAAAATCACAAATTCACTTTATTAATTAATAATAAAAATAGCGGCAAAAGCAGCTTAATTTAATGATACAAATATATGTTTTAACACTTTATTTATTTCTTTCCTTGGAAAATTCTTTCAATTTTTTATCCATTGTTCATTTTTTATTATACTTTGCCGCCGGGCCGGTCGCCAATTGCATACTTTGTGCGTGAAATGTATTTTTAAGTAATTTTCGAACTGCCATTTTGATTTCTTTTTACAAAATTGTACTTATAACAGTTATCTTATATTGGCAATGTGAAGAGCTTTTGGTCTTTTATATCTAACAGACGTCATTCTAAGTCCACTTTTAAATCTGTGCAGTTTCAGAATGACATAATTTCTACTTATATTGGAATCGCGAATACATTTTCTGAATATTTTGCGTCTGTTCTTGAACCCTCGGATACACCTCCAGACATTTGTCGTTTAGACTCAGTTAATACAATAACTACTACTAACATATCTATTGATGACGTTATTAAACAGATTAATAAACTGAATGTAGACAATTTCCATAAATTTTTCATGATGTATGTATGTAGAATGACACGATCTTTCAAATGGCATGGCCAAAATTGGGGATTGCTATTCAAAAAAATTGTCGATGACGTCATATCTCAAACAACGATGATGTCACAAATATGGGTCGTAAATGAAAAAGTGCCTTTTTAAAAACAAAATCAACGTACCAGGGGATTTTGTTGAAAACTCCTTAATTTCAAAAATAATGAATATATTCGTTACTTTTCGAAAGCACTGTATGATATTATTTAATTATAAGGTGCACAGACTGTAATAATTGTTAGTCTGATCCTGTAATTGGAATGTTTATATAATTCTGTTGGATTACCTTTATTTAATGAAAGAATAAATAAATAAATAAACAGTCCTCTGTACATTCAAACATTTTCTTTTATAAGTTCTGAATTACCCCGTAAATAAAATATGGAATCATAACACAAAAGATATGAGAAATGCCAAGCCAATTTTGTTGTTTTTGAAATATTTATATCGATGGTAAACATTCTAGATATGATGAAAACTCTCCAATATTAGTAATCGCAACCCTAACAATGCTTATATGGATTGAAAGACACGTCCCTGCATCAAGCACATGATAAAGTAAAAAATGTATTGTCCATTTAAGTTACAGCAGTTTGAAGTTGTCAAAATGTAACGGCAAGAATAAAACGAATCGCATAATATTTTTAGTTTTACTGATATCTACCATAATTTAAGTTTTCGAATACCAAAAATCAAATTTATATCTATTTCAAGGACACTGGGCACGCCCTAGTATAAAATTAATGTAGCAAAATTTATAACTCCTAGCTACAGCAAATGTTATACAAAACAACCCTAAAATTTGTCTATTTTATTATCGAAACTGGTGTGAAAATATAATCCCATAGTGTTATAAAGCAGTTGAAATAGAATTTCAAGTGAATATGCAAAACGTTCAAATGTTCTATTCCTAACTTGAAAAATTGAGTACATTACTTAATTCTACAAAAAAATTAGGAGTATAATTGTTTAAAAATTTGAAAATGTTAACGATAAAGAGATTATAGTGTGTAAATAATACTCATAAGTTCTCCTGTGAGTCAGAAACGAAGAATGCTATGAACATTCTGTTAACATTCCTGGAAAACGTAGTAACACTGTTGAGAAAAACCATTTTGAGCTATCTTAAATAGTGCCCGAAATATCCATTGGAATCATCGAAAATGGGATACTGCTAATTTTTGATAAGAAAATATTTTACCATACTATATCAATATTAATACACGTCACAAATGATATAACTAGTGATTTAATTTTGTCAAGTTTTCTACAAAATGACTATTATAATTTACAATATTGATGGCTACATTTGAACCAGTCATTTTATAACTCAATTTTTCCTGTTACATGTTATTTAATTAAAAACTGAATTATACATCCCCATAAATCAGAACGCAGCTCAAATAGAGCAGAATCTATACATTAACTAAAAATATGCAATCGGCATATGCAAGGTTCTTGATCTGATGTAAATTGAGTATCCTCGCCAGGATCTAGTTGAAGTTGGAAAGGGTCTGAACGGGCGCAGATGAGCTAGTTTTAATTAATTAATCAACCAATTCAATTCATTAATGCCCTTCCAGAGTGCTCTTCTTGCAAATTTAGGGAAATTCCTAGCTGATGAATATTCACTTCATTATTTCCAACTATTTTTTGTTCTCCTCTTGAGTATGCTCGAGAACATTCGCCCTGCTAATGATTGTGTTTCCCATACGTCTTCCTCATCTAAATACCTAAGTATTTAATGGAAAAAAATTAGATAGTAGTATAAATTTGTGTAGGTGTAACAATAATATAAATATGACACAGTTCAAACTTTTCATTACAGCATTGTGTGTATGCACTCAGATAAAAAAAAACTCCCAAACAGTTTTAATAATTGTTGTTCTGGATAAATATTTTGACAGATTATCAAATTATTCTAGGTTATGGTTACTACAAAGTAAATAAACATATTGATAACAAATATTCGCTATAATATTGTTTTATGCATATAATATTAAATTGTATAAACATTAATGACGGACTTAGAATTTGTAATTATTTTGTTATAACTGTAACCAATTTATTGAAATTGGATCACAATTTATTGACATGAAGTATTGACAATAAGTTTAGGTTGAATACACATGTTAACTTTAATTGAAATAAGTATAATAGCAATCAAAAACTTCACATTAATAAATGGTGATATGAGATTAACAATTCATGAAACAATTAGTATCAGAATAACCAGTACTTTATTTTAGGTATAAGGTATCTTATTTTCATTATATTCATTCTATATCTAGTGCTTTGGCTTCTTATTATTATTATATAACAGAAATTGTAGCAGTGTAGTTCTATTATGTAGTAACTAACTAAATTGGTAGGTATTATTTGTTGAGAATGTTTTGTTTTACTACGACAAATTTGTTTAATTTCTACAATTGGATTCTGGATTCAAAATTGTTGTTTAACACTCATATAGAGACCTTAGTTAATAATGCTTGTAAAATGTTAGGTTACCTTAAAAGACAATGTAAACCATTTAAAAATATTAATTCAATTGTGTCCGTTTATAATTCCTATGTATTAAGCAGGTTGAATTACGCGTCTCCTGTTTGGTCCCCTAAATATCATATTTATAAAGCCCGTATACAATAGTTATTTATGCAACAAGTGCAAAAAGTAAGTGTGGGACAACACGTCGAGTGCAATAAGCACTTTTTGTACGAGTTGCATACAATATTTTTTCTACGTTCATGCAAAAACCAAAAAATGTTATTTAGATGACACTAAGTCTAGAAAAATGTGACGTCGATTTGAAGGTTTATGTTTGTCATGATGACAAAACGCTCCAGTAGAATGGCAGATGAGTGCAATAAAGAACCACTTTTTCCACTAAATATAGTTCAATAAAGTATTGTTTTTTGCATGAACGTAGAAAAAATAAATTTATAAGATCTATCTATCTTTTAAAACAAATTATTTTATTGAAAACGATTATTGCCAAGCCCGTCAACATTTTAAATTGATTTCTTTGGAAAGTCGTAGAATATTTAGTGACTTAGTTCTGTTATATAAGTTAATGAATAATATAGTAAATGTTCCTGGTGTTCTTCAAGATATATACTTTAACGTACCTTGTAGAAATCTTCGAAATCATGAACTTTTTTATGTGCCGTTTAAACGGACAAGCTACTGCCAGAATTCTCTACTGTGTAGAATGTTTGTTGAGTGCAACAGATATTGTATTGATATTGATATCTTCAATGTAACTTTGACCAGATTTAAAAAAACACTTGAAACATATACTACCTGTTTAAGGCTGGGATTTTGTATACATATTTTTACCGTCTAACAGGGTTTAAAGCGAGGACACAGAACTCCAAGAAAATTGAAATAATTGGTTTTTATTATATATCAACGTATTCACAAAGGTTCCTGCTCATAAAATCACAAGAATAATTAAAATAAATGTTAAAATACCTCAATTTTAGCCACACAGTTACTACGCCAATATGTCACAATTACGGCAAAATTATCACAGCCACAGCCACCAAATTACTTCACTCACTAGCCAGGACATATAGGACAACTTGTGTTTCACTTTCAGATTAATATTTATTGCTAATTTTACATTTTGTGTCTTCGAGTAAAATCATAACATACAGGGTGTTTCAGTTCGAGTGAATCAAATTTTAACCACAGATAGAACTCGATAAGTAATTAAGAATTGCCTTATAAACCAAGGTTCTATGTCTCACCGTTTTCGCTCTACAGGGCCGTATTGGTCGGTTTTTTACATCATATTATTTATGATATCTCTAGTATGGTTGTAACAATTTGATTCAAATCTGGTATGATGTTAATACTTATGAATGTCTATAATTTGCTGCAAAATTTACAAATTTTTTGTAATTCAGTGGCGCAGAAACGAGTAGAGTAGCGGGATTTTTTTGCCCTAACTTCTACGCCAATGACCTAATACTCATTTTGGGGTAAATTTTTAGATTCATTGGACAATTTGGCATAATACTTGTTTGAAATCGGTAAAGTGTCTCGTTCTGCCGAAAATCTCAATAATGTGGGAGGCCGTTCTTCTGATAAAGCATTTAGTTTCGTAATGATAGCAAATACATTTCAAAGTAATATTACTTTAATATTATGTATTAAATTAAAATGGAACGTTTCATGTTAACAGCAAACAATGAAATATTCTTTTTCTTATTGCTGTATCTTAGATGCTAATAATAGGTAATAGTTTGTAGGTACGGTTTTTACAATTTTAAGTAATAATACAAAACGGTAAATAACAACATAACAAATAACACTAACATAAAACAGAGCTCAGAAAGGAAACTCACCACACTATAAATGCTATAAAAATAATACACGAAGTATAGAGACGTATTGTTTAATATTGTTTTCAATCGTAATTTAATAACTGCTAAACTGAACTAAACTTGATTCCTTATCAGGAGAACGGCCTCCCACATTATTGAAATTTTCGGCAGAACGAGACACTTTACCGATTTCAAACAAGTATTATGCCAAATTGTCCAAGGAATCTAAAAATTTACCCCAAATAAGTATTAGATCATTGGCGTAGAAGTTAGGGCAAAAAAATCCCGCTACTCTACCCGTTTCTACGCCACTGACCTACAAAAAATTTGTAAATTTTACAGCAGATTATAGACATTCGTAAGTATTAACATCATACCAGATTTGAATCAAATTGTTACAACCATACCAGAGATATCATAAATAATATGATGTAAAAAACCGACCAATATGGCCCTGTAGAGCGAAAATGGTGAGACATAGACCTTGGTTTATAAGGCAATTCTTAATTACTTATCGAGTTCTATCCGTGGTTAAAATTTGATTCACTCGAACTGAAACACCCTGTATATAACGGCTTCCATTTTTATGTACGTCAAAATGCACGATTAACTTCAGGGAACCGTGTGGTTCGGGCCTATACGGTTTGTATACTGTCTCATAGGTCTGTTTGATTCGCCGTTTCGCTCACTCAGGCTGTGGAATTCCTTTTCTACAAAATCCCCGCCTTAACGTGTTATGCTTATTTATGTATATTTGTATTTCTGTGTTTTTTTTGCATTACTTCTTTTATTCCTAAAATGTTATCTTTTATTGTCTTTTTATTATAATGTGAATGCTCTTGTAGGTCTTTTAGACCTGTTATATTCCATATGTATGAATAAACAAACAATTGTTCAACTACTATAAAATTGCAGCATTGCTTCTGCACTGCAAAATCTCAAAAAAATTTGTAATATTTTTAAAAGTATGGTAATATTAAAACGGATGTTTACCTACTTTTTTAGTGTGTAATATGCTTGTAAATTTAAAATATTTGGTACCTTTCTTTTGACGGTTTCTAGAACATTCCAGGCTATATTCGGTTTGGTTCGAGATGCGGGCTCGAAGACCGGAGATATTTCGAAAATCAAATCAAAAAATATATATAATCAGATCGGGTTCATCTCTACAGTCAGTTCATAAACATTAACGTATAGATTTTTTGACGGTGTTGAATTTAATTCAATGTGTCAGAAATGTGATTCAGGAAATGAGGAAGTGTCAACTAGTAGTGATGTGACCGTTTCTTCTTCTGAACTGTTATTTGCAAAGGCAGCTGCTTCGAATTATTTAAGGTAAAAGAAGAAAACTGTCATTTTTAATGAACTTTTTTGTGGACAATTAGGATTTCAGATTTGAGACCTCACTGTGTAATTTACTCACACTGTCCTTCACAAGTTATATTTTGTCTCGTACTTGACTTCTCAACTTCTACAGTCTTCAAATTTATTGAGTTTGATTTGAATTGTCTCCTCCAACATTTTGTTGTTTTCATTCTTCAATTATTATTGATTATTCTTCATTTCTCTTTTCAAATCTTCCGTATTTTCGTCTTGGCTGTACCTTTCTTTTTCATTTTCAAATCCTCCGTCATTTCGTCTCCACTGTTCTTCATTTCTTTTTGACTCTTCTTCATATCTTTCATCATTTCCATTAACTCTTTAAATGTTTTCAATCTCGTCACTGACATTCACCTTTCAACTCCAAACGCCTTCGTCGTGGAATATCACCTTCTCACACTAAATTTAATCTCTACGTTGAATTGGCCTTCAAGTATTTCACGTAACAAAAAATATTTTATTATAGTGGTGTTTAGGCTTTCACGGCCGGTGCTATCATTCAGGATTGTTATGCCGTGACATCGGTAACTGGACGTTGCCATAAACAGAATTAAAGTGCACATCCCTAGCATTAGCCGGGATTCGTTTACCTGTCCTGGTTGTTCTCGGGCTAGGCTTAGTGGGGACTGACTCATTTGTTGATACTACGACTGTTACGGTAGGAACCGTTTCTTGGATAATGGTGTTACTCCGAGGCGTCCCGCTTCCAAACGTTTCGCCACTCTTCACTGTTGACATCTTCAGTGGTGATTCCGCAAAAGCTTCGCCAGTTTCTCCAGTCTTTGAGAATGCCCGAACCAAATCGAATATAGCCTGGAATGTTCTAGAAAACGACAAAACACATATATTACAAAAATTATAAATTTGAAAGCATTCAAGATCATAATAAACTAAAAAGGTAGGTCAATTTACATATAATTATTTACCTCAACTTTAGATTATACCTATGCCGTGTTTCCAGTCTGAATCAATATTATATTTTGTTTAAATATATGATGCTTAACCGCTTGTTCATCATGCATCAGCTTAAACAAAAACAATTACTGATACCTATTAACACGACCTGATCATTGATGTCTTCTAAAATTTTTATAAATAATCCACTGGCTCACTCATTCAAAAGTAATTAACATGTTTGGTTGAACACCTTTATGTTGAAATCTATTCCTATTCGGTAACTTGTGTAAATGCTTCTACAGGGTGATTATAACAATAGTAGACGGTCTAGATATCAATAAACAAATTTACCCTTTGATGTGTTCAAACTTGTCCTAATTCGCAGACACGGAATTTCAGGAAACGACTACTCTGCGGGCTAATGCCCTGACCAGTATTGAATTACACCTGAGAAACCTAACAAACAGCCATGGCTAGTCATGTGTGGTGCCACACAACATATACCGGTTTCAAGTTTATTAGCTCTCGTCAGTATGCCAGGTGAGGTATCTGACGAATAATCCTAGCTGCGTTCGTCTGTCTAACCCGACAGAAGGGACCATGAGTACGCGGTGTAGAACTAACTACATCTATCGGCCGTTCGCTACTCCATGCCGGACTGAAAATGTCACAGGCACGAAGCGTTCTACATGCAGTAGACACCATTGAAAGCTGTCGACCTTTATCGCGACCGGCGAGAAACGATATTGTCCTAATGCATTTTTTGTATACTTTAATATTTTCCTATTTATAACAGAATGTAACATTAAACAGTGTGAGTTGCCTACATTTTATACAGGAAGAAGAACCTGCGCCTCTAGTGCAAAAAATAAGGTATACTTAAACACCTTTGCGAGATATTAATCATTTGAAAAAAAATACAAACGCTTCTAATCAGCTAAACGGCGAAAAGTTAATAAACGTAGCCCACAAAGAATTCAGGCAAATACTGCATATGTGTCTTGAAATGAGAGGAGGAGGATAGAGAATAGATTGTAATATGTATGTAATATGAGAGCGTTTGCCTTATTTTTCAAGTTTATTTATTGTTATCATCGTCTTTTGTTTTAAAGAATTTTGTATTATTACATTATGTACAGTAGAATGTATTAAATAATTATCTAGTTTAATTCCTATATTTATTCTTAATGATGTTTATGCACTTTAAACAATGAGCATTTCTTCCTTCCACCGCTAATGTGATTTTTAGATATTTCTTTTGAGACTCTTTAAGACGATCTTGCTTATAACTCTTAAACAGGAAGTAATATAGAAAATTTTGTATATTAAAAGTTTATGTAACAAAATATAGCTTTTTAACAGAAAAAAAATGAATATGTTTCCTGAAAAAACATAATTGATGACGTCATTAGTCGTTTCTGTCAAACCCCTAATATACTTTCGATTGAAAATTGAGGTTACTTCATCCCAAATTTTATTTAAATCATCACAGTAGGCCCATACTATCGAGTTTGAAACACCCTGTACTGAAGATAGTTCAGACCTGCAGCATTGAATTCTTGTAAAATAGATTCTTAAGGCCATTTAGTCTGCATATTTAAGCGTCCAAGAGATAGATACACCAGCATGAAATTCATTCAACGCAGCAGACATTATTTCCAACAAGTACACTATAAATCATAGCAACTCCTAGCAGTCCCCGTCGCGCGAGGCATTAAGAAACCACAAGACTTGTACGCCAGATAGCAAGTTGCCAGAACTTTGTGCCAGTTTGTTCGCTATTGCTCCAAACTTGCAGCAATATTAGTACACTTAACCTTAAAAGGCCAGACTGAGATCCTCTGATAATATGCACAAGTTTAACAGGCTATATCTTGGCGAAGTTAACCCTTATTTACTTTTTTTATATATATAAAATGAGACAGTAGAACTGTAATTATAACAATTATTTCAATATGTTCTAGAGAGAGTGATACGTAATACAGACTGTCTTAAAAACTCGTATACTGTATTTTATAAAACTATACAGGGTGTCCCGAAATTAGCAAGTCAAAAAGTTCCTCTAAACATGACCCAAAAAATGCTTCATAAGGGGACTAGAACCGCCCAAAAGGGGAATATTGAAGATGGTTTTTCCAGAATATCTTTCGAACTATTAAAAATAAAATCACAAAGTTTGGTGGGTAGCATACATTTCGCATGCTACAAAATTTTCTGTTCTTACAACTTAAAATATTAGCTCACAGGCGTCACATGCTGAGGGGGTCCAAGGTAAATGTTGCCCCATTTTTTTATTTTTGGATATTTTCTCTTGTTGAGATCACATTATAAATTTCCATAGTTCTCTACACAAAAAAAGGTACTCTTGTTCGATCTCGACAGTAAAATTGATTTAAAGAAAACATTAATCTCATCATAAAATAAAAATAAATTTTTAATTCTACAGTAAGAATTTGTTTGAAAGTTTGTCATTTCCTTAAAAAGAAGAAGTTCTCTTTCTCTTGACAAAATAATGCCGAACTTTGTGTCCGGATACTGTAATGGAAGTGCGTTCGCAGCCGCAATGGAATATCGACGGAAACCCAAGAGGAGTACTGCAAACTAATTTTCAAAATAGATGTTCCATTAATCTATCGAGCGAGAGTTATTAGGAATCAGTTGATTGGCCCAATTGAATTACCAAATAATTTGAATTCCCAACGATATTTGGACTTTCTACAAAATTGCCTACCAGAATTATTAGAGAATATTCCCTTAGAGACAATAGTGGGGATGTATTTTCAACATGATGGAGCATCAGCTCATTTTGGGTAGGCGGTTCGTATTTTGCTGAATGAAAAGTAGGTATCATAAGAAGTGGTTAGGGAGAGGTGGTCCGATAGCTTGGCCAGCGCGATCACCAGATTTGAATCTGCTAGATTATTATCTCTGGGGTCATATGAGTAATCTAGTAATATGGTTTATGCAGCTGAGGGAGATACTCGTGAATAATTACTTCAAAGAATTATTTTAGCTGGCAATCAAATAAAAAAGAATAATTTTCAAATTATCCGTGCCTTGCAGAATATTCTACGCCGGGCTAGATATTCTACTGAACAAA
Organism: Monochamus saltuarius; assembly: GCA_025584915.1. Lineage (NCBI taxonomy): Eukaryota > Metazoa > Arthropoda > Insecta > Coleoptera > Cerambycidae > Monochamus > Monochamus saltuarius. The sequence continues at coordinate 21,879,390 of CM046727.1, read as the reverse complement.
ATGGAAACTTATTCGAGCATTTGCTCAACTAACAAACAAATTTCTTAATTCCCATAAAAAAGTGCCCTGTAAAAATATTATTAATTATTCGTTGCGTATTCCTAATTTTATTTTATGACGAGATCAATGTTTTCTTTAAATTGATTTTGCTCGAAAACGGCGCATCCTGTCGAGATCAAACAAGGGTACCTTTTTTGTATATAAAACTATGAAATTTTATAATTAGATCTCAACAAGAGAAAATACCCAGAAATAAAATAAGTGAGGCAATATTTATCTTAGGCCTTGGGCTTGAGTGACTTATGATATGTGTTTGTAAAGACGACAGGCACCTCTCCTCCAAATCGGACCCCATTCAATGTTACACCCTGTATGTGGAAGAACACAATGAACATCATCATGTGAGAGATCTATACGATCTATGTTTAATTTGTGACTACTTGAGCAAAGATTATGGTAGGTACGTTTGTTACCTCTGCTGCAACTGACTGCAGAACTTTGGCAGAAGCAAAGCGCAAAGTGTGTTGTGATTGTTGCGAAATAAATTAATGTATTTCTTTGAAAAATGCTTAACATAAGCATGTTTCAATAAACGAAAACAACAAAAATATTATTTGCAACTAAAAGAATAGAGATGAATTTTTTTGTGATATACAAAATAATAGATAAACAAATTTTAAATTTTATTAACAGAAATAGAGGAAAAGCTACACAGAACAACTCTGTGGTTAAAAAAAAAATAAAATAATCCCAACGTTTCGTTGTCAGAACCTACAAAATAGGGCCTACGTTAATTTGCACCAAACCTATTGTCCTGCCATTCGCAGGACTGCACCGACCCTTCGTTGGTTTAATAAACAAAATTAAAATTACAATGGTGCGAAACAATCAAGCATGTAAAATAATTACTGCATCATGGGGAGGGCAGCAGGAAAACAGTTTTGCAGGAAATGTAATTATTTCCTGCGAGTATATATTAATTAATGTCTGTAGCAGTTGGCAGCAGCAGGAGGCGACAGAGACTAGTAGGACGGACTATCGGGGGCCCGTGTAGCAGGAATACTTCGACAGCTGGACACTTTCCTGATGACATGTATTAGATTAGGGTGAGAATCTCGACACTTGCGGCAATGAAAAGGTTTTACTGTGTCGGCTCCTTCCTCCTGATTTTATTGGGTCGAGATAAAAACTTATTTGGCAGAAAATTAAGAGACTCTTTTCAACTTTTATCGAAACGGCCGGCAGGACCCCTTTTGAACACTTCATGTAATAAAAAAAATAGATGCCGTAGACGAAATTTAAGTTTCAAGAAGTAAATCTATAAATAGCCAAAATGAAGTGAATTTAAACAGTTTCCGTATGTATATTTTTAGAGTTCTTATGCTGGTAACCATGTTGAGACGTATTTGATGCATTTATTTTCTTTGGACATGTTTACATTTTACTAAATTTCGTGTTCCGTTTTTTTGATAATTTTGAATTTATACTTGCTTAATTTGCAGATTGTTCAGTTTTCTATTGGTTTTCTTGGTTTAAATACTGTAATGCACTTGATTTGTTTTTAACAATTTTGCTGGACACGTTCTACATGGTATGGATATTATTGAGCTTCGTGTATCATACGCCAGACTGCTGCAATAGCTGTGGATACTCTGGACCTCCTTCATTCCACAATCCGGTTTCAAATTTTCCATGTCACGCGCTTCACTTGCACTCACTGCACACCTCGGTAAACGTAGATGCATTTGGGACATGTTTACCGGAAATTGTTTTGCTAAAGCATTTTCACATCTGTAAATGATACTGCAGGAAACAACTACCCCGCGGACTAATGCACCGACCGGCACTGAATTACTCCAGCAGTATCTGTGTGAACAGCCAAGAACCCTTGTCGGACACACCACCAGACATAAACCGGTTTCGGACTTGTTAGCCCTCATTAGTATGCCATAGGTGAGATGACCGACAATTGAACTGGCTGTTTCTTCATATGTATGTTCACATATTAACTGAGTGCAGGTGAGATATAAGTGGTCTGATTACTACTTGCTCGGTCTAAGCGGTTCTTGGCTGTTCACACAGATACTGCAGGAGTAATTCAATGCCGGTCGGGGCATTAGTCCGCGGAGTAGTTGTTTCCTGCAGTATCATTTACAGATTTAATGGCTCGTCGCCCAGGGCGAGAGGTCTGCGTTAAGTACCTACTGCAATGTAGGTCGCTTCCTGTAAGTCGAACCGCTTAGACCGAGCAGGAAGTAAGCAGACCACTTATATCTCACCATTTTCACATCACCATGAATTAAAACGATATCCATCAACTCTCAGTTGCTATATACATAAGTCATTTTTGACACTCGAAAAGCTAATGTAAATACTAGCATCGTCTGGCTAGAAAGCAACCCAGCGACGTAATGGTTGAAAATCCTACAACTTCAATAAATTTTTACTCGGAAACAATTCTTTTTCGATATTGACTCCATTTTTCATGATGCATCTATTTCAAATTTTTTATCACCCTGTATACTAGCAGGAACATCGATTTTAAAAACCACAATCTTCTTTGTTTCTGATTTAAAAAAAATCTCTAAACATAAATTATCTACTACAAATTTTTTTGTAAAAGATACCTATAGTATATCTGACCTTTAATATAATGCTGAAAAAAATATTATTCGTTAATTATTCAATATATGCAGCTTTTGTTATTTACTCATTAAAGAAAAAAATAGTCAAAAAAAGCTATTCATTAAAGGAGTGTCAGTAAGTTTTTTGTATTCATTATAAAAACTACGTATGTCTTTCAATATGGTCTTTCAATAAAAGTGTCCTACTAAATGAAACAACGGGTGTAAATAAAATTTATGTGTATGAAAAAACATGTCAAAGAATGGCAAATAGTAATCGCGATTAGACTAATAGAGTGAAGTAGAGATGGCTAGTTCTCGATAACACTCTGAGATAAAGTCTGTGGAATTAATAACTTTTCTAATATTGTTATTTAAATCTACATTTGCAGCGCATTGGCATAAACTCTGATGGTTTACAGAAATATCCATAAAGAAAGTGTAAGGCCGTGAAATCCCTAGATAATTAGCTAACATCACCACCATGAAAAATTACAAAACCTTCAAATAATTCCGTTAAAAAAACGATTTGGAAAGAAGACAGAAGAAAAAGGCGTACATATCCTATGAACAGTGCCGCAGGACCTTATGTAAAATTTGAGGATAATACCAAAAGTGATCATGTGGATATACACTGTCATTGGAGACCAATATTAGCTTATGGGACTGTCGTCTGGTGGCCGAACGACAGCTAAACAAGAGCTCAGCCAAGTACAAAGGATTGCCTTCCAAAGTATAACTGGAGTTATATGAACAACACCTACCGCAGCAGTAGAGATAATGATATGTACAACCTCTCACATTGACCCAAGATAACATTCTTCCACCCTATCATGCCAGCAGAGAGGCTGCCAATCCTCTCTACGAATACAGCTGATCTACGGTCTACCTGCCGCGGGATTCGATCCCACAGCGGACTGACCACATCGATTCAGGTACTGACGCCTTAAGTCACTCGACCACTGACCGATCAAAGGAGGAGATAACTTAATAGAAATGAAACAACACGGATGTTGGAAGCGCAATAGCAGAACAATGAATTGAGAACATAAATAAAAAAAAGAAACAATGACAGAAAATATTCCAATTTGTTGTCAGAAACTGCAAATATGCCTGAAACTATAGATAGTTTTGACGTTGACGACTTCGACAACATACCAATAAATCGGCGACTTAATTTCATTTCTATCACTTTTTGGTATTTAATATTTTTTATATGAAAGACTCACCTAATTTTCCCCTGAATATTTTTGCTCTTATTTATTTACAACCTGTATAATATTTAATATATTGACCATTACTTTTTTTTCAAGATTTACTAATTAGCTTTGATCAAAATTTAAAGATATTTCCAAAGATATTTAGGTACAACAATTCAATCTCGAATGCAATAAACATTATGTTGGAGAAACGTCTCGGCCTATGAATGTTAGAGTTGAGGAACATAAATATATAAAAAGACGGGAATTTGAAAAATCCAAAATTTGCGAACACGCTTGGGAAAACGGTCATTTGATTCAATGGGGTTCGGCAAAAATTTTAGAGAAGGAAGATAACGCAAAAAGAAAATTAAAAGAGACCGCGATTATTTTGTTGAACGGAGATAAGTGTGTGTCAAACTGTTCAGTGAACATCGATCCTTGTTGGCTACAGTTGTATCAAGAAGAAGTAAGTAACAATAAAATAAAAATCATTTAACATCTCTATGGAAGCAGATAAATAAATTTTAAACTGTCAAACTTGACATACGTTTAACATTTTAATACGATTTTGAGAACGAAAACAGAGAGGTTTTCGAAACGTCAATAATACGGAAGTGCGCGATAGTGATGTGATTTTTGTTATTTTTTACTTATCTGTTTTTTCAGTGTGAGATTTTTTGGTTAGGCAAACATAGTTTCAAAAATAACCCTTGACTGTTCCGTTTGGCGCAAGGGCTTATTTAATTAATCTCTATTATTTTTCAGAAGTGTGGCAAAAACCCAAAAAAACTAAAGAAAAAACTAAAACTATGCCACAAATAAATAGCTTCAGACAATAATTCAATCTCGCTTCAAATAGAGTGAAATTCTTGTTAGTAAGTTCTTTGTTTTAAAAATACTTATTTACTTATTAATATTTTGTTTAAAAAAGAATATATCAATAAAACATAATAAATAAAATAATACATAGACATATTTTCATACAAAGCTCCATAGGCGTATGTTTTTCTACTGGGCTTAAATATAAATTTTATACATGACGTTTCATAATACTCACCAGCTCTTGGATGCCACCCAATTCGTTTATGGGTGCCATGAACAATTTAAGAATTTACAACATGAAATGTTAAAATAAACAGTCATTTATAAAATGTCTGAAAAAATATTAGGCGGTACTCGACGTTTGTAGCTGGCAATTTTATTCTCTATAAAGTTGGTTTATGAAAATGAGCGTCTTGATACCAGCCGGTATTTCACTTTTAACTTTTTAAGTATCCGTTTCAAAGGTCTCCCGCCGAATATAGACTCCGTTTTCTCGTAAAATGAATGAAAAAGTACATATGGTTTATTGAGAAAGACAATTAAAAACCTCGTACTCTTATGACTACTTCACAGCCGGCAATTGTAATTGCTTGGTTAAAAATTGTGCTGCTACAATTGTTTATACAAAGAATAGATACAGGGCGATTTTTATTACTTACAACAATTTTTGTGTTGCCAATTGCAAAGGTGAGTAACTAACTGTGCAAAGCAAACATAAACGAATGGAAATTGGTAGCACTACTTACAAATTGTCAACTGAAAAACGATTCTGTAATAATTATTGCGGCTACAGAAATTACAGAAGCACTGAATTTTGCATAATTTTGGTTTAATTTATTCTCTATCAGTGATACTACTTACTACTAATTTTAAAAATTATAGCTTATATATAGAAATGAATTACCTTCACCATTTTTTATAACTCGGTTTGATATCAAGACACAGTGTGTTAAAATAAAAATTAATATATCGGCTCTTTTTTAAGTATGACCTTGGTTTTTAAGAAAAAGCGCGTTATATAGCGTTTATTTTTTCTAAAAGAATTTTGCCTCTGTCACCAAAAATAAACAATTTATCGCATTGAAATTTAGTTTGAGAGGCCATAATAAATAAAACATGTATTTCCTGTCGCATTTCCAAGGAACGCTGCAGGTATTGGAAGTGGATCCTCCAGATACTTTGTCCTAAGACCTTGCTTAACTTTGAAAATAATACCGCCTTTTCTAATAATTACAAAATCTAAATTCCTTTACACAAAAAATATTATTTAACTAATCGAAAATATATTGAACACAAAAATTTATAAATTTTGATTTAACAAAATTATCTGCCCAATTATTTAAATTAGGTACTTAGTAACATTTATTAAAAAATACTTTATGTATTAAAAACAAAAGTTTATATACCCATAGTTCATCTGTAGAACTTATGGTACAATTTTTCCTCGTCTGTAAGTCAGTTCTCCAAAGAGTTTTGAAGCACCAAAGCTAATTTCCGGTTATTATGCTTACCGCTAATTAGTTAGATTTGTTATAGAAATACTTTTAAGATTATTTTGACTATCCGATTTATCACATGAATTTATAGAGCACGCAAAGTTGTCACTTCAAATATAACCCATAAGTATACTGTATTCTGTTCATCATCATCTTGTTTATTCTTCGCATTGGTTTTCCAATTTCTAATCCTTAGCGTTCTTAAATTCTCTTCTACCTGATCCATAAATCTGGCTATTGGCTTGCCTCTCTTCCTATGTCTAGCAGGTGCTTGCTGAATTCTTTTCTTTTGGAAGACTCCATGTTGTTCATATGAAATGATAAAATCTGATTCTGTTCCTAATCAGATCAGATTCGTCTTTTGCAGGCACATCCGAAGGAACATCATCATATCATATTTCTAAAATTTCTGTGTAGAATCCTTATTAAAGATAAAAATATGACAAACACTAAGAGTCGTTACTCACTAACAAAAACCTTAAGAAAGATATTTTTAATATTAACTGAGAAACGGCATTCTTTTCTACAAAAACAATTTTAAATAGAATCCAATAATCTAGGGTCCGGAAAAATATATTACTTTATTTTTTAGATTTTATCCTTACTATCTCTGGAGATAGGACTACATACTATACCGAGACATCAATGGTGGATTTATGGTTGTGTCATAAAGGGAATTGATTGAAGAAGCAACACAACCAAGTAGTTATGTAAGCAAACTCATATCAGGTGAGATAACTTGTAATGAATTTATTACATTCCGTTTGCTAAAGCAACGGTTGTATTACCATTCGCGTTACAGAGGCTTAAAGATCGCGCACATTATGCCAACATAGATCTGCAAAGCCTGTTCATGAAGGTTCCCATATTATTTAATGAAGCATCACATAATAGACCAGCGCCAGCATGTACCGACACCTACTGCAACGACCGTCACTGCAGGTCGTGTCAGTGGCCTGCAATTTATATGTGAGGCCTTGCTAGTCCGACGTCAGGGATTGATTTCAAACTGCTACAAGTATTCGACTAGTTAAGTTGTGATTATATCACTGAACTATCAGACGCCCTCGCTTATCAACAGCCTATATTTACTTACCTTTGACAAACTGCCGTGAGATGACACTGCTTCGCAAAATTTTGTGTGTTGCTACCGTAGGCAAGGACGATCCAAGAGCTCAAATTTTTTTTTGTGACATTCGGAAATACTGAAAAACATTTCGTTGATCTCTCTTCAGTTCAGAAAATAAATGATGAAATTCACCATACAGCTTTCTCTATTTATGGATGGGGTGAACCCAAAATTTCTTTGTTTTCCTGATTTCTTACCCCTTCTCCTCTTCATCCAACAAAATTTGTTTTTCCGAGATACACTCAACTACTTAAAAAAGTCTCCCAGACACATAACCAGCAAAAAAGGTGCTGGTCCGTGCTGGACAAGTGTGCAGGTATGCAGGTCCGCACTGCGCTGGTCGATGCAGGCATAATATGCGTGATCTACTTCAAGGTATTTCTTCTAAACTAGTCCTGTCAAATAAAATGTATTAAGTTCAATTATTGAACCAACTAGGTTATATAACCTAGCATCCACTTGATTGCCCAACTACATATGTTGATAGGTAAGAGAATTTGTATTGATTTCAATACATTTCATTTGGTTCAACATTTCCTTTCATAAATTCCATGAACCCCTGAAGAATATTTTGTCACCGGAAAATATTTGAAGGATAATTCTATGTAAATAGAACTTTTGAATGATCTGTGAATTCTATTTAAATCGACATCTTTTAAATTTATTTTGGTTGGTGTAACGTTTATGAAAAATTAGCTGTGGAAGTTGAATTTTCATTAAATGAAAAATTTATGATTTTCTAGTCAGCAAATAAGGAAAATTAAGTGCCTAGTAGGTTCAAATAAGGAATATAGAATTATTAACAACAAAATGAAAATAGACCTTACTCACTTGTTTTAGATCTTGGTTCTCTAGGACCATCTACAGTAACTTTAATAGCTTTGTTGTATGTGGCAACTTGGGGCGGACTAGTAGACACCATTATCGTCAAGGTAAAACTCTTCCCTGAAAAAAAGATTCAATATAGTGACATCGACATTACAATCATCAATCATCGGATAGAACTTATTGAATCAAAGTCAATATAGTTGGTTATTACTAAATAGTAAATATTGTTAAATCAGTATATTTGGAATCATATATTGGTAACTAAACTGGATGTGTATTAATGATTTAGTTATGAATGTTTCTAAGTGCACAATTCTGACATTAACCAGGAAAATATCATATTATATTTAATTATACTTCTTACTCCCAAATCTTAGAAAGTTAAAATAACTTGGGGTTTATTTTAATAGGGCTCACAAGCTCAGTCTTAAAAATATTGGGATTTATAATAAAAAACTGTTCAAGATTTGACAGTGTTTGCTCTTAAGACTGTTATTCTTATGTTATGTTTGTTTTAAGTTGCAATATTGTAGCATAGTACGGTCGCCTGATTATAATATCTGTATTACTGGTTTAGAGAGAATTAGAGGAAATTTTATAAATTCCTAAACTTTAGAACCACTGGTGCTTATCCGACTATTAGTTACGATAACCAATTTTGTTTAATCTGTTTGGTGTCAATACATTGTAATGGCGGATAATTACTTACAGTAGTATATTGTTATGTCTGTTAGTGGATAGTGATTAATTGTATGCATCTTGTATCTAATACAGAATTTCATATTTTGAAAAAATCCATCATTCTATCATGTGCTATATTTGCAATGTTGAACAAATTTATAGTACTTGTGACATTCACTTTGATAGTTTAGGTAAAATTATTCATAATGCAGCCACTTATTTTTTCTTAGATTTAAGCACCATCGTAGTATTTTTTACGGTATTGTAAAGGTATTTAAGTTAATACTAACTACTACTACAACTATTTTTGTATCTAGAACGCAAAAAAATGTCTCGTTCGAAATACAATTTCTTCGAAATCTGCAATAAAATAAGACAATATTTTAAGAGAGTTTAATTCTATAAACGAGCTCGGAAAGTGAAGACGAGCATTTACCAGGGGAAGTATTGGAAGCGGTTTCACAATTAATCCTCAAAAAATGGTCAAGACAGTACGAGACTGTCTACAACAAATTCAAAGGATAGTCTAGTTTGAAGAAAATTAAAAAATTGTCTGAAACGGCATTAGTGGCACATTTCGAACATAAAATTAAATCTTTGACGTTATGCTCAATGTATTTCATGTTACTTTTTAACACCGAATGTCAAAGAAAATGTAAATATCAGAAAATTGCTAAAACTAATACCATACATTTGAGAGATTTTTACAAGAAACACCTAATAATAGATTTATCCTAGAAAAAGTAATTCAAATTAATATAAATCGATCGATTTAACTAATTTTGGACAATTGTTTAAGTCATTTTAATAATTGGTGTTTGTAAAGCTTTGAGATGAGATGAGGTCCTAAAGATAACGATCGATGATATAAAAAACAGAAATTCAATTATTATTATAAGAATTCCCAATTTCAAGTCCAGACCAAATGAAGACATACAGCAAATACTATCTTTATGTCCGGCAGTTACTACAAGTCGAATATTTGATTTGAAGTACTTATGCCAAGGAAAAATATGTTAATCAAGTGGTTGGCGTCAACAAGATAAGGAATGTTCCAAAAGAAATAGCAACCTATCTCGATTTGCCGCATCCGGAAACTTATACAGAGTTAGCAGCTGTACCGGACGATATGCTCAAAATGATTTATTTTCTGTCGATGCACGAAAGACTGTGCCAGCGCGAAGTGTGGCTGCCTCAAATGTTCCCCAGCATGCCAAAATTGCCAGGGGAACTGCCTGAATGGGGTCCCTCAAGTTGACTCCGAAGATGAAGAAGAACAGGAGGATGGTTGTGTTTTGTAAAACTATCACAATGTCTTATAGACACTCATATATGCACAAACATGGTCATAGCAAAATATTTTCCCATTAAAATGGTCTAAATCTGGTCAGTGGGCCTACAAGTATATATTCTAAAATGAGTATCTGTGCTATTTAGACGTCCAGTACTGAATATGTACCATTATGCATATTTCGGCCAATACGTTGCCCGGGAATGGTGAGAAATTGACAGTTATCGACAGTTATCGCAAAACTTCAGATTTTGCTCAACAGTGAAACTGCTTTAACATTTGAAGGAAAATAAATAAAATAGTAAAGTAATATATATAATTGAAAACAATTTAGTGCTCTACAACCTATGGCCAGCATTTAGTTTTTCGGTGCATCGTTGAAGAGTTATCCGGTCAAAAAGAGCAAAAATGTGAAGAAATTTTTATTTTCCAAAATTACAGACATTCAAGAGCGGATATCTTAAAAACTATACAAGATATGGAAAAACGTCTGAATAAAACTTGTAGCAAATTTAATCAGGTTTCATTTTGTATAGAATGGTCATGTCGGTAGGATGTATAGTTTCCAAGATATAAGCAAAAAACCGAAAAATGAGACTTTCAAACACGAAGTCAAAAATTGTGTTCCAAACATTTCCCTCTATATCTTTTCGTTGACTGGGCTAAGAGCATTGCTTTAGACGATGTGGAGGTGGCGTTCTAGTACGGTAGCGGAGACATATACATAAAGAAAATTCTATAGAAAATAAAATTTCAATCGCAAATAAATGTTACCTCTTATCTTCAGCAGAGCTTGCAAATAATACAACGTGCACAGTAAACTTAAAAACAATTACAGCAGGAGACTCATTGAACACTCAGAAATAAAAACTAGAATAACTTGCAGCACTGCATCTGGCAAAATAAATTGTAATCGTCCTATTTATAATAGTTACTCTCTTGTATTGAAATGTTATATTACTTAAAATGTATATTGATAATAAAATCATAAGTAAGTTTCGAAATAATGACAAATTATTTTGACATTCATTTTATGTTCTACAACGAAAAAGACTTTGACGTTCTAGAACATAAAAGTATTTTGAGACTCACTTAGTCAACTGAAAATTTAACGATAATGTCGACTGTTGATGACAGTTTTCGAAGAAATCAATTTTCCTACAATGACTTCTTATATCACATACCAGAATATCTAGGTATGCTAATAAACAATTCTATAGACATGTTAATATCTAATGAAAAATGTATACATATGAAAAATGATTATAGTTCAGTATTTTATGCAATGACATTTTTTTAAAGTTATTAGGGCGATTCCATTATCGCGGGTGCAACATTTAGACTCATTTAAGGTTTCCTACTAATAAAATAATTAAAAAAAATATAAATGTATTGTTTGAAAAGCTACATTTAAACCTGTTCTCTTTTGATTCGTTTGTAACTATTCAAATGAAATGGATAAATAGTCACGAGAAAGGTTTAATGTGTTATCGCGGGTGCAATATAATCAGCCCACCACAGATAATAGAGCAAAAACACAAAAGTCTGTGATTTGTGAAACGTTTATTTTATTATGCATTCATATTTTAAAAGAGAACAAATTAATCAACCTTTCAGTAATAAAAAAATTATAGAAAACAAAAATAAACTGTGAATTATTGACTGTTTAAGCAATCGCGGGTGCAACGCCAAATTATCGCGGGTGCAACACGTCTAAATTACGTGGACATAAACGCCATTATAATCACATAAATAAAAGAAACAAGAGATCAAATAATGTGTGTTATTAATTGGTACACTTCTTTGTTACTTAAGTTAATTATTTATTTTCAAATACGTCAATTTTTGGCCGAAAATTCTATTAACATGTTGCCATCAATTTTCTTCCTTGGTGCTTTCAAATTTGCAACAGTATCTTCAAAATGAACGTCTGCTATGTCATTCACGATTTGACTGAAGTATTTACCATCAATTGTCGTCAGAACCAGTATCCTTTCTCTTAATCTGATTTTGGCCACCATTTTCAAATTTTCATCGGCATTAATTTTCCTTTTTATTAAATCTCTCCGTTTCGAATCACGAGACCGTTATCGACAGGTATGATAATAATAATAATATCTCTACCCCTCATTCATTATTAAGCAAGCCGCATTTGCGTCCAGGAACGATTTACGTTGGTACGCCCTAACCACCATTCAGTGCAGGAATGAGGGAAACCTGGAAAACTTAATTCATTAGGGGAGTAGTCAAACGTCAACCGGTATCAATCTCTCACATTGACCCAAGCCAGTGTTCTTCAACCCTACCATACCCGCAGAGGGGATGCTAATCCTCTCTACGAATATAGCTTATATACGGTCTACCGGCCGCGGGGGTCGAACCCACAGCGATCTAGTCACCTCGATTCAAGTACTGACGCCTTAAACCGCGCGACCACTGACCGATCTGCATAGAGTTCAGCATTTTCATTCAGTTTTTTTCATATATTTCTGTAATGCAGTCTCTTTCCGTTCTTCTTCTGTCATTTTAACCAACCTATCTATAAAAAAGTGCGAAATATTAACATAAACACTTACTAAATATAAACCACCAATAACACATAGCATAATATTACTATTCAAGGCTTGATAAATCAATTAAATATGATAATGACACCTTAATGTTAAGAATCAAACTTATTGCACCCGCGACCCGAATATTGCAATCGCGGGTGCAACCATTTTGAGTCAACGTTTATTTTAACTGAAATTACAATATACCCTTAATTGTGATTGATTTAAGTTTTCCTTTCGTTTCTTCTTACTTTTATAAAGTTTCAAAACATTAGCACTTTATTTCTGTGAAAAAACCGAGCTTTCATATCTTTTATATCGCGGGTGCAACAAACTAACAATGGTTTCTTGTAGTCAATATTACTTGAAAATTAATAATAAGTACTTATATGTTTTTGCATAAACAAATAAACAATGCTATCACTTTAAGGTTAACCAGCACAATGCAAGCTGAAACTATCCGTAACAGCGGTTTTGCACAAGTGCTGTAAAGAAACCGATGTTCAGTTCGCACCGAACATTCAAATGTTATCGTTTCTAAGCGCACTAAAAATTCAAATATGAATTTAGGTCCGAAAAAGTAGTTTTATTACTAAATTCATATATTTTTCTTTATATTGGCACCAAAAAAAGTAACAAACACTGTAATTCAGAAATTGATGTAGACAATCGTCTCCAGCGGAATCGCCCATTAGTTACTATTTTTGTATAATATGTATCGAAGTACACATTTGTCCTGTTATCGAAGACATCTGTTGGGTAATAATTGGTATTATTATAATTATTATTGACATGCTACTGGACTTTATTGTTACTTGATTCAAACTCCGTAAATACCCAAGTTAATACATTTCTGAGGAAGAAAATTCCGTCATAACAATAGTTTTCATTTCAGTTATACTATAAATTATCAACAAATAATTTGCTTCTAGTTTATATTGAAACTATTCCGACGGCTGTCAACTTTTCCTATCGGCTTCTCATTAGATACGTGTCTTGGTCTCTTGGATTCCACGCCAAAGCAAAGTTGGTAAAATCAGAGGGTCACACTCTGACCCATGTATGGTTAGCGGGTTAGCCGAGCCCGAGGCAGTTAGCACTTGAATGCGGAATGCCGGAGGCCGCGGCTGCACGCAGTAACCTCGTCATGGTAAAGCACAGGGACGTACTCGAAAGGGTTCCTATGGAAGAAGAACATGCGATTTTATAGGTTGTGTGTCGGTATATGAAATATATGAGTTGTACCTACATTGTGCCGAAAAGGATACATGAAATAGTAAATTTGCAATCTAAAGATTGATTAAATCGTAACCTATATTGTGTCGAAGAGGATGATACCTGAAATAGAAATAGTAAATTTGCAATCTGATAATTAATTCAATCACAATGTAAATGTTTCGACACATGGACGGAAAGAGTGTCAATTTCTTGGTTAGTGTTAGGGCTATTTCTATAATAAAAATCAACAATTTTAAAATTTCAAGAAGCTTTAAACTAAGTCATCTTTAAGACTCTTTAATGTCTAAAACTTCAAAGTTTTATTTCATTTTGTTATGAAAATGATTATTATAGTTATACAGGGTGAGTCAGTCATAATGTCATTAATTTTAACCACGTATTCGGAAGGCCTAATAAAGGCAGAAAATCGAAAAAAAAATTTTTTTACTCGACCTTTAAAAAATACACGAATCACCCTATAAAAATCGGTAACACGACGCTCCTGGTACGCTGAAACTTTCTGATGTCGCAGCCATATGATAATCTAATTCCGATGGAAGGCATCGTTGCCACATGTTTACATACATAACGTCGTCTAACACTTCAGCGTGCGTATTATTCAAATTTGCCACCATTTAGTCGCACTTTCCGCATTTCTTTCCCCAAATTTAGAGATCACACCACACATCTAGAGGGGATTGAGAGAAAACGAGCAGTAGTTTGTTTATTTCGGTCGTGTATTGGTCGTAAATTCACATCACAAAGCCTAATTTTACTAATTTAGAATATGCGGAAATGCTAGTTTTATACGGGGAATGTTTACGAAATGCGAATGCCGCTGCTGTCGAATACCGGAGACGTTTCCCTAATAGGCTTCACCCAAGTGCGCGAACCTTTGTCCAAGTGTTTCAATGTGTTCGCGATCGCGCCGAGAACTTGCTGGGCATCCTCAAAATGACTTAAATGTAATAGAAGCTGTTTTAAATTTAGTTAAGGAGGAACCTATAATTTCTACAAGAACCATTTCAAGGCGATTGGAGATATCCCAAAGCAAGGTCTGTCGAATATTACGCGAAAACTCGCTGCACCCGTATCATTTTCAGAAAGTTCAATCTTTAGAACCTGCTGATTTCCCCAGTCGTCTTAAATTTTGGAATTGATTACAAAATCGAATTGTTGCTGACCCAAATTTTATTAATAAAGTGCTATGGACGGATGAGTGCAGCTTACTCGAAGTGGAATTTTAAATAGGTTAGTACCATATACTACTTAAGCAATAAATTTCTAGGCTAGATGTATGTAATTACTAATTACAAACTGAATAATTATATTATACTTACGACTAATACTACAAATTCATATTCAATTGTAAAACGTAGTGAAAACGTAATATCAAAATTATTAAAATAAATAACCTAACATTCGAAAACATTTATTTATTACCTACATTTGTCTTTATTAAAAAATAAATCAATATTTAAGGAAAATTCATTCATGTATCTAGATAAAAAAAGTGAATTTTACTCCTTGTCGTTAAATAACAGTACAAAAACTAGGTAACTAGGTTATTGACCTAGTCTTGGACAGTGTTTTGTCGACAACACAAGGTTTTTTATTACTTTGTATTTAAACACGTTTTAAACGTTTTTTATGTAATGTACCTAAATGGTTTATTACTCAGTTTATTATTAGATACGTTATAAGTTTTGTAATTTCGATATTAAATACTTTTAAACAAACCAAGCTAATTTCTTTGCAGTCATAACAGTCACATTTGGTCGGACGAAAATCCACACGCTACTCGTCGGTTTAGCTTTCAGAGGCGATTTGTTCTCAACGTATGGGCAGGAGTTTACGGGAATCATTTGATTGGGCCGTATTTTCTACCGGAGAAACTGAATGGACCGCGTTACTTGCAATTTTTAATAGAATTGATTGGAAAGCGTTCATTGAACATTAACATTTTAACTTATTATTGGCTGAACTGAGCAAGAACTAATATGAGATTCTAAAATAGTCAGTACAATCGTTTATTTATGATGTCTAATGCCTAGGTAGGTAGGTACTAGAAAAATATTTCAACTTGGCAACATTGCATGCGGTCGACATCGAGTTGAACTGTCAGCTGTAACCGACCAAGGCTGTGAACGGTCAGTGACAGTCTGAAAAGGGGGTTTAAATAATGATTTGGAAATATTTTTTTTCGGCGTAAATATGCATTTAGATTTTTTTTAATCGCGTATTCGCATTATACTCATTATTCCCTATCTCCTCTTAAAATTAATGACATTATGACTGACTCACCCTGTATATACGCACATTTTTAGTTAATAGTCGTACCTAAGATATTAAAACATTCTAAATTAACGAAATACAGGGTGGTCCGTTTTTCATGGCTCCCCATTGCTTTCTAGGAAACCGTATAATATACACGGTGGCTCAAACTAGAAAAAATTGCGCTTTTTTCCTGCCAATGAAATATATTGTATTCCTGGTCCTGAAATATATTTCACTGACAGGAATATTCACAATAAACAGAAAAAGTTACAAAAACTGCCACAAAAATAAATAATTACAGACAATATGATGATGGTTTGCTAACACTGATGTTCTTGAGTCTGCTGACAAAGTTAGTAGATATTTAAAGTCATAATATTGATTCAAATAGATAAAAAACAACGATTTTCAAAGACAAGGCAATAGTTAAATTTGTTTCGGTCCACCTGCAAAATAATTTAAAAAAGACAAAGAACACGGAAGGTAACGGAAATATAGAAGTATTTGATTTTTCTCGTTAACAAATCATAACCTGATTTCTGTAAAAGTTCAAAATTTATTTAAGCTGCTTTTTCTTTCGTTATTAAATCAGTTCAGTTTTCAGTGCTCTAAATTTGTTTCCAATATCTGCTCCCATTTCCAACAATTTTTGATATTTTGTATGGTATTTCTTCTTCAATTTTTCAGCTTCTTCTGAGAAAATGTTGCCTTATTGATTTGGCTGCATAAAAAAATTGTGGGTAATGCCAACCATTAGATCCTCTTAGTACTAAATATCTAATTATTAATGAACCTGGTATATTGCTCTAATTTGTATAACCTGACTGTGGGTTGAGCGTTGCTTTTTCCTTGATTCAATTTTGGATCTGTCGTTTAAGATACATAAGATACCTTAATCAAAATTTTGCATTTTAGGTCCTCATACAGCCTAATCGGGCGTCTCTTCTCAGGTTACAATGTCTTGTGAGGAGTCTATACGCAACTGATTCCTGACATCATGTTATTCTTTATTGATAACTTCTTTATGAGGATCTTAGTATGTTAGTACCTGGGCAAATTATCATTCCCTATGTTGGTCTCGGATTGTGATTTTTGACATTCTTAGTATATAAGGAGTTGATATTGCTTTCCTATGCATTTCGCATAGTTCGTTGTTTTAATTTTTGAATATCATGTCATGCTGATGTTACTGTCACAAATTCGCGTGTAGATATTTGTAGGAAATTGTATCTTCCTAGGTAAATTCCTTATGATTGGCATGCTTGTTATCTCGTTCTTAATGTCATCAGCTGTAGTATCTATAACAAACTGATGCTGTTTCTAATACTCCATTTCATATGAGAGCCAAAATATTTGACAATGCTCTTCATATGGAAGACATTAATAATAAGAACACCTTTACCTGAAAAAAATTGTATGTTACTGAAAAAGTATTTAAAATTTTCTATGATTAAATGATATTATATCTTCACTTTTTTTTTTGATATTAAATTACATGTATAAAATTTGTGTTCTCTGGGTTTTTTGTTTAAAATTGTATAGCCATTACTGTATGTTCCTGTCACTCGACTTATACATATACATTTTATTATGTCTTGGCAATGAATATGGAACTACAAACTGACATTTACATTTTCATATGTAATTTCATTTATTTAGGCATTTATTCATCCAGATAAAATTTTCAATCAATGAATGAAATTGGGAATAGAAATAACGCAAACGCTTTTGGGGTCCCTATGACAGGACTTCGAAAAACAATTGTTATCAGTTATTGTTTAACTGAATAATATTTTAACTTGCAAATGTGTGCAGATATTATTGTTTATATTATCCAAAAGAAAATTAAGTTCAATAGAAGAGTTTAGATCTCCGAAGCAGCTAAAATCATATGCGAAGAGAGCTAATTTGAATTAAGCAAATGTACAGGCCTTGTTTATGTACTTACTAGTTGGTCAACCTAATTTAGCACGTGATAAAATAAGGTCCAAGGAAGTGCTGCTCTCTGACGGTGAGAAGCTTAATGCAATAAATAAAGCAAATGAGAATCAGTAATCTGTACCATTTATTCCTACACTGCGTTGCCAAATTTAATACAATTTTATTCGCAATATACGGTTGCTAAGTCAGTTATTTCATAATGATATTATAGCGCCATTTTTACCAGCATTTAACAATGCTTTTCATGCAGCAATAAGTTTTATGTAAATTCAACATAGGTATAAATTCAATGTTGGATATTCTAATAATTATTTTTAAAACTAAATAAGGAGAACAAGATATTGATACTTGAACCGTTATTTATGTTCAAGGACGAATTTGAATTTTACAAAGAATAAATATTTTCTTTATTTCGACAAATAACCAATGACTCAATGTACACTGGAATATTTTCAGTGATGTTATTTTGTCTTACTATAGAAAATATAAAATAATGCGGCAAATTGCTAAATAAGTACCTAGTATTTATGATATACTAGTTCGCAAAACATTCTTTGGCAGATAACTGACAAGTCTACATTTCACAAAACAGTATACCTATAATATTCTCTTTATTTTGATAAATAATCAGTGATTAAATTATTTTCGAGTATTTTTCAATAATATTTTATTTTGTGCGATTGAAAATAAAAATATAATGCGGTAACATATTCATAACGATGTTGACGGTACGGGGGCCCAAAAAAGGAGCAATTTAAAATTTTATCGTTCCCTGACAATTATTTTCAATGTTTTGAGAAATAAAAATTGTTCTTAAAATGTTATACCTACATTTTCGGATTAGATCACAAAATAATCACAGAACCGTATTATTTTATACTCATTCCGCTGAAAATAATAATTGCAAACGTAAAAAATTTAAATTAAATATTATTAAAATATTTCTCAAAAGTAGCAAAAGGAATTAAAAGAAAAATCAGGTCATAAGTTGCTGAATTTCCTACAATAATTATTATTGTATTTCGAAATACACATGTTAATAAAAAAACTTCTTATACATATAAGGTTGAAAATTGTGTCAGAGCCGTAATTAGTCTTACTGGCGTCTGTGGCAAATTACGACTTGGCGTCCGTCCTCAACGAAACTGAAAAATTTTATTGGGTATACAAATATTATAGATAATTAGTTTAATAAAAAATATACATAAGATAAATAATAATATTAATAATAAAAAATAATAATAATAAATAACTAAAAATATATTTTCTCAACACCAAACAGGAAACAACATGTAAAAACATTTGATCTAAATCATATAATATAACAAAATTTGTAATATGTATACGCATATACAGGGTGTCCCCTGACAAGGTGATTATTATTGGAAGAGGGACATCTTTTTGCATAAACTTTCTGGTGTAGATCGTACTCTTAATTTTAAATGGTGATAATGCCTATTTCATTAAATTTCAAGCTTCTTGTTCAATTAACCTAATCTGCAAACTGGCTCAATCCGGTATTAAATTTTTCTGTTTAAGAAAAAATTGAAGACAGAAAAATGAGTTAACTTTTCATAAGCTATCTTCTGTTAAAATTAGGCATACGGTGATGAAAACATTCTATGTAATTAC
This sequence comes from Monochamus saltuarius, assembly GCA_025584915.1. Lineage (NCBI taxonomy): Eukaryota > Metazoa > Arthropoda > Insecta > Coleoptera > Cerambycidae > Monochamus > Monochamus saltuarius. The sequence goes on along the minus strand of CM046727.1, from coordinate 21,859,697 downwards.
GTAAAGATGGTAGTAGAGTTGTCTTCGTATATACAAATATATAAAAACAAATATTTGAGACTTTGAAATAAATTAGCCCAAAGGAATAAAATACAGATAATAACAAAATATATCGTAGGTATATACTTTGCAAAACTGGCAATTTTACATTTTTTTTCTTTTCCCTTACAGTTTTTGATAATCATTAAATTTAACATAAAATATCTGTGTTATGTACATTTTTCGTTGCAAATAAACTATTCGGGTAATTTCTTTTGTAAGAGAGAAGATCGCAGAATGTGGTTTCTTTGTCACTTAGGTGTGACCTACATTTCGCCAATTTTATTAGATCTGTTCGCGCAAGGAAGTTTCAAACTGTCAGAAATATTCGACCAGTAAAATTATGAATTTGTTTTCAGTAAACATCGTGCAGGCAGTTGTTGGACGAGCGTTTTTGACAGTTTGGAACCAGTCCGGATTCTTTACTTGAACAGACATCTTACTTGAAGTAATATGCAGTAAAACTTCATTAACGTCTCCTATATAAGTTGCACCGTCGGTTTGACTAAAATATTTTATTGTGAACACTTTTTTAAATGAACGACAAAATTGTATTTTTGTATTCTCTTTTGGTTTGTATGGTATATTTTCACGTCTACTATGCCCTGTTGCTGTAAGGCCCATTAGTTATGGGACACCCTGTATAAAGTTATTTAAAAATATTTAAGTTAAATAAAATATTTGTCCCAAAATTAGCATACCAAACGTCAACAGAATCTACGTTCTAAAATAGGAAGACAAGTTTTAATAAACATGGATCGTAAAATGTATTCTAAGGGATTTATATTCCTTATTCCTGAAATAATGGTTTTTACAAATAAAAGTAGTTTTAGACATTTAAGAACTGAATAATATATAGTTTAGCAAATAACAGCAATGTTATCACATGTCACTTGCAAATATTCAAAGGTATCGAAGTAAAATGTTTATAGGTATAATGGCTGAAAGCGGTCTAACCAACAAATTTTTAGGTCAAATCTTTCAAAAGACGTATTTTTTAAATTCAACTAGATGTAAACCTGGTTACATGATTCTGTATATAAGATAGTTCACTTTTGTTTATAAATATGTGAAAATAATTGTTAAAATGTGGGGTTAGAGTAGCAAAATAATGTGTGTCATACAAATGCATTTTAAAAGTTATTATATTATTTGACAATTTAAATAATTTTATTTTCGATATTGCTTTTGCTTAATGTGTTAATTTTTTCGAGATTTTTGTCCCTAAAGAACACCACAAATTTGGTCATTTTACTGCGAGAAATACAGCAACCTTAAAGGAAAGGTTTTTTCAAATATCTTTGGGACGGTTTAAAATAATTTTATAAAATTTGAAAATTTTACGGCGAGAAATACGGACTTCCATAGGCAGTACATTTTATGATCCATTTAATAAAACTTTTCTTCCTATTTCTGAACATAGATTCTGCTGCTGACGTTTGGCAGGCTAATTTTGGGACACTTGTATATCAAATAAAACCAAAAATATAAAAATAACATTGCAAGAAATAAAACATTAAATTAATATACAAATATGCTTATACAACACAATATAAGGTTTTAAATTAAAAAAAGCAATTCGAGTAGACTACTACGCTAAACAGACAAATAAACAGTTATTTTTTAACCCCTGATATCCAAGGATATAATCTGTAACACTGTGTTTTGCTTATGCGGTCGCAAATCGTGTACTTTGCTAGTGTAAGTCATTATGATAGGAGTTCTATGGTCATACCGTCTCTGGTCATACCTACCGACCGCGGGCCATAGGAATGATAATTTCATAAATGTTTACCCAGCTATTATTTAGGGTCGCGGAAGTCTTTTGTATTATGTTCTGCCGGTTAGGTAATTAAGTCAATCCGATGCTGTTTTTTTTGGCTACTAATACGATTAATCAATTAATAAAATACAATACAATATTTTGGGTACACAATATGTGTCTACCTTGCCACTGAAATTCGATTTGGGTTGTGCGTACCACTCAGTAATTTATAATATAATATAAATTTTGTAATTTGTGTTTTAGAATAAAATACATGATTTATATTTATTGCAAAATTTATCAAAATCAGTAATAATAAACTTAAAACGTAGGGCGCTGAACCCGTTCTCACAGTAACAGTGCTTATTTCGTTGAGCGCGACTACGATTTCTTATAATAATGCAGAAGTAGCGTCTGGTAATGTCTGAGAAACCGGCACCAGTAAAAATCCGCTGCACAGGGTGTAATCTGTGATCCGCTGCAAGCTATAAATCATCATCAGCCCCATCAGCCGTATTTACGGCGGTTGTCAAGACAACGGCAAAACGCATAGTTGACAGTAGTGTTTTTTATATGTACCTATGTATTCGATTATAAATATTGAAATTTGTCGAAATATATTTAATTCATGGTACCTATCGTTTGTGTCGGAAATACTATTTTCTAGATGAAAAAATGAGGATACTTTTTAAATTCAATGAGACCTGTGCCTTCACTTGAAATTGACAAAAAAGGACAATGAAAAACAAAATGTGCGGAAGTTTTGAAAGGAACGGTATTTACAATATAACTTAACCTTAGTTTTTAATGCGCAAATTCTGACAAATTGTGCCGTCATTATTGTCGCGAACATGTCCACTTTTTTCTTACAATGGCAACTCCATGTTTTGATAGCGCCATTTGAAATGTTTCTTTATACAAAATTATAAGTTTGCTGATGGGTTAGGTATACAGTGGGTATACATAACAAGAATTTTGAGACTATAATTGTTTTCTGTTATTCACCTTAGCAATATAAATTTAACAAAACCGTCAAAAGTTATAAACAAATTAAATATTTAAAGTCAAATTCAAGTTTGTCTATTGCCCTGCTCATGCAATGCGATATTCAAATTCTTTTATGGCACTATATTATCGTGTAATCGTGACGTTTTAAAAAGAATGAAAACTTATTTGCGTAACTTAATGATGAAAACGAGAGGCAAAAAATTTAGTAAAAGGATTATTAATTGAACTTATAAGTACAGAGCCATTATAAGTTTGCTGCTTTAAAAATAGTAGAATAGATCTTATATTTAAAATGTAAATGGGTGAATTAAATTGCTACATGTTTTACTATAATATAATAAATTTACCACAAACTATTTGTTATCATTCTGCTTCACTATTACTATATCCACGAGCCGCCACTGATTTTTATTACTTTTAATATCAATATATGTCGCTCATTTTCACACGTATTCTTTTGTATTTGAATTGCTTTTTACATACATGTGAAGTACTCACACAAAACTTTTTAGATAGTACCTATCTTTAATTAAAAAAATATCTCCATGAAGAGAAAAATTAGGTTTGCCTGCAGAATGTGTTAAAAAATAAATTATATATTAACTCATCTGCAGAGTGATTCATTTTACTGTAGGGCAGTGTAGGGAAGAAAACGATTTGACAACGCAGCCACATAGAAACAACGTCACGAAAAGCGCCACTCAGTATGCAAAAGCCAAACTTTGTGTGCGGGATCTGCAATTTAATAAAAATTTAATGTGGATTTTACAGGGGCGTTGCCATCTAGCGGAGGAATCCAAAAATTCGATAGGTTGTCTAACTAGTAAGTACATAAACAAGGGTACAGGTAATGATGAATGTTGTTTTAAATATAACAGCAAATATCAGCATTTGAGTCTCTTTTGTGGCAGGTCATAGATCAGCTGGTCATCGAGATTTTTACTGGTAATGGAAAATGGTACCTACCTACACGTCGAAAATATTGACCCCATCATCATAAGCAGATATTCTGCTTCTAATGAAACAAAGGGTCGTCTACTATGAATTCAAGAGGAAGAGCAATAGGCGATCGCGATCTGAGCGCACTGCGGACCATGTTAGTCTCGTTCTCGTTTAGTGAGTTTTAAATGTACAAGTGTGCACTAGTAGCTCGAGGATTGAACTCGTACGCGTCGCGGTCTTGCCGAAAACATTTTGGAGAATTTCGGCCAGTCGCGTTAATTAAAAGAATTAATAAAAATACACAGAACATATTTTGCCACCTAAATAGTACAGTAAAATAAATCTGGAGCGCATAGAGAACGATATATGGCACTGATTTTATCCTAGACCACGACCTCAAAGTCTCTCCTTTACTTTCAAGAAATGTAATCATTTCTCTTGAAGTTTATTGCTGACAACACAACTACATCGTTCTGACGTCACAATATGAAGATAGGAAACCTCACAAAAACTATTCAGGGACTTAGTTGAGAGGTAATTCAGAGTTCTCCATATTTTCTTGATCTTGCCCCATAAGATTTAGTCTTTAAAATTAGCTTCGACAATTCTTAACTTAATACCATTAGATTGTCGTCGTCGTTGTGGGGCAATATACTTGAATAGTTCCTTAAAAAGAAATACTTTTTTGATTTTAGTATCTGTGCTGTTGATTATTAGGTGAGTTATCAGTGAGTATTACTAGCATGCTTACTATTTGTTTATTTAGGATTTGATATTGAGGTATAATGAATGACGGTGTATTACTGACAAAGCCTGCCCAATATTATTTTGTGTTTTACTTGTGAAGGTCATTAGTCATGTGGCATGGCATGAGATATGGGGTATCTTAAGTCTGTTAGCTGCGTGTGATACAAGGGATATCTTGGGGGCCGCTAGCTGTTCGTGTTTGGTCCGTTTCTAGTCTTGCTATGAACTCACTCTGCAGAGGTGGTTTGGTTGATCTAAGTAGCACATGTTTAGAGAATGTGAGGGTACTTATGTGTTTTTCTTTATTTTATTGATAGGTTCTGAGCACATTGCAAGAGGTGTTTTGACAGTAGGTAATCCCGACGGCAACTGTGTCCTGACCTAAGCTCAGTAAATAATTTTGTTATTGTATACTTATAGTAAATAGTGCTATTTGCAAGGCAACAAAACCTCAGTCACGTCTAATGGGTTACACCCTGTAGATGTAAAAACTCCTCTAACATTAGCGATATTCAATTCTGAACCAAATAATGTTTTAACCATATTACATGTTAACCTGTCTTAATAATACGAATAATTGGTACTTCTAATCCCATTTGAGGATAGGTAGTGCTTTATTTTTAGCCACCTTTGAAACAATGTGGTAGACAATTGAAGCTTTAGTGATTTATGCTGCTGAGTTGATTATTAGGTGAGTTATCACTGAGTATCTTGGCAGTTATCACTGAGGCTCTTGACATTATATGTTTATTGGCTAATTTTGTATTTAATTAATGATGTATTTTAATATAATAAATGATGGTGCATTACTGACAAGGCCTGCCTATTACTGTTTTGTATTTTGTGTGTTTCTTCTGGTTAAAGTCTTGCTTTGAACTATCTCTCCATAGGTGATCTGGTCAGCGTGAATTGTTAGTTTGATATCCAGATGTAGTCTGAGAAAGAATATATTCCAAACATAGTAAAAGTTGATCTAAATAGCATATGTTCATGTTTAGATAATGTGGGGGTATTCTTGGGTACTCATGTGTTTTTCTATATTTTGTTAGTTATTGCATAGACTGTATATCAGTATCAATATCAGTATTTGTAAGACAACAAAACCTGTTAAGTTATGTCCAATGTTTCACGCCCTATAGCCGTAGAGACGGCGCTAACATCAACGGTTGTCAATTCTGGACTTCCAAAAAATGTGTTAACCATCTACACAGCCTTCATAAATGGTTACAAGTCACGTGACCAGTAATTTTCTTTGAAACGATTATTTTATTTCCTTGGTGTTGGCAATTAAATTCTGGTAACTTTATAAGTTACTAAAAGAATAAGACCAAGGTCAACGTGTGTGATAGGTGTAATTTATTCTTGACATGTTATTTAACCAATCGGCGATCGCACCATCTTGCACCTGACACAACCGTTTCGCATTGTTCATTGTAAACGAATCATTAGGACGTGTGACGCAAAATTTCTGTATCTTTTAGTAGCGTTCGTCTTCCCGCCATTGTTGATTTATTTTATCCTTGCGATTTTCTAGTGTGTTATTGTTTTCCTTTGCCTCATTAATAAATCCTACATATTTCAAACTAATCAGTTGTTTTCATAGTAATATTGGTATTTTGTCATATTACTGGTAAGTTCTAATAAATACAAAATTTTGAGGTTAATAATATTCTTATCTCAGTTCAGAACAGTATGGTTTTTATTGTTGAGCAAGATGTCTTTATTTTAATGGCTCATTTTCGGAGTGAAGACGGGTTGTGGACATACTCCTTACAATCTTGCATTGAGCAAAACAATGCATTTGCAAAGGAAAATCTACAGGCAGGCCAACTGTACTGACAGAAGATGTCGTTGATAATATACAGCAACGAATAACTGCACGTCCTTACACCCATACAAGGTAACTGTTATGCAAGAATTACTTCCCATTGACTATGGAAGACGATTACACTATTGTGAATGGTTTCAAGAAAACATGAATCGTAACTCATTAAACTTATCATTTTTCACTGACGAAGCGTGGTTTCATTTACCTGATTATGTAAATAGCCAAAATTATAGAACCTGGTCTGCAGAAAATCCTCATACATTTGTAGAAACCAGTTTACATTCCGTAAAAGTTGGTGTTTGGACACCGATATCAAGAAGACGTATGGTAGGGCCTATATTCTTCTACGGAACTGTAAATGCGGAAAGATATCGAACCCTTATTTTAGAGCCATTTTTGAAACAGTTACATGATGACGAGCTGTAAGTAAGTTACTTTCAGCAAGATGAAGCAAATGTACACACTGCAAGAACAACAATTCAATTTTTAGAGCAATTTTATGACAATTGACAGATTAGTGCAGGTTTGTGGCCAGGCAGGTCTCCGGATTTAACTCCGTTGGATTATTTTTTGTTTGGCATTTGAAAAACAGTATATTTAAGACAGCGATACACACTATCGAATAATTAGAAGCGGCAATTATTCGAGAAATGAACAACATCACAGAGGAACAGCTACAAAATGTATTTGAAAATATGCGCAGGAGAGTATATTTATACATAGCAAGTGAAGGGCGTCATTTTGAACACAATATGTAATTATTTTAATTTGTCAATTTGTATTCAAGTGACAAAATACCCAAGCGAAGGTAAATAACTAAGAAATGCGATAAATAAATTAAGTATTTTAAACACTATAATATGTAATGTTTTTATCCCAAATATTGCAAATAAATCTTAATACAGTAAAATATGTTTCTTTTACCCTGCAATACTATAAAAGAAATTAGTTGTGTTCACATTATATACTCTTTGTTTTCATAAAAACTTCAATTTGTTCATTAACAAGAAAAGATTGGTAGTTTTCTCTTTATAAATAAAGTTAGAAACATATAAACGTTCTTTTCGTCAGTAACTAGGTAATATTAAATCTAATGTATTAAATTTCAGTAGTCGAGCAATTTATGAGGTTATGTACTCAATTTCAAAAACAAATTTATTTACATCAGTAATCCCTTCAACCCCACCACTGATGTTTAGGGATTTTCTTGGGGGATAATTTTATTTATCACCAAAATAAATATTTATCACCAAATATATTATATTCGTCGAGAGGATTGGCACCCTCTCTGCGGGTATGGTAGGGTGCAATAATGTTAGCTTGGATCAATGTGAGAGATTGATACCGGTTGATATTTGACTACCCCCCTAATTAATGAGGTTTTCCAGGTTTCCCTCATTCCTGCACTGAATAGAGGTTAGGGCCTACCAACGTAAGTCGTTCCTGGGCGCAAATGCTGCCTGCTTAATAATAATGTGCCGACCCCTCTCCCGCACAAGTCTCCGACTTCTGAGCTAATCCCTGTGATTAGAATGAGGGGTAGAGATATTATTATTATTATAAATGAAATCCTCTGATTATGAAATTCAATCCCAGAAATTATTTTTTATATCAGATTATCATAAATATCACTAAATGCATGTATCCAAATTTATACCATTTTTTATCCTAAATAAACGAATAATCGTTAGGTTATGTTAGGTTGGGTTAGGTTAGGTTAGGTTAATTACGTTTTAGGGTCATTGTACATAAAGTTATAGATAATCGTTTTGGAATAGTTTAGTCTTAACAAATCATTTGTGACAGATTTATCATTTTGAGAACAAATCTAAGTATTTGATGACTAATTACGTTTTCGGGTGATTGTACATAAATTTATAGATAATCAGTTTGGAATAGGTTAGGTAGTAGGCAGTGTTAACAAATTGGTGACCGATCTATCATTCTGAGAATACTTCTAATTATTTGGTAATGAGAACCACATTAAACTGGTGACCGATAAAGTTATACCAATTTTCTTGAAAGTGCTGCCAACAGAGCAATGTTGGTTGCATATGTGCGTAGGTCACGTGGCGTGTAATCATTTCTGAAGGCTCTGTACAACACGTTAAGCTGTCTTCATAATATGAATAACTAACTGGTACTTCTAATCCGACCTAAAGATAGTGTTTTATTATTAGCCACTTTTGAAGAAGTAGTAGTTTCCTGAATGTTACTTCGATGAATATTTTAACGCTAACACTTTTACTATGTAAATGATAAAGTACGTGTTTTCAAGTTCCAACAGATATGTTTTCTTTTATAAGATTTAATTGTCGGTCTTTTTAAGAATGTATCTAATAATACCAGTAATTGTGCTATTACACAGGTTAAATTGGGAAACGACGCCAATGAATCGCGGCGCGCTGTGCCTGGCACAGGATAGCGTGTCTGTACTTAAAACCCCCACACAGACACTCGTGCGGTACACCGGGGCTGTTATGTCTACCTGCCGCCTACCGCCGACAGAGCACGCGAGAGCTGAGCGCCGCTAAACAGAATATCGAACGTGACAATGCCACTTATTCCATTTTTAGAACATCCACGGGAAAAATTTCAGGAATGACTGGAAATTAAACAGACAGTCTACGTCATCGGATGATGTGACACAACTTTAGAAGTTGATTTATACAAGGTTACAGGAATATGAATACCTTTAAAGCAATTTTTTGTGGTATAATTTTAGTTTTTCTTTAGTTTAATTGGCTTTTTGCTACTCTTCTGAAAATATAAAGATTAATTAAATAAGCCCTTGCGTCAAACGGATCAGTCAAGGGTTGTTATTTTTTAAACCAAATTTGCCGATCTAAAAAATGCCACACTGAAAAACCAGATATATAAAAATTAACAAAAATCATATCATCATCGCCTACTTCTCAATTTTTTACATTTCGAAAAAATTTTTGTTTTTTTTTTCTCAAAACAGCAAATATATTAAAAGTATATCAAGTTTGGCAATTTAAAATTTGTTTATTTTCTCTAAAATATTTGCCGAACCCTAATGAATCAAATGACCGTTTTCTCAAGCGTGTTCGCAAATTTTGGATTTTTCAAATTTCCGCCCTTGTATGTTCCTCAGCATTCATAGGTCGTTTCTTCATAATGTTTATTCCATTCACAAGGTATGCCGTAGATGCAATTTTTTGAATTTTGTATATCATTTTTTTGACATGTTTTTGACAAAAAGAATCGTAAAGTATTAGTTATCTGAAAAACTGTTCGAATTTCAAATTTATTACCGGGTTTTCTTAATCTTTCTGATAATATAGGAATGTTTCGAATGTTTATTGTATGAATAGTTACTCTTATTTGTCTTAAAGTGTTCGTTTATCTGTAATATTTTTTAATGTTCTATCCACAAAATTCATTATTTATTAAAACATTTTGAATAAATTTTAGTTCGTTGTTTGATGAAATTAATTTTTCTCTGTCATATAAACATTTAACAACATCTTTCTTAAATGTGATGATTAAAGTTTTTTTCTATAAACACTTGTTTCTACAGAATTTGTATTTCCAAGTTTTGTTGCTTTTAATTATACAGGATTAACTATGACTAAGTAAAAATTTAACCACGTAGGGAAGCCTAAAAGACAATAAAAAAATTATTCCAGAATTTTAGCTCGATATTTAAAAAATGGGACCTAACTCTTTTTTCCTACGGAAAGTCGGCGCCTATGATAAGAACCGACTGAGATGGATTAGATCCATAGATAAAACTTACATCTGTCAACAATATCTACTACCATCGTCGTTTTTTGCAGCATTTCTAAATGTAGAAACGAAAATTAACATTCTTATTAGTAATAATACCTGATAGATAGGTAACAGTTATTAATCCACTTAGCTCTAGTATTTTGCATTCGTTTTCCATTATTTCGTTATAAACTGGTAGAACTACATATTCGCTCATTACAGCCACTCACTACCGATAAAAGGCACTTTAGGTACAATTAGATAATGCCTATTTCTTATAACAAAATCGAACAAAAGGAATAAATAGACGTTTTAATGTAACCGCGGCAATCTTGTGCCATAACCTAGAAAACCAAACCGGCAAACTATATTGTGTATTGTATTGTGTATCTGCACCCAACACAAATGTCTTTATTTAATAACTATAAAACGTTAAAAAATTAAAATAAGGCACTAAAAACTGAAGAAGAACACAAAATTACAACGTAAACACAGGAATTCAATTATGACATGACAGCGATACTGACTGATGAGCGACTGTTGCATGCTTGTAGAGTATGCAACCAACAAGCAAGTTCATTGGCGGCGTTAAGGCATAAGAATATTGTAATTTCTGAAGATGGGTATCATGTAATAAACCCGAAACGTACGTAAAATTAAAGTTTTCGTTGTTTCTTTGTTCAAATGACCTACTGTCCCAGGATATTGAATCTATAAGATTAATTACATGGTCAGGAAATTCCTATTGATTACTAAATTGATTGGGTTAAAGAAGAATTTTCCAAATGGATTTTTATGGAGATTCCCAAGGAAGATTACTGCGTCATTATGAAAAACTTAATATAAGATTAGCTAAAGAAGAAAATAAAAAAAAATTCCTGCATAAGAGTATTGTAATTTCTGAAGATGGGTATTATGTAATAAACCCGAAACGTATGTAAAATTAAAGTTTTCGTTGTTTCTTTGTTCAAACGTCCTACTGTCCCAGGATATTGAATCTATAGCGCTACATAGTAATAACGGAAACTTATGCCAGCAATGCAGATGTTGATTTGGGGGAACATTTTAAGAGTGCTACTGCAGTTAAATGCTCTGTAAAAATTCTTATACTTTTCTGTAATTCGGTGGATACATCCATTGTCGTTTCTTTGGGATTCTCAATATGCTAGAAGATGTCATACTTGTGTCAAGAAATTTATCTTATTCTAATGGTTGGATCTTCCTAGACCAAATCTAAAATATATTGATCTGTTTTATCAGTTCTATCTGATTTAAGTCTACCGGAATTATTTTGTTTAGGTTTTCTACTGCAAAATATGTTTTTCTATTTGGTAGTTGCCTCTTGGCAAATTTTTTGGAATAGCATCTGGTTACTGCTACAGCGCCCTCAACATTATTACAAATACAGAGCGGAATAAAATCTAAAGTTTATAATCTCTAAAAGAACAAGTTACTGTTCAATTGAATACTAGAGAATAATTAACATACCGGAGTCTGTCTTATACAAAATATGTCATAACATGTAAATGGAAGAGTTGGGAGTTTGGCACATACACACTTGAAAAATAAGTAATATTACATGAATCGCCTGCCTGACTTTACCACAGTTTTTTGCATTTTCCTCGAAAACGGTGCATTTTTTAACAAATTAACTTTTCGTACCTTTTTCGTGCAATATGACAGGGTCTAGAATGAAAAAAACTAAACTTAAAAAAGCAAAAATGCTAGCAACTAGCGCCCTCTACTTTGTACTAACAATTAATATCATCAACTTATTCGCAAGCATGAAAAACGTACCTGTGTCAAATTTTAATCAAATCTGTTCATCATTAAACAAATCCAAATAAATTTTTTTGAAATTATCTTCCACGCCTTGTATCTGAAAAATGAGTTGCTGTAGGACATATGTTTATTAAGCGATCCCCATTATATTTCAATATTCTATCAGCCCTAATAATATTGTCACGTCTTTTTAAACACCCTGTATATTCTAGAAGATTTTTATGAAAACTCTTATCTACTGATTTTTTTTAATTTATTGATCTTTTTTGTCTCCTATGAAATAACGTTTTTCAAATTGTATTGCTTAGCGGGATGACACAAAGCGGTTTTTACCACCTCGGCAGTCTAGTGGGATGTTGTTTACCAAAAAAGCCGCTTCGCAGTCTGCAATTCTGGAAGTTGAAATACTCTTGCATGTAGGCATGCGCACTGAACAGCACTGTATTGTAAAAGTTTTATCTGCAAGACTTTTGCACTTTCAAAATATAGGTCTGTAGATATTTTTATTGCAGCTTTTCTGCAGATCTGTGGAATAATTTAATGATTTGTATGGTTAGAACCATACGTATACCACCTAGGCTGAATTGTCAAATTCAAACCTCGTTCTTTAGCTTCTACTTGATTATTATTTGATTGTTGAACTTGCAAAATATATTATCTGAAACTTTTATTTTATATGTTTATGCTCTTCGTTATTGTTACTTGTCAAATTTGTATAAAAAGTTTAGGTTTCGTTCGACTTGGAGTGTTGATGTTCTATTGCCATTGAGAATTGACGACTGTAAAACAAACTTCAAGTCAGAATGAGGAAGGTATTGCAGATGCAACAAATCAGAAACGCTCAATAAAAATAGATTAAAAATATCTAATTCCGGTAAAGGATACCCATAGTTTAAAATACTGGTCACTAAAAAATGTTTAATGAGGCATTCGATATTACAGTGAAATATTCGCGTCTCATTATCTAAGTATATATTCTAGTGCGCTATATAAGTTTATAATCTACATGCCATCTAATTATAATTTTATAACTTTAGTAAGATCATAACCCGTTAAATTAAATTCTTGAAATATTCGCGGTGAAAACTCAACATATTTTGAAATTTTCGCGGTTCTTTCGTTAATTTTGAACGCCTAATCATCATATTTTACATGAAACTATGTTATAAAATTTACATTTAAAATACAAGGTCATTTACTAAATAAAATATAGATTTAAATATTACTGTACTGGGTATTTATTAGTTACGTCCAGATACAGAGTTTTATAATGTTATGTATTCTGACTTCATATTAAACTACTAATTACTACTACTAATAAAAGTAATGAATAATAATAATAATTAAAAATAATTAACATTTAATAAATTAATTTATTATTTTTTTATCGTTATTTACTAACGATTTCAATTCCACTTAAACATTTAAAAAAAATCCTTATTCATACTTTTGTTTATTGTGTTCTCAGAATAAATCAAGTAATTTAATGTAATGAAGTCAGATATAACAATTTTTTAAATGCCTTAAATAACATTCTACATCATGTAAATGGTAGAAGCAAATACAGAATATATTTGGAATATGAATGAAGCCCTGAATACAATTAATGAAAAAAAATGTAAATTTGCTTTACCATCGATTCTCTAAACGCCCTGTATACATTATGGTAGTTTAATAGAACAATTTAATTGGTTCTTTTCAACCTGAGATTTGGCAATGCAATATTTCTTCCATTGGCCCAGTGATGTATTTTGTGTTCATTTAATGAATCTATTTTACAGCTTTATTCAACACCAATGCCTATTTAACACAATACCACTTAATAATATCACGAACTACAAATTGAAATTTCTAAACATATGTAGCTACTGTGTTGTTCGAAAGCAAGGAAATTGTATACCTACAGGTAGTAAGTTCAATGCTGTATTATACCGTTAACGTTGTATGACGTCACCGTTTTTGGCTGTGGCGGCGATCATTTTCTGGGGGTGTGGCCAGTCTAAAATGTTATATCTCGTTTTTAATAACAAATGTTTTTTTATCAGTTTAACGAACTTAATTGTTTGCAATGAACCCATCTTAGTTACTACAATGTAACGTATATGGTTTAATAGATATAATATAATTCTATACAGCAGGCTAACCGGGAATTAAATTTGGATAAATCAACGGTTCAACAAACTTTAAGGACCAATGGGTATCATGACTACAAAACACACAATTTGGTGTATTTGCCTGAGCGTTGCATTGAAAACAGACTTAATTTTATAACTCAAATTGTAGGAAATGTAGAAACTGTTAATCACAACTTTCTTCGGCATGTTCTTTGAACGGACGAAAGTCGGTTTGTCAGTTCATGGTTTACCAAACAGGTGCAATGAACACAACTGGTCCATTGAAAATCTCCACATTGTAAATCGAGTCGAAAACCAAGGTCATTTTGAAGTATGATGCAGTATCTTCGATAGACATTTAACTTAACCTTATTTTTATGAATATACATTGAACAGCTTGAGTTACCTAAATTTCGTACAAGAAGAAGTTCCTACACTTCTGGAGAATATGAATATGCAGCTAAGGAGTAACCTGTGGTTTCAGCGCGGCAGAGCTCCACCCACAAGGCCAGAATTGTGCAGCAATATTTAGATAACACTTTAGCAGAAAAAAAGATTGGGATTAATGAACCTATTTAATGGCCCGGGAAGTCACCTGATCTAACACCCATAGATTTTTTTATGAGGGGTTTTAAAAATAACGTTTACCAAACACCTCCGCGAGATATTAATCATTTGAAAGAAAAAATCACAAACGGTTATAATGAGTTGAACTGCGAAATGTTAATAAACGCAGCCCTCAAAGAAGTCAGGCAAAGATTGGATATGTGTATTGAAATGAGAGAAGGTCATATAGAGAATATATTGTAATATGTATGAAGTATGAGGTCATTTGCCTCATGTTTTAAGTTTATTTATTGTTATCATAACCTTTTGTTCTAACTGTATTAAAGAATTATTTTATTTATTTATTTTATTTAACAAATACACTACCCTACAGTACACCACCAATTACAGGGTAGGAAAAATACAATTTGCCAAAAACAGAAAACAGAACATATACAGTACACAAAATACATACAGTGAAAAAAGCAGTAAAAATTAAACTAACACTTAAATGTACCAACGTAAATATGTTACAGTAAATTAATAAAACTATCAAAATTTTGAGATTTTATTGAGGCCATAGTACAGTTGAAAATATCGAAGCCACCTTGCAATCTATTATAATTTTCACAAATCCGGGAATAGGTGAATATTTAGTTGTATTAATTCTCGGCGTTGATGTGTAAAACAACATATTAAGCCTAGAGCCATGTCTCGGTATCCTGAAGTTAATCAAGTTAAGTATATGAGTGCAGTCAACCAAGTTATGCAATAGTTTATACAAAAATATTTGCTGAGCCATTACACGGCGGGCAGCCAGACTACTGGTACCAAATCTGTGCCGTAAACTCTCGGAAGGACATCCAACAACTGGATAAACCCCGTCCTCGTTGTAACATAAAAACTTCAGGAAGCGTCTTTGAATACGTTCTATACGATCTATATGAATGTTATAATAAGGACACCAAATTAAAGAACAATATTCGAGTTTTGATCTGACAATAGACTGAAATAATAGTTTTTTAACATGAGTGGAAGAAAAATCATTCATATTACGAATTACAAAACCCAACTTTTTAAATCCATCACAAGTGATATTTTGAATATGATGTGTAAAGGATAATCTGCTATCAAAATGTTACCCCAAGGTCACAAAATGTAAGTGATCTGGAAACAACAACATCATACAATTTGTAATGGTATTCCATGGCGCTATTTTTAAGTGTAAAAGTGAGAACATTACATTTTTTTACATTCAGATCTAACTTGTTTGCAGAACACCACGCATTCAAACTATTAAGAGAACTCTGCAGATTAATACAATCATTAAAGCAGTCGATTCTGTTGTATATTTTCATGTCATCTGCATACAGAAGACAGTATTATCATACATTATCGAGTTTATTTTATTATTTATTTTTACTGACATTTATGCACTTTAAACAACGAACATTCAATTATTTTCCAACGACTACTTCCCAAAGATTATACTTTCGACTGAAAATGGATCTGACCTCATCCCATTTAACATCACGTGTCCCAAAGTTTTTTGTATTCCCACAGTAGGCCCATACCGTCGAGTTTGAGACACTTGTATATTAATTCAATTAAAAGCTTTATCGATTCAATTGTAATAAAAATATTCAATATAGTAACGTAACTTTTAATTATATTTATAGTCATTTTGAAAGTACGTATGCATCTATTCGTTGGTAGGATTTTTGTCAATTCCTTATTGCCAGTGGCACAAAAGCATTTATAAATTGGATATATAAATGTTATACCTACCTAAGCATATTAATATTAAACTGAAAATTGTACCGGCCTAAATATAGTCACCTGTTTTTAGCAAACTTCCGATTTGCGGAATACTTTTAAAAGTTACGCTAACCATGTTTTTGTCGAACACTCCGAATTGATACTTTAATCCATTAATGGCAAATTTTCTATAAATCCCGCATTAATCATTTAGAAACGAAGGGTGGAACGTTAAGATTAAGATTTTGCAGCACTCAAGGAGATCAGCGAGGTGTAATTAACAACAGAGATATTCAGGATCTAGATGGCTTGAAATAATCATCTACTAATCTTCTATTCTGAATAGGGACCTAGTTTAAGCGTATCTATGGGAATATTCAAGGATGTTTCCAGATCTATTTGATAATGCGTGGGCAAATGCTTTAGACAGTTAGAGGAAAATATATTTGGAAGTTTATCACTCGGGTGGATATCTCAATAAAGTCATATACCTTTAAGCGGTGATGCTATCTAAGATATACAGGGGATTCATATAAAACTCAACAGCTATATAACTTGATAACGGAAAGGATTTTTTTTTAATTCTCGAACATCCGTTTGACACACTTACATTTTTTCATGGTCGCAGCTTTGTACGTTGGAGCAGAACTTCTTTATAAAAACCTCCGTATATCTTAACTTTGCTATCGCATGTTTCTTGTCAAATAAAATATGGGTTCAGATTGAATAAAATAGGTAAAACAAATTGCAATAGGATAGTAATTATATTTTAGCAAAATTTCGTTATTTTATTTCTAAATAGTTTTGTTATATTGTCTTTGTAAATAGAACTGAAGAAATATCAACTAATACAGCATCAGTTTTTTTACTATGTCGAAGTTACGCTTTCCTATTACCAATATATTTTCTATATTACCATGTTCCTGCGTTGTCATTGTTTATTAACCACTACCGATTAATACAAATTATTAAAAGAATTGCAACTGAGACTGTTACATTAGATGTATCCTTCTATAACCTAGAATTAATAGAGCTAGGATTATTTCTGGTGCAGTGGCCTGATACCTTACATAATAAAAATCACTGCAAAAGAGAAACTGAGAATATAAATTTCTGGGACTAATTTGTATAAGTATAACAGTAGTTCAGTTGCCTTGGTAGTTTTGTTAAATCTACCACTACTACATATTGTGGTGGGAAAGAAGCAAGAATGGCAGCCTACTGTATCAGAAATAACAATGAGTGATGGAGGGAACGGAACAAATCACTGCCGAAGTTTATTCTGAAGATTAGATCTGGTAGAATAATGAAAAAGTTCAACTCCATGAGCTCTTAAAATTGGAGTTTATATAGGTACAATGCACTGAAATGACGAAATATGGTATGATGTTTGATGTGCAAATGGCTTTATAACAGCCAAATGGCAAATAAGTTATAGAGGGTGATGTCCAAAAGATATATTCATAAAAATGTCTGTTCAGCGATATTAGAAATCCACAAGTAACTATTTTCAAATAATTTTACGAGATTATCAGGAAATATTAGAAAAATTTGTTTATAAAGTTTAAAACGGAACGATAGTTACTGCTGCAAAGTAGAATAGTTTGAAATTTGCATATCTCGAGAAAAAATCGGTTCGAATCAAACGTTAGTGAGTTTTGAAAAAGAAGAGTAGTATTCAATGACGGCATCAGCACACAGGAGCAAAAAAATCTTATCGTATAACATAACCTCAAATATCACCGGACGCATTTTTTGTCACTTTGAGGTTAGATAGACATCGTGATGCATTAGAGCAATTTTGGGTCAAAAAATTTACAAAAATTGATGTTTTATTCAGATGGCACCTGTAACTGTATAATTAACTGAATTTCGATTGCCACAGCGCCAGTTAAGTTTTTGAGCGATATGTCGCTTTCTTTTTCAGATGGAGCTCTGAAGGAAAAAGAGATATGTGTTTATAAAAGTCAAGAAGCCTAAATAGAGAATGAGGCAATCAGTATGGAATTTTTCGGCTATTGAGAATTGTCAAGGTAGCCTGTTGAAATCTTACATTGTTCTTTTATAGGGGGAATCTTAACCTGTATGCATAAACTTGGGAAATTATAGTTATAGAATACAAATATTAACAAATAGTGAAAAATAGTTATTTATGCAATAAGTACAAAAAGTAAGTTTATTGCACGCGACGTGAAATAAGCACTTTTTGTACGAGTTGCATACAATATTTTTTCTACGTTCATGCAAAAACCAAAAAATGTTATTTAGATGACACCAAGTCTAGGAAAATGTGACATCGATTTGAACGTTTATGTTTGTCATGGTGACAAAACGCTGTTGTAGGGTGACAGATGAATGCAATAAACATTTTATTGCACTAATGCAATAAAGAACCACTTTTTCCACTAAATATAGTTCAATAAAGTTTTGTTTTTTGCATGAACGTAGAAAAAATTATTTGTAGTTGCCAAGATATCAATTTAGGAAATTATAGTTGACTACAAATAATGACAAATGGTGAAAAAAAGTTCGGTTTCGGTGCAGGAATGTGTTGGGGTTAGTTAGGAAGTAAACGTACCATAGTCTTTCTGCTTCAGGGGCGAAGGGGTTGATAGGTACCTTTGATTTTTGCTTATTACTCGAAAACAGTGCGTTGCATCGAAAAATTCCTTTCTATAAAATTAGTTTCTTACATTTTTTCGCTACGATACACTGTTTCAGATATCTCCTCTCAAAAATCAATAATTAAAAAAAAAATTGACACGTTTTTTGTCATAATTCTCCTGGTATTTTCTCGGCCATTTGTTTTACACAAAAGTCCCATAAAGTAATGTTTTAGAGCAATAAATTTTAATGAAGAATATATATTCAAGAAAACTCATTATCTCCGTTATTACAGAGTTTACATTGTTGTACATTTATACACAATTAGTCAAACATTTACCAATTTTCAAGTCAATTGTGAGAAATTGAAAACCTAGAGAGAAGGCAAATTCTTAAAAAAATTTATAAATTTTATTTTATTTTGGTTTTATAAAGACTAATACTGAGAAAACTTAACAAATGAAAAATCTTAACAAAATATTAACTGGACCTGTTTCTCTTGGGCCGGGAGGGTCTTACTATTGCCTGCATCATCAGTACCTATCGCAGCATAAATTGCCAATCACCTTTGTCTTCATCTTCAGTCTCCTAACAGTTTTGGCATAATTGAGAGTAACTAATTGCTGCTTTTTTGCAACTGCACCTTCCGTTACTACAGTGCATCTACAAACTGTGAGGTACAAAATTTCTCTGGGTGATTTTACGTTTTTTGTCATCACAGGTGCTAAAATATTGTATTTTCCTATCAGGTCTGAAGGTAGTTGGTTTCCCAGCCAGAGCTGCACCTGGTGGAATGTGCGTAATACGTGCTCTTTCTTTGCCCTCTCGCTAGATGGAAACGATGAATGATCTCGTTTTATATTCGATGCCGATTTCAAAAATGAATAGTACCTGAAAGTGTTCAGAGAATTTATCTTAGCAGGGACACCGTATCATTTCAGCATAGAAAAAATGAGTTGTGGAACACTTCAGATGCTCTCTTTGTCATGATGTTTTTTGTAATATCGTTTAGTAATGTCGTGCAAGTAGAATCGCAGGCAGTGCGTTTAAGAATTAAATTTTATTGAGTCCCAGCTATTACATTTGGTGGGTGGAGTAAATATTGGCTTGTACTTTTCCTCTGTCAGGTTTGATGAACAGGATGTTATGGTCAAGTGGTGTTTTTGCTGTAAGTAGCGTAGTGAGGTCGAGGACATCCCTTGTAACAGCCACATTGGTTGTTTCACTTACTGACTGGTGCTTACAATCAACACATCAATATTACGTGATGCTTGATATGTTATGGTGCCGTTTTCCAGGAGTTTAGAGCCTAATAGGTTGATCAGCCTATCTTTATTATGGTGATTAGAGATAAATAATTCTTGACCTACTGAAATTTAGTTTCCAGATTGAAATTCATGTCAGCACACTTTTTCATTCAATAGCGCATTTTCTGTTCTATCGACATATTGCTGTTGGTAGTGCTGCTTATGCTTATGCCTTATGTTTCTATATGTTAGTTGTGGAAACTGAGGCTCCTCTTTGCCAGATGACCTTATGTAAGAAAAAGCCTCCAGCAAACACCTTTCTCTTGTTGGAATAAACAGCTGTTAAAGTACAGATTTTTTTGTTTTCCTCATACCGCCCTCATTGAATAAGAGTAAGGCTAACGGAAATGGAACCAGTTCTTACTGCAAATAATCCTTCAAGTCGTCGTCACTTATTTTACTAATGCAAATGCGTTGAAAAAACAGGCGAGAATCTACTACAAAATTTTCATCACAGAGCTTGATAGATGAATTGATAGAGGATCTGTAAAACGTCTGTTAATTAATTTATTTTTTTTAATTACCGACACATGAGAGCATATATCTCTGAAATGGTGCATTGTAGCAAAAAATGTGTGAATTCTATAAAAAAAAATTATAGGCTCCCATTTTTATGTAAAACATTTTTCGCTGCAAGGCAACGTTTTCTAGTTATAAGCGAAAAACAAAAAAAAACAACAACCCACTTAAACAATAAAAAAGTGTCGTCTTTATGTAATCGTTTTTTATATATTTTTAGGTGTTCACAATATTGTGTGAAATTAACTACTCTGCGAACTAAAGCCCCCGACCAGCGTTGAACTACCCATATCTTCTTTATTATTAGCTTTTGTAACATTTGTTACTGTATTCGAAAAGTTTAATTTAAAATTCATTGGCAGGTTAAAGTCACTTTTGACATTGTCAATATTTAACTTCAAATAATTTTGATATATTGGTATAATAATTTTTATAGTTAGATATTTGACTTAAAGGAGGCCACCTGAAGAAGCAATCCTAAAAATGCAGAAATAGGTCAGATCTCATATATTGTGTTTAAATTTTCGAGTTCCCACAGTTTCAAAAGTGAACTTAGATATTTATAGAATGTTTTTATTAAACCAGGTTAGTAAATTTAACTAGATTATTTGTTTTAAATAATTGTTGAATAGAACTTTGTCTGTGGAATTGTTCATTTGCATACCTAGACATGCAAGAGTATAGTATCAGAGCATACATATGACTTCATTGATAGGAATTATAGGACATTTGATTCATATTAGCTTAAAATACATTTCTTACACAGTAAAAAACTATATCTACATAATTTTTAATTATCTTTAAGCTTGACAGTTGCATATATGAAATTTTTGGATTTCCTTCCATGTTGAATAAACTTAAATTGCGTTCTAATGTACAAATAGTTATAAAAAGAATTTAGTGGTACTTTTTAATAAACGTGCAACAGAACATATATTTTCAAATATACGTCCTATCTGATATATTATAAAATATGTATTTTTAATACAAATATCGCAAATATCAAAATAATATATCGGTTAAGGTAGCTAGAAATAAATTCCATTATAACTTTTATAATGTGCCCTTTGTGAAAATATTTTACTGAAGTATTGCATTAATTAATTGTTAATGAATTTAACTACATAGCACATATTCGAAAACGCACACATGAACTGAACATTACAGCTAATTAAAAAAATTATTTGTTTATTCTGTAACAAAATTTATATAACTTTAGTTATATACTTCATAAAGAGCTAACACATTGATACATTAATAGGTAATACATTAATGTATGTTAAATTTTACAGCGATAAATCATTAAAAATGGGGAATGTAAAGTACATTAGTTAAACCAGATTAAACAAAAAACTCGTAAAAAGAGCTTTCCCAGCAATCAAAGCAAACAGTGCACAAAAACCAGAAGTAAAACGCAAACAAATACCGCCAATAATCCGTCGGACGGCAGGATCGGGGCCTAGTTCATTCCACAATGCGAAACACAATCGATTATACACTCCAACGTTTAACTGGTAACCACTAGGGCACTTGTAAATTTTCCTAACATTTAGGCCTTTTATATGGTTTATTGCAGATGTACTTTATTGTAAATGAACAAAGAAAAATGTTTGCAAGTATTAACATAAAACTAATTCTCTTTAAATATGGGTAATACTTATTCCAAATAAATATTTGGATTTTGCAAAACTGCAACAATTTTTTTCTAAATTAATAATAATAATAATAATATGACATACGCCTTAAACCGCTCGACCACTGACCGACAATACTTATAATACAAACACGATAAAGTTTATCGTTTCCACTTAAACTATACGTACACTGTGAATCTCTACGATCTTGAAGCTCCTCACATTTAATTTTATCTATCAAGCATAGTTATTTTCACAATAATATCTTCATAATTTTCAGGTTTTCTCTTTCAAATAGAAGATACTATCGCTAGACTAAATTACACCAGCGCAATACATGCATTGTGGTGTTCTTCTTCCTGGTAGAAACTATGCACGCAATATTCTATTCAGCCTTCTCCTATCTACAATATCCAGTTAATAGTCGGTAAGTTCATCGTTAAATTATTCGATCCTATTGGCACCATTTGTAAATCTTACCCTTTATCTATTTCAGCATGAATGTCTTGAATAAGTAGCTAGCAATACTTAGCTAACTCAACAGCGTTCTCAGTACTTCGATACGTTTTACTCCATGGCACTCAAGGTATCTCATACTAAATTCAGTAGTCGCATACCAAATCCAGTAATTGTCCTTGAGTACACACTTATTACCCGAAACAGAAAAAATAGATTTTTTTTTATAAATATTTATTAAAATTATAAATGATGCTTATGCCATTGTCAGAATCAACAGTCAATTGACAATAAAAGAAGAAACATAGATATACAATATACGAGTAATACAATTTTTTAAAGGCAAAGAACTAATTCAGATACGAGTTAAACATTGTTGAACCAATCACATAATACAGAGAGTTGAGACTATTGCTTTCCGTTAATCTTATACCAGCTTAATAAAACTAATTCATAATTTTTTTCATAATTTTCAGATTTTCTCTTCGAAATAGAAGATACTATTGCTAGATTAAATCACATCAGCGCAATACATGCATTGTGGTCTTCTTCGTGGTAGAAACCATGCACGCAATATTCTACTCAGATGTCTCCTATCTAGAATATCCAGTTAACAATCAGTAAGTTCGTCAATTTATTCGATCCTCCTCCCACCATTTGTAAATCTTACCCTTTACCTATTTCATAATGTATTGAACATGTAGTTAGCAATACTGGTAGAAGATTTGAGTCTCTAAAGTGCTTAGATAAGATTATCATAGCTAACTTAACAGCGTTCTTAATATTCCGATATGTCTCCTTTTTACTCAAGATAGGGTCATGTTATCCATCCAAGCCATCCCATACCAAATCAAGTAATTGTATCTTAAGTACAAACTTCTTAATACCCGAAAGAGAAAATAAATACATAATTTTGTAAAAAATCTTTGAACCATCATCAGAATTAACTGTCAATTAAAAATAACTATGCAATGGCAGAAGGCATACCATACAATTTTATAAGTGATAAGGAACTAATTTAGATAGTTAAACTGTTGAACTGAACACATAATACAAAGGTGTTGTTTTTTCTTTAGATCAATTTTCTACCGGTCTAAATTTAATCAGAATATAAGTTGAATGTTTTAAATGTTGCCTGAATTTTGGAGTAAATAACAATTTGTTGCTATCTTAAAATTTCTGGCATTGTATACTATATGCAAGCTCTCACTTTTGACTTTGTCATGCGTTTGTAAACTAAGAGAGAATTCTTCAATAGCGCATATTTCAGCTCCTCCTGTGCCTAAATTTATTTTACGGTAATACTGTTTTGCCATATCCTTCTTTTCTCATATTACTGCTTTAAATCATATTTCTAAGTACTAAGGACTATACGCAGAAGCAATATAGAGTTGGGCTAAAACCATAGAAATCATAAAATATATAGAACGCCAGAAAAGTTTAGATAGCAGCTTCTAGGGAAAACTTAATGTAATCTGTTTATTATACTTCATTTTAATCCCAGCATATCATTGAAACCAAAACGCAATGTTTGTAATTGGTCCATAGAAATGTTTCTACTAATTGGACGTAAAATTTTCATATTTAGAAATTCTCGCCCATTACTGTGAAGCTACCCCGTTAGTGCAACTAATAAAAGCTAAGTTAACTATCTATATTTCTATGACAAAAACCAGTATCTAGCCATCCACATCGTTTGCCAAAAGACACAAACACCCAAATGCGACATTCTTATCACATAGGGTATTACAGAGACTCCAACAGAACTAAAACTTGCTTTCTAAACTCTACTATTAGCAGTATGTGCAATATATCACAAAATCTGAATGCTAAAGCCTCAGTTTTACTTCATACTTCAAAATTTGTCTTAATAGACATAGAGCGTCTATATGAGACCATACATAATACATTCACATTTAATTTATGAATTGGTTTACAATACTTTATTTATCATTTTGTTGTATTCACTTTAACTTTTACAGCAATACATGCAGCTTGGGATGAATTAAACTATACGTTGGTGAAAGGGTTCAATACAATATTGAATTGAAAAATGATTTATGCTAAAATCTGCTGTTTCTTGTGCAATATTTATTCACTTTTACTTAATATTCAATAAGTATAGCAAATAATGTACTCAGCATAACATTCCTTTTATCCATAAGCAATCTACGTGGTATATAGGTTGATTTTATTAAATGCTTTAGTAATTGCATACTTTTATTCAAGCACCAGCTGATATTAGTATGACCCTCCGTTAATAACTTAATCAGAAGGAAAACACGACTTCTAAATTCAAATGCACAAAAAATAGGGTTTGAAATGTCTTTTGTATGCACTCACCAACCTTTGTATACTTTTAATAGATGAAAGTAACAGACGAAAATCAAAATTCGAAATTAAAATAACAATACAGCTAAACACTTCGACTAACGAACTGCGATTTCATTTATATTTGATATTTTTTTACAAAAAAATTGTACTAAAATATTTACGGGATTACCAATAGCATTATGATGCAATTAAAAATATGTTTTCCTGATATTATCGTACCTGTGAGGGTAGCGAAATGCGACAGTGTTAGGCGCAATTTTCATCTTTTCTGCGGCCAAGCGTATGGAGATCAGTTTTAGGTTCGCCACGAGAGGTTTTTAGTTGCCGCTTAATGAGATTGTGGATTCCATTAGCCGTGTAGGTGAGCTTTTGGTGAAAAATGCACACTACTTGATGTATTTAACCCCGCTATTAGGGTTTGTGTTTCACCTCAAACACACCACACAACACGCTAGCATTGAATCAATCGATTTTTACTCTTTTTTCAGATTTAACGCAATATGTTTTTGTTCAACTATTTAAGTGACGGATGTGTTAGAACATTGACTGCCTTCAGTGGTGACTCGCGGTTTTTTGAGGTGGGTAGGTATTTTCCACTTATAATTGCACAAGAGGTTTATATTTTACCGGACAAATTTGGGTTGTTTAATGAGAAACTGTTGCCTAGAAATTAGACGAGTTAGAGATTAGGTCGGCAGTTTTTCAAGTCAAATTGCTTAAGGAAACAGTGTAGTTTAAACAACACAAATTTAAACGGTGTCAATATAAACATCGAGTTTTTTTACTGTTTAAGAAAGGTATTTTAAGCTAATATGTATCAAATCTCCTACAATTCCTATCAATGAAGTCATATGCATGCTCTCTGATACCAAACATCTAGGTATGCTAATGAACACCCACAGACAAAACTCTATTTAATAATTATCTAAAAAATGTATTCTATTTACTAACCTGATATACCCTATATATGGAGTGGGAACTCGAAATTCAACCACAATAGAAGAGATCTGCTCTATTTCTGCATTTTAATATTGGATTGCTTCATCAGGTGGCCTCCTTTAACTTGAGTTAAATATTGTTACGAAAGCTCACCTACCTTTTTAGTTGGTTAATTATGTTCCTGTTTTAGTTAGAATTTATAATTGAAGCTCACCTACCTCATTAGTTTGCAAATTACGTTTCTGTTTATGTTAGAATTTACAATTTTTGTGATGCCTTTATTTTGACGTTTTCCGGAATATTCCAGGCTATATTCTATTTGTTTCTCGACACGTTCTCGAAATCTCAGAAACTTCGAGAACTGTAAAAACCTATATAAGCAGATCATTCTCGGCCGCTGGGTCAGTTTGTATTGAGCACCCAAACGCGAGTGACAAACGTCAAAGTAAAGCGTTGACAGTTGCGAAATTTGTTGAAGGATATTTCTTGTATTATCAAGAGTGATAATAAAGATTATTTGTCTACGTGACGTGTTTCAACGATAACCTAGTTTCGAGGTTACAATATCTAACTATAAAAATTATTATACCAATAAATTAAAATTATTTGAAATTAAATGTCAAAATGAAATTAAATAATGTCGACAGTGTCAAACTGATTAACTGTCAAGCTGTCTGCTCTATTTCTGCATTTTAATATTGGATTGCTTCATCAGGTGGCCTCCTTTAACTTGAGTTAAATATCTAACTATAAAAATTATTATACCAATAAATTAAAATTATTTGAAATTAAATGTCAAAATGAAATTAAATAATGTAGACAGCGTCAAACTGATTAACTGTCAAGTTAATCAGTTTGTTATTGGTTAATTTGTCGCCAGGTTTACACAGAATCACATAAATTCATGTTTATTGTCAATGTCAATACTGTCAGCTATTAACATTTAAAATCTCAGTTATATTTGGCTAAGATTAACGTTGCCACTTTGTTGATTATTTTGTGTTTATTCTTCCTCCTAGTTATTCCTAAATCAAATGAAATAGTTCTGTTCATAACTCAGCAACGAATTGTATTGCTTTTTGTCTATTTTCTCTTTTTTTTTCAAATTTACCGCCAAAATAATAATAATAATAATAATAATAATAATAATATGTCTTTATTTCCAACTAGAAAAAACTACAATACAAATACAGAAAATTAATTTGGAAATCCCAAGGGGAAGTTCACACTAAGTGTGCTCTGCCACTTAACCCTTGTATACATAAATATTTACATAAGTCAAACTGAGCAAATATACAAAGCAAAATAATAATAATACAAAACAAAAAATGAGAAAAGTAAATTTTGAAAAAATGAACAATGAAAATGATCTAGTTATATTTTGTAGTTACTTTTCCCTGTGTATATATGACTTCTTCATTTACTCCTCTTATTTTAAAAATAGAGTATAAAAATAAATACATTTTTATTTGAGCGTACGATTATTAAACACGCAGTTATTGAAATTCATACCAGGAATACTGATGTCACTACGAGTGCCACAGCTCATCGTTTCTGTGGTAGATGTTGAAGTGTGTTTTTTTTCCAAACGAGTCGATTGAATAATGCTCGAATGTCGAATGACTTTGTTAACTTGTAAGTATGGTTTTATTGATGATGAATTTGTTATGTTGTATTGCAGCTGGTTCTTGTGGACTTGTGACCGTGAACTGTTTGAACAGCTTTGTAATTGAATTATTTTTACTTAGTTGAGAAATTTTTATTTTAAATTTCATGTGACTCATACACAAAATTGCTTGCAATGACAGTACAATTTTTAATCATAAATTATTGTGACATTTTCATACTTGATTCACATGCTTGTATGTAATATTTAAACCTAGCCCCCCGTCTTTGAGGGGTTACTTCAAAATAAGTATAAGACATTAAAAAAAACATAAATAGCGTCAGTATCATTAATGAACTTACTGTTTTTTGTACTGCCACATCATTCAGTCTTATTGTATTGGAAAAGGATACAGGTGCCTGGTTGACCGCTTCATCTTGTCTAATACAAGGTGAAATTCATGAATTCTGCCTAGTTGCCAGCGAAATGAAGGAAAAATAGGGTTACTTATGAGAACCAATGTTCCGACATCTAATTTCGTAGGGTTTCCTTTCCACTTATATTAGTGATGAAGTTGAGTGACATATTCTTTAGACCACCTGGTCCAAAACTGTTGCTCGAGTTGTTGAATACGCTGCAACTGAGACAGTCTAGCTGGTGGAAGATCTTGCAAATCGTGTTCTGGTAGTGACGAAATTACTCGTCCAATCAGAAAATGGGAAAGAGTAATTGGAGTACAATCATTGGGGTCAGATGATAAGGCATATAAAGGTCTTGAATTGAGTATACCTTCAATTTGCGTTAATAGAGTTGAAAAGTCTTCCTATGTAATAACTAAATTTAACAAGATTCTTTTTAAATGGTATTTCATGCTTTTAACAGCGGCTTCATAAATTATTGTGACATTTTGATACTTGATTCACATGCTTGTATGTAATATTTAAACAGAATTGCTGTGTCCTGTAATTTTTATTAGAGATTGTTCTTCAATTCCGCTTTTACTTAATTTGCTAACTGCTGCCGCTCGATTTGAGTGATTTGTAAATTTTAAAGGTTTGAAATCTATACTAACGCATTGTGCTGAGCATTAAATTCCAACTTCCAATCCAATCGGCACATTTTTATACCAATCTTTAGAATGTTTCTTCTTCCATAAGGGATTTGGTGTAAAAAATACTCCCAATGTTAAAGAAGTGCCTCGTCTTTCCATCAACTTTTTAACCAAGCGTAATCCAATTGTTGTCACATAATTTATTGTCACCTTGTCCTGTTTTCAAAATTTGAGGATCATACTCTATACGTCCAGTTCCTTTTCCTCTTTTCTATTATTTTCCATTTCAGATACGAAATAAATGGTTTTGCAGTAAGTTGCTTCTCCTCCTCACCAAGCTCATTCAAACGCCAAATTGTGACACAATTTCTGGTGGTTCCGGTTCATTTTCGTCATATAATTGGGCAATTGCAAATATATCACATTTATTAAGAGCTGATGTACTGGATTCATTCCTTTTCGGGTTGTGCTTGTAGGATTTTACGTTTAGCAATACGTGCAGCTTGGGATGAATTAAACTATATGTCGGTGAAAGGGTTAAATACAATATTGAATTCTTTATAATATGTATTTTGTAGCATTTTAGTGGTGGTGTTCCAAACTGTTTTAACTGTCGCTCCTTTTTAGTCTTTTCCGTCACATATCCGCATATTAAAATCCCAATCTTGCAATATTACATTCAAGTTCTCGATGGAAGTATCTGACTCAAATTTATATCCTTTCGCATCGCAAAAAGTAGAAAATGTTGGGCAAACTGATGATTGACAATTTGACCAATTTCGTTGTTCCTAGACTCACCGAATCGACTCAGTGTTAGTGTTAAATAATTCAATAAGTTGTTGACAAAAATACCAAACTATTTTGGCAACGAATACCGCCATAATTGATTAAAAAATGGATAAGTGAAAAATCCCCTAATGCGTTTATATTTGTAAAAATTGCAGGTAACTGTTGCCGCTGTCAAAGTGACAATTACACTGTGACATGTGGGCCTTTTCAGCAGATTTCGCGTAAAAAATGTGTAAAGTTCTGACATTATAAAGAAGTACATAGCTGAGCAACTGTACTTCAACGGCATATGATATACAAGAAAAGTAAACAAGTTTTTGCTTTTAGAAATAATGCCAATGTTTTTGGAAGAATGAACTTTTCAAAGAAACGGATGTTTTGGAAATTTTTCCCAGTCAAAGACGAGGAATAATTTTCTCAAAACATTTGTGAAGGAGGACCAAGTTAATTATAGGTTACAGAATAAACTGTCTGTCTGATATTCTCTGTTATACAGTGCTTTCGAAAAGTAACGAATACATTCATTACTTTTGAAATTGAGTAGTTTTCGAAAAGAGCCCCTGGCACGGCGATTTTGTTTTAAAAAAGGCACTTTTTGACATACGACCCATATTTGTGACGTCATCGTTGTTCGAGATAAGACGTCATCGACAATTGTTTTAAATAGCAACGCCCAGTCTTGACCATGCCATTTGAAAGAGCGTGTCATTCTACATACATACATCATGAAAAATTATGGCGTTACATTACAAAAATTTCAAGGAAATAATTGAAGATTGAAGGTTTGAAGATTTTTAAAATTTAATTTTCAGTCACCTCCCCATTATGCAACACCTGTCCGTGCTTATTTAGATGAGCTGTTCCCGAATCGTTGGATAGGGAGAAGGGGGCTGATTGAGTGGCCAGCCAGATCGCCTGATTTGACACCCCTAGATTATTTCTTGTGGGGATAGTTAAAAAGCAAAGTATACGTTACTAGACCGGTTAATTTAGAAGATTTAAAAGCAAGAATTTGTCACGAGATACATCGTATACCTCCTGAAGTTATTGATAATGTCCAAAAATAATCGTCTTGGCTACTGTCAGGCAGCCAACGATGCACAATTTGAACTTTTATTTTTTACATAGTCATTATCATTTTCAGTATTGTGAAAATTAAATTTTAAAATCATCAAACATTATTTTCTTGAAATTTTTGTTATGTAACACCATAATATTTCATGATGTATGTATGTAGAATGACACGCTCTTTCAAATGGCATGGTCAAAATTGGGGGTTGCTATTTAAAAAAATTGTCGATGCCGTCATATCTCGAACAACGATGACGTCACAAATGTGGGTCGTATGTCAAAAAGTGCCTTTTTTAAAAACAAAATCGACGTGCCAGGGGATTTTTTTCGAAAACTTCTCAATTTCAGAAATAATGAATTTATTCGTTACTTTTCGAAAGCACTGTAGGTATATTCTAAACTAACTAATATTGCAATGGTACTGTTTAGCAACATATATTCACACAGAAATTATTAAAACGACCAAAAATTCAAATAGAGCCAACATCGAATTGGTCTCAAAAATACTGCAATACTATTGGACGAAAGTTTGTAGGCAAACTACTCTGTTTTGGGATCTTGCGTGAAAATAACGTTCTTGAGGCAAAGCATAGTTGTCTAAGCCAATTATTTTAGATAGATAGAAGGTGGCGGTTCTTGATTTAAATATTTTAATACACCTTGTAGAATTAGTTATTCTTCTGTCAGAAGAGAACCTATAACATTTGCATTACATTCCCCTATTTTTGAAGGTAAATGATTGTTTTTTTATTGTTTAAGAAAGGTATTTTAAGCTAATGTGTATCAAATCTCCTACAATTCCTATCAATGAAGTCATATGCATGCTCTCTGATACCAAACATCTAGGTATGCTAATGAACACCCACAGACAAAACTCTATTCAATAATTATCTAAAAAATGTATTCTATTTACTAACCTGATATACTCTATATATGAAGTGGGAACTCGAAATTCAACCACAATAGATGAGATCTGATCTATGTCTGCATTTTTTTGGATTGCTTCATCAGGTGGCCTCCTTTAACTTGAGTCAAATATCTAACTATAAAAATTATTATACCAATAAATTAAAATTATTTGAAATTAAATGTCAAAATGAAATTAAATAATGTCGACAGCGTCAAACTGATTAACTGTCAAGTATCATAACGACCTACTAAAATAAATAAAAATGTACCTTTTATGTATAGGAGATTTGATACATATTAGCTTAAAATACCTTTCTTAAACAATAAAAAAATGTTACAAAAGCTAATAATAAGGAATATATGGGTAGATATTGTGGGTGTAATTCAACGCAGGTTGGGGCTTTTGTCCACTGAGTAGTTAGTTTCACACAATATTGTTAATACCTGAAAATATATGAGAAAAAGTAAATGATTGTTATCTAAATCACTCATTTAATTAAATTACAATCAATAATAAGCGAAGAGCAAATCAAGACATAAGCGTTATTGATCTGTTATTTTATACTTTGGTAAACTGGAGTAATCATGAAATACCATATTTACAACAACGAAATTGTTCGCGAGTCGTTTATAAAGACATTTGGGCAATCCTATAACTGATGACCACCCTATTATAATTAACATCATTGACTTGATTAGTTATAGTGTAGCAGGTTTCCTAAACTGCCACAGAGACATCTGTTTAATCTCGTTAATTACAATTAATTTAACATCATTTTCACACTAGTATAATTACTACTCCAAAGCAATCAATTGCATATTTTGGTAAGATTTGACGCATTGTAAATATATTAATTACAAATAAATATTAATAAGTAAAAGCATATTCATTATAAATATGAAGAACATTACTTCATTGTAAAGGAACTGAGTGAATATGGACTAAAATCCAACACAAATAATGTGTAAATTTAAATCTATGCAATATGAAATATTTAAATGTAAAAATTGAGTTACCTATATAAATATCATCATATAAGTTAAATTAGGATATTGCATGATTTTTCCAAATACTTGCAGAAGAAAGAATGTATTATCGAAATGGCGTTTGTCCTAGACAATTTCGTGGATAAATAAAACCTAAAAATGGTATTTAGTCTGGCCATGTGTCGACAAAATGGTCGCCGCCACAGCGTAGACCTATGACGTCAGACCCCGTCATACGTGTATACCTAAATACAGCAGTACTTTAGTTCATATCTATATATGATTTCGGACGCAGTATATAGTCTGTTTAGAAATGAAAGAGAGTAATAAAAGCTTATTTTGTATGCAAATCGTAAATAAATTTAATGTAGTATTGGTGCTTATATTCAATATTTTCATATTATGTATTATCGGTATAGATGAGGTGTACTTTTAAAAAAACTTTGTGTGATCGAACCGTACTAAATTGTAGCAGATAGCTAAAATTTAATCCCCGACAATCCGTCTTTGTCTATGCCGCTACAATTTCTCGGTCCATTTTTCTTATAAGTAAACAATATAAAAAGAGCATTTCAAAACATGAGGCTACTTTATGCATCATAACCGGGTTAAGAGGGTTTTTAGTAATTCAAATAAAATTAATCAATGTTATTATCAAAATATTTATTTAAATTTTTTAATGAATAGACTTTTATTCCACACAAAAATATATGTATTTTGAAAATTCAAATTATGGTAAATGTAGTGTTGTATAAATGTACAATAAAGAAAATAAAAAAGTGGGTATATTAAAATGCATCCTCTGAATATTCTGATGAATTATCTTTTTCTCCTGGATTGATAACGATAGGTTCCACACTAACGTCAATTAAATTATCGAGTTCCCACATTTCTCCTCTTCTTTTTGTACATGTCTTTGCCAGTTATCTGCAGTTACTCGTTCTAAGGAATTTTTTAACAAAATTTTCACGTCACTTATCTTCTTTTATCTGCGCCCAGACTAATTCGATTGAGTTAAGTTCACAGTGATAAGGTGGTGACCGTAGTACCGTTATTTCGCGATTTGTTGCCACTTCATGGATAATATATTTTTTATGATCTTTATTAAGATTGAGTGTGAAAAGTCCCTTTTTCACCATATTTGTTTCAAAAGAAACGTTTTTTCCGGATAGCCATTGAATTATATCGGCTTTCTTCCAAGCAGTCATAGGCGTTCGCTGGGTCTGCCGTGAATGGTAACTGGCATTATCCATGACAATTACAGACCCCGGAGGAATAAGATCCAACATCTGTGTAAAATACTCTTCAAAAACGTCTGCGTTCATCTCCTCGTGATAGTCACCTGTATATTTAGATTCAAATAAAAGTAAACCACCATTTACAAAACCACTGGCACTACCTATATGTGTCACTATTAATCTTCGCCCTTTACCTGAAGGTGCCTTGAACCCTGTTGAAAGTATATCCAAAAATGCTTGTCGAAAACTTTTTACATTTTTATCTGGCCATACTTTTGTTACAGTATATCCCTCGTTGATCCAAGTTTCGTCTAGATAATAAATATTCCTCCCTTCGTCACGGAATTTTTTAATTCATCTTAAGTAGGATCTTCGTCAACAAGAAATTTCATCTTTATCGATACGAACTGACTTCCTGTTATGCTTTTCCCAGCAAAAATTCAACTCCCGTAAGACGGCCCATAATTTGCTTCTACTGATTTTTGACGAATCGTTGTCCTTTGAAAGTACACTTAAAATTTTGTTTAGCGTTGGTATTTCTTTTTTAAAATAAAATGAGTGTACTTTTCTGCGAATGACATTTTTGAAGAAATCATCTATAACGATTTCCCTGTAGATGATTTTGGGGGATTTACAGTATCTTATTAATTTTTTTGTTTCCTTTAAAAGTCTGTAGATAGTCGGTGTTCCAATCCCTGTCATTTTGGAACACTTTTCCAGGATGTTGTCAACACTGGTGGTAGGATTTTGGTATTTCAATGCATTAAATACATTTCATATAATAATCTACTCATTCTGAGACAGCGCACATTTTTTTCACGCGTTTAGCAGGTACGTAATCTGATCAGCTCGACATTTTACCCAAACAATATTAAATCCACTGGCACAATAGTCACTAAACACAAGTCGAATTTTGCTCTACTGCACTAGCACGTCTTCGTTTATTCAGCTCTAAGACTGAATTGATCTGTTACAATACGCTGGCTGCTGCCCTATGATGTATCCAGTAAAATATACTAATGTACACCCATTACCTGTCAGCATTAGTGTTACCCGATAATTACCTGAAACGAAATATTACCACACCGATGGACGGTTCTTATCTCGAGGTATTATTACTCTTTTTCATTTCCAAACAGACGTAGAATAGAAGAGTTAATTTGTCATTTGTGATATTAGGTGTTATTGTGTTAAACAGAAATTAGTATTGAATACAGTTACAAAATAGACTTGTAAAATTGGCACAGAAAGCGGATATCACCGGGCAAAAGGAAGAAGTATTGCATTATGTCATTATGGACAAATACAGCATATAGCGCCTAATAAAAAATACTTCACTGTGCCAAAAAATTAAAATATGGGGAAGATGATGAAGCGCGAAGAAAGGAAGCATTGCAACATTGTTCGTGAAGTCCATTTTAATATAAGTTTAATAGGAGATACAGGTGGTACAAGTTCATCAAAAAAATTAAGCCTCCAGAATGTATACGGGACGTTTAGAAAATCAATGGTAAAGCAAACTTCTGATTCCAAATAACCTGTTCTGTATTTGCTCCTACCATTTATGTGATGAGAATGTTAGTTGAGGTATTTATAAAATTTAGCTATCTCTATTAAATTACCTGTTTTGTTCTGAAAACATAAACAAAAGTAATAAATAAGGATTTTTATTAGTTATTTATGATGTTATTGTCAAAACCGCATTTTTAAGGCACGCATGTAAAAGTTTGCAGAATGAGCACAGCGAATTTGTCATTTTTAAACGTTGTGTCTGCTCAAACGTCAACTAGGAATGCGGTCGTTTCAGTTGAGAGTGGTAGAATTGTGGAAAGGTTTAATTTTTCAAATTTTGTGAATTGTAATATAAAGTATTCATGTTAATAAAAAAATAGAAATTAAATGTATTGCAAATTTACTCACACACAATTGATATTTACTTTAAGAGTCCGTTCTCTGTACACTCCTCGGGTAGCGCTCCGGGGTCGGCGCAAGGGACTTACGGCTGAAGGCGGAGATTATCGCTCCCCCACTACAATGACTTTACGGAGGAACGTATTTAGAATATTTAGATTAAGTGGAGTAAAATCAGCTAGCAATTATGCCGTTTTGTTTTTAAGAAAATATAACCATCTTGTAGAAGGACATTTTTAGTATCCAAAACGGTCGTGTACAACTTTTTTAGTAGGGCCGCATTTTATAAAAATAAAATCAAATTATTATTTGACAATTATTACGTTTTTTGTTACATCGCGCTTGTAAGTCAACGATTTTACTTATGTTTGTAGTTTTTTTACAGCTTATATAAAAAACTACAGTACTTCTCACGGTACACACCAATAAATAAAAACAGTATAAAAACGAAAACCAGGTTTAGCGTCGGCATATCCTTTATTAAACATGGGCGAAGATAGAAATGCTAAAATGTTGTACAATAGTTAAATTAATTAACATTGTATCATTAAATTTCATTGTCTTCACCGATATCGAAAATTAATAATTACAAACCGTGCACATTAAAAACATTTACTACAACATTTATTTTCATAAGTTTCTGCTACAAGAAACAACAATGCCTGGCTGTACCGCACTGTTTTTCTCAATATTAACTTAACTTATATCAATTTCTTATAATATTGCCTCAGAAACAGCAATGAAAATAAAAACATCGAACTCCATAAGATCGATTAATTCAATACTGTTTCAACTGAGAACGTATAGATTATACCTAAGTGACTATGTATTTCTTTGAACTCCGGTACTGCCTGCATTTACCAATCTCTAAGCCCATCCCACTGAGTAAAACACACGTGGTTGCAGCATTTAAAATATATTCGTTTCTGAAGTGGTAGAAGTTCGGCATTTAGCATAGAATTTTGAGTAATTTTTATCAATTCGATATAATTTTGGTATCGTTACAAAGCTAAAAGACAGACTTACTTCCCTCGTGTAATCAATTTTTAATTTAAGCCTTTATTTTCAAGTAAATAAATTGTAAATATGACGATTTCTTGCACAGTTTTCTCTTTAAATTTAAATAATTAAAAACTAATTTTGAAAAAAGTATTACACAGCAGCCTTAGGAAACAACTATGTCTTTCAATTATTTTTTTATTTGGACCGCTATATTTATTCGTTGTCTAAATAAGTGTTATGGGCCGAGCGTTAAAAATCGGTTTATTTCAAGCGCGCGACGGACTCTTAAGGCACTGGTGCCTAATAATGCAAATAACAAAATAAACAGAATGTCCCTTAATTTACATTTGATCTGAAGTCGTAGTTAGTAATTTTTCTGGGTAATATTTTAAACAATAATAAACACATTTATTTGCATCTAAAAGCAAAATAATCACTGGATAATTGGTTAACACACTTTAAATATACTCTGTACAATTTGCTTCACTTGATGATGTTGGTACCTATATTAACGTTAAGGAAAAATCGCAAGTAATAGATATTAAGAAAACTATTTAACTTCATAAATGAACTTTCTGTCCATATTCAAAATTCCTAATTAATAGCCACGCTATTAATTTTTTTTCTGTCATGCCCGAATCCATTTCGCCGTACATTTTTCATAACTTCACTTTCATTGCATTCCAGTTTCCATCAACTTTATGATTGAAAAATCGAATCTAGCATTTTCAGTTTCAAAGTGATGAGCAATTATATCCATCAGTCGGTATTGCATGTAACAATTTTGATATCATAGCCATTTTGTGTGGGGGTTCAAATGCA
This sequence comes from Monochamus saltuarius, assembly GCA_025584915.1. NCBI lineage: Eukaryota > Metazoa > Arthropoda > Insecta > Coleoptera > Cerambycidae > Monochamus > Monochamus saltuarius. The sequence continues at coordinate 21,822,254 of CM046727.1, read as the reverse complement.
TTTTGCGGATCGATGTTTGAACATAATCACATACACTCTATATCGCAATCTATTTAATGTTTAGAACTGCAATATGTGTTGAGTTTGGGTAATTCAAGAGGCCCTTAAATTATACCGGAATAATCGACCAACATTATCAATTATTAGTACTTAGATAGCTTTTGCTAGTTTACTTTGGATTGCCATAGTTTTAATAAAGTGGAGATATTATGTAACGTGTAAGACAAATAAAAAAATAATGTCATAAAAGAAAAAATATTCTAATATTAATGTGACGTAACCTTAGTTTATGGTTTTTTATAAATATATGCAGGATGTTGGGTCGGTCAGTGGTCGCGCGGTTTAAGGCGTCAGTACTTGATTCGAGGTGACTAGATCGGAGTTCGTTCACGCCCAGCTGCCGGTAGACCGTATATAAGCTATATTCGTGGAGAGGATTGGCACCCCCTCTGCGGGTATGGTAGGGTGGAATAATGTTAGCTTGGGTCAATGTGAGAGATTGATACCGGTTGATATTTGACTACCCCCTTAATTAATGAGGTTTCCCAGGTTTCCCTCATTCCTGCTCTGAATAATGGTTAGGGCCTACCAACATAAGCCGTTCCTGGGCGCAAATGCGGCCTGCTTAATAATAATATGCCACCCCCTCTCCCGCACAAGTCTCCGACTTCTGGGCTAATCCCTGTGATTAGAATGAGGGGTAGATATATTATTATATTATTATTATGTCGAAGTTAAATGTTTAAATTCAAAATTCTTAAGTTTTATTTGACTTTTAACAGGAGTTTTCCGAATAGAAAAAAAAACAACAAAAACCTCGACAAAAACTTAGTTAAACTTGCTCTAGATACTAAAGGTTGCTACAAAATGTACCTATTCGTTGTGGATAAAAATTAGTCTAAACTTTTTTGATACATGTTGATTTTCCGGGTTGTTATGCCGTGATCTCGGTAACTGCTAGCTGCCAGAAACAGAATTAAAATGTACATCCCTAGAATTAGCCGGGATTCTTTTACCTGCCTTGGTTGTTCTCGGGCTAGGCTCTGTGGGGACAGACCCGCTATCGGTGTCTCTGGGCCCGCCTGGCTCTAATCGCTGAGGAGCATCTCCAGCATGTAACGCTTGTACCTTCTTCCTTCTTCTAAAAGTCGACGAAATGATGTAATGAAGACTGTGTGGGCAGGTTGATGTCTATTTGGGTATCTCCGTAGGTATTTTGGAGATGCTTGTCTCCTTAATGAGTACACATTCGGATGACTTACAAATAGGATAAAAGCGCATAAGAGTGCGCACTTAGTTTTTAATTACAAATAACATCCACATTTATTTATTTAAAGAGCAGTAACTCTAGACCATTCTTGAACAACTAAAATTCTCAGAAGCTTTTATAATTTTATATAGAAATAAAAATGTTTCTTAGAACGTACGCCTATCTGACTTTAAAAGTATGCAGCAATGAAGTAGGTACCATGGAAGTGATTAAAATGACTTGACATAACAAATATTCAGTAAATTGCCTTTCACCCTTTTTGTATATTTTCAATTTCAATTAAGTACAACTTCAACAATGAGAACGTAAGTACCTACACGGAATTATTAGAGCTGTCACCTTTTCATATTCTCAAGTAAGGACATTCTTTGCTGTTTCACGTAATAGGGGGTAGGCACATCAATGAAACATTTTGCCCTTTTTTCTCATTAAATTTTAATATATTTTTTACATTTTCATGATTACATTAGTAGTTAGTGCACATTTCTAGTAAAAGTAATGACGGAAGGACACAAAAACCGTAGGAAGGACTGCCGTTCCAAAAGAAGCATGCGTACTCTTTGGGTGGGCACTTTTATGGAATTAAACCATAAAATGAATAGCACGTCATAGCAAATTTATGTTGCAGCCGTTACATGTCCTCCAATACATGATTGGAAAGGTTAAATATAGTAATCAAATGAGGTGTAGCCGAGTCTTATAAAACTAGTATAGAAATATAAATTTACAACAACAATATTGTACAAAATTTTATCTACTTTCATTTAGTAACACGAAAAATATATATATTTGGCAACAAGTGTCAAATAATAATAAATAATAATAATATCTCTATCGTTCATTCTAATCACGAGGATTAGCCCAGAAATCGAAGACTTGTGCGGGAGAGGGGGCGGCATATCAGGCCGCAATTGCGCCCAGGAACGACTAACCACCATTCAGTGCAGGAATGAGGGAAACCGGGAAAACCTCATTAATTAGGGGGGTAGTCAAATGTCAACCGGTATCAATCTCTCACATTGACCCAAGCCAACATTCTTCCACCCTACCATACCCGCAGAGAGGGTGCCAATCTCTCCACGAATATAGCTTATATACGGTCTACCGGCTGCAGGGGTCGAACCCACAGCGATCCAGTCACCTCGATTCAAGTACTGACGCCTTAAACCGCGCGACCACTGACCGATCTAAATGAAGCGACAAAAAGCTGGTGTATTTTGATATGAACAGCGTAGGTACCTACTATTAAATTTACGGATCAAATTCTCTAATTTTACTTTTCGCCATTGGCTTTATGGGCTATTCCTACAAATCTAATACCTTCCGCATGGTTACTGTCAAAACCCATAACTATAAAAAGCGTTTTCCAAAATGAGTTATTCTGCTCTAAAACTCAATCTAAAGTTATATCTTGTTGAAAAGTGCTTATATAGTACCGCAGGCTTTTATACTTAGTCGGACATTAACTATATTGCTTATGTGTTCTTTCTATATTATGTTTTATATAGGTATTATGTGTTTTTATATATTGTGTATGTTTGAATATTTGTTAGTATGTTTGTAACAGTTATGACGTTTCTTATAATTTTTTTATGTCTAAATTTATATCTTGTTTAAAAGCGCTTATATAGAACCGCAGACTTTTATGCTTAGCCGGACATTAACTATAATGCTTATGTGTACTTTTTACATTATGTTTTGTATAGGTATTATATGTTTTTATACATTGTGTATGTTTGAATATTAGTTAGTTTGTTTGTAACAGTTTTAACGTTTCTTATACATTTTTTTATGTCTTAAAGAATAAAATATTTTTGACTTTTTGACTGATGGAAGTTTATCCTTTGACATAGAAGCAGCTAACGGAGTGGTCTCAAGTATGGTTTCGACAAAATCCAAGGCGCGGTATGAGTTGGAGTACCAAAAGTTTGAAGACTGGTGCAAAGCTAAGAGGTGTCTGAGAAAATCCTTTTGGATTATTTTTCCGGAAAGCAACGCTCCCAGAAACCGGCTACACTATGGATCACTACTCAATGTCGAGAACTATGATTCCGGTTAAGAAAACTCGATTTATAAGCACTTTCTAGAGGGTTACAAGGCAAAAAAAGTCCAGAATTATTACAAAAGAAGAAGTATGGAAGTATTGCAGATCATGAAACATATTACTTATGAAGGTTGCTATGATTATCGACATTTTTGGGGCCTGTCGTCACGAACTAAACTAATGTTGGATCATATTCAATACAACGACCTCTATAAAAATATTGTAATTCCATGCACGAAAACAATAATTGTCCGAGAGTTTGTTATAATAGAAAGAAATGTGGCAGGTATCAATATCTTTCGAAAATATACTGATCCTAATGCAACTCATAGGTGTTATTTTTGTATTCTACAGATAAGGCAAATGTACTTCCCAGCTTGTCGGAGTTAATACTTTTGGAACCATTTCAAAAATGATTGCCACAAAGTTTGGATTGAAGAATCCCGAAGAATACACTGGACATTGTTTCATTCTGATTGATGGCGGTGAGGATATGCAGATGTTAAAGGGTCATGGGAGCTGGAGATCTTCTTCTACGGCAGAGACAGACAATAAGGACAGATTTAATGATTGAAAATTCGAATTTAAACAGCTCCATCACATCTACTTCTGGAACACAAATTTCTAAATATAAAAAGTATAGTATTAAAGTTTACAGTAAGCCTTAGGTTTTGTAATATTTATTTACTAATAACTAAGTAATTCTTCTAAAGAGTGGGGTTTTATTTAATAGAAAAATGTTAATAGAGACGGGTTTTTTCATTACGGCACTAGTGCTGTTATAGTATAGTTTACTGTAAAATTCATATTAATAAGTAAAAGTAGATAAATAAACTTTATGCTGTTACTTCGTATAGGTAGTGCGCACGCATCGATTTCTAATTCTACCCAACTCCCTTAATCATAAAAATCAAAACACCACAACAACTTCTTGTTAATTTTTTAGCCACTACTTAAAAACAACAAATACGTACTCTTAAAGGGCTTGTACTCTTAGGCGTTCCTACCCTACATATAAATGGCTTACTAGTTTAAAAAAATTAAAAAGTGGCTAATAATAATAATAATTTATAGCCCAACAGAAAATATGCGAGTTAGAGGATAAAAACAAGAAAAATGATAAATGGAAAAATTAAAAAGAAATACTACAACTAATATTGAAAATTAATTAAATAATGTAAGTTTAACAAGTCATTAATATTAGAATGCAGTATGTCACACTGATCTATTTGGTTATAATTATTAGCCATTAAATAAATAGGAGATTTTAAAAGTATATTAGTTCTAGCATTTCGACAATAGAGCAGTGAATTGTCACTAGAACCAGGTCTCGGAACACATATATTGAATAAATCGAGTAAAACCTGAGAATCATCCATACCATTAAATAACTTAAATAAAAAAGTTAAACCAGTAATCACCCTTCTAGTAGACAACGGCTGCATATGAAATTTTTGTAAAAGTATCTGATGATCATCTCGCCTGTCAGGATAGTATTTGTTGATGCGAGAAGATAGGAGTTTAAGACAGCGTCGCTGTGTTCTTTCCAAATGGTTACTGTAGATTTTATAGTAGGGATACCAAATGAAGTTACAGTATTTGAGTTTAGAACGTACGAGCGAATAATATAGACTGTGCAATGCATTTGCATCAGTGAAAGATTTTGTACTCCTTATACCAAAGCCTAGCACGCAGATTTAATAATTGTATTAACATGACTCGAAACACTGTCAAACACTACATCAAGATCTTTAATTTCCTCGTAACGTGTTAAAGGTGGCATACCTATATTATAATCAAATATTAGCGGTTGATTTTTGAGAGAATACGTATATATTGTGCATATATTTATATTAATAGGTAAATAATTATCAGTACACCAAGTATAAACATAATCTAAAAGGTCTTGCACAACCAAACAGTCAGTCGTAGATGATATATTCAAGGTGTGGGCAAATAAAAGATGTCTTGATTTTAAAGAAAAGGATAAATCATTTACAAACAGAATAAAAAGAAGTGGTCCCAAATTGGAGCCTTGGGGCACTCCTGATGCCGCAATAAAGGTGTTCGACTTGAAACCGTTATAAGAAACGTGCAGCTTTCGTTGGTATAGCTAAGAATTAATCAGGCAGAGTAAGCTGTTACTGAAACCATAACGTTCCAACTTGCAAAGCAATATACTGTGATACACCTTGTCAAAAGGCTTTGAGAAGTCTGTGTATATGACATCAACTTATCCTTTATCATCAACATGGTTCGGCGTATATTGAGCAAACCCAGATAAGTTAGATAATGTTGAACGGTTAGGGAAAAAACCATGCTGATGTGGTGATATGTACGACTTAATATTATCAAATATTTGCTTGTACAGACACATCTCAGAGACCTTTGCGATGTTAGACAATATGGTAATAGGGCGATAACAACACAAATCTGCAGGGTTACCACTTTTTAAAATTGGACACACTCTTGTCAGTTTCCACCTATCAGAAAATTCGCCTGTTGATAATGCAATATTGAACAAAGTAAGTAACGGATTGCACAGAACCCTTGCACAATTTTTTATTAGAAAACTAGGAATCTGATCGCCACCACATGACATTTTGTTTTTTAGTTTATAAATTGCTAGAAGAACATCAGATTTCGTAAATTGCTGTATGTTGATGCAGGATTTATAGTAATTTAATGAAAGATTTGGATTCTGAACATTCTCATCGGTAAAAACGCTAACAAAAAATTTAGAAAAGGCGTCAACAATTTGAATGGGATTGTCAAATTCTTTAGCATCGAAAACAATATTTTTTAGGTATATTTTAACTTACAAATACTTGAGAATGACTTGTTTATGACTGTAATAGTAATACATTTGTTTACTAAATCGGGGCTAACTTCACAGACCGAGCAGTGGACCTTTTTAAGTGAATCGTCAACTAAATAAATACGTTTTGTCATAAAAGTTGGATAGATAACTAAAAAGTTATCTAAATTTCAGTGTAAATGACAACGCGATGAAAAAGCCCCGCAATAGTCCGGTTATAACTGATTGCACAAACGAAAAAACAAATTCAATTTACAAAACAATATTAAACTTTCCCCAGTTGTGATTCGAGACAATTCTGGATTCTCTTTGAAATCCCGAAAACCGAAACATAAACAGAAGAGCGGAATAAAAAGCAAATGTTTTTCAACGCTAATCCCAATTCAAACTTTATTTTTAAATTAAATCCTATCAGTTCGGAGTCAGTTCAGCGGTGATGAGAAATGAAAAGGGTTAGACAAACAGTTTATTTTACGGCGGATTAACTTTTATAATCTGTTGACAGTTTTCCGTAACACTGTTGGTTTTCCGCCGCACAATATCCCGCCTTTTTAGTCATGCGTCAACTCAAGGAGGTTTCCTTTTACGCATTTTCATCTGCCTTACCCCGTTTCTTACATCCCAGCATTAAAGTCTCCAGGATATTCAAATACGAAAGATATTTATCTTCAAGAGAGCCCCATAGTTTATCTCTTTCAGTCTTACACTGTTATTGATATAATTTTATGGGTGATCCCAATTGAGACACTATAATTACCTACACTCTAGAATTAGTTGTTCATACTACAGTTTAAATGAAGTTAGCTTTTGTAACTACGGTGTTTTTCCGCTTACAAAATATCATCTGCACTGAGAAACTATTTTTATGAATCAGTAGAAACTCATATAAATTATGTATAAAAACGAAACTACGTGGCAAGTATAAATATTTAAGTATAACAAGCAATAGTCAACTTTCAAATGAAGTTAATGGCTTGAATTTCCTTTCTACAGAATTTTATGCTCTGGTAATTTGATTTAGTTATAATTTTTTGCTAATGAATTTCTTTATCTGACATTTTTTTATATACCTTTTATATATTGTTCTGTAATACTAATGTAGCAATTTTACTGTTTTCATAGATGATGGTAAAAATAATCTATCTTTATATGGGAAAAACTATTATTAGGTATAATAATTCAAGGATACAAGATTATTTATTCACATTTTTCCGGAACAACTTTTTTGAGCAATTTATGATTAAATTGAAGAGTTTTTATAAAGATTCCAGTCATTCAACAATTCAGGAAGATAGGCAAATTACTGTATTCATTAAATTTATAAGTGTGTGAATATTGTGATTATTTTTCTTTAATTTAATTGGGTATTTTGCTACCCTTCTGAAAAAAATTAAGATTAAGTGAATAAAGCCCTGCGCCAAAAGAATCAATGAAGGGTTATTTTTAAAACTAAGTTTGCCTTGTCAAAAAATCTCACACTGAAAAAGCAAATAAGTAAAAAATAATAAAAATCCCACCACTTCCGTATTTTTTGACGTTTTGAAAAAACCCTCTATGTTTTTGTTCTCAAAAATTGCAATTGTATTAAAAGTAAGTAAAGCTTGATAGTTTAATTTTTTTCTCTGCTTCTTATTTGTTCTTGATACAATTGTAGACAACAATATTTACTGAACAGTTTTACACACACTTTCATCCGTTCAACTAAAGAAAAACTAGAATTATGCTACAAATAAATACCTTCAGAGAATATTTTCCACTTACGCAGATGTTTTACCATCCAGTTGTCTCTGTCTATCTAGTTATTCGCATAAACTATACAACAGTACAAAACTATTGTTCACTCATAAGATCAGGGGCTAATTTTAATATATTAACTTTACTGCATATTATTATACAAATATTTATCTAAAGTAATAAAGTTGACACGATAATGAACAATAGATTTATTTGATGCATTGCAAATACTTTGCTGCTTATAAAAAAATATAAGTAATAAATTAGATATGCTACTAAATACTTCTAATAATATATGATTTAACCAAGTGTTTCAAAAATATATCACAGATACACATGCATCATTTGCATTTTCAATAAATTATTGATCTCAGTTTTTAAGGTTATCTTTAACAGAACCTACCTACATTTGTAAAATTCTTTCAGTTGAATAATACCTAATTATACAATTGAATTATTACTAAATGGTTTAATAATTCAATTTTCTTTTTCAGCCAGATTCAATTCCTAATCATGTCTATGTTTTCTTTTATGTTTGAAATAATCTTACTGTCCATTATTTGCTTAATCAACTTAGAGAAAAATATAATATATAAACTGCAAAAGGATCACATTTTTTATAGCACAGTTTCTTTAAATACTCCTGTGTAAGTAAATAGCAGCCAACATAGTAGGTATGTTTTAATAGTGAATGAAATACTCATTTATGGACAATAATAACCATTTGGCACTGAATGAAGAAATCAAAAGAGCATTGAAAATGTATATAATATTATTCATACCTATGTGTTGTCAGCAAAAACATAGCGTATACATTCTTGTTCCTTCACGATTTAAGTACCAGATATATGTGGTCCATGAAAACTTAAAGCATTATTAAAAGAACTTTCTGGAAAGAAGGGAAAATATTCACGGCTCTTTCTTCCTCAGAAGGTTGCTGTTAGCTATTGATTTTGTTAATTAATTTAAATTATTTTGTTTTTATTTTACAAGAAAATTTATGATGATCCCAAAAATCAATTGTAAGTAACATTATAGCTTGTATATATTTACTTTTAAGTATCTATCAGGATTTGATTCAAGAAATTGGGAGCATTAATGAGAAACATGAAAAATTTTTCTCACGGAATGTTTCTGTTAAATTTTGGTTTAGTTAGCAAAAAATTTTAAGTTTATGAAACTACTCTTCCTTCAGAATTAAATTTAGGTTTTTGTTAAGCCTTGGAAGGGTCAAATTCCTTCAACTTTCTTAGGACAAATGCCTTACTATTGTTAATTGATAATCGCTTTGATTATGGCATGGCTAATTGTCACAAGAAATTCTCATTGAATTATCTATTCCTATCAACCGATCAAAACGTGAAATTGCTTACCTCTTCCACTTCTTCCCACGAACCTAAGGTCATTAAATTTAGCTACTTGATTCTTCATAACAGCCGTACAGTTCCTCAACTCCGCACAATAATTTTCGTCATTTCCCGCCTTAACAGTCACTACAGTCCCGTCCCCGATGTCCCCCAGTGCCACCACTTTAAAAGCCACGGGCAGAGTCTTGTTGGACCTCCAATGCGGGGGCAAAACGGTACACACGAAAAGGGGACTACCAGTCCTAATTAATTCACCGGGATGTTCACTTAGGAAGTCATTGAGCGTCCTTTCCGCGAGAATGTCGGAAGTCATCTTGGTGTAAGTGTCTTGGATCAAACTGGTCGTACCCTCTGGAGAGGAGGCTGTACCGGTGGCACCTGAAGGTGTGTTGGTAAGGTGCATTGTTGTCGGAACCCAATCACCAAACATGAACAACCATTTAATACGGAGAGGGATGATCAATTACTTGGTTTTTGAAGTGTCTTCCATACTAGTACTTACAGATTTATCAAATCCTAATATATTTTCTTTTTGATTTACTTGTAGAGGTCATGACGGCGTCACTAGGTTTTTCTTTTAGTTTTAACGGATGGGTATGTTTATTTTACCTTAGTGATAGTTAGAATTGATTTATTGGTTCTCTAACTACTTTTAATTACATTAATATTTGATATATGTTTTTATATTATCAATAATTAATACATTTTGGTGACCACTAAGCGTTTTTATGCAACATCGTATTAAAATATAAAGCGTTGCACACAAAATAGGGAACGGTTAACTCATTATATTTAGCACCAAAATCTAGCATTGCTGGAATCATACACATGCGATGATTAATTTCACATGTCAGTCAAAAAATCCCGATCCACACGCTCCGTCGGTTGCCTAGCAACACATGTCAACACTTTTTCTGAATGAAAACTTTTTATAGGGGTGGGGAATTGGTAAAACGCACTCACATATTAGAGCCACTTGATCAGGTGTGCAACTTTTTAATCCCCGTTTCACCTGATGATGGTAGGTCGACGTACACCGGCGGGTTTTTGAGAGTGTGCCGCCGCCGTCGTATTAAATCACAAATGAGGCCAAACTAAGCCCTCCGGTGCGGGGAACATGTGTTATTAAGATTGCTGTACGCCGATACCGCTGTGTCTATTTCTCTCGCCGACATTTAAACCAAAACTAAAGATTTAGCCGGTATGTTGTTGATTAACTAACAAAAACCGAGCGGCATTTACGTTGCATCCAAAAATACTCACGGGATCCAACAGTTAGAGGAAGACAAGCTACAGAAGTGTTGTCTGTTAAAGCAGTAGCTAGCGCGCGTTTGATAACCCTTTACTTATCAGGGGAGCACTGCACACCCCCAAAACAGGTTAGAAAGAGAGAGGCGACGGCTAGATTAAAACAGAAGCTAACATAAAGGGGTACACGTCTGATAGAGAGCAGATAGAGTGTAAGAGAGACCCATCTTGTTTGTGGTCAGGGCGGGCTGGGCCTAGCACCGGCAAAGGAGAGACTTATGCCAATTAACTGCAATTAGAAAGGGACGGAATCCCAGCGCGGTTTTTCGGCCACAGAACGCTCGACGCAGGCGTCACGTATGGAGTGAGATAGGTTGCAGCGTGCTGTGGACGGACTGTCATATGTTTTGTATTTGGCAACGCGGTGCCGCGATGTGGCTATTATCCTTACGTGATACACCGCCGAAAGGATGTAGCGGTGAACAGGATAAAACGGCGTGGAGGATTTTAAGCTGTATTTGCTTGGGGAAGTTTGTTTTATAATTCTCGGGTACACTTCGCCGAGGTATTGCGCGAATTATGATGTTAGTGTAATTGATAAGCAAATTTTATCGGCGCAAAGTTAGATTAGTTTCGTGCTTCGCTATTCGGTTGCTTGCGGGAACTGTTGGAGATAAAGTTTTGGCTATTCTGATCACATTACTCGTCTTAGAATAATTTCCGAATCGATGAATTGACGTACTTGCTTATACCTTTTTTAACATACCTTTAGATGTATAATTAAAATTTATTCATAGGAGAACAAAGTAAAATATCAATAGGTATTTAGTGTCAATATAAAGTTCCATTTCATCATATTACATTTTACATAGTTAAATTTTACTTAATTTAAACATATTTTACATGATAACAACTTTAAGGAATACGGACTTCTCTCTGATATACATATAAGAGTTCCTATAAATAAGTATGATATACAGGGTGTTTCAAAAAGACATGGCAATATTGCTAAAATTGATAAAACATTTAAAAATTAATGGGTTTTTTTAATAAACGTATGGCCTAGAGCCATTCTTTGTTGAGATACAGGATGTATAAAATAATTTTGGAAAACCTAATTTTGGATGTAATTTTTTTAAAACATACATACATATAAACATATTTCAGCAAAATTTGACACAGGTACGTGATGCTGAATACGCTGGTCTAATCAGCTTTTCTAGAGGGCACTACTTTCTAACACTGCTGATACTTTACTTTGTAACTTTTTTTAAGTTAGGATTTTCTTATTTTAAATTGCGTGATATCATGTAAAACTTTATTTTAGGCAAAAATATGCTCTTAATAATTTTGTTAATAATGCACCGCTTTCGAGAAAAGTGTGAACAACTATTGCGCTATATTGTTTACTCTCTGATTTGAACAGAAATTTGTTCTTTAGTGAATTATTGTAAACTTGTTAGAATTTTATTCTGCTGTTTGTTACCCACTACTACATAATACTAATGAAAACCAGTTTGATGCTCTGTAAAAGTTCCTGGAGTTTTTTGGTATGGATGCAATTGTTGTTATTTTGGTATTCTCCATACGCTAGAAGATGTTGCATTTATCTGTAAAGAAATTCTTCTTACGGTAGGTAAGGTAGAGGAACAGCAACCCGCTAAATTTTGTTTGCGTTTTCCATGTTATTCTTATACTAATATATAGAAAATGTACATACGTTAACAGTGTATACAGAGCATCTAGTAGGTCTCAAAAAATTTGTTGGTGAAGGGTCTAACCATTTTTATTATTACCGAGATACAGGCGTTTTATCGATTTTGGCTAATTCTCTAACTTGCCAAAGGCAAAACACTCTGTATAATCAAATGATATTTGGTAGGGATACTCTTCTTACTTCACACAATCCACTAACGTAATAAGCGAGAGAGTAATGCAGGTATGGTGGCATAAATTATTTTTTCTACGTTCATGCAAAAAACAAAACTTTGTTGAACTATATTTAGTGGAAAAAGTGGAAATGTTTATTGCATCCATTTGTCATTCCACTACAGAGTTTTGTCATCATGCCAAACATAAACGTTCAAATCGACGTCATATTTTCCATAGTGTCATCTAAATAAAACATTTTTTGGTTTTTGCATGAACGTAGAAAAAATATTTTTTCTACAAAACTCTTAAAAGTGGGCTTTTTAATTGTCATTTTTGATGTTAAAAATACTATAAACAACAGCACTGGTTGCTGGTTCATAAACATTGCGATCTGTGTGGTATTTTTTGATTTCTTATTTTTATTGAGTTTAAAGTTCTTCCAATTGTTTTGTGGAAAAAATAGTGTATGATATACCTACGTGTTAAAAGTGATTTTATTTTGTGAGTGAAGATAATCTTCACTTCACTTCACGGAAAATCTTACTTTTAACACGTATATCATAAATAGCTAGTATGCAACTCGTACAAAAAGTGTTTATTGCACTCGACGTGTTGTCCTACTCGGCCTGAAGGCCTCGTTGAACAATTTCACGGTCCGTGCAATTAGCACTTACTTTTTGTACTTGTTGCATAAATAACTATTTATCTGTTTATTCGTAAAAATAACATCCTGCCTGTAAAATTTTTAAAAACCTGTCCAAGCATTTAAGTAGGGCAGAAATAGTAGAGTTGATTGTTCGATCAAAACCCTGCCTGTGAGAGATTTCTACAACCAAACCTACTTTGATCATCAAATTTGCAATTAATTCTTATTTTATAAGTAAGACTGCGTTTCCATCTGAGAAAGAACAGTTTTGACCGACAATTTTGCAAATATGTACATAGGTCGATGTGGGCCTATTGAGTGGTCTTCAATATTCAATAACTAGAAAGCCATTTAAAATCGAAGACATATGAAACTTAAACTAACAGGCGGTAACAACTGACTGAGTGAATTGCACATACTTGCAATATATTAATAACATCTGTAACAACTATTATAAAAGCTGGTAGCCACAGTCAGATGACCTGTTCACTTTGTGACTGGTTTTGAGAAAAGTTGATTTAGCAGCTATACTTGAATTGTTCATCTGTTCTCTTTTCATATAGTTTTTTGTTGAGGCAAGTGTATTTTTATTTACCAAGTGAATTTTTTCCTTAGTGTAATGTTTAAGTGAACATTAATTGAAAAAATAAATATTGCATTTCTATTGTAGGTATATACTTTATTTACAGAACATCCAACACATAGTAAATTGTTATATTACGATTAAAAGTGTCACTGTTGTAGCAAGCAAATTTAAGAGACAGAAAGACACTTTCAATCCTAATAAAACATGCTATTTTTTCTGGAACCTTAATCTTCCATTTAATTATTAATTTATGCTTTGAAATTATTCAAACCAATTGAGCACTGTGGTGGAAGGTTACATTGAAGACTCAGTTTTGAATAAAGAAAATATTGCGAAAAGAATACTGAAAGTTAATAGTGGTACTGGTGGTTAATATACCACTTTCCTTTGTGATTTCTGATTTGAAAACATCAAAAAATAATATAACTATTAAGGAAAATGTGTCAGAATTGAATTAGGGTAGTGGCAGTTTCAATATTATTGTAAATATTGTTGAATAAATTTTTACTCATTTAAACTTGATTAACACTTTTAATCTAACGATTAAAAGTGTCTACTTTAGCTCCTAGGATTAAAAGTGAATACCTTTTATATCTCACCTGCACTCAGTTTATATGTGAACATATATATGAAGGAACAGTCAGTTCAATTGTCGGTAATCTCACCTATGGCATACTGATGAGGGCTAACCAGCCCCAAACCGGTCTATGTCTGATGGTGTGTCCGACAAGGGATCTTGGCTGTTCACACAAATACTTCAGGAGTAATTCAATGCCGGTCGGGGCATTAGTCCGCGGAGTAGTTGTTTCCTGCAGTATCATTTACAGTGAATACTTTTGTTGCTAAGATACTTTTCTTTTCACTAAAGAAAATGTCAAGCTTAGAGACACCTTACAGTAAAAAATGTGATAGTGTTGTGACGAATGCACAAAAAATTATTTTTTAATTCAAAGTTTATTGAGTACCTTCAGTTTTACTGAACTAGGACCAATAATTATAAATTCACTGCCACTTCGCTGATAGAGCTTCGATTCTGTTTCGCCTATTTCGTCCATTATTTATTAACTAAAATTGGCAATTTCTATCCTTTATAACATCTATATACCAATCGATCAAAGTCGACAATCGACCATATCGATCTGCAAGACAAGACAATACTTTTTTAAATGGTAACGGCTTATACCTGGAATAATATTGATACGACGTTGTTTCTTAAATATTTTCTGCGATATGTACTTACTACCATACTAGTTTAATTAGTAGTCAACAGAACATTCTCATTCCGCCATTAATCATTCATATAAATAACAAGACGGCACGATGTGCCTGCAATTAAGACTAGATGTATGACATTCCACGGGCCACGGCGTGTATATTAATTCTAAGACCCCTAACTACTGACCCTACAACATTAGCTTTCAGTGTCCGGAATCCCCGGAGTACGTTTCTGTGCTCTCCTCCCTTCTGTTGTTCCATCTTCTCAATAATTTATTGCACTGACCCACACATTATGCACGCCCCGCTGAGTTAATCAATTGAAAACGAGCTGCAATTTGTAAGTGCTCCTGGAATGTTTTTGTCTAAAAACTGTCAGATTCCGCTTGGAATGCGGTAGTAGAAATCTTATACGATGAAGAAAAACCGCCTGGAACGACTTTATTTACAATAAGACCTCGTTTCAGCAAAATTTCTGAAGCAAATTGATCGTTTTAGAAAGGAAAATCGATTTGAGGGTACCGTTTTTATAAGCAGATTTTCAATGAATTTCATAGCTGTTAGAAAGTTGGAAAGAATATCTCTTCACTGTGTCAATTGTATATATTTTTTCCGGGTTGTATACCAGTTTCTAGGCTTTGGAATATGAATCAGTTTCACCTGTTATGTTTTATCATAAAGTCTCCTGATTTTTACACATCAAAGGTGGTGACATTTTAGATATATTACACTTTAGATCTATATCACTCATATCAAATATCTCTAAAATTATAGAAAGCATTATAAAACACGGAATTGTAAAATTTTATGACATTTAATATTATATCAAAGGCAGTACAACTTTAGAGAAGGTAAGTCTACAGAAGGTGCAATATTTCAATTAACATCTCATGTTTTCAAGGCATTAGATAGAAAAATACCACTTTTGTGCTTATTTGTAGACTTTTCTAAGGCTTTCGTCAGAGTCTGCCATAAAGAACTTTTGTAAAGTTAAGTAAATTAAAATGTTTGACCTTCTGAAAAGTTATTTGAATGAATGAATTCAATACGTTAAAATAGATGGAAAGAGTAGTGATTTCAGAAAGATGAAATATGGAGTACCTCAGGGGACAGTACTGGGACCATTGCTATTTCCTTTATACAGTAATACGATTTGCAGATAATACTGAAATTTTATTTAAAGCTGTTTCCTGAAGTGAACTGAAAAATAAGGTTGATATAGAATTCGTAAAAATGAAGAAGTGATTTCGGTACAATACCTTAATATGTAAAAAAAACTGCATCTCTGCCTATTACTTCCTGCTCTAGTAACTTATTTGAAACGGAAGCATTAAATATTGACAGTGAAACAATTATACCTCAATACAAATCAGTCAGTCTAGCCAGGCGATTTCAAATATCCGACTTATCGCATTAACTTTTTTTGTGATGCAAGTATTTACATTAGTTTTTCTAATATCAAAAATCACTTACGTATACTATATCAACTCGCAGTTGACAGGTATCTTTTTAATTTATGGTGAAGTGAAAATGCTTTAGCAGAACAATTTCCCGGTAAACATGCGCCGAATGCAGCTACTTTTACAACGGTGTACAGTGAGTACAAGTGCAGTGCAAATGCAGACGTGACACGGGAAATTTGCAACCGAATCGTGGAGGAGATGGAGGTCCCGGGCGTCACGAGGCTCAATTATATCTGTACCATGTACAGAGTGTTAAAGTGTTAATACCAGGGGATTGAACGAGGAGGATCGGTATCATGGCCGCCACGATCTCCTGACTTTAAATCATTTGGACTTATTTTTGTGGGAATATTTAACAAATGCAGTATATTGCACCGAAGTGGACGCTATTAATGATTTACGCAAACATGTCATAGTTACTGCCAAAAACTTCAAAACAAGAAGCAGAAATATTTGTGTTAGTTTGTAGAAACTGGATGAAAGTGGCCCAAAATTTTGTTGTAACATCAAGCATGTCACATTTTACTAATTAAAACCACAATTATATTAATAAAATTAATAACAATAACGGCGACGTGAAACTAAATACCCTGTGGACAAAAGCACCCAACCAGCGTTGAATTACACCCACAATATCTACCCATATGTTCCTTATTATTAGCTTTTGTAACATTTTTTACTGTATTAGAAATGTATTTTAAGCTAATATAAATCAAATTTCCCACAATTCTTATCAATGAAGACATATGTATGTTCTCTGATACGAAACATCTAGGTATGTTAATGAACAATTCTACAGACAAAGCTCTATTCAATAATTATCTAAAGAAATTAATTTATCTAAATTTACTAACCTGCTTTAATGAAAACACTCTATAAATATCTAACTTCACTTTTGGCAGTGGGAACACGACAATTCAACCACAATAGATGAGATCTGATTTATATTAGCTTAAAATACCTATCTAATACAGTAAAAAATGTTACAAAAGCTAATAATAAGGAATATATGGGTAGATATTGTGGGTGTAATTCAACGCTGGTTGGGGCTTTTGTCCACAGAGTAGTTAGTTTCACACAATATTATTAATACCTAAAAATATATCAAAACTTTTACATAAAGGGTATCTAAACATTAATCAAGTAGGTATTGTCATATTTAATTCATTGACAAGCTAATGTCACTTTTGTCATTGTCGATATTTAATTTCAAATGATTTAAATTTATATAATAATTTTTATAGTTAGATATTTGACTCAACTTAAAGGAGGCCACCTGAAGAAGCAATCCTAAAAATGCAGAAATAGGTCAGATCTCATCTATTGTGTTTGAATTGTCGTGTTCCCACTGCCAAAAGTAAAGATAGATATTTATAGAGTGTTTTCATTAAACCAGGTTAGTAAATTTAGATAGAATAATTTCTTTAGATAATTATTGAATAGAGCTTTGTCTGTGGAATTGCTCATTAGCATACCTAGATATTTGGTATCAGAGAACATACATATGACTTCATTGATAAGAACTGTAGGAGATTTGATTTATATTAGCTTAAAATACCTTTCTAATACAGTAAAAAATATAATTTATTTCTTTCGTTTCAAATTTTTTTAAATTTTTTTGTCCTTTCGCCGGTTACACGTCTTTTCATCAGGTTTTTATAGTGGACCAGTTTCCAGTGCCGTGCGGAAGTGTATTTTTTAATCATTTTATAACTGCCCTACATGATTTTATTTTTACAAAATTGTATTTGTACATTCAAACATTGTTTTTTAGATAAGTTTTGAATCACTCTGTATAATATTTACGTCACATGAATGTACGTTTATAGTACGTTGTAACTGTCTAATGTGGAAAACGTGAGGAATGTGTTAACGATATTAATCATTTAATAAATTATATTCCGATTTAAAAAGTAAGTTTGGGAAAATTGTAAAATAGTTAAAAATTTCTTAGTTAAATGAATTTCAAATAATCTTGTATTTAATTTTCTAATTTATCTATAAATAATGATTAAGAATTGCCTCACTAGTTTAAAAAGTCACGAGCCGGCACTGATATTGACCTTTGGTTTTTAACGTCGTCCCGTATAAATATTTTCAGTTATGTATGTCAATTATACGCTTGAAATAATAAGGATATTTATGAACGAGACGATTTTGAGGACTACACC
Source organism: Monochamus saltuarius (assembly GCA_025584915.1). Classification (NCBI taxonomy): domain Eukaryota; kingdom Metazoa; phylum Arthropoda; class Insecta; order Coleoptera; family Cerambycidae; genus Monochamus; species Monochamus saltuarius. The sequence continues at coordinate 21,803,820 of CM046727.1, read as the reverse complement.
ACCACACACGTGGTCTGCATACTAAAATAAGCTGTCACAAATCCTTAGGATAATACAATAAATTATAAAACTTGTTGTCTGTGTAAATAGGAAGAGCGGAGGACATTTTCATTAAAAGACAATTTGTCAGGGGCTCAACAGGCGGCAACGCAAAGTTGTGTTAAAAATGACACATTTCACAACTGGCTATAAATGGGCCGTAAGAATTTTGGTAATTTGTCAGCGACTTTTGCAATTTGTTTTATATTCGGATTATACGGACAAAAATGTGAAGTTTACTTTAGGGTTTGATTAATCTAAACAGTAATTTTAAGAGAGAAAAAGAGATTTGCCAGGATTGTCTTTTTGCTTTTGTAGTATTATCTATATTAAAATTAATAGACAATAACTTGAATACAATTTGAATTAATAGTTAGTTGCTAAAATATGTGCACTAGCAATGGGAGCAATCATCAGTTAATAAGGTACACAGGTTGCATCAATTTATAAAAAATATTCTTAATAATATTTCGTATCTGTATGGTTTTATAGTAATTTTCTCATCTCACTCAATCACCTTACTTTTTTCTATAAACTATTTCAGTTTTTATATTATGTTAACTTAATACTACTCTTATTTAACTGACTGAAAATATACTTTTATACTCTTATACGGAGCTCATTCGCTGATATATAATTTTTTGAAAACTTCCTAAGCCCTCGAGAACGTATCTAGAACCAAATCGAATATAGCCTCAAATGTTATAAACGTCAAAATAAATGTTTTATAAAAATTACAAATTCGAAAGCAAACAGGGACATAATTAACAAACTAAAAGGTTATCTGAGCTTTCGTAACATTTCATAAATCCTTTCTTTGCCATTAGGACTCTGCAATACTCTTTTTAATAAACCATTCTGTTTTACTAAGGTATCCAATAGCATACAGAAATTTTTCAAAGACGAAAATTTATTAGAAATATTATTCCAGTTAGGTCTTTCCAAATTTTTAATCTTTCACTGCAATATAGCACCGAAGTCTGAATTTTCACTCTACTCTTTAGTAAGAATTATATTATCCCATTCACTCGGGCTTTGCAACTTAGTTCTTTGGCACAAAATTTGTCTTTTTCTCTTGTTTAATTCAGATTAGTTGTTAAAGTTACTATTATATGCTGTTATGTAATTTTCTTCTACTGATTTTTTCCTTTCTATTTCTTTCAACCGTGGAAACTTGTTTTTATAAGTATTTAACTTCCGCAGCAGTTGTTTATGTTTCAAGTTTTTCGACAGATCTTTTTTTTTTCATTTGAGCCTGAATTAATTTTATCTGATTGAAGAGTTCGGCATTAGTAACTTTAGTAAGTTTTATTTTCATTGTCAGTACAATTACTGGTTCTTTTGTGCCTCGATATTGGAACTCAGTTCTGGTTTGACTTTTTTGTTGCTTGTACTCCAATTATAAGGCTCCTTCTGATCTTAATTGAATATATTTCTAGGTCATTGATTCCTGATATGTTCCTTTGCTTCACAGTTCCATCAATGGAACCTGATAGGTTTTTGCATTCTGTACATGGTAAAATCACCATGTCCTTTATAGAAGTTATTCAATAAAACTTGCTGACTCTTCACAAACTTCTACATTCTTTTTAACTCCTCGTTGTTCTCCAGTTTGAAAACAAATTTGAAACGTTGTCTTCAGCCTTTTAATTGTGGTTGGTAAACGTGTTGTAGTATTGTAGGTGGTCTTCACCATACCTCATTCTCAAAGCTTGATAATTCTTTTGCTTATCTTCAGCTATCGTTCTTAAAGTCTCCATAGCTTCACCTTGTAGAGCGACTATTAGTGAGAAGATCTATTCTCCTTCTGATCAGTTATTGGCCAAGACAGCTGCCCCATGATGCTTTTCCATCAAACGTTGGCGATTTAATCCTTGTAGATAAAGAAATCAACTTTCAGTCTTAATTGACTTTAGATTTGTAACCTCATGCTCTAACTTAATTATACTCTCTTCTATGACTTGCACTTTGGCGACTTCATTCTATAACTTACGACACTTTCTATGTGCGATCTGGACTTTATCTTGCATAATTCCTCAATAGATTAATTTCTTTATCAACAGTTCCTTCAAACTCCTTGAGATTAATCTTAACTATTTCTTTTAAATTTTTATTATTTACTTCCTAATTATTTGTCATTTCTTCATATCCTCTTAACTATTGCTCATTTCCCCCTGACTGTTTTTCGTTTCTTTTTCAAATATTTAATCATTTTATCTTGGATAGCCTTTATTTCTTTTTTCATTTCTTAATCTCTAGAATAATAATTTTTTATTTCAATTTGTAATTAAACTCCATTACAATAACAATATTAAATTATTATACTCGCGTAAAGAATTCAGACACACATTTGTTTATATTGTAAACGTAATTTTCTATATTTGGTCGCATTAAAAACAATCAATTTGTCCGTATGACATAAGTCGTCTGAATTCTTGTCGCGAGTATCACCATTGAAGAGTGCCAGCTAGATATCAACCAAAATATTTCGCAAAAATTCATTTCCTGTATTACCTCTGGTTAAAAGTTGTGTATAGTAATATGTGTGGTCATCAAACTACTTTGTTTTCTTAAGAAGATGGTTGTTTTAGTAACACGAGCAGACTGGAAGTAGTAGCACGTGTTGGCTTCCGTTTATTCAGAGCTTTCTCCTAACTTCCGCCTAGCGGGTGGTCCACATATCTTTTATTCAATTTCAATTCGAAATTTGGTAACAAAACTCGTTAAAAATGATTTACAAACGATTTTTTAACAAAAGAGGTATATTTGAATCATAATTCCAGTAATTAAAATAAAAATAAGTGTTGTTGCACAACACCTACCTATAACATTTGCTTTGAATATTGTTGTTCCTTAAGATACAATTCTTCTTTTCGTTACTTTTTTCTTTTTATTAATTATAATGTACATACATATTTAGAGTATGTATTAAACTTATCATTTTTTATTTCTTTTTTAAATATTTTAAAAACTAGTGAGTGAAGTAATTTGATATGAGCACATGAATTAATGGAAACGTTTCCCAATATCTGAAGGCTTTTCTTAATATTTAGATGTTCTAGTGGCTGAGATATAGTAAAGTATTGATTGTATATTTTTCTAAAAGTTATATACAAACCCCTCTCTTAATTATTCGGTTATTTAAAATCTGACAAAGACATCAATCATTTTAATGAATTGATTTGAGTAAGTGAGAAGTTGACATTTCTTTCATTATATTTATTTGTAAATTTATTATACAGCCTGTAAACTGTTGTACACCCTGGAGAAAACTTGTAGATGCAATTTATTCTGCGATTTCAAACACGAAACAACTACTCTGTGGGTTAATGCCCCAACCGGCATTGAATTACACCTGAAAAACCTACAGCAACAGCCAATTCATTCGTCGGTGGCCTACCAGGCATATATAGGTTTCGATCATATTAGCTCTTATGAGTATGCCATAGGTGGGGTGACTGACGAACAATTTTACCTGTTTTTAAGTCTACCTAACCCAACACTAGGGACCATGAGTAACGCGCAGTAGCAGACCGACCTATAGCGGTCATTCGCTACTCCATGCCCGGCCTAACAGCCACAGACACAAAGCGTTCTGCAGCACAGTAGAAAAACATTGAAAGCTAGCGACCTCTATCGCAAAATGGCCATAACGATATGTTACAAACACGGAATTCCAGGAAACAACTACTCTGCGGGCTAATGCCCCGACCAGCATAAAGAAGATGTTTGGTATCAGAGAGCATACATATGACTTCATTCATAGGAATTGTAGGAGATTTGATATATATTAGCTTAAAATACCTTTCTAATACAACAAAAAATGATGTAAGGGAGTAGTCAAAGTTACCTGCTTTTCTCAAACGACAAAATGAGGGACATGTACCGAAAAAATAATAATAATAATAATACATTTATTGCAAAAAGTATACAAACGTTTTTCACAAAAGGACAGTGCATCAACAAAGTTGATTTACAGCACCTCCTGAGACAAAAACAGTAGAATAAAAAACAAATAAATACAGTAAATAAAATAATCAATGAGACAAAATGTAAACAGCAAAGAAAAAAAACAATAAAAAATAATTAAGACCTACATACATCAAACAATACCAAATCAGAGGAAAGTATATAATTTTATGTTTAACTGTTGACATTCACAAATTGTGATAATGGAGTGGTGAATTATTCATAACATAAGAAGCCAAATATAAAAATGAGTTTTGAAATTTTTCAGTTTTGTGAAGGAATACATGCTCTGCTACTCAGTAATCTCAAATTTTTAGTGTGAGATTCAGATCTCCATTCTATTTTATCACATAAGTATGTAGGTTTGATATTCTTTAAAATATTAAGTAGAAAACTGACAAAGTGAATGAGGAAATATGGAGTTATGTGACTAAACTGAGGGACAGTTGTAATAAAACGAACACAATAATTTTGTATTTTTTGCAGTCGGTGTTTATCGTCTTGAGAAAGGCAGGGGCCATATACAATATCAGCATAATTCAAATGAGATAGAACTAAAGATTCAGAAAGTAAAATTTTAGTCTGAGAATTTAGATACTTTTTAAAGCATTGCAACTGTTTTAAGGATAAAAATGCTTTCTTACATATATCAGTTACATGATTCAAAAAACTTAACGAGGAATCAAAAATTAAGATAAGACTTCTATCAACATTAGTTGAAGAAATATTTTCATTATTAATTAAAACGGAAAATTATCTAAACCTCGGAATTGAGTTGATGTTCCAAATAGAATGTTTTGACTTTTGTTAGGATTTACTAATAAAGTATTTTAATTATTTAATTATAAAATTCCCAATACCAAAACCAAGAACAATTTCGACTGTAGTAGCGGTAGTACTATCAACAGAAACATAAATGAATATATAGGCGGTTTAGGGATTTTGATAGGGGATCCACAGAGCCTAGTCCGAGAATAACACGCAGCTAACGTCGGGAATCTGCAAATTAATTCAATGACAGGTGAACAATCCCAAAATAACAATAGATTAAATAAATTTGAAGTATTTTTTATTAATTGTTCTTGGAATTTATGATGGGATTTTCTGAACTATAATATCATTTGTGAATTTTTGAATTAATTAAGGTACGTATACTGAGACTAGACCAGATACACACGAAAAAGCTTTCAAATTGTAGAAAAGCTGATATATGTAGCCCCATATGGGATCTGGAAAATGGCACGAATTATCCTCTCTTCGGCTTAGCAGGCCATGCTGGGCCAAATCGGATCTTAAACTAAAGAGAAATAAGACTTTAAAGTTGCATTTTTGTGCACTCTCTGTCCACCCCAGCGGTTGTTAGTTTAATTACTAGGGTAAAACGAGATATTCTTGCGTACGCGATTTCGATAAAGCGGACAAGAAAGTTTCTACACATTGAATTGTTAGAGTTTATTACTAATTTTTTTATCAGCTATAAAAGATTGAAAGAAATATAAAATTTTTAGATAGAAGAAAAACACATATCCTTTTGGGTTTTACTTTTCTATAACAATACCTATGTAGATATTTTTATTAATATCTTTTTGAATATAATTATTGAAGTTTGATTCTAATAAAATTTATAATTTATCATCAGTGAACCCTAATAGTTTTTCTAAGGAATAAACAAATATCAAAATTAAAGGCAAGGCAAAAACACATCACAATGAATAATTTTTAACAATCTTACAGCTAACTTTTGATTTATTATTTTATTTATTTTTTTAACTTCTATGTTTTTTATATTATATTTTTTCTTACATTATTTGCTTTATTAACTTCTTTCAGCTTTCCTTTTTATTTTATTTTATGGAATTTGTTTACTACATTTTTTAATTTGTTTTTTTCCCAATTCCTAAGAGGAAAATACAGGGACACCTTATACCAAGGGGTTCATCATGGCGATTTAATTCACGAACATGACAAAACCACGGATTAGTGGGTTATTTATATAATAGGGCTGGCGAAGAGTTTCTTATATCTATAGTTAAATACAATTTTTAAATATTTTAACAACAACTTATGTATCTAATTTTTTTTTTCTTTAGTTATATATTTATAAATATCTAAATATATTCTATAATCACCTAGTGCGAACAGTAGGTTAAAGGATTTCTCTATATTTAATTTATTCCACCGATCCAGTAAGGTTTTTACAGATGCTGTTTTGTTTTTGCATTCCAATATTATATGTTGAAATGTTCCTATCTCCCCGCAAATACAGTGATCTGTCGACGCCAAGTTTTTTTTTCTGTGTTCTGGGAAATTCCCATGATTTGTTCTTAGTCTGCATAATGTTTTTATATACTTATATTTTTAGGTATTAATAATATTGTGTGAAACTAACTACTCTGTGGACTAAAGCCACAACCAGCGTTGAATTACACCCACAATATCTACCCATATATTCTTTATTGTTAGCTTTTGTAATATTTTTTGCTATATTAGAAAGGTATTTTAAGCTAATATAAATCAAATATCCTACAGTTCCTATCATTAGCATACCTAGATGTTTGGTATCATAGAGCATACATATGACTTCATTGATAGGATTTATAGAAATACCTTTCTAATACCTACTGCATAATGTTCTTATGAAATTTTTCTCTCTGAGTTCCACTGTTTTAAAACAAGGTTGACTATTGGGATTTTGATTAATATCTTTGTACATATTGCTCTATTTATTTTGATTATATTCATATGTCCACTGTTAATGTTAAGTCTTTTAGTTTTATAAAAACATTTTCTTGCGTTCGTATCGTATTCGTATTTGTATTTAGACACAGGCCCAGAAAATTTTATCTAATTCTTCTCTTTATTCTATTGAATTGACGTTCTCATCGATGATCCACCAAATAAAATAATTTGTAGGTATAGTGGATACGTTTTGTTTTGGATTTGAATAAAAAGCGTTAATAAAAGTTTATAAAATCATTTAAAGGAAACATTTTTGACAGTTCCAACAGCCATTTAAATTTCGTTATTTTTTGTCACACAAATCACACAAATCACTCAATAATTTAAATATTTAACTGTACTGTTTAAGTTTGACAGCTTCATATTTCAAATAAATTTCAAAATGTCATGTTTTGGCAAAGCGAATTTTAATCATTTAAAGAAAAAAAAACAAAAACAGTCACAAATACACGAAGGCAATATTTGTGGAGTTTTGCTGTTAACAAAAATATTAGTTAAATGAGCATAGAATAACTTGCGTTGATGCTAAAAGATTGGGCGATCAATATAAGGAAGAATTCAACGAAACAGCAGTAAAGACTAACCAGGAAGAAACTGCAAACAGATGTAAACGTAGGACCAGTTCAGTTTAGTTAAGTTAGTCAAAAGTATACCGAATAATATTGTTCTGGAATGAAAATATCCTGAAGGTCTTACACATAAATTCTACCATATTAGGTACTGCTGTAGAATTAGTTTTGAAAAGTAACGATGGCGCTCTCCAACAAATCGAATCGGTGATCAAAACTTACCAAAACGGTTCAAAAAGCTGTACAAATAGTAGGTAAATGGTTCCTTGTTGGAAAAAATATTAAATCCTGTGAGGTTATTATTGACCTGAATGTAAAGAACAAAAAAATAATCATTCGAACAGGCCAACGGATGTTAACAAATTGGCAAAAAATAGTGTACAAGAAAAATCTATGAAAATTACTGGTCATAGTAAACCAAATTCTAAAAAACTATACTTTAACATCTCCAAGAACACCACAAATAGCCAATCTAATATTGCCATAAATTTTAATAACTGTATCTTTACCAGCTGTACTTTAATAAATAAATAGTTGTTTTATTGTATTACGTTTTATTGTCAAAACATTGTGTGACATTGACAAATGCCTCATAATTTTGTGTCAAATTTCTCAAGCAACGTGCTTTCCATTAGGGATGTTATAACTGATAATATAATAGTACTAATTAAAACTTAAGATGTTTTAAGATCATTTTTTACGTTATCTTCTACTACGTACCTATTTTCTAAAAATAGGGCTAGAGAAACTATAGCAATATCAGAGTTTGGTAAAAAAAGAAACTGTTATGGGCAGAAATATACAAGAAATTATATATAATTTCATTTCATGGAATATAATATTATCTATAAAAGAAAATTTCATTAAACGAAACAGCTAAAATTATAAAATATTTGGGTATTTTCACAACTGATGAAAATTAAAAAAATAAATAAAACTCTTTAACAACCTGTTAAGCAATTTTTGTCTAACTAAATTATCTTATATTTGCAAAAGCAAACGAAATATTAATTTTTAAAAAAATTACGATATTTTCTTTATTTATTGGGTAATTCTACTCAAACTTTGAAAAACAAAGTTTTCTTATAATACCTATAAACACTTGTCTTTTTGCGATAAATGTACAGAGCATTCTGAGCACCTGTGTCACTCTATTTTTTCTTTCATATTTTTTGAGGATAGAGATTTTTGGAAAATAATTAGTTCTTGTAAAACAAGCCCGACTGGCTTTGAAAAAGATATACTTGTTGCATGTCGCTAAAATGCACCATTTTAACGAAAACTGCGCTTAACATATTAGTTAAGCTTGGAGATCAATACATAAATTCTAACAAATTATTAATTAAAAAAATTATTACAGTTACTAATAATGTTGTTCTTGTAAAAAAGCATGAAACACAACACAGAGAAATATGACAACATGAAACACAAAACAACAAACAAACAAACAAAATAAAATTGATAAATCAAATAACCCAACCAAAACATCATGGGATATATTAAATACATTAACAAATCGGCGCAAAGCATTTAATAATTTTAGTATTTTGCATAATAATGAGAAAATTGAAAATCCTAACGTAGTGGCTTCTCAATTTAATAGTTATTTTATTGATGCGCCCTTAGGGGTTAGGAAACAAGTTTCTCCATCTAACAAGACTCCCATAGAAAATAATATCAAATATAATTGTAATACGATATATCTAAATCCTTTTGTGTATAATGAGATGTTAAATTATTAAATTCTAAACTAAAAAATAAAATATGCGCAGGTCCCGACAATGTCTCTCTGTCCATAACCACTTACAGCTGATATTAGAACCCATAACATATTTAGTTAATCTTTCATTTTCGGAGGGAAAATTTCCATCCTGTTTCAAAACAGATAGATAGATATGTATATAATAAGGAATTTAATATAGTTTCGATTTGTTTTTGCATTATAAATAAGTTCGGAAGTTTTTTGAAAGATGATTCCGTTAATTCTTATTATTCTATTAAAATATTTGTACTTAGTTAACTTTGTATACTATATTAAAATAATAAAAAAATGTGAAGTCTTGTAGAAAATAATCTCTAAATTTCTAGAAAGGAAATACATAGTTTGCTTGTAATATTTGTAGTTCTTGTCATTTTCCTGGATTAATCAGATTAAAACTTAATTTTAGATTATTTCTTCGTCAAATTTAATTTGCCAATTTCGAACATATTTTACTGTTCTGATATAACTACTCCTTTAATGTGTGCCTCTTTTGAAACCAATAATAATAATAATAATTACAATGTTGCATACCATACACAGTAAAAAATATCATTGAGTAACCTCAAACTCATTTATGAGTGTAATTATTTTGGTGTTGAATTTTGAGTAATTAAATGTTTTAATGCAGAAATGAGTTTATTGAAACAATTTTTTGTCAGGTGGTTTCTGGAAAAAACAACGAAATATATTGAAAATATCACTCAATTTTGGGTTTGTAGTAACACATAGTTCAGTAATCTAACTCAAAAGTCATTCAAAGTTACTCATAAAAGATTTATTTAGCTAACACATAACTGAGTGAATATTACTTAATGAATTGTGTTATTATTTTAACACAATCAGGTGTGGACTCGTTTTAACAATCAATTGTGTTGCTTTTGAGTCAAATTTTACTCAAAATTTTTTACGGTGTATAAACCAGTTTTTGTTCTCTACAGAATTGTCTGACTTCTAGACAACCATGTCTGGCTAGTAAATTATTATTGTTTTATCCACAAACAATAGAGTTACAGAAGTAATAAACATTAACATTCATCCTCCGTTACCTTTGTATTATTTTAAGGCAATTGTAAAGGTTACTTAAATATCTACGCTTCTCCTTGTTAAAAATCTGTTGATTTCGCTGATATAATTTTGTGCAAACAACCAAATCTACCTCAGCAAATCGGCCATATATTTATGTTTTGCGGAGAATGGTCTCCATGAAATAGGGGTTCGAACGCAAAGTAAAGGGTGGATTTAACCGGCCACTGTCCAAGGGGTGAATATATGAAGCAAGGGTTGAAAAGTACACTGTTAACGAAAACGGACCTTGTTAGTAAAATTTCACACAATGGTCCGTAATTCAAGTTGAACTATGAAGCAGACAATGGGACTGAAACAAAAGGAAGTAACGCTAGGCATTTGTTATATTCATTCTCGTGTATCTTGTAATTCGGTGCTAGTATGTAGTGTAGTATAGTAGATAGGTTTATTTTTTAATGCAGTGACTTGTTGTTAAATTTGTATATAACTGATGGAGTAGAGAAGATTTAAACATTATACTGTTTTATTATAAAACATGAAATTAGAATAGCTAATTATATCACTAGGGAGGAGTGTCACTTTTATTCACGCGGATTTTTTTACTAAAAATGTAAGAGAAGAAAAGACATTGTATTTGCGAGGAATGTATCTGATTTTGTCTACTACATACCTTGCCATACATTATTTCTATAAATAAAATTATTTATTTTGATTGAAAACTAATTTTATTGAATCAACAGCATAACAAATACACTTATATATAAGTATATATAAGTATACAGGGTGAGTCAGTCATAATGTCATTAATTTTAACCACGTATTCGGGAGGCCTAGTAAAGGCAGAAAATCGAAAACAACATTTTTTTACTCGACCTTTAAAATAATAAATAAATCACCCTATAAAAATCAGTAACACGACGCTCCTGGTGCGCACCCATACGAGAATCGAATACCGTATCAAACCATCGATGCCACGTTTACATACATAATATCGTCTAACACATCAGCGTGTTAATCAAATTTACCTCCATTTAGCACTCTGCATTTCCCGCATTTCTTTCCCCCATATTTGTAGATCATGCCACACATTTGGAGGGGGATGGAGAGAATACAAGCAGTAAGCAGTAGTTTGTTTATTTAGGCCTCACCTCACGTATTTGGCGTAAATTCACAACGCATAATTTTACGAATTCCGAATATGTGGAAATGGTAGTGTTATACGGAGAATGTTTACGAAATGCGACTGATCCTAATTTTATTAATAAAGTGCTATGGACGGATAAATGCAGTTTTACTTGAACTGTGAGCTGTAAACAGGTTAGTGCCATACTACTTGAAAAACAATAAATTTCTAGGACTACAAACTGAATAATTAGTTATAGTTACGAGTAATACCAAAAATTTATGTTTATTTGTAAAACGTAGTGAAAACGTAATATCAAAATTATTAAAATGTAATAACCTAACATCGAAAACATTTATTTATTATCTACATTTGTTTTTATTAACAAATAAATCAATATTTAAGGAAAATTCACTCATGTATCTAGATTAAAGAAAAATTGTTTTACTTCTTGTCGTTAAATAACAGTACAAAAACTAGGTAACTAGGTTATTGACCTAATAATACGGTAAAAAATATTACAACTTGACAACATTGCATCAGGTCGACATTGAATTGAACTGTGAGCTGTAAACGACCAAGGCTGTCAGCGGTCAGTGACAGTCTGAAAAGGGGGTTTAAATAATGATTTGAAAATATTTTTTTTCGGCGTAAATATGCATTTAGATTTTTTTTAATCACGTATTCGCATTATACTCATTATTCTCTATCTCCTCTTAAAATTAATGACATTATGACTGACTCACCCTGTATACTATTTTTTATTTAATTTTCAGTATTTATTACATTTATAAGAATTGTGCAGTTATGAGCACTAATATGAACACCATGAACAGAAGAATGTGAAGCATTTGCAGCTTCAATATATGAAGTATTGCTAGGTTGATTTTCATTAATAAATTCTATGAAATTCAGAACTAGTCCCCCAGTAAATTATTAAATGTTTTAAATGTGTATATGCTAATGCAAAATAAACATTTAAAATATAATGTTTATCCATTATATTTCTCAGATTTCTGATTGCGTAATAGGCAGTATTTAATTTCTTTACGAGATGCTCAATATGAACCGACCAAGTAAGTTGCTCATCAATGAAAAGTCCTAAAAACTTTGTGTGTTGTGCTTTCTCAATGATCGTGTTGTTTAACGAAACTACTATATTAGGGCATACTCGTCTTTTAAAAGAAAGAATGAGTCTTTGTTGGATTAATAATAAGTTAAGTAATAATAATACACTGTGGTTGCACTAAAAGGCTAATATTATGTAGGTACCTGTATCAAAATAAATTTTTATATTTTATTCTGATGCAGCTTATGACGTTACTAGTGCAATTTAGAAACTGGTCGATTTCTAATTTTGGATGTTCGAAATTAAATAAACACTGGCGCATTCGGCAGTTTCTTGAATGTGTACTTGTAGTTTAACTTTTACTAAACAAAATGTATGATTTTGTACTAAATATACTTTCTAGTACTTACAGTGTTTTTCTAACTACTTTACGAAAAAAAGTTTCCTACCTGCTTTTATAGATGGTAAATATATGTTTAGTTTAGTTTAATTCAGAGGTGGCATGTTTAAAAAGCAGTGATTCTGAATTATAATGAATTTTGGATATAAATTTTACCATAAGTTTATATTATCTTATAGTCGGGTTTCGATACAGTAAGAGAATGCCCCATTTATAAATTTGCTCATAATTTATAGCTGTTGACACGAAGAAAAATACTAATCATCTGTAAATTCTTCATATAAAACCGTATGTTCTCCATACCTCGCAGAGTATACCTGATTACTCAGATTCAGTTTCTTATTTCAGGAATCCGCTTGTCCTTCTGTTTCAGACTCACAAAAATGGGTGAATACTTCCATATTTTGTTATGCTCTATGCATAATATTTACTGATATTTTCTGGTTTACATTAGGTATACCTACCTACCTAATATTAAGAACAAATTAAGTACCTATATGCATTTTTACGTAATAAAATTAACAAATTTCAGGAATAATGTGATAATACAATATACTACTTTGGAACTATTTAATTTTACTCAATTTATTATGAAATTTTAAATAATTTATCGTATTTCTTGTACTCGAACTGTTGTACATGCGCAGATGCACATCAATCATACCTCTAACTTAATGCGTTTTAGTTGTGTTAACTTGTGGTATACAAACATATACGGTTCATTATTAAGAATTTTTTGTGGGATATTCAAAAAAGTATAAGATTATATTTTGTATCATGTGAATTTGCAGCTTATGCCAATATAAATTTAATACAATTAATAAATATAATATTTACATAGAAACTGAAATGGTACGTTTAGTTTAGATGCATCAAAACTGCCTGTTTATCCATACTGTAAAATATGAATATTTTTTAACTGAGATGTTCAGTTTAACGCATTCATGCATGTTGGTAATTAACATTAATTGGATCAATAAAAGCCTTTTGACAATATATTTTAATACATCAAATTTCTCTCTATTCTATCACCGTTTAAGTATTCATATTTTTCAAACATTTTGGCGCACGCTAACCCTAACAATGCTGTTTTTACATATAGTTTGCAACTAGTATAAATCGTTTTGGCCTTAAAAATATAAGGTGGTTTGTTGTTACATGTATTTCAGGGACACTTTATACAGGGTGCTTTTCAAGTACAGGTAAAAATCTAGGACCGCATTCTGTGGCCAATAGTAAGGGTTTTCTTGTTATATAAAAGTGGGGTTTTAGAACATCTATTGTGCTTGTCAAATATTAAAAGGAAAATCAGTTTTCCATTTTTAATTTCTACACCGCTTGAGATAATTTAACCAAATTTGGTGTGCATATTTAGTATGGCAGTAGGCATAAAACAAAAAATATATATATCACCCTGTATAATATTACAAATAGAATAGATCAACATATGCGACATTGTATTATCTTAACTTTATGTTACTTTGCATTTTTTTATATTCCAAACCGATTAACAACATAATTAATGTATTTAATCAAGTACATTTTCACACAGTTACTTAAATATTTTAGTGGGGGTATACAAAACAATAATAATAATAAGTTGTCATCTTATTTAATATTGTGTGGTTAAATTAAGCTATTTTTAAAAAGATTTAGTTTTAGTAATGACTTGTGCATATTCAAATGCTGAAATGGCCAATTTGGTTTACATTTATGGCCTTGCAGATGGAATTTTAATGAAGAATAACAATAACTTAAAACAAGAAACTTTGGTAAAATCTTTAATGTTATAGCAGCCTAAATAAAATAAAATGGAATATTACTCATGCAAACGTGACCAAATCATAAAAAATCCTACATTCTAAAAAAACATAGAAACAAACAAAAACAAAAGTAACAAGAAATAACTGTAATAAAAATTAAAACTCTTACCTCTTAACTGTTATTTTTAACTGGAATATTAACTAACAGTACGGGGCTCCCCTACATTTTAGTTTGACTGATCGTGACTTTTTAAACGAAATTCGGTAATAACGTGATCGAACAGCAGGGCACTCAAGAACCAGGTCAAACTTGACCACCCAGATCAGTCGATAGTAACCCTATTGATTTTTATGTTTGGGGACATTTTAAGACATTAGTTTACAAGATTCACATTGAATCTGATGAGCACTTACGTCAACAAATTATAGCTGGTTTTGATGTGATAAAAATAAAAATAATAATAAATAATAATAATAATAATAATAATAATAATAATAAATAATAAATAAAATTTTGTCACGTGTTCGAGTTAAAGTTTCAAGGTGACCAGAGACATGAGTTTTGGCTGAAAGTGTCAATTTTCAATATTTGTTATAATAAATCATAGTAAAGTAATTCTATTGCTAATTAATTATTTTGTTATTATTTTATGTAACATAATGACTATCGTAAAAATGCACTTCAAATAAATCAATTTTGTTACTAATTGTTGTAGTAGGTTGTAGTTTGGAGTAACTGTAAAGAAACATAAAGTTATGATAATACAATGACGCATATGATGAGCTATAACACTTCCACCTTTGGTAAGTTTCTGAAGCTGGTATTTTTTTTTCCTGCCAACTTTCATATTCAATATGCGCACGGAATTTGGTTAAATTATCTAAAACGGTTTAGATAACTCATTTTTTTATGTTTGTTACGCTGTAGCTGGACAATGGCTGACCCTACATTTATATAACAAAATATCCTTATTTTGGCCACAGAATAAGAAGAAACACCTTGTACAGTCTCGTTTTTCAGATTAACACCTTTGGAAATGCAAGGAGGCTGCGGAATTTCGGCAAGCCAATTTTTTTACAAGTTTTTCCAGAAAGTGGTATCAGGGTTTTGTTTATCAAAAGATGATATTACCAATCTATGCAGCACACATCAAAACACCCATATACCAAATTTGATCGAGAAATATCTATTGCATATTTTTTCTGGGGTGACAATTATAAATTATAATAAGGTCAAAGATTGCCATGAAAGTGAAAACAAATACCGATCGGACAAAGAGAAAACATACACTACAAGTTTAACGCTTTTAATTGCGGTCACAGTAAAAATAATGAACAATAGATTTTTTTGTACGATAATTTTAAATTTAAGAAGACAATTGGAAAAATGAGTTTACCTGGAAGGAGGTATGGCGGTAAAATTTAAATTAAATTAACCTTTTGTAATTTTTTCTTAGCAGTTTAGTATTCATAATTTATTACATAACTTTTACTGTGGCCGCAATTGAAAGTGTTAAACTTGTAGTGTATGTTTTCTCTTTGTCCGATCGGTATTTGTTTTCACTTTCATGGTAATCTTTGACCTTATTATAATTTTACTCACATTTGGTATATGTGTATTTTAACGGGTGCTCAATAGCCTGATAATATTATGTTTTGATAAAAAATGCCTAATAAGACTTTCTGGAAAAACGACCCTATTAAAAATCGTAGTAAGCTAGGCTTTTGTCACATCAATAAAATGGTCAAGGCTGTAATGTTCGCAATTTTACAAAGCCGTTCACGCGCTTTCATATTTCTCCTCCATGGAAATTCGTATTAAGATGGAGCAAGTTTTAATTAACTAATAAAAGTCTATTTTACTAGACAGCAGAGCTATATTTAAAAAATTAGATCTAAACAATATTTTGGTCGCAATATTGCCCACATTTAGGACTGCGGTGAGATGTTCTAAGCACTATTATAAAAAAGAAAGCTGTAGGCCAGTAAATCAAGTCTTCATATAACAGACAATTGCCTCAGATTTCAATTTTTTGCATTTATATTCATGAAATCTGTCCGCCAAGAAGACATGTTTTGCTAAATTTCTGCATACAATTGCCTAACTTACAGGGGCACGAAGTTAAAGTTGCTGTTGAAGGTGCTGCTGATGGGCGGAGCCTGATAAAAGCTACACTGTTTGGCCGAACATTATACCCTTAATTGAATATACCTCCCTTCAGGGAGAGTACTAATTGAAAAAAAGTTAGCTTGTGGAAATTCTACAACCTTTTCACATTTCTAGAGGTGTTAATCTGTGTACTGGACACACAGTATATTGCTTACCGACCGTAACCGGTTTGATGTAGAAAAAGACTAACACTAGAACACTGACATTTCATAAATACATCAGCGTAACCTAATTCGTGCAACAAAAATAGTGTTTGCGATATTCAACCCACGTTTTATTTTTATAGTTGCAAGGCATTATCACATTTTCCAGATGTTCACGTTTGCGGCGGGATCCGTGTAATAATTTGCCGCCTCGTTTGAGGGGATTCCGGAGATAGCAACTTATGTAAACAGGGCAGCGGGCACGTGTGAAAAATCAACGCAAATGTGTCACGTACTGTCACATTATTCAAGTATAACGTGTAAACTATCGTTGACCACCGATAATGTCCCTTCAACATCTGTCCCATTGGTGTAACAGTAATAATCTAACACATGTTGGTTGTGCCGCATTAGACATTATACATAATAGCGTCGATTGACTTGATTGGAACTCTCTAGTGATTGTGATAGTAACGTAACAATCCGCTCAAAACTAAACCCTACTGTTATAAAAGTTTAAACAGTTGTTGTATTTCTTTAATTCAGACTCATCTTGACAAATATTCTCAATTTATAAATATGAACTAACAAAAATATTGAGAATTGGGTATACCTACATCCAAATCAATTATTATTTCTACACAGATAAAATGATGGCAAATTTAAACGTTTATTCACATCATACATTAATGTAAAAATTCAAGATCTATACTGTATTACAAGAATCTTCGTGTGAATATCGTATATTTGCATCTCTCATGGAAAATTACATAACTTTTTTGTAACAATACATCTATAGCCTGTTTAAAAATGAAAGAGAGTAATAAAAGCTTATTATGTATGCAAATCGTAAATAAATGTAGTACTGGTGCTTATATTCAATATTTTTATATTATGTATTATCGGTATAGATGAGGTGTACTTTTAAAAAAACTTTGTGTGACCGGTTTGTACTAAATTGTAGCAGGTAGCTAAAATTTAATCCCCGACAATTCGTCTTTGTCTATGCCGCTTCAATTTCTCGGTCCATTTCTCTTATAAGTAAACAATATAAAAACAGCATTTCAAAACATGAGGCTACTTTAAGCATCATAACCGGGTTAAGAAGGTATTTAGTAATTCAAATAAATTTATGCAATATTATTATCAAAATATTTATTTAAATTTAATGAATAGACTTTTATTCGACACAAAGATATATGTATTTTGAAAATTCAAATTATGGTGAGTAAATGTAGTGTTGTATAAATGTACAATAATATATTATTTAACGAGCAGTAATGCAGTTATGACCATTACCGCATGTTGAATACTTTATCTACGACTATAACATATTTTTTAGGACTATTATTAGAAATTGATTTGAAAACGTCAAAATTATTTTGTTAAAATATCAAATGACATTAGTCCCCTCAATGATAATAATTGACAGTTCCGCCTACTGACAGGCGTTGGCAATTTAATAATTTTAAAATCTTTTAATTATTCATTCCTTTCCACTTGTTAAAAATTCTTTCCATTTTACACCAATGGAACGTATTTATTGGCTTAAAAATTTCCAAGAATTTACTGCGTACACTATTTACATACCGAATTATCATTGTAGAAGCCCAGCGTTAGTTATAATAACTCACTATAAAAACTCACGCTATTTGTTTATTGATACTATTAATTGCTCAAAAGCAGTTGAATAATTAATATATAAATTAATAGGAGTAGATAAAGAAAATAAAAAAGTAGGTATATTAAAATTCATCATATTCTGATGAGTTATCTTCGTCTACTAGATTGATAACGATAGGTTCCACAGTAACGGCAATTAAATTATCGAGTTCCCATATTTTCTCCTCTTCTTTTTGTACATGATGTATACATCTTTGCCAGTTATCTGCAGTTACTCGTTCCAAGGAACTTTTTAACAAAATTTACACATCACTTAATTTAAAGGTCGTATTATTTCGCGCTACATCTCCTTTTACCTGAGCCCAGACTAATTCGATTGGGTTAAGTTCACAGTGATAAGATGGTAACCATAGTACCGTTATTTGGCGATTTGTTGCCATTTCATCAATAACATATTTTTTCTGATCTTTATTAAGATTGACAAGTATCAAAAGTTCCTTTTTCACCATATTTGTTTCAAAAGAAATGTTTTTTCCGGATAACCATTGAATTATATCGTCTTTCCTCCAAGTAGTCGTAGGCGTCCGCTCGGTCTGCCGTGAATGGTAACTGCCATTATTCATGGCAATTACAGACCTCGTAGGAATAAGATCCAATATCTGTGTAAAATACTCTTCGAAATCATCTGCGATCATGTCTTCGTGATAGTCACCTGTATTTTTAGATTCAAATAAAAGTAAACCGCCATCTACAAAACCACTGGCACTACCTATATGTGTTACTATTAATCTTCGCCCTTTGCCTGAAGGTGCCTTGAACCCTGTTGAAAGTCCAAAAATGATTGTCGAAAACTTTTTACATCTTTATCTTGCCATACTTTTGTTACAGTATATCCCTCGTTGACCCAAGTTTCGTCTAGATAATAAATATTCCTCTCTTCGTCACGGAATGTTCTAATTGATCTTAAGTAGAATCTTCGCCAACAAATAATTTCATCTTTATAGATAAGAACTGACTTCCTGCTCTGCTTTTCCCAGCAAAAATTCAACTCTCGTAAGATGGCCCATAATTTGCTTCTACTGATTTTTGGCAAATCGTTGTCCTCTGAAAGTTCACTTAAAATTTTGTTTAGCGTTGGTATTTTTTTTAAAATAAAATGAGTGTACCTTTCTGCGAATGACATTTTTGAAGAAATCATCTATAACGACTTCTGACCTCCTGCAGATGATTTTGGGGATTTAAAGTATCTTGTTCATTTTTGTTTCCTTTAAAAGTCGTGTAAAAGAGTAGATAGTCGATTTTCCAATCCCTGTCATTTTGGAACACTTTTCCATGATGTCGTCAATACTGTTGGTAGGATTTTGGTGTTTCAATACATTAAATACATTTAATATAATAATCTAATTCTGAGACAGCACACATCTTATCACGCATTTAGCAGGTACGTAATCTGATAAGCTCGACATTTTACCCAAACAATATTATATCCACTGGCACAATAGCCATTAAACACAAGTATAATTTTACTCTACTGTACTGCACGTCTTCGTCTATTCAGCTCTAAGACTGGATTGATCTGTCACAATACACTGGCTCCTGCCCTATGATGTATCCATTAAAATATGCTAATGTACACCCATTACGTCTTAGTATTAGTGCTACCCGATAATTATCTGAAACGAAATATTACTACGCCCATGGCCCGTTCTTATCTCGGGGTTTTATTACTCTTTTTCATTTCCAAACAGACTATAGTAAAACAAGTTATTTTATTGTACCCAGTAGGGGCTGAGTTTTGGAAACCTCCTCCCCCCTATGGGTTAAGTATTATAAATTTAAATTGGAAGACAAAATTTAATATCCTTTAATTTTGCATTGAATTGGGTATAAAATCAAGGCAATAAGAAATAGCTTATAAATTCATATATTTTTCTTTTATATAAGTCACCCTGTCGAAGTTATGACCCATTAAGAGGAGGGGTATGATAACTGTTATTTAACTCCAAATGATAATAATACAAACAGCAATATTTGCTATCAAAGGACCATGAACTGTCATCAAATGCAACATGATGGAAACCTACTAGATATCAATGGATAAATTATGATTATTAAATGAATTGGATAGGAAACTATGTACGTGTAGGGCCTTTATTTTTTACTCAAAAATTGTACTACATATCAAAACATTGCAAAAGACAAAAAACTAAACTAAATTCAATAGGCATTCAAAACGATTTTTTTTCCAATCGAAATACATAACCCCAAAAAATGTAATAAATAATGCCTATATGGCACAATGCATCACCCTAAACATCTTATCGGTAGTGAGTGAAAATGTAGTTTTACCAGTTTGTAACCAAATAATGAAAAACGAATGCAAAAAATGGAGCTAACTGGATTAACTGTTACTTACCTATCAGGTATTATTACTAATAAGAATGTTAATTTTGTCGTTTCTGCATTTACAAACACTGCAAACGACCGCATGGTAGTTCTTGACAGATGTAATGTCAACTATTAGTTGCGTCAAATTAGCATTTCACTTGCAACTTTGCAGAGAAATCCGATTGAGATGCGGTTTTCAGCAAAATGTTCAGGAATTGTTTATAACAAAGGTACATCTAACCTCTGTACGCTCGCAAATTTTTAATTGTTTATTTAACAAATGATCCATTTTGTTGAACATATGGCAAATGTCACACACGATTCAACGATAATGTTTGGAAAATGTTCTCTCGGGGTTTTCGAGCTCCCTCTTTATCACTTTCGTGTTAGCTATTATTTATTGCTAAATTGTTGTAATTGAGCTAATTAACAAATAAATTAAAAACTCCACCCCGAAGTCACTAGAGAACGGATTTTTCCAGGAATTCTGGCTTATTAAGGCAAACCATTGGCACAAGATGTTTACAAATATAGTTGTTTATTGTTCAATTGTTGCAACCTCGCTAATTAACAAATTAATCCGCCGGAAATCACTAGAAAAACAGATTTTTTTGCAATAACTCTAGGATGATGAGGAGAAGCATTGCCACAAAGTAATTGCAAATATAATTGTTTATTGTTCGATTGTTGCAACCTCGCTAATTAACAAATTAATAACTCTACTCCCGGAATCGTTAGAGAACCAGATTTTTTTTGCAATAACTGTGCAATTGTGCCGATGGTTTGCCTTAATAAGCCAGAAATCCTGGAAAAATTCCGGTTCTCTAGTGATTTCGGGGGTGGAGTTTTTAATTTGTTAATTAGCCCAGTTACAACACTTTAGCAATAAATAATAAAGCTAACACCAAAGTGATAAAGAGGGACCTCGAAAATCCCCGAGAAAACATTTTCTAGACATTTTCGTTGAATCGTGTGTGACATTTGCCATATGTTCAACAAAAATGGATCATTTGTTAAATAAACAATTAAAAATTTGCTAGCGTACAGAGGTTAGATGTACCTTTGTTATAAACAATTCCTGAACATTTTGCAGTAAACCGCATCTCAATCGGACCTCTATGCAAAAAGTTGCAAGTGAAATGCTAATTTGACGCAACTAATAGTTGACATTACATCTGTCAATAACTACCATGCGGTCGTTGCAGTGTTTCTAAATGCAGAAACGACAAAAATTAACATTCTTATTAGTAATAATACCTGATAGGTAAGTAACAGTTAATCCAGTTAGCTCCAGTATTTTGCATTCGTTTTTCATTATTTGGTTACAAACTGGTAAAACTACATTTTCACTCACTACCGATAAACACACTTCCCGTAGGTACAGTTGTTAGATACAATGCCTATGTATTATAACAAAATCGAAGAAAGGGATGAGTAGGTAGGTTCTAATAGATAACAGAAAACGTTTAACACCCGCGGCAGTCTTGTCCCATAACCTAGAAAAACAAACCGGCGCACTATATTGTGGGAAAATATCTGTACCCGACACATATTCCTTTATTTATTAACTATAAAACGTTTAAAATAAGGCACTAAAAACTGAAGAACACAAAACTACAACGTAAACACAGGAATTAAATTATAACATGACAGCGAATCGACTCGAATGGACCGACTGCCGACTGTGGCCGACTGTTGCATGACGGTTGCTTGCTGGTTGCATACTCTGATTTTCGCATTGGCGGCGTTAAATAAGGATTTAATATAATATCGAAAAAATTTTGTTTGCGCTTTATAAATAGGTTTGGAAATTTTTTGAAAGGAAATTCTGTTAATTCTAATTTTTTTCTATGCCCTCTTAAAATATTTGTACTTAGTCATAGTCAACCCTGTATAAAAAAATTGTCTATGAAGGACCCGTATTAAAATCGGTCGAACAATCTACTCTCAATTTTTTTGCACATTATTCAGAATCACCCTGTATATTAGGTACCTATATAAAAAATCGTCGCAATGCCCAGCGCCGGTTTTATATTATGGTAAATTATTGCCTTAACTTCGAGCCAAAGTTGGCTAGAATAACATACTTTTTACACAACTAACTTTTATTCAGTCGTTTGAGACAAAATCGCATTTCCCATGTTAAATGAGTCACCCTGTATATAAAGACGAAGTTAAAATTGTGCCTCAAACAAATAACTTCTGATAAAACACCCTTAATAGATTATAGATTTCAGGTCCTTCTGACAAATGTTATATAGAAGAACGTAAAACATTTATACGTTTGGGAGGATCAGATGCCTCTTTGAAATACTTTCCAGCAGAGCACCTCCCCGTCGCATAAAAAATTCAGACTGCAATTTTAAAGAACTCGCCGAAAAAGTCTATTCCTGAACCGGAATCAAACATGTGGTCCATGTGTGTTTCATTCGGCTGCTGCGCTACAGATGGCACGAGCACCCCTTTTTTAATTCGGAGCCTGCAGAGGAAGGGGTTAACGGTCGAATGTGGATTACATTGCAAATACTGACTCGCCGGCTGGGAGCAAATTTATTTTAACAATTTGGAAGTAATAACACGCACGCTGTTCGATGGAACAGTTGATGAAATAAAAAAATATCATGTGATATAGGCAAAACTAAATTCTATACTGCAGGTGTATCAGATACTAATTGAATAGGCATTTTATCAAGTTCGTATTAGTGTAATTGTTTGCGATTTAAATTTCCCTCAAATAAAATAATAAGTTTTAGAAAGTGTTTGTACATCACGCCTTTATTTTCAATAATTACATTCAAATACCTACAAACAGAAGTAAACATATCTTGTCCTAGTAAGTACTAGGTTTATTTATACAGGGTGTTCTGAAAAAAGTCTGTCAGGTCAATTGTTACAAGTTACAGCTTATCAAAGTTCAACTTTTTATTTTACTTCTTAAGTAACTTATTTAATTCAAGTTCATTATCTCATTTGGCACACCCACTAAGTAGATCAAGCTCTATTGGACCAGTTTTATTATGCGCCGCTAGAGGGCACTTTACCTGAATGACCTAAGAATTAGTTTTATTCATAACTCTTTTCTTGCTAGCCATCACAGAAATTTAAACATTATTGAAAAGAGAAACAATATCAGAAAAAAAGTACATAATCTTTATTGATGCCGGTAAATGTAACCGCTTAGCAGGAAATCGCTATTAAGATTTTATTAAACAAATTTTTAATAATTATTTCTGTAATCAATCAAGTTGCCATGCTTCAATAAATGTCATTAGTAATTTTGGTGTTACTAATTGTAACGAAAATTGTTTAAAACAGGTATAAGTTTGATTTTTCACCATAATAATTTGATACATGGCTCAGCAATACTCAAGTAGGTATTAAATACCGTGGCATGCATTTTTGTTACGGACAAGTAAATAGTAATGCAAAACAAGCGCGTGGGAATGACATATACACATATCCTAATAGAAGATTACCAGATGCCCATTCCTAGGCGTCTGGGAGAGCACGATTCTTTTAAAAATGATAATTATGACACATGAAGATTAAGAACCACGAGAACTGCAGAAGGAGAAGAAGGAGTGCTAGATGCAGTAGAAATAAATTCAGCTATAAGTAGGTACATGAAGAATTATTACTCAGGAGGAGGTATTGCTCATTCTTTAGTTTTCCAAGCACTTTATCATCCAAGATTCAATGTATCGTTTACGGCTACGTATACGATGAGGATAATGTATTTATTGATAATATTTAATTTTAGTTGCTGATGAAGATGGTTTTACAAGAGATGGTATTACAAAGCCGAAAAAGAAAATGGTAAAAATCAAACATACCTACTTTAAACAATTTTCGTTACAATTTGTAAGACTAAAATTACTAATGACAATTATTTGAACCATGGCAACTTGATTAATTAGAAAATGAATTTTCAAAAATTTGATGTTTATTAAAACTTTAACAGAAACTTCTTGCTAAACGGTTACATTTATCGGCTTTAATAAAGAGTACTCAATGCCTTCTGATATTGTTTCTCTTTTCAGTAATGTTTAAATCTCTGTGATGACTAGCAAGAAAAAGTTATGAATAAAACTAACTTTGAGTTTTAGGTAAAGTGCCCTCTAGCGGCGCATGATAAATTTTCTTTGACTGGTTCAATAGAGCTGGGTGTGCCAAATGATAGAATAATCGACCTTGAATAAGTTATTTAAAAGAAAAATAAAAATTGAATTTGACAAGTTGTAACTTGCAAACAATTGGCAATTCGAAAAAAACATAACATACTGCTTTTATGTAATCCTCCTCCTCCCGGAGTTTCTGATGGACTTTCAGAACACTGTTTGTTCATAGATTTCAGTACCTACCTAAAATACTAATAAATAAATTTGTGTGGCTAATTACATGTCTTAAATGGAGTAAAACCTCTTTTTCTCTAGAAAATCGGTCCTATCGAATCATTGTCCGAGATGGCTTAGATCTGTCAACTACCATGCGGTTGTTCTCTAAAGCGTTATCAAATGTAAAAACGACGAAAATAAACATTTTTGTTAATAATAATAATAATATACAGATTCGGAAATTGCGGATCTTTACAGAGAAAGTAGAAATTGCCGCTTTATCCCAGGGGAGGTACGAAGTATAAGTGGCGCGGCGCCGTGCATTGGTCTAGCATTCCCCACTACTACGGTAATCGGTTCCGTATCGCCAACGCCAATTCGCCATTGCAAATCTAACTGTCCGGTCAACTGATGCCAGTGTTGTCAGGTCTCATGCTTTTGCATGAGATCTCATGCATTCCGAGGAAATCTCATCAAAAAGAAATAATAAAATTATTAAAATTACTCTTTGAAATCTACCAAAACAAAGACCTAACGAGAAATAAAGGCAAAATCGAGGGCAAAATTGAATAGATAGAGGTAGGTATCTACAATATGTGGGTACTTGAAATGTCCTTTATTGTAGACTGCTCTCTTAATAATTAGCAATGAATACATAAACGGGTATGACAGTCGACGGATATGCGGTGTGTGTGCTGTATTCACGCTGTATTGCAGTGATTCTTAACTCTATTCCGTAAGGGTACCTACATTTTCTGGAAACAACAGATTTTACGACCCGTGAGTCACCCTGCGTCACGTCAACAGCGCCTCAACGTTCGCCCGGCCTAACAATAAAATAAATTAGAAAGGTTACGTGGTTAATAACTTTTAAGTAAGTACCTGTAACTACCTACTTACAATGTAATATTATGATAAAATAGCATAACATAATGCTTTTTAATGAAATAAAAATGGCATTACAAAAGTAATTAAAAATTAAGCTGTGTCAAGAGGTGTTTTTTGATAAATTAAGCCATCTCATGCTTTTTCTCCAAACCTCATGCTATTTTGAAATTATTCTCATGCACTGAAATTTTCCCACCTGGCAACACTGCCTTATGCGAAGTTCGCGCATAGTTCCACCACAGCGTGCTCCCACGCTGTGGTGGAACTATGCGTGTAGCATGACACAAATACAGGCAAGCGCCAAACACAATTCACCATCAAGATCCTCACTTTCCAAATCTGTATATATAATGCTCGATAGAAAACAATTCGGTTAGCTGCAGTATTTTGGATTCCTTCTTCATTCTTTCTTGGCACATTGCCAAAACTGTATTTTTACTTATTACAGGTCCGTCAGAATTATCTACTAACAGAATACACCGTTCGTGTTAAATAAAATACCCATTTATTCCAACAATATTTAAATTTAATGTAAGGAATACCTACTAATAGAAATTTCGAAATGCACCTGCGGCAGTCATTAATTATAAAATCTTTTACTATTACCGTAGCTTCGTTGGGCCCTCGATTCTAGAAAAACAAACTATACGTGCTTATGCAATAATAATGACACTCCCTCAAAACAGATTTTGAGCTTCTGGAAGCACTGAGTAGAAATTTCATAAATTCTCTATCGGTAAGTGAAACATCTAAGGGCTAATGTTAAAATAAACTAACCAAAGAAAAATATATTTTAATGTATTCGACTACTTCAAGATAATTAGCTAAGCTACTGGGTTAGTTTATAAAGTATCCGCTAATATTGTAGAATATGCGTTTTCTACCAAAACAGCCAACGGTTCAGTTAGTTTGTATGCTAGTTTACACTTTAGTTGTAACATCCCTGCTTCAAGGATACTCATTTATTTTGTTCTTTTGCGTTTTAAACTCGTTTATTAGTTCCAAATAATATGAATTTGGACATCCTAGAACCTAGATTTGTTACTAAGAATATGTTGAAAGTTGTTATGAATCTAGTTTCAACACATCTAAAGAGTTCCCTTAACTATACGAATCTTTGGTCTCTCCTTGTTGTTCTTGGGTTAAGCTCTGTATGTATTATAAATATGCTGAAAGTATTAAACCTAGACTGTTCATTATGAATATAAGTGAAAACGTTTTTATCTGTTTCTTATTATTTATCTACTATTGCACACAATTTCGGTACCTACAGCATGATTTATGGTAATTACACGTTTCTTGAAAATACATTGTATTAATATTTTAATCCAATAGATTAGATATAGACTATTGCTCGTTTAATCGGATAAACCTATGGGATTTATCAAAATAAGGCCAATGTTGTGCTAACTATTTACAGTTAACAGGAGATGTAATAATAAAATAAATCTTTAAGATCATATATTGGTCTCTTGTTTTTTATACAAGGTGATTCAGAAATTAGCTAAAAAAATATTTGAAATATACCGGGGACTCTTACAAATACAATTTTGTAAAAAAAAAACAGAAAGGGCTGTTCGAAAATTATTTAAAAACACACTTCTGCACGGCACTGGAAACTGGTCCACTGTAAAACCTGATAAAGCAGCAAAGCATGCTATCGACGACAGGAAAAAGAATGGAAAGAAATAACATTCTATAACACCTATTTGTATGCAGTAAATTCAATTGCTTTTGCCGCTATTGATATTAATAATTATTAATAGAATTAGTTTGTGGTGTTAATTAATAAAATACCTAACGTTACAACAATATTTTGGCGAGGGATACGCCAGACTGCTGCAATACGCCGTGGACGTCCTGGATCTCCATGTCCTACACAACAAAAAGTCATTTTTGACAATTGAAAAACTAATGTAAAGACCCGCATCACAAAAAAGGTTAATACCTACAAAAAATAATTGAATTTCAATATTCGGAATGGCCTGGATAGAGACTACAGTAACCCAGCGTTGTAAAGGTTGAAAACAGTACAACTTCAATACAATAATTTTTTACTCGGAAACATAAGGATTTTACAAAAAATGTTTTTACGATATTGAGTTCATTGTTCACAACGCATCTATTCCCAATTTTTGTTAGATAAATTCTGAATCACCCTATCATTGGCATAATGACTTTAAATAATCTTACACCAATAGCATTAATAATATGATGGTGGTGGTATAATTTAATTAAGAACCAATACCTATTGTTTCAATTCCATAAACAGCTTATTTATGTATTAAGTGCGAAAATTTATACATTATTGCTTGGCAGTGACGGCTACTTCCTACTTTAATTAATGATTATAGATAAAATATATTTTCACTAAGTTAAACCTAGTCTTATGCCAATATTTCTAATAAAAACAATACAGTTATTTTTATCAACATAATGGTCTAATATTGGTTTCATATAATTTTTAATATATTCGTTCACTGAATAAAACCATAATATACCAATAATTGCGAAATTTTACAAATATTGGGCCACTATTTAAATATTTTGCCAATATTGATTCATTTAATGTGTGGTACTTGGGTACGATCAATTTTTCATCTAACATGTGTCCTTGCTGCTCTTTACAGCACTATAATTTTAGAAATATTTTACTTAAAACTGTAACAATTATGCCAAATTTCAGAGAAATCATTTTAGTATTGAAGTTATAATATCCAAGAAAAGATTAAAAAACTTATAACTTGTCTGGTACGTAGCTTCTCTACCTAATAGTTACTTTTCGAGAAACAACATATTAATTTTTCGAGTAACATCCTTAAGTTTTCTGCGCCAACTTTCAGGACACCCAGTACAATATAAACGTTGTTCTCGATTTTTACGTTCATGATCTGAAACTCAATATACGGTGCGGTGATAAAATTTTGTTTGTAAAACTGTTTTTGCACTCTTCATGCACGATAAAGTTTTGTCCCTGAATTTGGTAAACAGGGTTGGAAAAATCAGGTCGATTTTTATTTTCGCAATAACCTTCTTTTAAGTTATCAATATTTATTTGGTGCTTTCGGTTTCCCCGGAAATAATGTCACTTCATATTTTAAATGAAACACTAATATTTTTGTTACAGATATCGAATCTAAGATAAATTCTGAGTCAGACAATGCCTTTACAGACCGTTCAAAAACGAAGAAAAACCTCTCATTAGACAATAAAGTATTTAACAATACATATGATTTAATAACAAGTTCAAAAACTGGTTTTTATTGTCAGGAGGTTCAGGGGCATATTTCGACCATTTATTCCATTAAATTAGTATTAACATTGTTATTAAAGGAAAATTAAGTCATACATATTGATTAATATTTTATTCAGTCTAACGAGAGGTTTTTCTTCTTTTGAACGATCTGTACAGGCATTGTGCCATATCATCTGGAACAAAAATGTTAGTGTTCCATTTAAAATATGAGAGGTGACGCCATTTCCGGAAAATCCGGAACTACCACATATATGTTGATAATTTAAAAGGAGGTTATTTAGGAAATCAAAATCGACCTATATTCCCAAATACATCTTACTAACCTTTTACCAGTTTCAAGGTGGGGGCAAGACTTTTTCCCCGCACTGTATAAGAAACAGTGCAGACACACATATTTATGCATCCTTATTGCTGGACTAAAATCAAAACTACACTGTAATTACTTGGAAGAGAAAAGTTTAAATATGCAATGAGTATAAATCTTTGTTTTCCGGTCGTCCAGGGGATTTAGTGTGGAACGCATGATAAAACTGTACCTAACCCGAGTTTTACACGCTAATGAGGGCAGCCTGGCCAGTTACCCACCGCAGGGGGTGCTCTCCACCCCCACAACAGGGGAGGCTACCGCCCCTCCGCATTCGAGCCGCTCACCGCGCTCTATGTGTATGTGTGTGTGTGTGAAACTTGCTGTTTCCATGAAGCGCTAAAATGCCCTACCCGATACTCTCTCTACACTAATTGGTCGGCGGATGCTGAAAAATGAAATTTTATATTTTTCAGTGCATAACACTATTATTTTTTATTAAAGTTGTTTCTATTAAAATAAAGTTATAGTTAAATTTAATAAACAAATAATAATGTTGTCAATGTTAAACTGTTATCCGTTAGATTGATACTATTAGTCGATGAGTTTAGTTTAATTAATATATTGGTACCCAAGTATACCATTTATTTGCGCAAGTAAAAAGAAACCAGAAAAACGCAAAGTAACGAAACGTTATAACAGTTGAAATTTTATATTTTTCAGTGCATAGGTTAACACTTTATTAAAAATATTTTTCGATTAAAGTTGGTTCTATAAAAATTAAGGCATAGTTAATTTAAATAAGCAAATAAAAATATGATCAATATACAAATGTTGCCAATGTTAAATTGTTAACCGGTAGAGAAACATAAAACAATAGATTAATACTATTAATAGTTGAGTTTATATTGAATTATTTATTGGTGCCTACGTATACAAAGTATTTGCACAAGTCATACCAAACGAAAAAAGAACAATACACAAATTAATTAGGACAGTCTAGTCAGTCCTAAAAGCAAGCACGTTTCACCTTCACGTGAAATGTAGCAAAACTACATCTAGTGGTCATTAGCTACTTCATGCTGAACCTAATAGTCCACAAAGCAATGAAGCGTCTTACATGTTGGCACCATTGAAAGCTCCCTATTTCTATAGTGATTCTGCAATATGATTTGCAAAACGGAATTCTAGGAAGCTACTACTATACTGACTAATCCCCGGACCAGCATTCAATTACATCTGAAAAACATATAGCAAATAGCCAAAGTCATTCATCCGCGGCCCACCAGATATACCGGTCTCGAGGTTATTAGCTCTCATCGGTATGTCATAGGTGAAGTACCGCCTAATAATCCTATCAGATCGACCGTGGTCGTACTAGTTAATAGTCACTAGATGTAGCTTTGTTACATTTCGCATACTCAGGGTCCCTTCTGTGGGGTTTGAGAGGCATAATCAGCCAGGCTTAAGTAATTAGGCGAGTTGCTGGAGCAAGTAGCTGGCTTCTGAATGCTAGAATCGTGTAAATATAGTTTGCAGTAGTTAGTAGAGTATTAGAGCTAGTAAATGGAGCTAGTCAAGTAACTATAGAGCAGTAGAACGTATGACCGGTCTACACGAGGCTCTCTTTTCCAGCTAGGATAGCAAGCTAGTGCTAGTAAACTAGCAAACAGAACAGCTTGGTTTGTAAGCTAGTAAGCTACTGAAGAAGTAAGGTTTCGCCTAAGCCAAGATGGGGTTCTATTATTATTTTGCTAGTAACGCCTCCCTCTACCGTATTTACTATCCTGGCTTTGCGTATTGTCTTCGTGTGAACGGGAAAGCTAGTATATGATCGGTTAGTATAAGATATAATAAAAAATTAAGGTGAATTTTGTAATATCTCGGGTTGTATTAGTTCAATGCGCCTGATATTTTCATTCTTGTGTGGTAAACATGTCTGAAATATATCTATACATTATTAGTCTGTCGTCACCTGTCACAAAGGTTACGTGTACGATCGGCAATTATTTATTTTTAAAAAATGAACGAGCGAATTTGCATTGGTTTTTTGCTATGGGAATGGAATAAAGTGCAACAATGGTGTGGTGACACCTCAGCACATCAGCAGCTGATGAAAATGTAAAAATAATGAAGGAAATGACTATGAACGATTGCCGAATTCACCATCAGATAAGTCTCTGATGATGTTGTCTCATGCCATAAATTTTTTCCTAACGTTTGGATACGAAACAAGTGGACAGCAGTTTTGTATTTTCTGCATACACGTTTCAGAACTGCCTAAATTAAATAATGAAATTAATTTGAAATTCTATTAACTATATTGTAAGAATGCCTCTGGAATGACACTATTTCCTATTATAGGGACAAACAGATACATGATCCATCGTTGCAAAGACATACATATTTCTAGCAATTCTTATAAAAATTGATCTAATGTAGCTTGACACAATTTCTCAAATAACTATCAGTCTATTAATTATTTTCTTTTGCGTAAGTTTTGCATTCTCCTCTACAATACACTACAATGATACTGACTTTGACATTCCATCATCGTCTACCGCTATAGCATTGTGCCAAACTAGTATAGCGAGCCATGCTATAGTATAGCCATGGCTATAGCAGATTTCCAAGTGGTATTCTATTCGATCTATTTTTTAGATACCTGTACATGCAGGATAGTGTTCTTTCTTAAAACAATCCTAAATTAAAATAGCGTCAGATAAAAAGTTTACCAGATGCTATGGTAAGATGTTACCAAAGTTTGTAATGACACTTGATGGTGGATATTTCGACATTTTTTTACCTATACAATTTATGACATTTTCATGTCAACTGAGAGTCTAGATGTACCCCTAAAAGTTTTACTGACTTAGAATTTAAAACATAACATTTGTTGACTTCTCTTCGACTAAATATCATCAGGGTTATTGTCTTACTATGATTTAAGTTTTTTAAAGAGAAACCAGTTCCTCATAATCATTATTTGACTCTTGACATCCCTCTTCTATTAGGTAAGTCTTCGATTAAAGAACTTTGGTATCATCGGCAAATTGAATAGTTAATGAACTGAAAACATTCAAAATCTTTTTGATCAAAACCAGTAGTGATTTCTGATAGGAGTCTTTCCATAACTAAAGTTGTGTGTGTTATTTTTAAAACCGTACTGACTACTGATATTAATAATTATATTTTCTAGAATCTTTAGTATAATCCGAATAAATTTAAAGTTTGAGCAATCGTTGGTATTACCTTTCTTGTAAATAGGTACAACTTTAGAGATATTTAGACAATCTGGAAATATATTCTGAAAAATACCTAATATCACAGAAAATATAGCTGCTATATATTCTGTGCTAATATTTATTAGTGCTGTAAGAGGCACCAATATGGTATATTTTACGAATTCTATAAATTGCTTGAGCTGTAACTTAAACTTTACGACAAACCAGAAAAGAAAAGACTTAGGAGCAAGGAAAAATAAGACAAAGGTACAAAGCCGAACAATACAAAGAAAAAAGCTATTAGAAGACTTTAGAAAATTCATATGTTATTCATGTTCTTCAAGTCGGATGATAACGCTTTGAATGATTCATCTGATGGAGACGAATAATTAATAATACAGATTAATATGGAGATGGATGAAGATTAATATTTTAGTTAGTTAGAGAAGGAATAAGCTGGATGAAATAA
Organism: Monochamus saltuarius; assembly: GCA_025584915.1. Classification (NCBI taxonomy): domain Eukaryota; kingdom Metazoa; phylum Arthropoda; class Insecta; order Coleoptera; family Cerambycidae; genus Monochamus; species Monochamus saltuarius. The sequence goes on along the minus strand of CM046727.1, from coordinate 21,770,562 downwards.
AGACTAACCAGACAAAAGGGAAAGATCACCCGATTGAGATTGTTACATGGAAGCTACACGTCCTATAATAACGTTTGTCAAATGTGCAGAACCAGTACCACGAAGAAAAAGTATAGAATTTAGAGGATTATCTATCCTACTTTTGGTAATACGTCTCACCCATCCCAGATAGAATAGATGGATGAATTTAGAGTTTCAGTTATTTTAATGTTCACTTTTTGAAAGCACATGTTTCTTATTATAAATTTTATTGAAGTAATACCAAAGTATAGAATTTGTTCTGTGTATTTTTTGCATATTTTTATTTATTTTAATAAAAAAGATATTTTGTAATTTTGTAAAAGATGGTCCAACCTTTTACCTTTTTGAAAATAATTTAATATTAGGTGGCTTAATGGAAGATGTTTTCATTTCCATAAACGTATTTATTTAATAAATTATTTTTTTTATTATTAATAATTATTTACTACTTAGAGTAGTTTCTGATATTTCTTTAGATTTCATTTTAATGGAATCGGTCACTTTTCGGCAGTCGCTCTATATATTTTCCTTCAAAAATTCATAAAAGACGGAACTACTTAAATAAACAAAACAATAAAAGATTATTCTGGTTTGTAAAGGAAAACAAAAAAATAATTTGTACTGTAGTGGTAGCAACCTAAAAACTTAAAACAACACATAAATGCACAGCAACTGGGTATTGTATTTACGGAACGTCCCCTATTTATATTTTTGTTTGAAGTTTATATAATTTCATTTCCCAGTCGGTATTCCTTTATGCCGCTATTGTTGTTTTATGCTCCAAACTTCTGCTCGAACGGGTTAAGGGTTCATGTCATAAAAGGGATGAGAATATACACAAAAGTGCGTCTATGGGAAGATCTGTGTTATCCCATCTCTACAGAAAAGATCAAATCTGAACCGCTATAAAAACGGTAGCCCCGTTTCTCTCTCTGAGCACCGACCCTGTTTTCAGTAATTAGAACATATGTCTGACCTGCTTGTCAAGCTAAATGATAATTGCTCTGACTAGATTAAAGATCTACTGATTAAAATATATATATAAAATGAAGTAGGGTGGATTGGCATTAGAATTTTACAAACAATTCTATAACGCAAAAAGTTATGGGAAACGTATCTAAATATTAAAGTTATTCGATTCTGGAAAGAAGAGTGTTGAAATAAAAAAAAAATGTTCTGTTTTTATATCCATACAGCTAACCTAGATGCCAAAAATATTTGCAAAATTAATAAAAAAATAATACACTATGAAAAAATCAAGTTTGCCATGAAACGGCGACATATACTAAAAATTATTAAATGGTATGGATTATTTATAATAACTTAATGTTCTATCAAGAAATATTCCTCTTTTTATTATATTTTTATTAGTGATACTGATTACTCCCATCCCCATCACTGATTATGCTAAAAACTTAATGTTATGCACTCACATGACCCATTATTAAAATATATAAATAATATTAAACCACTTTTAGCACATGGCAAATCATACACTATTTTTTTACAAATACGTACAGTTTTCGTCTTGAGATGGTGTGATCTAAAAAATGGTACTGGCAAGTTCAATCAAAAAGTGGTTTTGAGCGAAAGGGCTATCGCTAAGGATATCAAAAAAACTGAAAGTATTGAGCAGGTTATAAATAAGGATACCGTAATTTTTTGTGGATGTCCAACTTGATTGAATAATATCGAAGATTTGGAAACTTCACTAATAATTGTGCAAATAATACACACAAAAGATAATGTGGAACGAACTTTCGTTATTACTGACACATTATATTTGAAGTATTATAAAAAGTACAACGCCCTTCGTCTAGCCAACACTAATCATTCAAGAATTTTTATAAAATACATTAAGGTCGCCGTATTTCTCGCCATAAAATGATCAAATTTGTGGTGTTTTAGGTACAGAAATCTCGAAAAATAAAACAAGTAGAACAAAACTCATATCAAAAATAAATTTCTTGATGTTTTATTTACCCCGTTCAATTATTTGAATCTGCTCAAATAAATAATGACTTTTAAATAGCGATTGTAAGACACACATTATTTAGCTATTCTATCCCACATTTTAACAATTATTTTCACGTAGGGACTTCTAAACAAAAGTAAATTTGTTTTATAACAAAATTTACATTTTCCCATTTAAACTTAAAAAAGAACATATTACATACAAAAGATTTCTGTTCCTAAAAATTTGTTTTCTGCCGTTATATATTGGTTTCACTTCATAGTCATTTACTTCAGTATCTTTTAATATTCGCAGGTGATGTAACATTCTTATTATTTGCAAAGTTCTATATTAATCAGTTCTTGAATGTCTAAAATTGTTTGTATTTGTAGAAAACACTATTTCAAAAATATGGCAGCCTTAAGAATAAATCTACGACTGTAATTGGAATTGACACGCATTTGGTAAGATGGTTGCTAATAATGCTGAATTTCTAAATAACTTGATTTCCACCTTTATATTAGACATAGCTTCTTCGGCTAGTTTATTAGCTGTTAGCTACATCAATACAGGGTTTCTCATAATTAGCTGCCAACCCTGAACAGGCCGATTCTATGATCAAAACTATAAGTAAAAAAGTTCATATGAACATGGGTCCGGAAATGAACACATGCGAATGCCTTGATAACTTTGTTTAAATTACTATGAAATTGACCAAAGTGGGATTAATTCAAGAGCAATTTTCTCAGAAACCGTTAAAGATAACGATTTGAAACAAGAGGTACCTTTTTAACGTAAAACAGTTCGGGAAAACAGAACTTGCTGTATAATTTCTTAAAAAGTCAAAGATGAAAAAGTTACACACGCAAAATACCAAGATATTTATAATATTACCTATAATTATTATACTCATTACTATTTTTTGCCAATAACGTGTTAAAAGTACACCATTTGGTGTTGACTTAACATATCTCTGTGTTCTGTATCCTGTACTCCTGATTGGTTGCGCACAACTGTGCAGGTGTAACTCTAACCCACTTTACATCATTGTAGTCGTGTGTTATGTTCAGTTAAATATTCTTCGTGATGTCGAAATGAGGAATATACAAATTTACGTCGAGGTTTAATCAAAGAAAATAGTATCTATCTATCAAATATTGCTGATAATTGTGATACAGCTAACAGTAATCAGAACCATAAATCTTAAAAATATTAGAGCTTTACTAAAACTCACTGCAGTTTTAAATTACTATACGAGGTGTGGCAATTAAGTTCCGAGAATTTGTCAATGAAAAAACAAGCAAATTAAATTTTGCCAAAATTTTAGTATAGACCTTCACAATAGTCTCCCTCTAACTCTACACAACGATTCCCACGATTGGAAGCAACCTTGGTAAACCTCCTTAGTTAACCTGTTCAGCACCACGGTTACAGCTTCTTTGAACTCCTGTACGCCACCATAAAGAGTTCCCTTGAGGTGCAACTTCATCTTGGGTAATAAAAAAATAGCAGGAGGCAATATAGTGGCTATAGGGTGGGTGCGGCAACGTTGGAATGCCTTTCTTGGCAAAAACTCTTACACAATGAACGAGGAATGGGCTGGCGCGTTGGCATGGTGCAAGATCCAGCCGTTCTCGGCAGTTTGGGTCGCACACGGAAAACGTTGGCCCAAAGCCATTCCACTACGCCAACATAGAACTGCCCAGTCACTGTCTGGCCGGCAGGAACATATTCACGATGAATGATGCCGTCGATATCGAAGAAAAAAACGATCAACTTTGCCTTCAGTCATGACTTGGCTTTTGTTGTCCGCTCTCTACCCTCTTCCACCCACTCCTGACTTTGTTTACGGGTATCGGAGTCATACTCAAATATCCAAGTCTCATCTCAGTGACTATGACGTTTAACTCGTCAGACAACGCACGAATGCTTAGGAGCCGGTCAGACGTTATCAGTGGCGCAAACAGTCAACATTCACGTCAGTGCTCCTTCGCGTGGATCGTCTTCTACCGATTCACGCCCCTCCTTGAACCGTTTTGCCCATTCTAACACGCGTGTTTTCGACATGCACTCGTCTCCATAAACCACCTACAATTTTCGAAGGTTTTTTGAGGGGTTTTCGCCAGATTTCGCTAAGAATTGAATCACAACACGTTGCTTGTAATTTGAGTCACTCATTTTCACGACGCCACTAAAAAAGTTCCAAAAAATACACATAAAATATAAAACAAACCTGCTATCGACTTCAATCTTGGACTGAAACTAAAAGGAAGGTCCCCCATCTAGAAAAACATTGACGAACGATGCAGTGTTGCCAGTTTCCGAGTTATAACTAAATTCACGGAACTTAATTGCCACACCTCGTATCTATATTTTGCTCTTCCTATAATTATAGAGAAAGATGTTCAGATCACTACTAATTAATTAGAATGTTATTTGTTTTTAAGTTTAAATATAATAGAAAACTAGGTTCTTGTAGTTTACACTGAATTATATATTTTTATTAAAATCGTAAAGTAAAATGACTTTTGATTTATTACTATTGTAACACAATACTGTATATTACCGATGTAATATAATTAACATGTTGAAGTGTAAAGCCTACAGCTTTAATGATATAACTTAGAATTATTATCTAAGGGCTAGACATAACATTTACTATATTAACACAGTTGATTTTGTTAAACCTTTAACACCCTGCTTGGTACGAAGAAATGCGTAAAAATATACACAATCACACGTGGACCTCGTGTTTTTTATGTTAGAATGTGTAATTATTGTTTTGCAGTGCAACTGCTATAAGTACTGAAATTATTCAAATATTTAACGTTAAAGTTCATCGTTACACCAAATAATGAATGAGACTATTACAATTACTTAACATTTTGAGAATATTTTTAACTTAACAAAATGTAAACTATCAGAAACGTCAGTGATTAATTTCCACTACAAGAAACAATGCATTACTTCTTGTTCAATCGACACCATCATAAAAGTTTTCGCCAAGTAAGCATTTGTGCATTCGTAGCTATCACACTACGAAAAAACAAATGAAATACGAGCTACCAATGCCAATACGAAAGTCCCGTGATTCCTCCCTGTCCACTGCGTGAAACAGGGCTGAAATCCAAGCGGGATAAAAATATATATCTACACTGTTGTTGTCATATACGGTGGCAGAGGAAACTGGATAAATATTGCATACCCTTACACTCTCGCAAAATCTTGCAGAAGCGTTTGCTTATTTTGAGGATATCCTAGCTGATATATAGGATGTATCCGTGACGTTGAAGCAAATTTTGAATTATAATTCTTCTCGTTTCGATAAATTAAATTGAAACAAAAAACAATTGCAACATTTATTCTTAACCTCATTGTCAACGGCTCTACTATAATTTAAAGATAGTGTCGTAACAGTACATAGTTTAAACAAAATGCAGGTAGTAGCATCGTACTTAGAACTATCTAGCAAATTAGGGTATATTCCTTCTACATTCTTTTAAAAGACAAATATACTAGATATTTAAATTCCACTAAAATGTATGTTTCCCTTGGCTATACATTTCACTAGTAAAAGACTAAAAGTTAAGTTAATGATATATTGATTGAGAAAATCAATAAAATTTATGTACAAATTTATTTTTACTTATATGAGTAAGTGTCGACAAATTTGAAAAAACAATTGACGATCAATTCAACACAAAAGTTTCAGTTGGAAATGACCTATTCAAGAAATGTTATTAACAATTGAAGTATCTCAAACCATCCCAGTGCTAATACCGCTGGTAGATATCTTCAAAATCGACATGTAGGTAATGCAAGACTTGAAACCTACAGCTTCTACTGTTCTCAAACGAAAATAAAACTTCAAGATCGCCATTATAATCGTTTAGCTGAATAATATAGGTTATCTGTATATCATCGGTTATATCCATTTCGTTATCATTTACCTAAATCAAAGTAAGCTTTCACAAATTATGACATTTGTGATCGTCCAGATCCAAAGGATATTGCCTCACATTTAAAAAATGAAGAAATTATCGTTATTACTCACAAATTTTTTTATTATTAATACTACCCTATTATAACAGTTCAAGGAACAATTTGTTTTTTTCTGGCACAGGTTATTAGATATGTGGATCCTAGAATGATAGTTTTGACGACATACACACATCAAAAGTAGTGGGTAATATCAACAAAATGTTGTTATTATTGGCCATCTTTATTAAAATTACGAAATAAGTAGTTTCCAAAATGAAAAGACACAAAACCAATATTTGCAACATGTCATAGTTTACGTTTCATCACAGCACATATAGCACACATAGCACACATTTCTGCTGTTGACATTTTGATCATTTTTAGTGCAGCGGAAATATTTGAATCAAAAATGTTTTTTTTAGCAGGAATGCCTGTTAAATTAAAAGGTATAAATACACATTTAATTTCAAAATAGTAAAGTTATTAACTTAATGTAGATTTAGATTTATTTTTGATCGTTTTCTGTAACACTTAGCTATTTTATTTCTTCTTTCGTTAGTGGTCATGCGGTACTACATTATATATTTTAGAAATAAATAATCAATTCTTTTTTTTTAAAATAATTATTTTTATTTTCAGTCAATAATTTTATGTAATAAATATATATTTTATGAGTTTCATTGACTCCTAATACTAACAAATAAGTACCAACTGCTAAACTTTAGTTTGCTGGAACTCAAAATAGAAAAATTTAGAAAATGCCTGCGATCATATGTAGGTATTTTTTACAAATTTCTCGAAATAAAATTTGTATAACACTTGGTACGCTATTTATTAATTTATAAAACAATAAAAATTGAGGACATATATTTGTTGAAAATATATTCAGATCAGCATAGATAAAACTAATCAAATCAACGCTTAAAAATGATTTTAAGTAATATGGCTGCGCTTTCAAATGTAAGCCCTCTTCAACGGAAAGTATAGTTACAAGTATTTATGTTCGCAAATTTTTATTTTCGAAATATATTACAGCACATAATATGTATGCACTGATTCCCAAATTCTCAAAAAACTCATCAAAAGTCGACATTTTCGTTAAATTTTCAATTGACAAAGTAAGTCTTTCTTGTCACCTAGGTGACAAATACTTTTATGTTCTAGAACGCCAAAACTTTTTTCGCTGTAAAACATAAAACAAATGTCAAAATAATTTATGATTTTCTGGAAACTTCTTTATGATTCTATTAATTAAACAATATACATTTTAAGTAATATAACATTTTAATACAAAACAGTAACTATTATACACAGAACGAATATAAGTTATTTGGTACTACATAAAAATTTAAAGTGCCGATATCTCAGTGAGTTAAATTTATGCCAGATCCAGTGCTGCCACTTATCGTAGCTTTTAGTTCTGGGTATTTTGAGGCTGCTGCTGTAACTGCTTAATTTTACTGATCACGTTGTATTATTCGCAAGTTATGTAGGCTCTGCTGAAGATGGTAACAATTTATTTACGACTGAAATTTTATTTTGTATAAAATCTTCTATATATGTCTCCGCTACCGTACTAGAACGCCACCCCCCATGCCACTTAATGGTGGTAATATCGGCCCCTGCGTCGGCTAAGACAGTGGCGGAAGAACGTCTAAAACAGTGGTCTGTATAACTTACCGAATAAGATAAGTTAGTTAAGTAGTAAGGCACATTCCTTATTTTGTTGACGCCAACCACTTGGTTATCACATTTTTCTCTGACATACTTCACAAAGAAATCTTCCACTTGTAGTAACTGTCACACGTAAATACAGTATTTGCAGTAAATCACAAAACATCTCGGAGTATCAGTTTAGGAATTATTCGATATCATCGATCGTTATCTTTAGTAGCTCATGTCTTCTCAAAGCTCCACAAACACCAATTATTAAAATGACCTGAAAATTGTCCAAAATTACTTTTCTAGCAGAAATCTGTTGTCAGGTGCTTCTTGTAAAAATCTAAATTTGCTCTTTCTGAATTTTTATGGATGGTATCCAACAGATTTGCTTTTCAAATATGGTATTAGCTTTGGAAGTTTTCCGATATTTAAATTTTCTTTGGCATTCAGTGTACTTTATACTGATCATAACGTGTAAGGTTTAATTTTATATTCGTAATATGCCAGTAATACCGGTTCGCACACTTTTGAATTTTCTTCGAACTACACCACCCTTTGAATTCGTAGTAAGCAATTCGTACTGTCTCGACGATTTTTTGGGAATTAATTCTGAAACGTCACTTTGTGCCACTTTCAATACTTCCCCTAGTAAATGGTCGTCTAAAAGGCTAAAATATTTGTATCTCAAACGCGAAATTCGTTTGCTTTCTTAAATGGTTGCATAATACCTTCCATTCTTAAACGCAAAAATACCATTTCGAGTTCTAAATACCAAAAATAACTATTTTGTAAAATTACTTTCAACAACAATAGGAACAACAATAATATAATTTTGTATTCAAAAACATTAAATTTTCATAGTTTGTAGATGTTGATTGTAACAATTTATTACTTATTTTAGTAAATGTTTCGAGCGTTATCAATATCACCTGTGTATCCCATATGGATGCATTGATATTTATTATAGTTTTGATATGGTCATTATAAAAAGAAACGTTTCTTTAAATTTACAATAAAAGAAAAAAAATTGAAACTCCAGAACCGTCCAGTGCTGAAAAGTATGTGAATTTATTTAAATCGACTTAATATGATCCAAAGACCACATGATATAACTTTAAAGGCAACCTGTATGCACTCTTATATACTTATTGGGATAGTATTTCAGTTAAATATTCCAGTATTGAACTATGGAAATGACAGACTGTGTTAAAAATGTTCGACTAAATAATTTATTTGGTACCCCCTATAACGCGTCGATGCATCTGCATTGACCCTTTTATTTGAAATGAACATGTTTTTGTTTTTTGGTTTGTTTTTTGTTTTTGGTTGGTGGTCGTTATCGATGTTTTTAGTGGAATTGCATGTCTGGTTAATAATGAATGCACTCTAAAGCACTGGATATTTCACGAAACTCTAGTGTGATTCTCTGTTATTTTGGTTTTATTCGCCCTCATCTGACACCCGTTTATTTTAGGCTAATGTTAATTATGTGTCGTTTGAACACTCGTGACATTCTTTGTTGCGTTGTGTGTTTACTCAACTTTTGCGAAGTATTTTAACATCCGGTGCCTTTCTGATTGGCTCACAACGTTCTCGTATGCTCGTGAAACAGAATTTACTGTTCGGTGTTTTATGAACATTGAACTGTTCACGCTGAACCAAAACTGTCCATAAATATAATTAAAAGTTACATTACTATCATGAATTTCTTTATTACACTGTAAAAAAGTTACTGTGTAAATGATTTTCCAGTCTGTAATTTAGGATGTGCTAAATTTCCGGTTTCATAGTTTTCACTCTGGCTTTTTTATACGTTTAACACAAAATGTGTTAAAATTAATAGTACTATAATAAAATACATTGAATTTGAGTAATATTTACCAGTGATGTGTTAAAAGTACACCAATTTGTGTAAACCTAACACACGTATGCATTCTATATCCCTACTTCTGACTTGATGAGTACAACTGCGCAGCTGCAGTATATCAGCTGTTCCAACACACGTCACTATACCATGTAAACGTGTAGCGTTGTTGTGTTCAGTTACCTCTCGTTTGTTGTGTTCAAATGGAGAACATTTAAATCGAGGTTTGATCAAATCAAAAGTACTTACCTAATTATGAGTATAACGAATATAGCTAAATCAGCTAAAACGTCAGACTGATTGGGAGTTCACTCTGACATTTTAGATTACTCTGTAACTTTAGAGAAAGAAAATGTTCAAATCATTACCAGTTAATTTTCGTAAATTCCTATTATGTAGCGCCTAAATAAGTGTTTGTTGTTAGTGAACGTTATTTGTTTATAAGTGCCTTATTAGAATATGTACTACTACTACTAATTTTGTTAAATATTTTGTTGTTGTTTATTTGAACTAAATTACATATTTTTAATAAAATCATAATAAGTAAATTATCTTTTATTTTAATAATACTGTAACACCAGAATTCTGAAAATACTATATATTGATACAGAAACTCACCTACCATTTTAGTTTACTAATTATGTTCATATCTGCTTTTGAAATTATGATTTTTGTAATACGTTTATTTTGACATTTTGTAGAACATTCCAGGCTATATTCGATGCATTCTCGACGACTGGGAAAAGTTATATCATGCGTCAAAATAAAAGTATTACAATAATTGAATTTATTAAAAATTATGTAGAAAGCAAACAGGAACATAATTAACAAACTAGAAAGGTGGCGGGCTTCCATACCAATATCAATTATACAATAAAATTAACATGTCAATGTGTAAAGTTTACACCTTTAATGATATAAATAACACTGAAATATGTAAAATTTATACATAACATTTGTTATATTAACAGAATGGATTGTGTTAAACCTTTAACACTCTTCTACATACAGAGAAATCTTTAAAAATATACACAATCCCCTGTGGATCTAAATTAACACAGTATTGTGTTTTTTGTGTTAAATTAATTTAATTGTATGCTTATGAACTTCATTCGTGGGAGTTCTAACATTACTATAATTATTAGTGGTGATATGGTGAACTGACAGTATTGTTAAATTTAATTTATTTGTTTACAATATTCCGCTCGTGAAAATTAGGTCCATATAGAAGGTTTTACTAGTGGTATTTATAAAATTATGCCATTTGACTTCACATTAAACTACTAGCTTTAATTAATAATTATTTAATAAAAAACTACAAAACGTTAATCGAAGTTAAATTTTAATTTTCTCCACCAAATCTCCTTCCAGTTGAACACTTTTTTCCCAACCATCTGAAATTAAAAAATACTTTACATAGTTACATATTTGTTGCTGTTTATTAGACAGAGAAAGTGAGTAATTTTTGCGCAAGATTGTCTTATGCCATTTATTAGCTCATATAATTTCCTTGTTCTGTTTTTTTTTTAACATTTTTGGTATATAAAACCCCAAAAATAAAAGCCCATATGTGATAAATCAGAGGATCTTGGTGGCAATTATTGTACTTCTGGACTCCTCCCAATTCAATTCCGGAACTGGCGATTAAGCCAATTAATGAATGCAATAGTATTATCCACCCAACTGTAAATAATTCCATAATTCATGACCCATAAACTGAAATACTTGATCATTAAAGTTATTATAAAAAAGAAGGCACACTGTTTTCAAATTCCTTAAAACGCATTAACTTTCTTTGAATATTACCTCTTTACTGAAATTATAAAAGTAGGATCTTTTCCATTCTGAAATTCAATATTTTGAGGAGATACGACTCCGTTTGTCGTAAAGTTAGATTAATCAAAATAATATTTTCTAGAAAATTATCATGGTTTAAATGATTTCCCTGTGCCCATGAACTGGTAAACTATACTTTATTTTTAAACTAATGTAAATAAATAAGTCATATATACACAGGATAAGGTAACTATAAAATACATAAGATTATTTTGGCGGTAAATTTAGAAAAAAAAAATAAAAATAGAAATAACTCACAAAACGCAATACAATTCGCAAACATCAAAAATATTAACAATAAAATTTTCGATACATGGTGATTTTCCGGGTTGTTGTGCCTTGACCTCGGTAACTGGTAGCTGCCAGGAACAAAGTTAAAATGCACATCCCTAGCATTAGCCGGTATTCTTTTACCTGCCCTGGTTGTTCTCGGGCTAGGCTCTGTGGGGACATACCCGCTATCGGTGTCTCTGGGCCCGTCTATACAATGATTTCGGTTCCTATTGTTGGTATTACGACTCCTACGGTCGGAACCGTTCCTCGGATAATGGTGGTCCTCCGAGGCGTTCCGTAGCCGCCGCTGTAACTGGCCGCATCCCATGCTTCCAAACGTTTCGCCGCTCTTCACTGTTGGAATCTTCAGTGGTGACTCTGCAAAAGCTTCGCCGCGACTGAGGACTGAGGAATTACAGCACTGGCCGTGAAAGCCTAAAAGCCACAATAAAATTTTCATTATTTATCATAGCCTAGTTGTGTTATTTCAATTACTGTTTAAAATATTGTTTAAAGTTATTTCATTCATTTAGTGCAATTTCTAAACTAAAGTTATAAATTAAGAATATCTTCCAATTATAATATTTATCCTTACCAAAAATAGGGGTTATTAGATTAAGGGGTTAAAATTTCCGAAGTTTTACATAAGTTGCACGAATTTTTAATGAACAACTTTGACCTGTTAGTATATAGTTTGTCAGTTTGGAACAAAACTGTCATAACTCAAAAAATGTAAATTTTCAGGAGAGCTCGGTAAAGTTTTATAAATAATCTTACTCTAAATATTGGAAAATAAATAAATATATAATGTTTGTATCATGTTAAAATGTTTGTGTGGATAGTTCTTAGTATTTTTTATAAAATTTTTTGTTTACTTTGGTTTTTGGCACTTTGTTATTGTTATTTTTGTTAAATAATTCCGAGTTGTGACTCTCTTTCACATATTTTTTTACAAGTTTTTCAACATGAGTTTAGGTAATAAAATGAAATACATTTCTAACAAACTAAATTATTTTATTAAAGTATACTAAAATAATACAATTTTAAAGATTATTATAAAAATAATTATAATACTGCGCAAAATATTACGGTTTAGGTATTGTATGAAATGGGAACAAAAAAGGTACTTAACTTATGAGAATGATGGTCTATTTGAAGATGTGACAGTTTTGCATATAAATACACTAATATCAATAAGAAACTAGTTTCTTATTGATATTATTTCGACTTGTGACACTCCTTTCCAAAATTTGCTCATCTCATCTCATTAAACGTCACAGCACGACTAATTGTGACAGTTTTGTCTAAAACACAAAACCAATGTTGGAGATGTGACATTTCAACGCAGCGCCATTCGACGGTTATTAAGCAAAGTTCACTTGTAACTCTTACACATAAAAATATGCAATATTTGGAGTTGATACACCACTAAATCTTGGAAAATGAAAATTTTGAGTTAAGACTGTCTTGTTCCAAACTGACGAGTCTGAATTTTGGAAGTTTGGCACCTCATAATACAACATTCAATCAATCAATTTATCGATCAAATTTGGAAATTGGGTATTTTAAAGAGTGTTAAATGGCCTGGTAATATTTATTTTATCGATCAAAAATGTTTAATACCACTTTCTGGGAAAACGACCCATTTAAAAAATTGTAGTAAGTCAGGCTTTTCTCACATCAGTAAAATGATTAGTAGAATATAACATCTCTCCAGGGTAGCAATTGGCTTGCGAAAATTCCACAGCCTTCTCATATTTAGAGGTGTCGTCCTGAAAAAACGGGACACACTGTATGTGACATTATGTGCTTGTGGTACGAACTAGCACGAATTATAAAAATTATAACATAAAAATTAATAGTCCGTATAAAATAGTGGTTTTAGATAATAATTATCTTTTTACAACTTCTTTCCGGGCGGAATGACAGTTATTACTAGGGTTAGCCGCTAACCGATTTCCAAACCCACGGTTATTTAAAAGGTACATTCGGGGAAGCAAGCATATCTAAAGGATTTGTAGGTTGTAAGTGGAACTGCATGATGATGTTTCACTGCGATTTAAAAGCTTATGTTCAGAGATTTTACTTATTCTGTTGTCAAGTTGGTAGTGCCAAAAACGGTCAATAGTCGAAATTCGTCGTAGTTACTCATATAATACAATGAATAATCATAATTGGTTGTAGCTATAATACACTGGAACACCTACTGAAAAGTATATGTATTAAATGCTTTAGTCTGCATAATGTTTTAGATACACATTTTTATTTGTCTTTATAGTCCGCAATTCTTTTTGCAATAGATTGCAGTAACCCATTGGACTTGCGATACCTCTCTCAAGCTCAGAAGTTTGACTTGCAGTTTGTTTTACATTCGTAAATTCACAATTGCAATAGAAGTGACACCAACACTTTAACTTGGATGCACTATAGACACTAAAATGTTCATCCAAATGGGACAAATAACATTACAAATAGCATAACATATAAAATAAAGTTTTTAGTGAATATATTTCGCAAGCTCAACAATCAAAAAATACTTAATCTAAAGTGACCATATTTCGCAAAGCTTGAAGTGGGACAGAAATGAAAACTTCAGTTTTTTAGTGAACAAAAGAAAACGGAGTTTATAAAAAAAGCAGCACACAAAACTACATTTTTTTATTTTATTCCACCATGTCTTATATATCATATGAAAATAAACATTCATCAACATAACTATATGACAGTCATAAACAGCTAAGCAACTATTACATTAAGCAACATATTAAGAAAAATATTTTTTATTTTGATGAATTTGTTTCAAAATTGATTTATTTTTTAGTTCATTATAAAAATTACATAGTCACAATAATAATTATATTTTACAGGGATTAAAGCTCCTAGTATTTCTATACCGAGATTAGTTTTGGAAATATTTATTTTATAAAAGTTGGACAAAAGCGGGATACGGATTATATAAGCGGGACAAAAGCGAGACACGTTCTGAAACGGGACCAGCGGCGCAAAATCGGGACTGTCCCGCCTAAATCGGGACGGATGGTCACTTTAAATTAATCAAGTAAAAGCGAAAGAAAGTAGTTTGAAATTGATAGTTCAGCCTAAGAATTTGTACGTATGGTGGTAACCATACAAATCACTAACTTCCCCAGAACTGCAGCAAAACTGGAATAAAAATCAGGCGAGACCTATATTTTGAAAGTGCATGAGTCTTTCTATACGTATATGACTTCTTTTACAATATGCTGCTCTTCAGTGCGCATGTCTACGTCAAACAAACTTGCAACTTGCAGAATGAATTGCAGACTGTAAAGCGACTTCTGGCATCTAATTCATGTTGATTACAATTTAAAAGGGTTTCCTTTCTAATTAACGCGCACAATTCATATATCCCAATAAACATTTATATTATAATCACCATTGTTGTTTGTAAATAGGTAATAATTTATTACGTAATTTTTTAAATTAAAATGAATTTACCATTAATGTATGAGGTCATACTTCAACGAAATTGCGCACATATAAAATGTAAAAGTAACACATTCATTAGATATCTTTTTCAGAAGTATTATTTCATAACTAAAATTTATTCCAACAAGTAATTCTCTGTAATTTTTGCAATTTGAGTACAAATATCTTGTTTTTTATATAAATACATATAATGAACTGATAGTTTAATGCTTCCTTATAAATGCAGGTCATACGTAGATACTTATTTGATATAAAAGATTTACTAAAAACCTCAAATTGTTAGTACCTACAAAAACTAATAAAAGCAGAATTATGACAATAATTTATTTTATTATTTCAATTACATATTTTTGTAAAAATATCCATTAAACGTTTACAGTTAAGACATAAATATCAGGTTATCCGTATTCGTGGTCCATTTTTCATAGCTCACCATTTGGCATGTAGGAAACCGGAACCGGAAATATACATGGTGACTCAAATTAAAATCTGAATTTCTTTGATTTTATGGGTTTTTCTTCACGTAAAACAATAATGTTAAGTACATATTAACATGTTCGTAATTTTATTCTCATTCAGTTACTGGCAAGGTATGTCGCCCATAAGAAAATATAAAACAATTGAATAGTGTATAACCGAAACTAGTGGTCATAGAATTTTTTTTTCAAATCGTTTTCTCATATAGTCTTTTCCCTTTGTACCAAATTTCAGCTATTTCTGTTACGAGTTAGTTAGTTTTTTCCCAAGATTTCAGTAACGGCAACATATTTCTTGAATCTGTTTGGTGTATTTTAAAGGCCATGAAAAGGCACAGCTTTTTTTCTAATTTGGACCACCTTGTTATTTGGTTTCCAGATGCCAATGGTAATCCAAGAAAAATTAACATATCCAAATGTAATCCATATTCCGTGCTGAAATTTGGTAGGTGCACCTTTTTAACTTTTAATTAAGTAATATATACAGGGTGATTCAGGTTTAATCTTGATAACTTCAGAAATCCATAGAACAGGTTAAAATAATGTTCATTTGTGATATAAATTTATTTCCTAAAACGCATCGTTTCCGAGATAGAGGGCGTTGAAGTTTGAAGATTTTTTTCTCGTTTTTCCCTCATAACTTTTGAACCACTTTCACTTAAGTGAAATTCGGAATACAAACACTCCTTATGATCTTACATAAGCTTCGTAAGTGTGAACTACCTACCCCTCTTAGAAGTGTATTTTGTATGCTACCCCCCTCTTAACTACAAAAAAAATAATTAATTTCAATAAAACATCTACTCACCACTTTGACCTGATTAATTTCGAAACTTTTTCGTCTCTTGTTTTTTTCGACGTTTGGTCTTGTTTCTGAGATATTCAAAGAAATTGGTGATAGTGTAGCGCACCAGCCGCGTAAATTTCATTTAACGTTATAGCAACCCATGAAAACAAAACTCACTATTATTTATATTTGATCATTTTTAACAAAATAATTGTAGTAAAATAACCAGCAAACAAGATACTAACATTGCTTGCTATACTTTTTACTATTAGTGTACCTTTTCGTGGAGAGGGCATATGGCAAAGGGTTGTAAATGCCAAAATCGTCATTTATTAGCTTTTAATAGGGTTTATTTAATTAGACCCCACATTTGTAGGTCACTGGAAAACTTTTATCTACCAGCTGATGTTGGTCGCTTTTAAAATGCTCGCCATCAACTGAAAAAGTTTTAGAGCTTGAAATTTTAATTAGCATGTTGCCACGTGAAGGGTTAGAACAAGGCACGAGGGATTATACACTTTTCAAATGTAAAATATAACACTTCTAATGACCATGATTTACGTTTCAAGCAAAATAAAGTAATGGTGTTGAAACACTTCGAAATCAGTTGTTAGATATATGCCACACTCAATATTGTACTATCCTTTAACTTAAGTCTTTGAATGTGTAAATTAATATAATAATTGTGGTTAATAGAAAAATAAATACTCAGATATCTCTACCTCTTGCTTAGATTTTGAAAAGTCCTTTCAATATGTTTGTGTAATGCAACTGTATTGAAGATTTCGAGATTTTTGTCTGGGAAATATTTGCTGCTGAATGCTGAAATTAATCATTATCATTATTATATTATTATTATCGTATATCTCTAAAAATAAGAAAGTATACGTAATATTACTTTTTTTATTAAATTTCTAATACTGATAGGAAATAAGTACATACATGTTACACATTTCGATTGATATATCTATAAAATGATTCACCAAAAGTAATTTGTTTAAAATTAAAATTTACGCTCTTCGTTTCACAGCATATGCCTATATCTTTCTAAACAATCCAAAAAGTTGACAATATTTCACACTCTTATGGAACCCACGATGTGGTTGCGGTTACAATTTTTTTTAATAACAAAACGCTAATAAATATTTATGGAAACAATCAACAGCAAAAAATTAATGGAATTACGTACTTATTTACATGTCTGAGGTTTACCACAATGATCTAAAACATTATACAAAAGTATGTAATAAATTCAATAAAAGCGAAAGAATTATTTTTTGGGAAAAGTCCTCGAACATGTCGATTTTTAATTTAAAAACTAGAAAGGTGTCGGCTATCGCCGACTTGACCTTTCTTGAGTAGGGTTCGTTTTTTTAAATACCATGTATTTTTTCGATAATTAGTGCGTTAAGAGACCCTCGATGGAAGTTGAGGAAAAAAAATTGTCAGTTCTCTTAATTTTGAGATTTTTTTAACGTTCAACATTTTTCCAACACTTTGTATATAAAACGGTCTTTCGTACATCCGACAACCCTTCCGAAGCAAAACAAAAATTTTATTCCATGAATTTTGGGATTTTCAATATTGGTTCAGTTTTTTTAAACACCCTGTATTGTTTTCATGAAAATAGTTTTCATATAGACCATTGTTAAAAGTTTCATCAAAGGAATATTGTACTTCCATGAAGGTTTCTAGAGAACGGTCGGTTTTTTAAACACACAGTAGTTTTTTAATTAGTATATATTTATTACAGAACGATGAGAAAAGTTTCATTAGAAAATATTCCATGAATTGTGAGGATTTTTAGAGAATGTTTTGGTTTTGTTAAACACCCCGTATTTTTTCATCAGTATAATTTTTTTACAATCGTGAAGTTTCATAAAAAAAAATAAATTCCATAAATTTTGTGGATCTAGAGAATTGGTCTTTATTTTACACCCTGTATTTTTCATAAGTATGTATTTATATAGCTACATAATAATACCTAAGTATTTATTTTTATAGTTTTACAAACTATCTTAAAAGTTTCATCAAAAACCAAAAAGAGTTTTTAATTCTAAGTTTTTAGGATTTTTAGAATGATTCGATTCTCTTAAACACCCTGTATTGTTTTCATTAAAATAGTTTCCATATAGACCATTGTTAAAAGTTTCATCAAAGGAATATTATACTTCCATGAAGGTTTCTAGAGAACGGTCGGTTTTTTAAACACCCAGTAGTTTTTTAATTAGTATAGTTTTCTTACAGACCGTTGTGAAAAGTTTCATTAGAAAATATTCCATGAATTGTGAGGATTCTTAGAGAATGGTTTGGTTTTTTTAAACACCCTCTATTTTTCATCATTATAATTTTTTTACAATCGTGAAGTTTCATAAAAAAATTAAATTCCATAAATTTCGTGGATCTAGAGAATTGGTCTTTATTGTACACCCTGTATTTTTTCATAAGTATGTATTTATATAGCTACATAATAATACCTAAGTATGTATTTTTTATAGTTTTTTACAAACTATCTTAAAAAGTTTCATCAAAACTAAAAGAGTTTTTAATTCCAAGTTTTTAGGATTTTTAGAATGATTCGATTTTCTTAAACACCCTATATTGTTCTCATTCAAATAGTTGCCATATAAACCATTGTTAAAAGTTTCATCAAAAGAATATTATACTTCCATGAAGGTTTCTAGAGAATGGTTCAATTTTTTTAAACACCCAGTAGTTTTTTAATTAGTATAGTTTTCTTACAGACCATTGTGAAAAGGTTCATAAGAAAATATTCCATGAATTGTTAGGATTCTTATAGAATGGTTTGGTTTCGTTAAGCACCCTGTATTTTTTCATTAGTATAATTTTTTTACAATCGTGAAGTTTCATAAAAAATTCCATAAGTTCTTTCTATGAATTTTGGGAGTTTCAATATTGGTTCAATGGTTTTGTTAAACACCCTGTATTTTTTCATTAGTGTAATTTTTTTACAATCGTGTAAAGTTTAATAAAAAAAAATTAAATTCCATAAATTTTTTCCATGAATTTTGGGAGTTTTAATATTGATTCAGTTTTCTTAAACACCCTGTTATATTGTTCTCATTAAAATAGTTTCTTACAGACCATTGTGAAAAGTTTCATAAAAAAATATTCCATGAATTGTTAGGATTCTTATAGAATGGTTTGGTTTCGTTAAGCACCCTGTATTTTCTCATTAGTATATATTTTTACAATCGTGAAAAGTTTCATAAAAAAATAAATTCCATAAATTTTGTGGATCTAGAGAATGGTTCTTTATTTTACACCCTGTATTTTTTCATACGTATATATTTATATACATAATGATACCAAAGTATATATTTTTTATAGTTTTTACAAACTACTGTAAAAGTTTCATCAGAAAGCAAAAAAATAAAAATTTTAAATCCACGATTTTTAGGGAACGTTTTGGTTTTTAAACACCCGTATTTTTCATTAGTAAGTATATTTTTCCTACAGAACATTGTAAAAGTTTCATCAAAAGAATTTTTTAATTCCATGAATCTTGAGGATTTTTAGAGAATGGTTCGTTATTATTAAACACTCTGTATTTGCTTCGTTAGTGAGTGTCATAATAAATCCTTGATGGAAGTTTAATAAATAAAATATTGTTTTTCCATGAATTTTGGGAGTTTCAATATTGGTTCAGTTTTCTTAAACACCCAGTAGTTTTTTAATTAGTGTGTTTTTCTGACAGACCATTGTAAAAGTTTCATAAAAAATATTCCATGAATTGTGAGGATTCTTATGGAATGGTTTGGTTTCGTTAAGCACCCTGTATTTTCTCATTAGTACAATTTTTTTACAATCGTGAAAAGTTTCATAAAAAAAATAAATTCCATAAATTTTGTGGATCTACAGAATGGTTCTTTATTTTACACCCTGTATTTTTCATACGTATGTATTTATATACATAATAATACCAAAGTATATATTTTTATAGTTTTTACAAACTATTGTAAAAGTTTCATCAGAAAGCAAAAAAAATTTTTAAATCCACGAATTTTCTTGATTTTTAGGGAACGGGTGGGTTTTTTGTAAACACCCTATATTTTTTTCAATAATTAGTGCGGTAAGAGACCCCCGACGAAAGTTTCGTACCAAAAAAATTTCCAGTTCCTTAATTTTGACATTTTTTAACGTTTAACATTTTTCCAACACTTTGTATATAAAACGGTCTTTCGCACGTCAGACAACCCCTCCGAAGCGAAAAAACCGAAAATTTCCTCGAATCTGTAATTTTTATTTTTTTCTCGTCAATTTTTATCGTAACACCCCGTACGTCGAGCTTTTTTGAGTCGCACTGTATATACGCGAAGCGACTTAAAATAATTGAGGTCCGCCATATTGTCTAGCTCATTTATACCACGTATTCATTCGTATTTATGCAAAGTTCAATGCAAAAATGAACTCAAAACAAAGCGCTCGCATAACAGAACGTATCTGGAGACTTCAAATTTACCTTTTGGCCTTCGGGGCTCCGAATTTAGCGAAATTTCCTATGTTATATGCGGAACTGTCACCCACTTGCCGTTTGACGTTTCGGCGGCCGGGCGCCGGCCGAACGTGTAGTGGACTAAAATTTCGATAATTTCACTATAAAATCGAATTTTAAACCTAAACCTGAGGCACACGACACATTATAGAAGGTTCAAAGTTTATGTTTCGATATGGCTTTATGGAAATAAAGGGGTACTTACTTTTCAGAATCTAATCGTTTTGAAGGTTTTGTGAAGACCGCCATTTGCCAGGCTCTTCTCCCCGGTCTTGGATCGGATTTTCACACATTTCGATACAAAAATGAATTCAAAATCCAGCGCTCGCATAACAGAAAGTATCTAGAGACTTTAAACTTACCGTTTCTGTTCTTCAGGGGGCTCCGAACGGCCCGTTTGGCAATCGTTCCTACGTTTTATGGGGAGCTGTCACAGGCCGTGCACCGTCCGGCTAGCCGTTTGACGTTTCGGACGGCCGAGCGAACGCGAATGCCCCGAACGCGTAATTGACCCACATTTTCGTTATTTTCACTATAAAATCGAATTTTAAACCTAAACCTGAGGCACACGACACATTGTAGAAGGTTCAAAGTTTACGTTTCGATATGGCTTTATGGAAATAAAGGGGTACTTACTTTTCAGAATGTAATCGTTTTGAAGGTTTTGTGAAGACCGCCATTTGCCAGGCCCTTCTCCCCGGTCTTGGATCGGATTTTCGCACATTTCGATACAAAAATGAATTCTAAACCCAGGGCTCGCATAACAGAAAGTATCTAGAGACTTTAAACATACCTTTTCTGGCATTGGCGGCCCTCCGATCGACCCTTTTAGCGAACGTTCCTAAGTTTTATCGGGAGCTGTCACAGGCCGTGCACCGTCCTGGTAGCCGTTTGACGTTTAGGACGGCCGGCGGCCGAGCGAATGCGAATACCGCCGAACGTGTAATTGAGTAAAACTTTCGTTATTTTCACTATAAAATCGAATTTTAAACTCAAACCTGAGGCACGCGACACATTGTAGAAGGTTCAAAGTTTACGTTTCGACATGGCTTTGTGAAACGAATGCGGGAAAATACGAAAATATCGAATCCGAAATAGTTGGACGTCTACCCATATCTGACTGACGTTTCTCGAATTCCCGGCTATATCTATCTCTTTTTTTCGCGACATCCGCGCGAAAATGGAAAACTGGCGGCCGCGGACCTCCGGAAAAACGCAAAATTCGCCCCGAAAAAGGTAAAGAGAAATCAGCAAAATACGCCCACCGGACAACCGAAGGACCGAACTCGGCTTCGCGCACCCGGGCTCGCCGCTGCGCGGCTCGCCTCAAAAGCCTTAGGTAATGCAAAACGCCACTTTTTCGCGAGAGAGAAAAAACAACGGATTTTAATATATAAGAATACATATTTTAGCGTAAAGTGCGATTTTCAAATGTCATATGTTTTCGAGTAAGGACGTCATCGATTTTTTTAAATGGCAACACCATATTTTTTTCCTTGATTCTGAAAGTTCGTTTAATTCTCTATCAGACAGTACTAAAATTTTGCCCTCTTACATAGGAAAGTTTTCGAGTAAATGACGATTGAATGTTAGAAAACATAAATTTTATCCATAAAAAAGTAACAATTCTGAGGTATGTAAAATAAAATACAATTGATTAAATTTTATACTTAAATTAAATGTTCGAATTGCCATCCACTAACTTCTTGACAATGCGCAAGTCTGTGAAGAAATTCTTCTTGCACATTATGAATGATTTCTGGGGTAACTCTGCGTATTTCGTCCCGAATGAGATTTTGAAGTTCTTCTAAATTACGTGGTTTATTAATGTACACTTTTGACTTCAAGTATCCCCATAAAAAATAGTCAAGAGGTGTAAGATCTGGCGATCTTGCAGGCCATTCTATCGGTCCGCGTCTGCCGATCCACCTCCCAGGAAAACAGTTGTCCAAAAAATCTCGTACAGGGCGCGCATAGTGCAGAGGTGCACCGTCTTGCTGAAACCATATGGTATCGTCAGGAATGTCAGGGTCATTATCGTTAGGAAAAATTACTGCAAGGGCTGGAACAAGGTCATTTTCTAGAAACTCTAAATATTTTTGTCCTGTAAGGGTTCCTTCAAAGAAGAAATGCCCTACTATTCTGTCGTCAACTATTCCAGCCCACACATTTAATTTCTGAGGGTGTTGGGTATGTGCCTCTGCCATCCAATGAGGATTTTCCCGACTCCAATATCTGCAAGTTTGACGGTTTACTGTACCATTCAGACAAAATGTGGCCTCATCTGAAAAAAGTATTTGCCGGTGTAAATTTCTATTTTCTTGACATAAATCCATTAGAATTTCGCAAAAGTGTAAGCGGCGATCGGGATCATCTTCATTGAGTTCCTGCACAAGTTGAATTTTGTAGGGATGATATTTTTCCTTCCTCAAGATACGTAGCACTGTGCTCTGACTAGTGTCATTGTTTAATGCAACCAATCGTGAAGAATTATGAGGATTATCCACCATACTTATCAAAATGTTCTGTTTCTGATTTTCATTAATGCTTGGACGTCCAGGTTTTGGAATATTTACAACATTGCCAGTTTCTCTAAATTTAGACTCTACCTTACTGACTGTTGATTGGCTGATAGGGCGATCTTTTCATTAAATAAATCGCAAACTTCCTGCTGAGTTCTAGTCATATTCCCGCATCCGATAAGAATTAAAATTTCAATTGTTTGAGTAACAGTTAAATGTGCCATAATACTTTAAATTGAATAATAATTTCTATGTCGCTTACAATACTTATTAGAAAGTCGGTGTGACAATGACACTTTGCAAAGATTTTCACCTACGTGATCCATAAAAGAACTATGGAATTCGAAAAACTAAATTTGATAACGTTTTTGCTTTATTTTAATTGATTTACATTTTCTAACATTCAATCGTCATTTACTCGAAAACTTTCCTATGGAAGAGGGCAAAATTTTAGTACTGTCTGATAGAGAATTAAACGATCTTTCAGAATCAAGGAAAAAAAAATGGTGTTGCCATTTAAAAAAAAATCGATGACGTCATTACTCGAAAACAAATGACATTTGAAAATCGCATTTTACGCTAAAATATGTATTTTTTAAATTAAAAATCGACCTGTTCGAGGATTTTTCCCAAAAAATAATTGTTTCGTTTTTATTGAATTTATTCCATATTTTTGGAGCATACTGTATATAACAGTTAATTAAATAATCATCTTTTACTATGGTTAACTTTTTTAGTGGTTAATAATGTATGTTTAAATATATAAATTACTACAAGATAACAGTAATAAATATTTTGAATATACTATTCTGTAGATACTAAATAATCAGATATATAAATTTCCTTTAACAACAATAATGTGGCTCCAGAATCGATTTCTGCATTCAATAAAGGTCAAATATCAGATATTCCTTGCTCCAGGCACATACCTATTTATAATTCAATTTATACCAGTGTTGCTCTTTTTTAGATATACTTAATACTTATAAGAAATATTTTGGTCCAGCTGTAATGTAGTATACAGGGTGTCCGGAAACTAATGGGGCCCAGCTTAAGCATAGCTTCCTGTAATCAAATAGAATTTAGATAAAGTTAGCTTAGTTCAAAAGTGCCTCGTTTAGAAGTTATAGGGCTTCAAAGAAAAAAAATTGTTTTCTTATTATGGACGTCATTAAGAAACGAAACGGCAAATCATGTTGAAATTTGGAACAGATATGTTTTAGATAAATGCAAGCATTGCGAAGGAGTAAGTAGTGCCATATATTGTATAGGGCGCTGTTAACAGTCATTTTGTAACTCATTTTTACCGTATCTTTTGTAGTCCTATTCTGATATGCTTGACTGAAACATAATAGAGAAATTGATTTTGCGCACAAAAGCTATACTTGTTCCATGTTGAAACAATGCACCGTTTTCGGACTGTCTGTTTTAATTCCGCTTACATGCTATATTATATACGAGAGTGGACCAAATATAAACTAAAATTTTTATCTTACCACTCGCTAGACAAAACGAGTGGTGCGATGTATGTCTTGACATATATTAGGTAGGTACGTTCTATTTTTAATAACATGTCAAGAATAAAGCATTACAAGTGTCGAACGAACAGAATATATATATATGCCGTCTCTGCACACAATACATCAAAACGAACACCGGAAGTTTTCTTTTAGCTTTAGAGCCCGCTAGACTACAGTCGCGATGTTATGACATATATTCGATGGGGAAGTGAGAAGGGGAGGAATCTCTGGCACGTTAGTGGCCGAGAATCAATGGAAAACGAAAGTTATGAAAGCCGGCCCTGGACAAACATCAAAGTGGCAAACATTCATGCAATCTGTGATTTGATTGAAAGACGCAGTATGGGTTACAGAAAAGTGTCAGCAAGATAGGCTTCTCGTTTTTAACAGAATAGAACCAGAAAGCAAATCATCTTACATTTTGTGATATGCTTCTGACGTATATCGGGCAGAGGGAGTGTTTTTTTAGTCGCATTGATATTTGAGATGAAAAGTGGCCGCATCATTATGCCACAAAATTAAAGCAAGTAAGCATGTGATGATGACAACCTGGAAAAATATCACGTCAAAAATTAAAACTCGTCTTTCTGCAGGGAAAGATTTTACCACTGTTTTTAAGATTGCAGAAGTGTACTCGTCATGGATTTCTTTCACGAGCTTCGTACAGTAAACGTTGAGTACTCTTTGATCAAGCAAAACGGTTTTTTTCCAAATAAAAAAAAAGAAAATATGTCTCTGTTCCAAATACAATTTTTCTTCAAAGTTTTCCGCTACAGACAGCTGTTTTGAGTAAGTAATCTATTAGCAAATACTTGAATATCTCAGACGTTATTTTCATGATAGCAAGATGT
Organism: Monochamus saltuarius; assembly: GCA_025584915.1. Taxonomy (NCBI): domain Eukaryota; kingdom Metazoa; phylum Arthropoda; class Insecta; order Coleoptera; family Cerambycidae; genus Monochamus; species Monochamus saltuarius. Next base: position 21,744,831 of record CM046727.1, on the reverse strand, counting down.
AAAAGCATTTAAAATCAATTGGTTACAGACACGACCAACTTCATTTTTTGATGGCGGAATTTGAAAACCACCAATCCAGTGGAAAAATGTAGTAAAAAAAAATCAGAGAGATTATGTAGAAAAATAAAATGTATGAACATTTTCTTTTCTTGGGTGCATTCTAAACAAAGATGCTCAACAACCCCAGGCATATCCCCACATAGAGGTTTCAGCTATGGATTGGATGAGGGCGTTGAAGGTTGTCACCAATGAGAATTCAATTCTCAATCGATTTCCTCATTCAAAAGTGCGGGAATTAATGATATTTTCCGGCACTTTTACAACAGGGGTCAGAATGTATCATTAATCACCTGCATCATTTGTTTTCATCCACTTTCCGATTCCACCATAGTAACGTAGATCGGGGCCATGCTAATCCACCGCCAAATTTATACTACTTTAGATGGGACCACAATTGAGGTGGCTGGGGTTCAGAAATGTCCTCAGGATGGAGTTCTTTATCCGCTTCTGTGGTTCTTGTGTTCGATGGTCTCCTTCGTGGGCTCAACGAAAAAAAAATATACCTATGCTTATGTTGATGACCTTGTTATACTTATATCCGGGAAATCGCCGGGCGTTATTATGAGAGGGGGGCGAGAGGATCCGCTTATCGGCTAAAACAGTGGAGGTTGTGGAAAGGTAAAAACCACGACAGGGGTCACACCGTGATCTATAAGAAGTTAGCAGATGGGGATGAGATTTTTGGTGCATCCAGCGACAAGGTATTCCCTATCTATGCTTTTAAAAGGCACTTTAAGGTAGAGTTTCTGGCTAGAGAAGCCTGGTTCGCTAATCCTGACGTTTAGGTCTCAAAAGAGCTCGTCTGGTTCACGGATGGGTCCAAGACAAACCATGGCTCAGGGGCGATGATCTATGACCAAGAGTGAATTTATTTCACTCCCTGGGGAAACACGCCACGGTCTTTCAGACTGAAGTATTTATTATCTCTGCTTGCATTCAAGAGATTATCAGGAGGAGATTATGTAAAACCATATTTAAGTATGCACAGACAGCCAGGCAGCTTTACGAGCACTTCTGTTCTTCAGGATCGCCTCTCGCGTGATCCTGAAATGTGTTAGAGCTGTTTTCCTCTTGAGAAGGGACAATCGTGTTAAATTGACCTGTGTTCCGAGTCACAGTGGTGTGACAGGCAAAAAGAGGGCTGACAAGTTAATCAAGTATGTGTGTGCATCAAGCCAGGTTACATATAGACGGGTCATGAACAGGTGCAACACTAAATTTCATTATGCTTAATAGAAACAACATCAGACTTGTCACGAGTCTCCTAACAGGACGAATATCTCAGCAAGCACCTACACAGGATTGGCTTAAGCACTTGCAAGTAAATTGACTTTGCGAGAATACAGATGAGGATTCAGTTCACATCCTTTGTAACTGTGTCTGTTTAATGGTAAAGAGGCACAAATATAACCTCAAGACAGAGATTCTAGTAGAGCTGGTGCTAGGTTTTGCGCACAGCACGGGCCTGTTTTGATCTTTATAGTCGGCGTATGTACAATGGGTCTTCAGACCTGAATGCTGCGGAGTGCGGATAATCCTCGCCGCATTAACAAGAACATTTTTGTTTACTGCGGCAATAGGGCTGACGGTAGCCAAGCGGCCAAGGCGGTGACGAATAGTTGCTGCCAAGGAAGCACGAGCGGCTGGAAGTTGGTTCGAATTCAACACGGGGCAGAATTTTTCTGTCCTACCCATGGATTTTTGTGATTGTAGGAGTGGAAGTTAGTAGGTGAAAAGACTAAAATATGGCCTAATTACCAGTAAGCATCAGTACCTTTACCTTTCTACCTTACTGCGGAATTGAAATTAGTAAAAATAAATACCGATTCACTCTATAGTGACATACATATTTTAAATTATTTTCGTTCTAAAAATTATGGTCAAGTTTAAGGCTTAATTGGTGAGATGGTTGTCCAATAGTTGATTTAACATTAATACAGGGAAGAGAAGAAATATTTGATTAAATTATGTTTGCATTAATAATAATTGTTCTATTTAATCTCATATAACTCCAGTATGCTATGTCTTATTCTTCATGATAAAATGTATGCTAAGAATCCAGCTTTACAAATGTCGATCGAACTTAACACACATATGCCGCTTCATGCACGCAGTGCACCGAAATGAACACTTAGTAATGACATAATAATTGCACGTAAATAAATTAAGTAAAAAAAGACGGTAAACCCCAGTGGTGCTACGCTAACGACGCGGCATGGCACATGGGCTCAGCCGGAAACGCAGGTTAGCACGAACACCCACACATAAAAGATACTTCCGGCCTAGGTAATGGTCTGAGAGAATGATGGCTGTCTGTCGAGGACCCGTTCATTTGTTATCCTTCCCCGGCCCGCTCGATTTTTAACACGTTGCTCGACGGCCGTGACGTGGTACGCACGCAAAAAGCAGAGGAATTATCGCATGTTTTGTTGCCCTTATAAGTTGTAGGGGTAGAGGTTAATGAATTGCTGTTTGGGAAATGTTTAGGAAATCATAAAGCTCGCTGCAAAAACTGGCGGGGATTTATTATTCATTTTAATATCATGAAAACGTTGTTAATGACTCTATGGACCGTACAATATTTTCTTTTTGCTAAGGATTTACAGAAGAACAAATGATTTTAAAAATAAGGCCCTTAGAAAAGACTTTTCAGAATGACATTCGAAAATATTTATGCAGGGTGATTGAGAACTTATAAAATAAAAATTCTACAGGGACTCTTACGAATACAATTTTATAAAAAAAAATAATAAAAAAGTTAGAAAAGGATTTAAAGATATTTGTGAATGGTACTGGAAACTGATTCACTGTAAAATCTGCAAGGTAAATCATGCAGACGGCGACCGGCATGGCGTAATAAAAAATGAACTGGCAAACAATTTAATGAATTTCCCAAGAAAAGACAAATAAAATAATAAAATTAAAATTAATTTATAAAATAATTGATACCTGATATTAGAACTATTAAAAATTTTGTCCACCGACCTGTAAACACATTTGGACCCATCTTATTTAGTTTCTACGAACCTTAGTTACAAATGTTTCTGGTTCTTGTCGGTCTTGAGCTCGTAAGTTATTAGCAGCAGCTATGATACACTTCATTTCTTAAATATCCATACAAAAAGAATTCCAAAGGATTTAAGCTGGGAGATCATGGTGGCCATGATTCCGGTCCTCCCCGTCCAATCTATCGTACTCTTTGAACTTCATTAAGGTACTTTAGAACATTTTGTGGAAAATGGAGAATTACGGAAAAGCGTTGTTGGAAATGATCTCGTTGAATCGGGTGCAGATTTTCAAAATCCTAACCATGAGTTTTATTAATGTTATACATACTATTCCGTGTAAAAATAGCTTCATTTGTACTACGTCAGCTGTAAGTCTGACATTTTGAGCATTTTGTTGCAGCAGCCATTCACAAAATCTAATTAGTAAGGGATAACTATAATAATAATAATAACCTCCTCTACCCCTCGTTCTAATCACGAGGATTAGCCCAGAAGTCGAATACTTGTGCGGGATAGAGGGCTGCATATTAGTATTAAGCAGGCCGCATTTGCGCTTAGGAACGACTTACATTGGTAGGCCCCTTAGACCTTATAAATCATGGACGCGCGCGATACCGTTTTCTGCCTATACAAATCTTTGATGCTCAGATGTGTGCGACAGAAATAGAGCTAGTCTGGGCAAAAACCCACAGATCATGGGCCGAAAAAAACAAAAACCGTAAATGACAGACGTGTGACAGACCGAATTATATTGGATATTTACTCATTTATTCAGAATTTTAATTTATAATTACATTGTGATAATAACAAATTTTAAGAAAGGTTTTAATTATTTAGGAAAGGTTTTATCAGGTTATGTTTATATATTTTTCTGTCATAGAACATCAGGACAGCGGACCTCTCATTCTAGGCCGGTATATGATTTATAAGGTCTATGGTAGGCCCTAACCATCATTCAGTGCAAGAATGAGGAAAACCTGGAAAACCTCATTAATTAGGGAGGTAGTCAAATGTCAACCGGTATCAATCTGTCACATTGACCCAAGCCAACATTCTTCCACCCTGCCATACCGGCAGAGAGGGTGCCAATTCTTTCCACGAATATAGCTTCTACCGACTGCGGGGGTCAAACCCACAGCAATCTAGTAACCTGGATTCAAGTACTGACGCCTTAAACCGTGCGACCACTGAGCGATCCTCCTTGGTATTAATGCTTGAGCACGCTGTAGGGGTACGGATATAATTCTCTTTAACAATCTTTAAAATATGTTCCTCAACTGCTCCAATACGCCGTGGACGCACTGAACCTCCATCTCTTCCACGATTCGGTTGCAAATTTCCCGTGTCACGCTCGCGTTGCACTACCGCGGCTAAAATAGCTGAATTTGACACATGTCTACTGGGAATTCGTTCTACGCACAGACGAGAAACTGTTGTCTTACTTCACCTTTTTGGTGAAAACGATATCTATCACTTCCGAGTTACAAACACGTGAGCCATTTTAGACACAAAACTAATGTAAACACTATAGCAAAAACTTTAGTATTAATATCGAATTTCAGTATTCGGAATGGCCTGCATTCTGATGACGCTAGAGACTACAGTAGCCCAGCGATGGAAATGTTGAAAATACTATTTTAACTTCAATAATTTTTTTCTGTTGACTCTTTTCATGACGGCTCTATTCCCAAATTATTTTGGTTAAATTATCACCCTTTTTGTATAACTAAGATAAAGGGTAAGTAACATATAACAAAAATTAGCAACAATTCCAAAAACGATCATCACCATGGTGTGAGATGCATTAAAATGTATTTTTTACTGAAACGGCATAGTAGCACAACCAGGTGTCAATTTAATGAATAGATACTATTAAATAATACGATGTAATGTGGAGCTATAAACTGCACACATAATCGTTTTTGCTTTACATATAGAAGTAAGAAGTGAGTTAATACACCGATTGGTATAACCACAATTGGGGCAGTAACCTATAAAATTGTCAATTTTTTTTAAACTATCAAATCCTAGACAATATACTGGACACTATATCCTACGTTCCTTAACGTCAATATTAGCGAATACTGGAGCCGACATTTTAACGGTAAAAAGGCATGGTGGATGGAAGAGTAATGCAGTTACGGAGGGGTTACTAAAACCTCTGAAGAAAATTAAACGAAAATTACAATTAAAATATTAGGTGAGAGTACTTCATCAGGATCACAAAACAAATTCGATATTTGTATCACTGTTAATACAAAGACAGCCCCTTCCCAATATGGAGTTAATCTCACAAACTATCAAAATTGTGTAATTAATATTCATAACAAGTAGTGTTGATTATTTAGTACTTGTAGAAGTGTTTTTTACTGTTTTAGAAAGGTATTTTAAGCCAATATAAATCAAATCTTCTACAATTCCTATCAATGAAGTCATATGTGTAGTCTCTGATACCAAACATCTAGGTATGCTAATGAACAATTCCACAGACAAAGCTCTATTCAATAATTATCTAAAGAAAATAATCTTTTACTGACCTGCTTGAAACACTCTATAAATATCTATCTTTCACTTTTGCTTAAAATACCTTTCTAAAACAGTAAAAAATGTTACAAAAGCTAATAATAAGGAATATATGGGTAGATATTGTGGGTGTAATTCGACGCAGGTTGGGGCTTTTGTCCACTGAGTAGTTAGTTCCACACAATATTATTAATACCTAAAAATATATACAACCTTGTAGAAGTGTATTGAGAATAAATAATGTTGGTTAATTAGTATTCTTTTTTACGTATAAATTGAGCGTATATAAAATTTTGTATATGATACGTGTCATATCTGTACGAGTAGTTTATAGCACTTGTCTCTCTTTACAGACGCATGCTATAAAATATCTCGTATGGTACTTTAATATAAATAGCTATTTTTAAACATTAGTATACAGGGTTAACTATGACTAAGTACAAAAATTTTAACGACGTACTCAGGAAGGCCTAAAATACAATAAAAAAGATAGTCCAGAATTTTAGCTCGATATTTAAAAAATGGAGCAAAACCCTATTTTCCTATGGAAAGTCGGCGCCTATGATCCATAGGTAAAGCTTACATCTGTCAACAATATCTACTACCATGCGGTCGTTTTTTTGCAGCATTTCTAAATGCATAAACGACAAAAAATAACATTCTTATTAGTAATAATACCTGATAGATAAGGTAGGAAACAGTTAATCCAGTTAGCTCCACTATTTTGCATTCCTCTTTCATTATTTCGTTACAAATTGGCAAAACTACTTCCTGTAGGTACAGCTAGATAAAATACATATTTATTATAACAAAATCGAACGAAAGGAATAAATAATAGAAATAGAATAGAAGGCACTAAAAACTGAAGAAGAACACAAAACGACAACGTAAAGATATGGTAAACACAGGAATTAAATTATGACTTGACTAGAAATTTTACGGTCGTGTTGCTAGTTGTCTACGTTATACAGGGTGTTAGGTAAACATGCGGCAAAAATTCAAGGGGTTATTCCTTGGCCTATTCTAAGAATATTTTGTCCCATGATGATTTCTGAAAAACTCCTTTGTTTCAAATATACAGGGTGAGGAAGATTTGCGACAGTAACATTTTATTATCAAATAGTACATGTAAAGTTTCTCAATCTACAATAAATGTTCGAAATGACTTCCTTAGCCATACTTTTATTTACGTTAATGATTTCAACAAATATCGAATATGGTTGTCGCAAATTTTGTTCACCCTGTATCTTCGAAACAAAGGGGTTTTTCAAAAATCATCATAGGACAAAATATTCTTAGAATAGGCTAAGGAATAACCCCTTGAATTTTTGCCGCATGTTTACCTAACACCCTGTATACTCTGATTCTGTAAACGTGTGGAAGACAAGGTGCATAGGGGGGTTAAATAATGATTTAATGTAATTTCGAAAAAAAATTTTTCGCTTTATAAATAAATGTAGAATTTTTTTGAAAGGTGATTCCATTAATTCTTAATTTTCTCTATCCCCTCTTATAATATTTGTACTTAGTCATAGTTAACCGTGTATATTATTAACTATAATGTAGCACCATATACTGATTCATTAAGCTTGTACAACTAAATCAAAACCTCGAGAAGCAAAATAGAACCATTGCACAACAACTTTTAACAGAAGGATATACTTGAAAGAAAATTCCAACTAAAGATAAAGATAAAGGTGGGCTACTTAAACAAACTTCGGCTTCTACCTATTGTGCAAACCATGCTTAAAGTTATTTGTACATCTGCTATTGTATTTCCATCAGATCATACAGTTTAGAGAACAGATGATCTAAAAAATAAAGCAAATCTTTAGCCCGTATAACCAAATAGGCCAAGACAAACAATATATCTTCTAGTCTTATCCACATTGCTATTCATACGAGTAAAATTATAGATTATTTCTATTTTGTCAGAGATAATACTGTTATACCTGGTGAATATACAAAAGTTGTAAGCAGCTTAGGAAATGTCTAAGAATAAGTGAAATTACGCATGGAGAAGGCATTGTGTAGCAATTTTATTCAAATAAATGCCACATTGGATTGTTGAATAATGTTGCACATAAAGAAAAGCATTTATAAACAACAATTTGCATGTAATTTTAGCTTCTCATTTAATTTATTCAATGATTATTAATTAAACTATAAAATGTTAATTAAGATATCGAAATACTATTTTCTGTTCTCATTAACTGAACTAATTTGAATAATTTATCATTGCAGTAGTAAATCTGTTTCCTGAAGTATGAATTAAATCGCATTGCTAACCTTCACTGAGGAAATCATAGTCTTATTTAAAAACAAAAAAAGTGTCAACACAAGGTAGTACTAATAAATTGAATGTTGAATATCATTCACTACGTTAATATCGAGTCGATCATCAAACTGAATAAGAACTTCCTAAACGTAACAGTAAGTTTGAACAATTTGTTTATACATACAAAATAAGTATACAATTTTATTGGCAAACTATCCCTTCAGGCAAATTTAACAAATAACTCCTGATAATGTAATAATTTAATTTTAACTTGTATACCTACTCAAACTTTTTGATTAAAAGTACATACCAAAAATTACTTATACATTTGTCTACGATTTGTTAGTAACATCATTTAAAATATTGCTTGATATTTTGGTTACATGTACGCTGACAAAAAAAATTCAGTACTGGTAGGTAAAAATACACTTGCCCCAGCAAAAAACTTATATAAAATAAAGGATAGATAAATAATTAAATTGTAGCAGTAAAATTTCTGAAAACCAGTCACAAGTTAAAAAGGTCATCGAGCTGTGGCTACCAACAATGACTAAAATTTCTTGCTGGAGTACTGCTAGTAGTACGGTACATTAAGAGCAAGTGGACTGTACATTAAGCTTAGTTGACTGTAATGCAGTAATAATTGAACATGTTATATTGCTACAGTAGTACTCTTTATCTTGTAAGCTGTATTTTAGACAATATAAGTATAAATGTTATACTTGCCTTAAAATGTATTCTCATTTGACATAAATAAAAGGACAATAATTAAACCACAATTAAAAAAAGTAAGTATATTAACAACGTCTTATTTTTATTGCTTTTTCTTACTGGATTTTTTACTTTTCATTAATTAGTATCTCGATGTCTGATATTTATATTTGATTTAGAAGACTATTCGTAACATTACAGTTTACCACTAAGTATACATTTATATCGTTTAGTAAAAGCATTTCCTATTGACTTGTTCATTATATGATGAATAATAATTTTATCGTTTTTGACTCTGGCTTTATCTCAATAGGTAAGGTTGCTACTAATTTAAAAAAAAATATATATAAAAAAGAAATTTTAAATTGATGTTTTAATCTAATGTTTTGTTGTTTAATTAATAGGATTCTAATACGTTTTTTCAAATTGTTCATATGTATAACTATTTTCTTTTGTTTTGTTTTAAATTTTGAATTGTCAATATTGTTTTATAATTCTTATCTCTTGCTTCATATTGTAGCCCTGAAGAAGATTTAAAATAAATCGAAACGTTGGCTTAGTTAGAAGATCTAGACTATTAACTATATTGTCCTGTGATCCGATTATTCCTTCCTAAATATAACATTCTTTATAGTAATAATGCCTGATAGATAGGTAGGTAACAGTTAATCCAATTAACTCCACTATTTTGCATTCGCTTTTCATTATTTCGTTACAAACTGGCAAAACTTCAACATTTTCATTCATTATAACCACTCACTACCGATTAAACACACTCCCTGTAGGTATAGGTAGATAAAATACCTATTTATTATAACAAAATCTAACGAAAGGAATAGATAATAGAAAACTTATAATGTACCTGCGACAGTCTTGTCCCATAACCTAAAAAACCAAACCGACGAATTATATTGTGGGAAAGTATCTGCACCCAACACAAATTGCTTTATTTAATAACTATAAAACGTTTAAAAATTAAAAAGGCACTAAAAATTGAAGAAGAACACAAAACTACAACGTAAACACATGGAAAACACAGGAATTAAATTATGAATTTTGGGGTCGTGTTGCTAGTTGCCTACGTTACCTACTCTAATTCTGTAAACGTGTGGTGGACAAGTCGCATAGGCGGCGTTAAATAAAGATTTAATATAATTTCGAAAAAAAAATTGTTCACTTTATAAATAAGTTAATTCTTAATTTTCTCTATCCCCTCTTAAAATATTTGTACTTAGTCATAGTTAACCCTGTATATTTTTTATCTGGCAACTTGAATAATTTATAAAATAATTTCATAGATGTTCTGTTCATGGAAATGTAATTAATAACTGAACAGAAAAATGAAATTAAGCAAATACGAGAGGAAAGGAGAAATTTCCACCGAAATGTGCTCGAAATTAAACAGGGTCAAGCCCAATGTTTGCCCTTCTTAGCATTATCTGACATTTGACAGTTCAGTTAAGAGCAGTAAACCCGTTCATTACGCTCTTGTCAATATTGACCTTTAGGGACGGTGCAGTGTTCTGATTCTAGCTATCCAACTCCTCTTCGATGTTGGAACAGATCGAGTGTGTATCTCCTGGTCTGGTCAGTCAAATCGAGGTGCTAACATTATGGCCGCTGTTTACCTGACCTCAAAATATAATCAAGGGATGATAACTCTTCACTTGACGGGTTAAATCGATATCTTGATATTCAGTTTCTTGTAGTTAGCTCTATTGAAATGAAGTTATTTAACAGTCACTACATTGTTTACCCTAATTAAATATTGTAAACGTTTATAAAGCTAAGCTTGAAAATATTTTACTAGTATTAACAAACGGGATTCAATACAGATATAACAAGTTCTGCTTTTAATTAGGTATCGTAATAGCTTAAAGTTTATCACTTTACATCAAAGATTTTTCTGAAAAGGTATTTTTTTAACGATTTGTGTTATCAAGGATTTTCCGATTTAAACCTAGGCTACAATTGTATAATTTACAGAATTTAATTAATAAATTAAGTAAGGAATTTTTGATGACCTCTTTACCTAATAAATTAAATATATTTTTTTCATATATTTTCAGGCATTAACAATATTGTGTGAAACTAACTACCCAGTGGACGAAAGCCCCAACCTGCGTTGAATTACACCCACAATATCTACCCATATATTCCTTATTATTAGCTTTTGTAACATTTTTTTACTGTATTAAAAAGGTATTTTAAGCTAATATGTATCAAATCTCCTACAATTCCTATCAATGAAGTCATATGTATGTTCTCTGATACCAAACATCTAGGTATGCTAATGAACAGATAAAACTCTATTCAATAATTATCTAAAGAATTTAATCTATTTACTAACCTCTGGAGTGGGAACTCGAAATTCAACCACAATAGATGAGATCTGACCTATTTCTGCATTTTTAGGATTGCTTCATCAGGTGGCCTCCTTTAACTTGAGTCAAATATCTAACTATAAAGATAATTATACCTGATGAAGCAATCCTAAAAATGCAGAAATAGGTCAGATCTCTCTCTCTCTCTCTTAAACAGTAAAAAAATTAAATCTAGTTCAGTTTAGAAGCAATCGACGTTATGTATGGAGTTTTTGAAATAAATCAAAACAAGAAACAAACCAGATGGTGGAGCTCAGAAATGAGAAATTAAGTAAAAATTTTAAAAAAATTGTGCAAGCAGAAATTTAGGATTGGGACAGAAAAAGGCTATGAAAAATATAAAAAAACAACAATTTGAAGTAAAAGAGGTGGTGAAACTAGCCAAACAACAATACAGAAACAATACAAAACACAGGACGAATTTAGAAAACCATTGGAGGAAGGTAGCTGAACAAATCAGAAGTTATTTTACAAAGAATTAATAAATAAATATAAGAAAAGGAAAACAACAACTAAATTTGAAACACATTATTGTAAATGATGACAAAATAATGGAAAGAAGAAAAGAGTACTTACTCAAGAACTCTTAAACACAAAAATAAGATCGCAGGTCTAGTGATAGAAGACAAAATACAACTAGTATAAGTAAGGGAAGCTGTTTAGTACACATATTGGCTGGTCACGATAGAATAACACCTGAAATATTAAAAATCTTTAGGAAAACAGGGAACTGAAATGCTTACTAATATTTTTAATAACGCATGAGACATTGGAAGAAGTTCTTGAAGATTGGAAAATAGGAAAAATTGTTCCAATATTTAAAAGGGGAGCATTGTCTCAAAAGTATATGAATCCATTTTCGAGATGAGATTAAATGAGTACGCGGTGTAGAACTAACTACATCTATCGGCCATTCGCTACTCCATGCCGGACTGAAAATGTCACAGACACGAAGCGTTCTACATGCAGTAGACCCCATTGAAAGCTGTCGACCTTTATCGCGATCGGCGAGAAACGATATTTTGCAAACACGGAATTCCAGGAAACAACTACTCTGCGGGCTAATGCCCCGACCAGCATTGAATTACACCTGGAAAACCTATAGCAACAGCTAGAGTCATTCGTCAGAAGCCCACCAGACATATACCGGTTTCGAGCTTATTAGCTCTCATCAGTATGCCATAGGTAAGGTATCCGACAAATAATCCTAGCTGTTTAGTCTGTCTAACCCGACAGAAGGGACCATGAGTACGCGGTGTAGAACTAACTACATCTATCGGCCATTCGCTACTCCATGCCGGACTGAAAATGTCACAGACACGAAGCGTTCTACATGCAGTAGACACCATTGAAAGCTGTCGACCTTTATCGCGATCGGCGAGAAACGATATTTTCCAAACACACAGACTAAACAGCTAGGATTATTTGTCGGATACCTTACCTATGGCATACTGATGAGAGCTAATAATTTCGAAACCGGTATATGTCTGGTGGGCTTCTGACGAATGACTCTAGCTGTTGCTATAGGTTTTCCAGGTGTAATTCAATGCTGGTCGGGGCATTAGCCCGCAGAGTAGTTGTTTCCTGGAATTCCGTGTTTGCGGAGATTAAATGACTTACAGAATCACAAAGTGTTTTTTTTTAGAAAAGGACACAGTACATAGGATCACATCTTCACTATAAAGCAATTGATGGAGAACCAGAACAAAAAACACACAAGCCGTTTTTGACCTAGAAAAGACTTTTGGTAGATAGATCAACACAAATTTGGAAAGGACTCAAAGGAAACCGGATAAAGAGTCTATACGTTAATAAGAAGATCTAAGAAAAGGAACATGCAATCTGATCAATTTGAAACTAAGATACACTAAGACAAGGGGATGTAATGAGTCTAACATTATTTATCTTAACTATGAAAGCCAAGAAAAACATAATTCGTAAGCTATATATGGGATATATGTGAAATATTATAATGTGCTTGTGTCGACGGCTTGTATCTGACGTTGTGTGCCTCTATTGAAATAAAGCTACAAGTGTAATTATATGGGCAGAAGAACTGAACAAGGACAAAGTAAATACCAAGAAAACAAAAGTAATGGCAATAGGGAATGAAAATATAGTAATGAACATTAACAATAAATTAGCAAAGTTGATATTTTTAATTACCTAGGGGTTTAAATAGACAGAGAAAGGAACATGAAAAATAAGGTAGATGACTAGTGCTGCGAGAATGTACCATAGCCTTGGTAAAACGTTTATTGGAAAAAATTAGATATGCAGGAAAACTAAGAAGACCTTTTATAAAACTGTATTTCGACTAATAGTAATACTTCGTGAAAGAAATTAACGACGACCTAAGACAACTTGGAACAAAGAGGTGGCAGTAATCCTGAATAAAAGAAAAGATATGCTAAAAGAATGGCAAAGAATAAAAAAGAATAGTCAAGATTTGCTGTTTTCCTTGTATATATTAAACATTTTGCATAAAATAATTTGTTTTGTCAAGTTTTTTTTCCGATTTAAATCTAAGCTACACATGTATATATTATATAAAATTTAATTAAAAATTAGATAAGCATTTTTTTCTTAAACTATTCCTTCAATAAAGTAAATCTAGTTAGTAAAATTGCGTTTGTATTTGTTTTAGAGCAATTCCAGATAATCTGGAACGTAAAATAGAGCGGCACCTAAGGGCGTAAGTGATTTAACTATAGAATGGCAAAGACGAATAACGCAATTTGTAGCCAGCGAAACTAATTGCAGCTCGGACAGTGTTTTAATGAGAAGCGGCTAAAGTGGTAACCCTGACACCTAGGGGAATATGAATTGCGATTGGTAACGCTGACATATCGCCACTTCCGCTTCTAAGAGACTACCAAACTAGTATCCCCTCTCGACCCCATTCATTACACTTCGATTGCTATCTGCTTCCTTATATCACCCTTAGTTTGCATGCATTTACATTCATTTTAGAGGAGCTGAATGAGTCTGTGTGTCTAATTTGACTTTTTGAGATAAAAAAGTGCGATAAATGCTAATGTGGCTGTATATGATAGGAGTCTATAATAATGCATTTTTCTTTCGTTTCGTTTTGTGGAGAAAAATAAATTATTAGTGCACTTTAATTATTATACAGCATATTTGGACAAAAATTGCCATAAATTCAGAGAATGAGAGAACATCAAAATTTACAAACGTTTCCTTTGAATTATGGATTTATTGTCTTTTGTCTTTGAGATATAGATCGTTAAAATTAATACAGTCTATAGATCATATACTTTGTTTTAAACCACAATTGATTACATAGAAATTTAAGACTACTAATAACAGTATATTTTTATTGTTTAAATAATAAAAACAAGTTTAACTGACGCTGCTCTTACACTTAGCCCTTATTAAATAAAATATTAAGCATAGTTAAAAACGGAAACATAAGCAGCAGAAAATACAAATATGAAAACATATAATTACGAATTAAAGCTCTGTTTATAATGGAGCATTTTAATTTTGTAATCTATACATACTTAAGCATGTTGTAAGAATAGATTAATTGGATACCTGCGTATGTAAAATAAACTTACTTACTTTATTTATCGACTCGCCAGACACGAATTTAAAATTCGCTACCTTAGCTATGCAACCATCAGCACAACATTGACATATCTTGACAGTTGTAATAATACAATATGTTTGTATATCGTGCTATCAAAAGTCAACGCATCAGCGCAATAGTATATTATTCAATGAGCATATAATGATGACTAATTCACGATGGTGGAATTTACGGCACGAGCCGGATTTCATTATGTATTCTATAGTTCCTTCTGTCGGGTTAGATCGACATAAAATAGCCATGTTATTCGTCAATTACCTCATCTATGGTATACTAATACGCTCGAAACCGGTATATGTCAGGTGGGCCGCTGACGAATGACTTTTGTATAGGTTTTTCAGGTGTAATTCAATGATGGTTGGAGCATTAGCCCGCAGAGTAGTTTTTTCCTGAAATTTTTTTGGATTTTATGTTTTGTGACAAACATTTTAATGTTATGATCTAATCTAATCTAATCGGTCAGTGGTCGCGCGGTTTAAGGCGTCAGTACTTGAATCGAGGTGACTGGATCGCTGTGGGTTCGACCCCCGCAGCCGGTAGACCGTATATAAGCTATATTCGTGGAGAGATTGGCATCCTCTCTGCGGGTATGGTAGGGTGGAAGAATGCTGGCTTGGGTCAATGTGAGAGATTGATACCGGTTGACATTTGACTACCCCCCTAATTAATGAGGTTTTCCAGGTTTCCCTCATTCCTGAACTGAATGGTGGTTAGGGCCTACCAATGTAAGTCGTTCCTGGGCGCAAATGCGGCCTGCTTAATAATAATATGCCGCCCCCTCTCCCGCACAAGTCTTCGACTTCTGGGCTAATCCTCGTGATTAGAATGAGGGGTAGAGATATTATTATATTATTATTATTAATATTAGTCTTAGATATTATTTTTCTCTAACGATGTTATAGCTTAATGGTTTTTACAATAATTACCAACGCCGTGAAAAATCACCGTACAGTTCGAAGTCATCCCGAATAACACTTATCATAGGCGCCCTGTCGACTTTCCATATGTTAAACATTGAGCTAAAATTTCTAAATAATCTGTTCCCTATCACCATGCATTGTACTTTTTCGCACGATTTTTCGTGGCGAAAGTGGCAATAGTGCGGTAAAGTGCACTTTTCCAAACGATTTTTGTTACATTATAGTAGACCTATCGTATTGTTGTGGTAATACTTATGTCCAGCGTAATTCAGTGGATGCAAGCAGCATTAAGAAAAAATGTTTCCGCTAGACTTTTCTCAAGGTGCTTATGAACACCGCTAGATGCAGCTTACCGTATACCAATAAATAGCAATAAAGCTGTTGCGACGCTGAATTCGCTAAACACAATTAATCACCGATAAAAATTCCTATCGTTTCATAACTATCTACGTGCACTTTTAATTATTGTTATTATTTTTTGACATAAGCTTTCAAATGTTGTAAAACGTAATTCTCCGTCAACTATATGGTCGAAGTATTCGATGTTGACACTATGCTTCAAAATACCTCAAGCTAACGGCACATTTGAAGAAATCAAATGTTGGTTACAAGCCAAACAAGTCAAAGTTACTAGAAAGAAAGAAAATTTTCTCTTAAATACCCCAGACAACGTATACTTGTATCTTATGAATAAAGTAGCCACGATATTTGGAATTGCCAGTGCCACTCGTCGTAAAGAACTAGAAAATATGACGATCCACCATAAAGGAGATGTGCACTCATTATTACCATACCAAACACAAAAACCAATGTTTCAAAACAATTGCCGTCTAACATCGCTGGTTACTTAGGCCACCCAAACTCCGAAGCGTATACTCGTACAGGACAATGTTTTCGGCGCTCTTCTGTCACATTATTAGCCAGCTTCGGGTCCAATATTACAAACATAAAACGGCATGGTGGATGGAACTCCGTATGTTCCGTGACTGAAGAACAACATCTAGCCGCTATTGCCTCGGCACTGAATTTACAAAATGCCACAAATTGTATATTTAATTTCAATATTTTTCTATTATTCTATTTGTGTGGACAAAAGCCCCAACCAACGTTGAATTACACCCGCAATATCTAATATTCGATATTATTAGCTTTTGTAACATTTTTTATTGTATTAGAAAGGTATTTTAAGCTAATATAAATCAAATTTCCTACTGTCGAAAGTGAAGTTAGATATTTATAGAGTGTTGTCATTAAAGCAAGGTTAGTAAATTTAGATAGATTAATTTCTTTAGATAATTATTGAATAGAGCTTTGTTTGTGTCTGTGTTCATTAGCATATCTAGATGTTTGGTATCAGAGAGTAAACCGACGACGTGGCAACCAGTCCGGAAATCACCTGACCACACACTTATCTCCGTTCAACAAAATAATTGCGGTCTCTTTTAATTTTCTTTTTGTTGCGTTATCATCCTTCTCTAAAATTTTTGCCGAACCCCATTGAATCAAATGACCGTTTTCCCAAGCGTGTTAGCAAATTTTAAATTTTTCAAATTCCCGTCTTTTTATGTAATTTTTATGTTCCTCTTACCATACACACCTGATTAATCGATGATAATGCACGATGCATACATTACAATTTAATGCAATAACTTAAAGATGCAGGAATTTTATGAATTGCATGCATCTAGTTGAATGTGATTAAATTATTACATGTGTAATTTGCAATGGCTCAATTAAATATACCGCAGTCGCATACTAATAATATATTATTTTCATTTGAAACGAAACTGTGAACGTGTCCCGACATAACAATTCCGTTTTTTTTTGCAACTACTTTAAAATTTTGCTTACGTAACTGCTTACAAATCAAAACTTACTTGACAAGCAAAAAATTGAAAAACAATTATTCTGTAAACAGACACGAGTTTTTATAATCTCATCTTTATTGGCAGGTAAACAATTATATAATACTCTTACCAGTTTTATTGTTAAACGTTTTATTTTTTAAAATTAAATATTAATAACTTCCTTCTTGACCAGTAACAATGATTTTCTATCCAAAGATAATGTATAAAAATATTCTCTTATAATGTCCCTGGTGCTTGAATTATTTACAGAAATTTATTCGAGGTCATAAATATTTTGAAAATTATGATTTTCTAGAACTACTCATGAACGAGGAAATATTTTCGATTATTAATTTAAGCTCGAGAGATATTTAGTAAGAAAATATATTAATTTTAAGGTAGAAATGGACATCACGTGTAACAATTACACTTTATTTTGAAAATAATTACATACCTATAGAAAATAATAACTTAGGTAGTTTGATACATAGTGATTTTCCGGGTTGTTGTGCCGTGACCTCGGTAACTGGTAGCTACCAGAAACAGAGTTAAAATGCACATCCCTAGCAATAGCCGGGATTCTTTTACCTGCCCTGGTTGTTCTCGGGCTAGGCTATGTGGGGACAAAGCCGCTATCGGTGTCTCTGGACCCGTCCATATATTGATTTCGGTTCCTATTGTTGGTATTACGACTGAGTCGCGGCGAAGCTTTGCAGAGTCACCACTGAAGATGCCGACAGTGAAGAGCGGCGAAACGTTTGGAAGCATGGGATGCAACCAGTTACAGCAGCGGCTACGGAACGCCTCGGAGGATCACCATTATCCGAGAAACGGTTCCGACCGTAACAGTCGTAATACCAACAATAGGAACCGAAATCACTGTGTATCAAAATTACAGCACTGGCCGTGAAAGCATAAAAATCACTATAACTTATATAGTGTCCTTCTTTGTTTAAGTTTATATATAGACAATTAAAAAGTCCAGAATAAATCAAACGAGCATATATTGATTACTGTAATTCAAGAGGGTGTAGGTTACGGTACGATCTCTGAGTGAATTACAGCCATTATATGCAAGTAGGTAGTATACTTTCTCCATGACTATTAACAATATTTTAGCAAATTTTTATTGAAAAAATTATACAATATTTTGACATTTATGGTATGATCACGACATAACATACAATTCAAAGTATCTTATTTTCATATGACGAATATTACTTCGTCGTTCAATTAATAAATTTAAAAAAGCAAATAAAACTTAATTAGTCATTCGAAAAAATGTTAATATTGCCATAACAGGTATAGTGGGTAGAGTGTTTGGCTTTGACACAGGTGGTTCGGGTTCATTTGCTAAAACACCGAAGAATTTTTATTTTGTTAGGTCATTCCCGATATTGCCACATTGAAAAATTTAAATTTGACGACAGAAATGTGGATAATTAAATCACAAGTAAATAATGATTAGCCACTGCTGTAGTATATGTACATCATTATACTTGAAGACACAGGCGAATAATTAATGTATACATTATAATACAGTATGCGCCAAAAATATTGAATAAATTCAATAAAAACGAAATAATTATTTTTTGGGAAAAATCCTCGAACAGGTCGATTTTTAATTTAAAAAATACATATTTGAGCGTAAAATGCGATTTTCAAATGTCATTTGTTTTCTAGTAATAACGTCATCGATTTTTTTTTAAATGGCAACACCATATTTTTTTCCTTGATTCTGAAAGATCGTTTAATTCTCTATCAGACAGTACTAAAATTTTGCCCTCTTACATAGGAAAGTTTTCGAGTAAATGACGATTGAATGTTAGAAAACGTAAATTTTATCCATAAAAAGTAACAATTCTGAGGTATGTAAAATAAAATACAATTGATTAAATGTTATACTTAAATTAAATGTTCGAATTGTCAAAAGTGTACATTAATAAACCACGTAATTTAGAAGAACTTCAAAATCGCATTCGGGACGAAATACGCAGAGTTACCCCAGAAATCATTCATAATGTGCAAGAAGAATTTCTTCACAGACTTGCGCATTGTCAAGAAGTTGGTGGATGGCAATTCGAACATTTAATTTAAGTATAAATTAGTCTTAATTTGAAAAATAATAAGTAAAGATAATGAACATGTTTTTAAATTAAATTTTTATTGCTATTTTCTACTGATTTCATTCCTCCTTAAACATTTTAAGAAAATCCTAATTTATTACTTTTGTTTATTATGTTTTCAGAATAAAACAGGTAATTTAATGTAGTGAAGTCAAAAGAAAATTTTTATAAATGCCTCAAATAATATCACGCTAATAGTAGGACCAAATACAGAGCATGTTAATTTGAATTTGAATGAAGCGCTGAACACAATAAATGTAAGTTTGCTTTACCTTGAGTGGCTTATTCTAGATACAGGCTGTTGTTATTGCGAATAAACAAAATCAAAGAAATATATGCCATCAGACCTACATTCATGTTTCGCTTATAACGTTAGTAGATTAAGAGAAGCAAGGATAGTACTCCTACCAAGAATTATTTGATTATACGGAGTGGTTCGCCTTTTATAACAAGTTAAAGAAATAGCCAAAATTGGTAAAACACCCAGTATCTCGGTAATAACAATGGCTAGACCCATCAACAACAATGGTTTTTTAAGGCCTTCTAGATGCTCTGTATTCACTGCTAATATATGTACATTTCCCATTGAAACATCCTGTATACAGGATGACCCTTAAATAAGTACAAATATTTTAACCAGCAGTAGAGTTCACTGTGTAGAACACATAATTAATAGTTTTTTTTACTAAAAAATCAGGAATAAAAAAAGTCAAATTTTTTTCAATAGAAAACTTGTTGAGAACCGCTGATCCGGAAGTAATGGTGGATGTGAATTCCACAACGTTGCCAGTGTTACATTAATGTCTTCGAATAGGCTCCAACAAATATGATTATTTATGAAAATATTACTGACCATCTCCTCCCCTTTGCCATTCCTATACCTCACCAATAAATTGAAAATATAAATAAAATTCTCTACTCACAATCATAGTTTTCCAGAATTTGTTCATTATCCATGTTTACTACACTCCAACTGAGTTATCAAATATGTCATCGTTTTCACTATCACTGATTATCACTACTTGAGAAATATGCTTTTAGCATGTCAAGCATTTCACTCTTTGAACAATGTGCCGCATTTTATTTAATCACACTGTATTTCACGAAAAATATTAATTAAATACACAAGACATTTAAGAGAAAAACACTGCCCGTGAAAATAAAGACACGATTTAGGTACGTTTACTACGTTTGTACCGCAACTCTTAAAACAGATGGGTCAAGCAGTGTATTACTTATAGAAACCATTAGATTAGTTTGGGTTTCAGAGGATGCAGTCTATTGAAATTATCAAATCCCTTTTCACAAATATTACATAGATTATTTGTTTGCGCTCGACCATACTTGTGGTGCGGTACCAACATCAACATAACCTCTTTGTCGACCTCGACTATCAATCCTAGAGAGTGGAGCTGGTACGGGACATTTCCCCTACTGCTCGTGACATTTATCTGTTACCTGTGCCTACGGCACTAGTTTCTTTTTGCATGCGATTGACATTGCTTTTAAATATTTTACTTTGCTTTGTCTTGATATTGAACATACATCAAGCTGTTTAGTTATTTTGTTTTTGTGTTTATTTTTAAAATCTGCTTTATCCACTACGAAGTACGAAATGATTGACACGGACACGTTGTTTGAGGTTCTGTGACGAAAATTAACTCTTAAAGTGTTATTTGAAAATCATTTTTGTTATTCTTCATAAAATAATGTATGGGTCATAATTTGTGTATTAACTTCTGAAATGTGGATATGGATTATGGATAATTTTTGGAATCATTGAACAAAGTAACTTGTTAACCACTTTAATTGATAGTAATCGAACGTGCGGTAATTCATATTTTAATCGTTTACGTTACTTATTGCAAAAAACAAGTGTTTTTAAATTAGAAGCAACCGAAAACATTGAATTTACGTTAAACAATTATTTATCTTACAGACGATATGGCAACCTCGCCTTCAATAAATCATATGGTTTATTTTACTAGGTTACGTCAGTGGTCTATCTGGTCAGCGGTCCTCAAAATGTGGGTATTTTAAAAAATCTCCGTAAATATTTGAAATTTTTAAAAATTACTTTCACTTGACTGATCTATATGACAAATTACACCTGCAGTTAAAATATTTGTACTTATTTAAGGTTCACCCTGTATGTTTGTGGAATAACACAATTCTGTTCACAATTCAATTTAGGTCTTAATATTGTCCAGTACCTATCTAAAAAAATAAATTTTTCACCTAATCCCTGGTAATGAAATAATTGTGAGATACTCTCATAAGCAGTCAATACTCCCCTTTAATCAGGATATCCATAAACTACAATTTGTATTTTAATTATGTAAATATGTTTTGATTCGGAACTTATCTAAAAAAATGTTTGAATGTGTTACAAATACAATTTTGTAAAAATGAAATCAAGAGAAGTTGAAAAATTATTTCAAAATACACTTCCCCACGGCACTGGAAACTGATCCACGGTAAAACCTGATGAGACGTATAATCGACAACCGAACAAAAAATTTAAAAAAATTTCCAAAAAAAAAGAAATAAATTGCATTTTACAACGCCTATTTTTATACAGCAAATTAAACTGCTTTTGCCGCTATTGTTAATTATTAAAAGAATTAATTTATGGATTTAATAAGTAAAATAGTTTGACATAATTGACGTTACAGCAACATTTAGAGTCCGTCTTACCCAGTCTCTACACAAGTATAATATAATAATAATAATATCTCTACCCCTCATTCTAATCACGAGGATTAGCCCAGAAGTCGAAGACTTGTGCGGGAGAGGGAGCGGCATATTATTATTAAGCAGGCCGCATTTGCGCCCAGGAACGACTTACGCTGGTAGGCCCTAACCACCATTCAGTGCAGGAATGAGGGAAAGCTGGAAAACCTCATTAATTAGGGGGGTAGTCAAATGTCAACCGGTATCAATCCGCAGAGAGGGTGCCAATATCTCCACGAATGTAGCTTATATACGGTCTACCGGCTGCGGGGGTCGAACCCACAGCGATCCAGTCACTTTAATTCAAGTACTGACGCCTTAAACCGCGCGACCACTGACCGATAAGTAACAGACATGTTTCTGCTTCTTGCCCATTTTGAACCCAGTGTCCACTTCGTTGCAATATATTTAATTTTTAAAATATACCCACAAAAATAAGTCCACATGATTTAAAGTCAGGAAACATGGCGGCCATAGTACCGGTCCTTCTTGTCCAATCCCTTGGTATTAATGCTTGGATATGTTGTACATGGTACAAATATAATTAAGCCCCGTATATGATACGCCACAATGCTGCAATACGCCGTGGACGCCCTGGATCTCCATCTCTTCCACGATTCGGTTGCAAATTTCCCGTGTTACGCCAGCGTTTGCGCTACACTTGCAGTCACTGCACACTGTTGTAAAAGTAGCTGCATTTGGAACATGTTTGCCGGGAAATCGTTTTGCTAAAGCATTTTCACTTCACCATAAATTAAGACGGAATCCATCAAGTGCGAGTTGCTATTTTTGATATTTGAAAAACTAATGTAAATACTTGCATAACAAAAAAGTTAATACAATAAATAATAAGATATTTGAAATCGTCTGGTTAGAGATTACAGTAACCCAGCGATGTAAAGGTTGAAACTACTAGAACTACAATCATTTTTTTCTCGGAAACTATAAGGATTTTACAAATTTTACGATATTGATTCCATTTTTCATGACGCATCTATTACCAAATTCTTTTAGACAAGTTCTGAATCACCCTGTATATATTCCTTTTTTAATAAATAAATGCATACATTAATTCATAAATTAGTGTGTTTATAAATAAACAAATAGTTAAAAAATGTCTTACATTAAAAGAAAAATCGTTCTCAATTCTGTTTAATACTGAATGAAGTATGACATGAATATTTCGAACCTGCTATTACCTCGCAGAATAACTTTTCCATTTCAAATTTTTGTAACTTTATAGTAGGCTACAAATTTGCAATAAAATAAAACCTGTTAATATTCAATTATTATAACCAGGTGTTTGTTTCCACTTGGTACATACATATACCGAGTAATTAATTCCTTAACTTGTTTTTGTCTGCGCCTCGTAAAAATTAATCACACCGCCTGTGCTGACTATATTTAACCGGAATTTTATATCTCTAGCTTGTTTACTTTAGTCCGATGACATCGGCGGTACATCCAAGTTCAGTGCTAAGATGAAGTTACTCGCGTGTTGCGTTATTTCTGTTGTACTATCTTTGGTGTCTGGTGCGGGACTGAAAGAGGAATTTACCTGGACTAGGATCAGTTACGCCTGGCGCGATGGGCAGAAATCCGGAAGACAAGTTAACACGGAAACCAGATCCTACAAGGGAAACGGGGCTAAGCCTGACGCCATTCTCTTTGAGGGGTTGACCAACGGTGAAAACCAGGAAAATTCTAAAAATGGACCAGGAGATATTGACTACCAATATGGTAAATAAAGAATTAGTATTAATATACGAACTGTTATCTCAGTTCTGTGTAAATAAACACTGAGCTCGCGTTCAATCTCACGGAATTTAAAATAATATATTTTTTATACACTCCCTATTAAAATAATATGTTTTATCTACAACTGCTTTATAAGAGTTTTATTACAGCATTTATTTGGCAGTGTTTGAGTTGAATAAGGAAAGATATTACACCACTAGTAGAGTAATGTGACATATTACCCCACTAGTGGAATATTAAAAAAGAGACCACTGCTTCATGGTTATTTTTATTAAGAACCAACAGGTTTATCAATTTGACAATTAATAGATAATTTAACTCAAATTAAATTGAATTATTTGTTATAAATATTAAGAACTAAAATTTGGCAATTCGTAATAAGATTAATACCAGATAAATGCAGCTGGTCTGTATTTGTATGCTTAAATTTTCTTTGTAAGCACTTGAAGTAGCAATAAAGGCAATCTCTCCTCCAAAAACATTTATAGCGATTTTGTTCTTGTTGTCAAGAGTCTTGTAAATATATCCT
This sequence comes from Monochamus saltuarius, assembly GCA_025584915.1. NCBI lineage: Eukaryota > Metazoa > Arthropoda > Insecta > Coleoptera > Cerambycidae > Monochamus > Monochamus saltuarius. The sequence goes on along the minus strand of CM046727.1, from coordinate 21,720,341 downwards.
TCACACACGGTATTGGACTTCCAATCACCGTGCCGTTTTATAGTTAAAAGGTCTGCTCCTGTGTTGGCTGGAAATGATGGTCATCGATAACAGTACCCTGTATATTGTCGAGACTGCGTTAAATTGAGAAAAAAATGTCTTTGGCATTACACTAAAAGTATTTATACTAACAGGAAGTTTCATGCATTTACCACCTCTGTAACTAACAAAAAATCTTCCATTATCGACTTGACTTAGGTCGTATTTTCGTATTAAGACCATATTCACATTTTCGATTTTAGCAAAATTCGAAAACTGTTTTTCAAATTTAACAGCTTGTAGAGTGAAAAGGAGTAACAATTGAATAAGGCATGTTGGGCTCTATCGCTCGATCTAACAAAAAAACGTATGCATCAGTAAGAGATCTTACTTGTGTTATAACATCAAATTATCAGAACGGTAATGAAAATGCGGAAATAATTCTGAAGCAAAGAGACAGCTCAAAAAATAATTGGAGAATACAGGTAAGCAAAACCTTAATCGGGGATAATCACGTGAACGAGGCGTATTTTCGTTATTCAAAAATGAGCTTCCAATGTACCATTCCGCACTGTGGCACTCGATCTCCATCATCCGTGTTTTTTAAAGACAAGTGATGTCACCGCCGCCGTCAACTAAAAGGGTAGCAGACGTTCGTCATGATGCGTGTCCACTATCCCCTTTCCAGTTGTCCAGCTTCAAAAATGTTGTCATTTCTTACAAGGCAGCACTGATTTTATGAATACGTTTCCACCATTCGATGACACTTTCCATTGACATATCTGAGAAATAATGGACGTTTTAATCCGGGTGAACTTAAATAATTGTCTCCCAGCACAGCAAAAAAAGGTGGTCTCTTGGTTTTGGTATTGAAATTTTTGTAATTAAGGCGGATTTCACATCTTCAACATTATCAATTCATAAAATTGACTAATTTATGATAATGGTATGCGCCTGCATCCCCAATATTAGAACAACTTATAAAGATGTTTTTAAAAATGTTGTTTCTTTATTTTTGAAGGGTTTACCTTCGTTATCAAATATAAATTATCAAGTGCACTATTCAAAAAGCAAATTAACTTTGCAAATGCTCGCGATTTTTTTCTTATACATTCGCCTTGCAAATACAAAATTTGCTCACCACAAAGGGCCACTTTCAATCCTAATATGATAATATACTGTTTTTATACGATACTTTACCGATTTGTTTCAGTGCCTTTGTGCCAGTGTCTTTTTCGGACTCAGTCCCAAAAAGTTGCTAAGAAACTTTTGAAGATCGTTTAGGTAAAAAAGCATAATAGCTCAATACAACTTTAACTAGTTACTATGGTGGCATGGTAATTCAAATTCGAAGCTCATTATTTCCGAGAAATTTTTGCTCTAATTACATCACTACATCTACATAATAAAATTGAATGAGTATTTTCGGAACTTTAACAAAAAGATGTTTGCTACATGTACCTATAAAGTTTTTCGAACTCATCTGCTTTTATCTCGGCTTGGGCTCGTCTTGAAACAGCAACCTTACGTCCGAAAAACCTGTATTTGATATAAACAATTCTTTTTTAATAATTTTAAGATTTAAATGGCAAGTAGGTATATTTTTCTAAGTTCTTAGTATAAAAAAATGCAAACTTGACTTGATAAAAGCATAACCTATTCGCTTTTGTTGACATACTTATAATTTTTAATAAAATCACTTTTGGGCCAAAATAATGGGACTTTTCTTATGCCACTGTTCATTTCGGAGCTCCATTTTCAAAATTCAGGGTGTCAAAATTAAAATTTTAAAAATGATTTTTATTCATAGGTCCGGTAATTTTAGAGATATTCATTTGAAATTTGGTACATATGTTTATCTTAAGTCAGCACACTTTTAGTGTCAATTTGGTATAAAACATCAAAGCATGAACGAAGAAAAAGGAGACTGTAGTATCCACGGACTACCCAATTTTTTTTTTATTACTCCCATGATTTCAGAATATTTATTTTAGATAGAGCGTTTTTTATTTTATTATTCTTATAAGATTGCAACAACGGACATTGTAATTTTTTGCATGCGTTAGATTTGGCGCAAAGCAAATATTGCTAATGGTCAGTTCTATGTTATTCAGTAAATTGAACTAAACAAGCGGCGTAACTAACGGCAAACATTAAAAATAAAAATTGACTCAGTTTAACTAAATGTTTAATATTGGTACCACCTTCACCCACCTGGGGCTATTGGAAAATATGTGCTTTTCACCTTGTATAATTCGTTCTCTTAACTGCCGTGTGCCGACTTAAGATAAAAATACGTACCAAATTTCAAGCAAATATCTCTAAAACCACCAGAGCAATCAATGAAAATCACTTTTAAAAGTTTTATGTTGACACCCTGCATTTTGAAAATGAAGCCCCAAAGAGAAAAATGGCATAAAAAAGTCCCATTATTTTGATGCAAAGCATTTGTGATTAACGACTTGGCCAACTAATTTGTATAATGGAGTTCTCTTGTAGCAAAGTCAGTACTTCTAAAGGGAAGAAAAATGTATAGCTTATGTTGTTAATGAAACAGTTCATAATACTTTTTAATAATTAATATAATAATAATAATATCTCTACCCTTCATTCTAATCACAGGGATTAGCCCAGAAGTCGGAGACTTGTGCGGGAGAGGGGGCGGCATATTATTATTAAGCAGGCCGCATTTGCGCCCAGGAACGACTTACGTTGGTAGGCCCTAACCACTATTCAGTGCAGGAATGAGGGAAACCTGGAAAACCTCATTAATTAGGGGGGGGTGGTCAAATATCAACCGGCATCAATCTCTCACATTGACCCAAGCTAACATTATTCCACCCTACCATACCCACAGAGAGGGTGCCAATCCTCTCCACGAATATAGCTTATATACGGTCTACCGGCAGCTGGGCTCGAACCAACTCCGTCTAGTCACCTCGATTCAAGTACTAACGCCTTAAACCGCGCGACCACTGACCTGACTGACTGAATTGAAAATAATTATGCTACATATTGCTATGACTATAAAAGAAACAGTTGTAAAAAACGAAAAAATCAATGTGAACATTTTTATTCTAATTTTACTCGTTAAAATTTCGTAAGTGGGCCCATTTGTATCATGATGAGGCAACACTGTCTTATTTGTAAATTTACTATAACTTTATTGGTTCTAAAATCTCCTGTATATTTTTATAAAGTTTTTAAATTTTTATAAAAAGTGTTAAATTAAAAGAACAGCAGCGATCAAAAACTACAAATAAATTATTGTATAATTGTATTGTATAAACTAACACATAGATAACAAAAGAATATTACAAACAATATTGTTACACTTTAGAATCATTTAAAATAATTAGTGATTCTTAGGCTTTCAGGGCCGGTGCTCTCATTTGATACGTAGTGATTTTCCGGGTTGTTATGCCGTGATCTCGGTAACTGGTAGCTGCCAGAAACAGAGTTAAAATGCATTAGACCGGATTCTTTTACCTTCCCTGGTTGTTCTCGGGCTAGGCTCTATGGGGACAGACCCGCTTCCATTTGGTAGCATGGGATGCGACCTGTTACAGCGGCGGCTACGGAACGCCTCGAAGGGCCATCATTGTCCGAGGAACGCTTCCGACCGTATTAGTCGTAATACCAACAATAGGAACCGAAATCAATGTATGGGCGGGCCCAGAAACACCGATAGCGGGTCTATCCCCACAGAGCCTAGCCCGAGAAAAACCAGGGCAGATAAAATAATCCTAACTAATGCTACGGATGTGCATTTTAACTCTGTTTCTGGCACCGACCAGTTGCAGATGCATAACAACCCCGAAAATCTCTGTCTCAAATAATTTAAAATATTTTTAGGTATTAACAATATTGTGTGAAATAATTACTGTGCGGACTAAAGCGACGACCGCGTTGAATTACACCCACAATATTTACCCATATATTCTTTATTATTAGCTTTTGTAACATTTTTTATTGCGTTAGAAAGGTATTTTAAGCTAATATAAATCAAATCTCCGACAATTACTATCAATGAAGTCATATGTATGCTCTCTGTACCATCTAGGTATGCTAATGAACAATTCCACAGACAAACCTCTATTCAACAATTATCTAAAATAAAAATTAATCTAGTTAAATTTACTAACCTGGTTTAATGAAAACATTCTATAAATATCTAAGTTCCTTTAAAACTGCGGGAACTCGAAAATTCAACCACAATAGCTGAGATCTGACTAAAGCCACTTTTGACATAGTCGATATTTAATTTCAAATAATTTTAATTTAGTAGTATTATAATTTCTATAGTTAGATATTTGACTCAAATTAAAGGAGACCACCTGAAGAAGCAATTCTAAAAATGCAGAAATAGGTGAGATCTCATGTCTTGTATACACAAGACGAACTCATGAACTATATAAATCTTGGAACCATGATGTATTTTACAAAATGCTTATTCTAACATTTAGTTATCAATTAATTATTTGTTATTAACAATTAATAAAATAGCTGTCGAGATAAGTTTTATATTTATTGGATACTCTCATATAATAGACGAGTTAGAAGCAATATTAACTTTATTAATAGATATATAAAATTTATCATTTTGCCTGATATTTGCAGTGGGAAAGTCCTTATTAAGTTTATTACAAAATATACACAAAGTTCATAAATTAATAGAGATTGGCAAAGTTAAATTATGTCCTAAACATATTATTACAGGTCGCAGTACCCCAGTTGTAATTCTGATAAACTTTTTTGAGACATAAAAACCAGGCATGGCAGTATTTCCCCAAAATATAACCCATATCACAACTGTGACTCAACTTCTACATAATGTATATGAATCAGTTTTATAACAGTTCCCAAATTTTTAAACTGAAATACGTATAACAGAATTTATTTCCAAAATCATGTCTTCACGTTAGGTATCTGTCTATGTACCCTGTAAAACAATTGAGTAAAATTTCATTCAAAATCAATACAAATGGTTGCCAAAACGAGTTCACACCCAATTGTGTTCACATAATATCACAATTCATTGAGTAATGTTCACTCAGTTATTTGTTAGCTAAACAAATTTTTTGAGTGTAATACGTACTGAACAATTTTTGAGTTAGCTTTCTAAACTATGTGTTATTCCAAACACAAAATTGAGTCGTACAATTTAAATCAGTAATGAGTTACTTTTTATAATTTCAGCATTATAATAAACTCAAAATAGTGATGATATTTCATTATACTGTGTTAGTTATTAAACAGCTTTTAGCAAAATTAGACTAATGTGTACCTGTTAAACGTGTTTAATTTTTTACCGACTATAAATTATTAGTTTATAAATATTTAGAATAATTATAATTATAATTATTATTATGACTATTACAAATAATTATAATTAAATTCATACTAATAATAGATAACAACAAAAGTATTATACCTAAATAATTATATCATAAAAATTACAGTCTATAGAAAGAAAACCTCTTTAGTTGGTACACAATATAGGTTTAATGAAATTGTGGAAGCAACCACAACAATACAAATAATAATTATTGTTATTATTATATTATAATAATTATTATAATAATAATTTATTACTACTACTAACTACACACTATTTGAAACAAAAGTTTGCTGCAAGAACAAAATATGGGTTGAAATTATATTATGTATTACACCTAACTTTAATTAAGGAACGCACCCTGTAAGAAGAGGAACTATAAAGGACGAGGAAGAGATGGAAGGAAGATGGCGTAGATAGTAGATATCCTGTCGGTACTGTCCGTACAATTATTATTATATTTTCCAGTGTACATTTATATATTCAGTGAATGTTATGTTCTAAAAGGATGGCGATTGCCTCTAGTTGTGTTTTGTTTTGTCTAAGAGTAATATAAGTTATAAAAAATATCTAAGTCGATCGCATTTACTACAAGTGCCCACAAATCTGCATCCTTAAAGTTAAAACGGAAAATCACAATTTGTAGATAATAAAATGACGCGGTATATACAGATGTTTTATGTTATTATATTATTAAACAATACATTATATCTAAATTTAACAAAATATGTACTTTGGTGTCACAAAATACTCAGTGGTGTTGTATGACTGATGAAGTTCAAACGGCTCTTTATTGAATAAACTGTTTAAATCAATCATTTCCAGGTTTGATCTATTTTCCAAAAATTTTTAGCTAAGTAGTTGAGGATCAAATGAAACGATAATCATGTAATGACACACACAAGATAGGTTGTCTGAACTAAGAAGCAAATCAACATTTTTTTTGTATCGGATGAAGACGACCATTGTTACTTACCTATTTCTACCACAACTTCATGACACAAATTCGCACTTTCCAGTTTACACCATACTACTTTCTTTATGCAAATTGTAAATTAAAAATATTTTTACAACTATCCATGGTCCATGGTCTATCATCGGGTCAGAACAATGATTATGATTAATATTATCGTCCACAGACAACAGTGACTTGTATCATACATAGCAAAACTACAACTGCGCATAGGTACCTACTCGTATCCAACTTTATTTTCCCCCTTCCAGTTACTAAACAACGGTTGGTGTTATTTTTACGCAATATATTTTGGTTTCTGTAACCAAGTATTGTGTAGATAAGCTCAATTCTTTGTTAAAATATTAAATTTACTCAAAATTCAACACCAAATTAATACACTCATAAATGAGTTGAACTTTCTCAATGTTATTTTTTACTGTGTATTTATTGCATATAAATTTTAATAATTCGTCACTTTTATATGACATAATTACAGTTATGTCATCAGCATACATAATAAATATTACCAAGCGACTTTATCTTACATTTGAAGTTGGTTTTTTGAAAAGAAAAAGTTCAGAGCATTTAATTAGATTAAACAAAATAATTCTACTTATGGCAAAAAATGATTAGAATCGTCCAACAATTGAACACGTTATATACAAAAACAAGATAATATTTAGATTTTATAAAGTACATTTTTTGAAATATCATTATCTTTAAAAATACAAAACCAATAATTTTTTTTGACTACCACTACCTGAAACTCGAAAAATAGCTTTACTTTCATTAAAAATGAAACATGACTGGTAATTGCCTTAACAGAGAATGAAACAAAAGTGCATTTTATAAGATTCTGTCATGTACATACAAAGGTCAGTATAACTCTTGTCTGTACTAATGCCATAAACGAAGGTATAATCCCCTTCCCTTGATGGCAAATTATGTGCATTATTTTATTTAAACACATATACGGAATAATGTAAAATAATCAGTGCATGTAAATATCTTAGAATGCATCTAACTATTTCAAGTTGCCCAACAAGGACAGTTTCTACAGATTTTTATTTTCTGACTAATTTATTGAAGGTAGGAATGTTGTCATAAATTTTGTATTGCACGTATGTAGCAATATAAAGCAGGTTTTAAATAAATGAAAGTAATAATTATTTATTTTGTACATTCTGGTTGCAAAATAATAAATACTACTAAACGCATTTGTCTGGAATTTTGAATAGACGTTCTCCTTGACTCTTTTCTAATTAGGTATATTTTAAGTAATACACACAGGTTTTATTCTAGTCAATATATAATTTATAATCAAGATTCTAGATACAATCGTTTGCAATAATAATGACACTCTTTAAAATGAATTTCGGGATTTCTTATAAACTGCTGATGTATTTGTAATGAAATCTGCTTTTAACTTTTAACATTAGTTCTTAGTTGTTTCACTCACCAATACAAATTTAAGGGGCAACGCTAGATGCAAGGCAACTCGACTGTTCCGCTAAGCGTATTGCAACCGCCCGACTTCCGTTACATCTTCTGTCGTTGCTTGCCTCGTAGCCTGATACTATTTGAACGTAAGCGGCTCTTTTAGCAGGCTTAGTTCCAAATTCACAAAATTATTATCAATTATTTTCGGAAACAAAATGTATATAAATTAATAAAATAATTTGCTGCTTCTAGGATGCCAATTTATTTTGTGTCTTTGCGTTTTAAACCCTATTTTACTCGTGTAAAAAATTATGATTTAGGGCATCCAACAAACTAGTTCTTTTTTTAAAAGGAACTTGTGTAAGCCGCATCAGAGTCGGATCATTACTACTCATTATTTTGAAACTAGTTTTAAGGTGCCCGTATCTCTCGCCGTAAAATGATCAAATTTGTGGTGTTTTTAGGTACTGAAATCTTGAAAAATAAAACTCGTAGAGCAAAAGTAATATCAAAAATAGAATTATTGATGTTTTGTTTATCCACTTTTACTATTTAAACTTTCCTCAAATAATGTAATAACTTTTAAAATGTATTTACATGACACACATAATTTCGCTATTCTAACCCCACATTTTAACAATTATTTTCACATACTTATAAACAAAAGTGAACAATCTTATATGCAGAACTATGTAAGTTTATGTTATAACAATGTTTACATCTATAGTTGAATTTAAAAATACGTATTTTGAAAGATTTCAGTACCTAAAAATTCATTGGATAGATCGCTTTCTGATGTTAAGTATTGATTTTACTGGTACCTTTGAATATTTGCAGGTGGCATGAAATAACATCCTTGTTATTTGCTAAACTCTATATTATTCAGTTCTTAAATGTCTAAAATTATTTATATTTGTAGAAAACACTTTTCAGGAATGGCGCCCTTAAGATACCTAAAGAGGCATCTGAATGAAATTTTTACTCAGAGCTTCCAGGAGTTCAAAAACTATTTTGAGGCTGTGTCATTATTATTGCAAAAGCATGTACCTACCTACGTACGAATTTTTCTCTAACATTTTCAATAGTCGCCAGTACTAAATAATTGTAGCTTTAATTATAATTGCCATTTTCAATAAATTGAATGCATGTTAAATATCTGATTTAACCAAGATCTTTTAGCATATATCTGTTACACACGATACTCGTATTTGGTCAATGTCCGAGAAAAGTATTCAAAACTAGTTCTGAGCTTAGAAAAATTCCTATACCCGAAATTTTACGCTTGAACGGAGATCTATTGCAAAATGTGGAGAAACTATTCAAACTAGGTGATTGAATAAAATTTATGCCTAATATACATGTGAATATGTTGGAACGACATGGTAGAGGAATTACAACATAGATGTTGTAGATGTATTATTTTAGATATTTTACTGAAAATACAAATGTATCAAGAAAAAACTTTGTGTTTATATACCTGTAAAAAAACAATAAAAGTTGTTTGAGTACTAAGTCGAATGATGACATTTAGGGAGGAAACGCACTATGCGGTCGCGTTCTAGACGCATCGCGGACCATTCTAGTATCGTTTTCGCTTAGTGATGAATTTTCTAATCATTTTAAATGTACACGTTTGTACTATTAGGTCGGAGCTGGACTCGCTCGCATTGCGGTCTCGCCGAAAACTTTTTGGAGAATTTCGGTCAGTCACGTCAATTGAAAGAGCTAATAAAATACAACTTGCACATAACATATTTTATCATCTAAATAGTACAGAAGAATAGGTCGGGACCGCATAGAGAACGACTGATTTTGTAAAAGGCCATGATCAGCTCGGCATAGAACGGTTCACGATGCGCTTAGACTGCGACTGCTTAGTGCATTCTCTCTTTTAGAGTTGTATATTATTGTCTTTTTTCTCGACAAGCACACACTCGATTCTTTATTGCACATACTCGAAATACATTCTTGTGTACCCAGACACATCGGATGATGCAGTTCTAAGAGAAATTTCCTTTTTGTCATAAACATCCCCAATGGGCACATTCACGTTTATATAACGTTTTTAAAATGATTGATTAAACGTTTCCCGTTAAAATGTTGAACGTTTTTTAGTTAAGAACTTAAAATATATCGTTGAAAATACGTTAATAATATTCGCATTTCATCCAGAGGTTAAAATGAACACTATAAATTTACGTTTTTTAAACGTTTATTCCACTAACATATACAAACGCATAATATAAGTTTATACTAATAATAATTAACTGCACGTTAAGTGCAACGTTTGTAAAACGACTAATTGAAAGTATTAGATACATATATGAAATTAATATTGTGTTATCCAAATGTTAACAACATGTTTTTTACACACGCTTTAACAACATAAACGCATAAAACGTATACAATGCATAATGCATTAATACTACACATGTTTTCGACTGAAGGTAGAAACAAACACCGAAATCCTGTTTTCTGATAACATTTACTTAATGATGTCTTTAAATGTATAATATAGGGGTATATTTTAATAACATTAAACTGTACGTTAAGTGCAACGTTTTTTTTATTATAATAAATTTATACAATATTAGGCCGCAGTAATTCACGATCGTGGCAAGAGAAAATTGTATTATCATATCATTGTATTCTGGGTTACAATTTTATTTATTTACATAGCTATATGTAGTATAATAATTATAGAATACGCCCAATGGGCACACGCACGTGTATTTAATATTTTTAAAACATTGTAGTGGTTGATTAAACGTTTTGTATTAAAAGTTTAACGTTTATTTTTATTTAAAAACTTACACGTATGAAAAAGATTGTGAACATTAAAAAATTACGTTTATTTTGTAACGTTTATGTAATGTGTAATATATTCAAATCGGCAAAGTATAAATTAATGACCACAAGATGCAGACACTTATATTTCACGCACTCATGTCCTTCGATACTTCTATCGGATAGACATAAAAACAAAGAGTCATGTTTATCATCGGCCTAACGATGTAACAAGCTCGATACCGGTTGGTATATGTCATATGTCCGGTAGCACCTGAACTCTGGAAATGGCTATTTGCTATAAGTTTTTGTAGTGTAAATACTGAAAATCTATTGCTGGTCGGGACATTAGCCTCGGAGTAGTTATTTCTAGAAATTCTTATACACATTTGGAAAGTGAGGATCTTGATGGTGAATTGTGTTTTTCCGCTTGCGTGTATTTGTGTCATGCTAGACGCATACTTCCACCACAGCGTGCTTCCACTGTTCGCATCAGGCAGTGTTGCCAGGTGGGAAAAATTCAGTGCATGAGAATAATTTCAAAAAAGCATGAGGTTTGGAGAAAAAAGCATGAGATGGCTTAATTTATCAAAAAACACCTCTTGACACAGCTTAATTTTTAATTACTTTTGTAATGCCATTTTCATTTCATTAAAAAGCATTATATTACGCTATTTTATCATAATATTACATTGTAAGTAGGTACTTACTTAAAAGTTATTAACCACGTAACCTTTCTAATTTATTTTATTGTTAGGCCGGGCGAACGTTGAGGCGTAGTTGACGTGACGCAGGGTGACTCACGGGTCGTAAAATCTGTTGTTTCCAGAAAATGTAGGTACCCTTGCGGAATACAGTTAAGAATCACTGCAATACAGCGTGAATACAGCACACACACCGTATATCCGTCGACTGTCATACCCGTTTATGTATTAATTGCTAATTATTAAGAGAGCAGTCTACAATAAAGGACATTTCAAGTAACTAAATATTGTAGATACCTACCTCTATCTATTCAAGTTTGCCCTCGATTTTGCCTTTATTTCTCGTTAGGTCTTTGTTTTGGTAGATTTCAAAGAGTAATTTTAATAATTTTATTATTTCTTTTTGTGTCTATTAAAAAGCATGAGATTTTGTAAACAAAATATGAGAGCATGAGATTTCCTCGGAATGCATGAGATCTCATGCAAAAGCATGAGACCTGGCAACAATGGCATCAGGTGACCGGATTCAGGTCTGTAATCTGTGGCCCATGCCTTGCAGTCTGCAGTCACAAATATATTTTTGAACAATTTATAATGTCCAGAACTAGTTCTCTGTATTTTGTAATAGTCAATAGCCGTTACATTTAGTTTTGCATACTTTTTCCGAACATTGTCCGAATTCAAGTATTATGCACAACAAGTGTAAGTATTTCTTTTTTAAAATGTCGTCAAAACTAGTAAATATTCTATGGAATTTATTTCTAAAAAATTTTTGTTTAATATTCGTGAGAGAATGACGCAGTAGGTATACAATTCTATGAAATATATTATTACATTACAAAATTACCATCGTAAAGAATGCTACATCAAGATGTCCTACTGTAGGTATCTCACCTTTTGTATTAAAATAATTATAATAATTACAGATTGTTATAAAATATTTATCACTTCTTGGTAACTACTTTCCGTGACTATATTAAAACAATTATTAAAATTTGCATTAAATTAATGCATAAATAATGAAGAAATCTCTCATTCTATTTAAAAAGTACCTATATATTTATCAGATTTTCATAACTTTATTACCTCTGAGATGTCAACTGAACTCTAATCTAAACTCGCTCTGACCTCTACTACTACTTAAATATTTGCAATGGGCAAATATTTGCAACGTCTCGAATCTTCTACATAATTCTAGGGAGAGAACTCGATTCATTCAGCCCCGTCTCCGGCACAAGTCTTCGACTTCTGGGTGATTAGAATGAGGGTTAGAGATATTATATTATTATGACATCTAAATATTATTGTAAAGTTCCTTCGTAGTTTAACAGAAATTGAGAAATTAAACAGCAGGAAAGATGTAATATCAATGTAAAACATTCAAAGAGACAGTAATAGGTATTTTGTAAACTTAACCCTACATCAGAAATTTTTAAGGATGAAGATATACAGGGTGTCCGGAATATAACTGCCTACACTAAAGAGGCTTGTATGTCTGATCAAAAGCATCAAAAAACTCTTATGACAAAAAAAATATCTAGAATGAACAGTTTTCTATAAACACATTTCAAAAATTAAAATATGATAAAATGAAAAACTTTCTGATTTTGAGACGTTTGTACGGTAAACCACTTTCGCAAGCAACGGCATACATTCTAAGCACTTATAATTATTTCAGATTTTATTATGTAAGGTGAAATGAGCTCTAAGAAAACCATTCACAGTAAATATGTTTGAGTGTATTTGTATTTATTATGTACAAATACCTTCCATCTTATTCAGTAAACTTAAATTTAACTCAGTTAAACTAAGTGTTCAATATGGGACCACCTTCACCCACTAGGACTATTTTAATTAGAGATTAACGGATATTGTGGAAATATGTGTTTCAGCCTAAACTGCTCTCCACCTTGTTACACATACATTTAATTCGTTCCCTTAGCTGTTGTTAAGAAGCATAAAATTAAATTTTTCATAAAACCCCAGAAACTAAAGTCCAATAGGTAGAGGCCAGGGAACGAGATGTTCATTTAACGTATGTCATCTACCAATCCATAGGAAAGATTTTATTTAAACGGTTCTGAACATTTTGACCGTAATACGGAAGAGTACCGTTAAGCTGAAATAACATATTTTGATTAATTAGAATTGATGAACGATATCTTTTATATGGTTCAAATCAATACTAAGTAAACAAGAGCTAAGAGAATGAACTGTACAAAATGGAGAGCATTTTAGGTTGAAACCATCTGTATTCCAGAATATTCGTTAATCTCTGAAGATGAATGTGGTACCGATATTGAACATTTAGCTTAACTGAGGTCAATTTTTATTTTTATTTTTTACTGTTTGCTGTTACTTGTGCCATTTATTTATTTCAATTTAAAGAATAACATAGAAATGACCATTTAGCCACACTTAGCGATATTTACTTGTACCACACATGCAAAAAAGTTGCAAGAGTGGATAAAATAGAAAAAAACACGCTTTAATTAATAAAAGTATTTTAAACTCATAGGCAAGCGTGTAGATTTAAAATAAAAATATTTGCCAAATTTCAAACAAAATATATCTGAAACCACCGGAGCTGTGATTAAAAATGAGCTTTAAATTTTTTATTTTGACACCATGTATTTTGAAAATAGAGCTCCAAAATTAAAAGTGGCATAAGAGAATTCCCATTATTTAGTCCCAAAGAATGTTTGGTTAACAGCTTGACCTACTAATTTGTAACACCATGTATATAGCATAATAGACTTGTACCATAAATTTCGCTAGAGAAATAAAGAAGTCTTATTTCACTGTTACAAAAATTCACCATAGTAACCAACGCTTCTCGCCATAACACTTCGATCTTCGATTGTCACCGAGTTTTTAAAGATACATTCTTGAAAACGTTTAAAAATACAATTTTTTAAATTAAGCACGGCTAACTTGAGCGTGTATAAATAAATAACTAGTTGGACACCTACATGTAAAATATCAGTTTGTATTAAATAAACGTATACCAGATTGGTACACGCAAAAAGATCCATTACAGAAAATAAGCATGTCTGACATCCTTCAATCATTTAATTCTAGCACAAAATATGCCTTGATAACTTGTTCTAGCTATAAATAAATACCAATTACCATTATGTACGTTTTCAGAAAACAACATTCCAATGGGTTCCAACGTATGGCAGAACAAACTATTCATCACCGTACCAAGAAGACGACTGGGAGTCCCATCAACTTTAAATTACGTACCTTTAAACAGTCCCAATAAGCATAACGTTCCCTTAATTCCTTATCCCAACTGGAACAAAAATTTGTATCCCGATACTAGTGGAACAGGGGACAATTTTGTTTCAGTATATAGAGTAGCCGTGGATATGTGCGACAGGTTATGGTTTGTGGATACTGGGACAATAGAAGTACCAGGTAATTAAACTTATATACAAAGTAAGAGAAAAACGTAATAAATACATGATTTATCTGGAAAAGGTTCCTTGAGCACCCAAGGATTAACCTCTTTTTGTTCAAAGGTCAGAAGGTGTTATTATAACAGATTTTTGGAATGAAAAAAAATTGTATAAACGTTTTATTAAATTTAAACTTTACTGGCGTCTGTTCACTACTTGACTCCACAAAAATGTCCCAATGAGACCCAGCGCATAGAAGTTATTTGAGTCAAAACTATACTGTTAACGTTTTTGTTATTTTTTAACTTGTTCTACTTCCACTGAAATTTTGAACACTGATTGTAGAAACAAACCTTGAATATAAAAGAATTATTAAATATTTCTAATAAATTCGAAAAATGAATTATTATCCTCGACATATTTCAAAATTGTTGCTTGTCAATTTTCATTTGCAAGGTAAACAAGGTAATCTCTCAGCTTAATATTTCCATATGAAAGATTTGTTAAGTCTAAATTCTATTCAATGTTAATATCTAAGAATCGTTACGTAAGTACAAATACGTTAACATATTCCACATTGAGCAGTGTAATAATAAATAAAGTAATTGGATCAACAATGACAAATCATATCAATGAAGTTATTAAATGACTAATTTAGATAATAAGTCCAATCCCACCTAAACTTTATCTGGTAAAATTAAATTATCTTCAACTACTACGCATTAAATAACCCAATAAGTGGGCTTTTAATGGCCATTTTTATTGAAATGATCGAAATCGCCGAAACTAGCACAATGGTACTTATTTATAGAGGGTATGTATATTAGTCATTGCGACATATCTAACATAATTCGTTCATCAAATTAAACAGACAAAAAAACAACGCTATTATTCTCCCTAGAATTGTTTCTAAAGTTTATAATTTACCTCACACTTGGTAAAATGTGAGACGCAACATTTCATAGGCGTACTAAATTTGAAGGCGATCAGATATAAAAAATATACAAAAATGACAAAAATAACTGCATTACATAGCATCCAATATTTTTAGTAGAGACAGTGATATAACAGTTTTTGCAAATTTTGAGGCATTAGATAATACAAATAATTTATTTTCAAAGTTTTTATCTTATTATCAATTACCCATGGTCAAAAATAATAGAATGTGACTAATTCACAGCACAAACATGAATACGGAAGGTGAGGGTTGCATAGTTTCCTAAGCGTGCCACTTGAGAAGGGTTCAAAGCACACAAAATTATCAAAAATAGGTTCACGCCGACTGAACCTAGAAATTATTCAATATCCATATACCAAATAAATGTTTATTGAGTGCTTTTATGGCATGTCAAACTTCGAAAAATAAGAACTAAAAATTATAATAAATAGATCAAAGGTTGCCATGCTTTTAATTGCGCCCGGAGTAAAAACAATTAAAGTGTAAAAAATGTAATGAATTATGAATACTAATTTAAATGCCGATTGCCGATTGATGTGCTCGACTGGAAAGAGGTTTGATAGAGGAAACTAAAATTGAATTTAGGTTAACTTTTTGTTAGTTTTTGTTTTGTGTGTAGTATTCATTATTTACATTTTTTGCGCGTTAATTATTTTTGCTGTTGCAATTAAAAATGTTTAATTTATAATGTTTTTTCTTTGATCGATTGGTATTTGTTCTCCCTTTCATAGCAATCTTTGAGTTGGTTATAATTTTTACTTGTTGCTGATTTTTCGAAATTTGTCATGCCAAAAAGAAACACTCAATGGACATTTATTAGTCAAATTTGGTAAATGGGTATTTTGATGGATGCTACATAGCCTGGTAATATTTTTTTAGAAATTAATGCCTAATATTACTTTCTGTAAATAAAAAGAAATCTTAAAAAAGTTAGAGAAATATTTATCCAGTGATCCACCAGTTTAACGCGCCTATCATTCACAGTATAATTGTGATTCTTAATTTCAAATTAAATTACTTTATGTCAATCCGTGTTGGAAATTTTTGGAAAAAAATCAAATTTTGGAGTCTCTATTTAAGGAGCCACAAGCCCCTTAGGGGACGTTCACGGGCCTATGTTCAAAACTTCTTTTCTTATTCTTTATCGTAGAATCCTGCTGATATAAATCCTGATGTAAAATTTGTCCCGCTAGACATACGCAAAAGCCTAATTTATTATCTTTTTCAAATGAGACATATCTGCCCTACAGGCAGAACGTTATACATTCTATATTAAAATCAACATAAAGTAACCTATTTTGTGTTTATTATCATTTTTCCCCTATTTCTTTTTTAGGAAACAAAACTCAAGCTAAACCAACCACTCTTATAATTATGGACTTGCAAACTGACAAAGTGATCCGGCAGTACCCTATACCTTTAGATCAACTGAGACCTACAACTGGCCTAGCTAGTGTCACAGTAGATGCCTCCAAACTTGATTGTGATAATGCTTATGCTTACTTACCAGATTTAGGTACGTAATAACAAATTAATCTTAAGATATTCATTTTGCTGGACTAACTGCAAATCCTCAAACAGTATATTACAGTACAAACTGAAAATTTGTTTCTTTATGAGTGCGGTATAGCGTTTTGTTTATATATTTCATTGAAATCTTAAAAACATATTAATAGTTATTAATTATACAGGGTTAACTATGACTTAGTATAAATATTTTAAGAGGGGATAGGGAAAAATAAGAATAATTAACGGAATCACCCTTCAAAAAAATTCCAAACTTATTTATAAAGCCAAAAATTTGTTTTTTCGATATTATTTTAAATCCTTATTTAACGCAGCCAATGCTTGTTGGTTGCATACTCTACAAGCATGCAACAGTCGCTCATTAGTCAGTATCGCTGTCATATCATAATTGAATTCCTGTATTTACGTTGTAATTTTGTATTCTTCTTCAGTTTTTAGTGCCTTAGTTTAATTTTTAAACGTTTTATAGTTATTAAATAAAGATATTTGTGTTGGGTGCAGACACTTTCCCACAATATAGTTCGTGGTTTGGTTTTCTAGGTTATGGGACAAAACAGCCGCGGTTACATTAAAACGTCTATTATTCCTTTCGTTCGTTTGTTTTAATAAGTCGGAATCTAATCTATCTAATAGGCAATTTGTATGAATTTTTTAAATGCTTATAAATATTGTTATTTTTTTATATATTCAGTTCTTAACATGTCTATCTTGCTAATTCTGTAAAATTTTTCTTATATTTTTCATAATTAATTATTTTATATAGCAATTTATTCAAATATAGTCACGGGTTCGGAAACAACATTCTGATTCGTCCACGTCACGGTATATGGAAACGTCCATGGTGACACATGTCAAATTGTCAAATCTACGTAGTTTTGTTAAGTCGGTTAGCGAACTCGTTCCGTAACTGCCATAATCTGTGTTTGTGTGGTATCCAGCATTGATTATAACATAAGTTTTGGACTGCCGAAGGGGATGGAACCGATAAAACACAATTTTTATAAGTATTGTGTGATACCAAAGTGAAAAAACACTACGGTAACCACCCCGGGAAAAATATTCTTCTCAGTTCTTAAACATGAGAAAATGCGTAAGAAATGGTTCATTTCAATGAATAAAGACGAAAAAGAGAATGCAACACTATCGAACACAACGGCGTTATATTGTTGCGAAGATCATTTCACCGTAAGTCATTTTTCACTTTATTCAGAGATTATAAAGATGATGTGTGTTTTAAAATTAATAGTTGGAAGAAGATATGGAGAATTATTGGCAGCACAAATAGAGCATTTACATTAACTCAGTGTCATTAAATTCCGCTAGGGGCGCTAGCGTCAAAGTTAGGTATTAATATTAATGTTCTATGGCCAGTTCATGATTTTTCTTATTTATTTTATTTATATATATTTAATCTGTGTTATTTATATTATTTATATACTTTACTATGTGGTTTATGATTCGATAATATTTGATTTGAATTTGTGGAAGTCAAATAGTGATTGTAAATCTAATTTGCATACGTATTATCAAAATAAAACTTATAATAAATCAATAAAATGTTTGTAAACACACAAAGACAACAGGAAAAAAATCACCTGAAAAGATATATTAAATTTTATTTATGTTAACCTCACATAACCTTGTTTATTTGCATTTTACATTAGCAATTTGGAAAGAGAAGTGATAAAACGTTATTTAACACAAATTGGAGTGCCTAAATTATTTCCTGGTAATTTTTAATTTAAACCTCTTTGTTTGTAAAGAATTGAAGTTTTATATATTACGAATCGATAGAAAAATGGTTAGTTGTCGCTCAGATTGCAAAAATGTTGCATGTAATATGCCTAGTAAATAAAAAAGTACATTAAGGGTGCCGTATTCCTGAAAAAGTGTTTTCTACAAATATAAATAATTTTAGACATTTAAGAACGGAATAATATAGAGTTTACCAAATAACAAGGATGTTATTTCATGCCACCTGCAAATATTCAAAGGTACCGAAGTAAAATCAATATTTAACATCAGAAAGCGATGTATCCAATGAATTTTTAGGTACTGAAATCTTTCAAAATACGTATTTTTTTAAATTCAACTATAGATGTAAACATTGTTATAACATAAACTTACATAGTTCTGCATATAAGATTGTTCACTTTTGTTTATAAGTATGTGAAAATAATTGTTAAAATGTGGGGTTAGAATAGCGAAATAATGTGTGTCATATAAATGCATTTTAAAAGTTATTACATTATTTGAGGAAAGTTTAAATAGTAAAAGTGGATAAACAAAACATCAATAATTTTATTTTGATATTACTTTTGCTCTACGAGTTTTATTTTTCGAGATTTCAGTACCTAAAAACACCACAAATTTGATCATTTTACGGCGAGAGATACGGGCACCTTAAATACCCAGTTTCTGAAAAATACGAATATATAAAAATCCGTGTTTTAAATAATGTACATGTGACATAAATAAATAATAAACATATGCAGTTTTTATTTGGTATTTATATTACAGTACAATACAGAAAAGCTAAAAACCCTGATAGGTGTTTTAAATGGTTTTCATTTAAAATTTGAGTGATATTAGTTATGCCCTTTTATAACTAATAACATTTTGAATTGCCATATCGTTAAATAACTTGTTACTACTAGATGCACTTGCTATATATACTCTCATGATTACCGGCGTTATTATCATTCAAGTAATTTTCAATTTGAGGAATTGTATTATCACATTTAACTCATGTTTAGAGGTCTATGAACTCGTGCCACATTGCTACTATATTTCCATCTGAAAGTTTGTCTACATTTTCATCCTGTTTTCGTCTTTTCAAGTACCTTTTCATGCGTTCATTATTTTTTTACAATATTAGTATCGTATTTTCGTGTACAGGTAAATATAACGTTGAAACAGCTGTTTTTTGAGAATTTTCCGTTGTCCTAAAAATAAGAATGAAATCTTATCAAATAATGAAAAATATACACCGAAAATAGATCATGTATGCTTGTACTTACCCATGCTAGTAATATTATAACAATCTTCTGTATAATGTTTTGAGCAGATCTTTGTGTATTGGGTTGGTTTCTTGCTGGATGCAATTGCTATAAACCATTTTTTTCAGCATTATTGGGGAACTTACGAAACATGAAATCTTCATTTTTATTAGCAACAGGTAAACACTGCGGTACACAACAGTTATATGGCTATTTTATTTACACAAATTGAAACACAACAAAAATTAAATAACAAATATTTGTGAGGTTAGATTTAATACCTAACATTGATCGCAGCGCCGCCTACATGTAAATGCTCTATTAAATGGGAATGTACAAAGACTACAACTAAAAAAGTGTAATACCCCATAATTTTAACTGTCACGGGAAAATGGTACCTGAGCAACAAAGTAATGCAAAACGCAGACGTCTTGAAATTATTCACCATAAAATTTGGATTTTCTCCCAGAAACGAAAACATTGACAATGAGTCAATTTTGGGCAGGTTATCTGATTGTCTTTTGACATATCCACTCTCTGTTGCCATTATTTACTATAATTATATGGATATTACACACAATGCACAGCAACAAAACAAATAATAGTTTGACTTTGACAGTTCGATTTTGACATTTATGTCACGAATATAAAACAACATGACATGTTCATATACTGTGATGTCACATAACTGCCATTTGTATTTCTCGCGTTTTTGTGGTTGCGAAAGACGTAATGAATTTGTTAATTTATTACCGCTTTATTTTTGCAGAGAATGACATAAAACTAACGCAGTACACATAAAATGAACTGAATAATATTTTGATAATAAAATAAAAAATATGCAAATTGCCTATTGTACCTACGGGAAGTGTCTTTTATTTGTAGTGAGTGGCTGTAATGAGCGAATATGTAGTTCTACCAGTTTATAACGAAATAATGGAAAACGAATGCAAAATACTGGAGCTAAGTGGATTAACTGTTACCTATCTATCAGGTATTATTACTATTAAGAATGTTAATTTTCGTTTCTACATTTAGAAATGCTGCAAAAAACGACTATGGTAGTAGATATTGTAGACAGCTGTAAGTTTTATCTATGGATCTAAGCCATCTCAGTCGGTTCTTATCATAAGCGCCGACTTTCCGTAGGAAAAAAGTGTTTTGCCCCATTTTTTATATATCGAGCTAAAATTCTGGAATAATTTTTTTTATTGTCTTTTAGGCCTCCCTGAGCACGTGGTTAAATTTATTGTACTTAGTCATAGTTAACCCTGTATACATAAGGGAATTAACAAGCCTTTAATTCACGAGAAAAAATTGGATCCTCGAGGCGCAACCGAGAGTTAAATTGTTTCGAGAAGATTAAAGGCTGGTTAATTTCTCGAATGTAGTTCAACGTTTTATCCACGATCACGGCCAAAACCAGTCAATTAGGAGGGTGAAAGCGGTGTGCGAGCAGATAAAAAATTATGGTTTTGACATGCGTTTGTTTATTTGTCAAGAAGAGTGAAAAAATTACAAAATCGACACAATAAATGAGTGAAAATGCTGAGAATTTCTTCATTCCGGCTGAAATCCAGCAAGAAGTCCAAGAAGCAAGATTACGCCTGTTACCAACAAAAAGCAAAAGTGTGTAGGAGAAGGAATTGGCGAAAAAGGGGCATAAGAGAAAAAGCAATTACAGAAGGGATGTGCATATCCTACTTTTTCAATGTGGAGAAATGGTTTGTTGCCTCTTAGATGATGTGGACAAAATATTCCATGCTAAAATCAATGTTCAAAGTGCACAAGATATTGATGAAGTATAGTAATCTTACTATTATTTGAAAGTAGAATCAATTATAAATCAAAGAAGGCAAAAGAAGGAAATACTGGAGAAACTAAATCGAAGAATTTTTTTAAAAAGCACCGAATGAGGAATATTTACAAGTTAAGATAGAAAATACCCGATTTTAATATTTCAATTTATACATTGAGCGTTTTATTTTGAACTCTACGTAGTTTACGTACTTATTCCGGATACGAAAACAAAGTTTCACGATCATGGAAGAAGCATTTTCAGTCAATGCTGTAGAAATATCTCGAAAATACATCAATTTGCGACCTAACAATGCCGGTGGAAGAATTTTCTTGCAATATGTGGCTAGAAAATGTACTACGCAACATGTAGGCATAAACACAATTTTGAAAACGTTTTCAAAAGTGGCTGTATTTCTTGGGCTCACTGACCCAGAAAGTTTTACCGGACATGAAATGAGGTGTGAAGCATCACGGTGGTTGGAAATCGAACTTCAGTCACATTTTTGGTTAATGCTTCTGACTAAACGACATGGAGGTTGGCGTTCGTCGTCTATAGCAAAAAGTTATGTGGAAGAATACAAGTTGAGGCAACAGAATATCTTGCGGGAGCCACTGAGGCAGATCAAGTTTCCGTTGGTGGCATGTTATCTATAAGACATTCTGTTTTTAATAATTGTGAAATTTATTTTTATGTAAACAAATACATGTTTATGAATTTTCTTGTAGTTTGACAAGTGGCAATTTGACAGTAGTAGGTGAAAGCACTACTTTTAACCACCCGTTCCCATAGAAATAACTTGAGCGAACAAAACAAAGGGTTTCAAGTTTTGTATCTAAGTAAAACTCCGCTCAAGTAAAACACTGCGTACTTCAAGAGCAGGATTAAACAAAATTGTTTTGCATTTCATAAATATTCTATTTTTCACGCAGATATGTTTAATGATTTATGCTGAGTTTATTTTAATTCCTATTTGTTCTATTCTACGTATTATGCAAAAGATGCTCATCTCATTAAAACTTAATAATCTCATTAGAACTAAGTGTGAATTTACAGAATTGTTTATACAATACATGTATTATGTTGTTGAACTTATAGATATAGACATAACATTTAACCTTAGCACAAATCACACAAGAACTATAAATTGTCAGATAATTTTATAAAGATATCTTTAATAAATATTCTACTGAACTGAAAGAAACAATTTGCTGGGTTCATATCTTTGTAAGCATTTTTCTTCAATTAGAACATACCTACCTACTTACCTATCAGAGCTGGATATGAATACAGAGAAAGTATTCAATCCACGAATATTGGGCACTCTGTTCAAAAAAATATTCATGATTACTTGAATCCTGAATACAACATTCAAAAAGTACTTCTTGAAGTTTGAATTCTAAATACTTGTATTCGAGTATAAATATTATATGAATACAATGAATTAATGGAAACACCCTTCAAAAATTCCAAACTTATTTATAAAGCCAAAAATTTTTTCAAAACTATATTAAATTCCTATTTATCGCCGTCATTGACCCTCTGTCAGCTGCGAGATTAGGTATATTCTGCCAGTCAAAGGTGTCAAATATAGTGACTGTTTGGGATAGTTTAGGATATACTTAATATTAATATAGAAATCATTTAGTAAAATTGTTGATGGATCACAGATGGCCCTGAGGGTCATGTTAATAGATTTATTTTTCAAACGAGCAGCAAAAAGTACGCGTAGATAAAAAAGGGAATACCTATATACATTTGAAATAGTAAAAATTGAGAGAGTGTGGTCAAGCAATAAAGTGTAATAAAATAGAAAACATACAGTAACTTATAGTGAATTGTGTAATAGTCAGCGTTTCCATTTTTTCCTTTCCTTTTCTTCCTATATGTGTCTGACTATTATTAGAGAAAATCTAAAGTCAACAATTAGGTAAGTTATTTTCATTTTAGTTTGTTTTTTTGCTTATATAAACGTTACATATAATACAGTTCACAGTTTTTTATAGTTAGCCAAAACATAATTGGACCATTCGAGCCGGATTTAGCATTTTATTAGCAGTTATTTTCATCTCATTTTTAGAACTTAATAGAATTTAGTTATCAATCAATAGTAGTAATTTCAGAGAACAAAACACTTTTCACACTTTTTTCTTTTTTTTTATTTATTATCTAGCTGGAACATTATCTTTTAGAACACTACATTTTATTGCTTGTACTTATAGTATAGATTTTATAGCAAAATTTACTGAAACGAATTATTTCATATACAGGGTATTTCTTTTGTGGAAACCATAAAATATCAGCAATTTTGATTATTTGATTTTTGTATTACATAGTATTTATAGTACCTACTTGCTCATTTCTATAAAAAATTTAGTAATAATACACCATAGTTGTATTTAATACAGGATGGATAAGAAGAAGCAGAGACTGCAAGTTTTAATATCAAAAAAAGAGCAATATTTCATTCGTATTCAAAATTTATTTGATAATAGTAGAGATATTTCAACGCCAGCGAAAAAGGAACAATTTTGTGTTAGATATGAAACTTTGGCCAGTACAAAAACAGCATTTTTAGATCTTTTAGATGAAATAAATTTATTAGAATATGAAATAAATCCTAATTATGTTCCAAATTATCAAATTCTAGAAACATTTGATGAGCTAATTTGTCATATAGAGTCTGTAGCAAAACGATTAGTTGTTTCAAATCCTAGTAATAGTAACAATACCAGTCATGACCGAAATTTAGAGAGTAAGTTCACGCGTAAGTTACCCGAGTTACCTCTTCCCAAATTTAATGGAAATATTAAAGATTGGCATTTATTCATTGAATGTTATAATAATTTAATACACAAAAATAAAGATCTAACTGATATAGATCGAGTTCATTATTTAGTGAGTTGCTTGAGTGGTAGTGCTCTGTCTGTCTGTTCAGGCATTCCGCCTACAGGTGATAATTATAAAATCATTTTAAAGGCACTTACTGATAAATTTGAAGATAAACGTGTCATAGCTAATACATATTTAGATCAATTGCTTCACTTTAAGCAAGCTCAATCTGAAACAGCTCATAGTTTAAATTTATTTTTGGAAAATTTTCATCCTGCTGTTATGGCTTTACATCAATTAGAAATACCAGATTTAGCAGACTATATTTTAGTTTACCTAGCTTTTCAAAAGCTTAATCCTGAGACACAAAAATTATTTGAAAATTCTAGGAGAAAGGCAGAAATGCCTTCTTATCAAGATCTAATTACATTTGTTAAAGAACAGACAAGAATTTGTAATAGAACGAGTACAATGAATAAATCTGTACCCGGTAATTCAAAAAATATTCACACTTTTAATAAACCAAAGGTAACTCATTCATTTGTAGTGCAAGGTAACCATAAATCTCAATGTGTCATTTGTAAAATATCTTCTCACACAATTACAAACTGTCCTAAGTTTCTAGAATTAACACCAGAAGATCGTTATCATGCTGTTCGAAGTAACAATTTGTGTTTAAATTGCTTGTCCTTACATAAAATTATTCATTGCAAAAGTAACTATACTTGTAGAGTTTGCAACAAAAAACACCACACTTTGTTACATTTTAAATCAGCATTACCGAATACATCCAATTCTAGTCCGGAAACATTTGAACGTAAACCCATGTTAAATCAGTTAGAGTCGGCCAATTCTGCTCTTTTCGATAAGTCCAATCCTGGTCCATCCATTGATTTCGAAAATAAAGATACATCAAATGTAATTCCGACAAGCCCTTCATTAGTAAATTGTTGTTCGGTTGTCCGTAATAGTAATAACACTGTATTGCTGTCTACTGCGAAGGTAGATATCTTAGATAATTTTGGTAGTCTGCATGAAGCTCGTTTTCTTCTTGATAGTGGTAGTCAAGCAAATTTTCTTTCCTTAGAATTTAGTCGTCGTCTGAAACTTCCTATTTCTCCATATCATTCAGACGTTTATGGATTTGGATATGCTAGAAACTCGGTTCATGGATGCACAAATATTGTGATTATTTCACAGTTGGATAAAACTGTACGTTATTCTTTAGATGTATTGATAGTTGAAAAAATAACCGAAAAATTGCCTTCTGTAGCTATTAACTCAAAGTGCTTGTCACACTTAAATTCGTTGCCATTAGCTGATAGTAGTTTTTATTTTCCACAAAAAATTGATGGCATTCTTGGAGCAAGTCTGTTTGCAAATATGATTGGTAGTAAACACATCATAGGGCCGCCTAATACTCCGGTAGCAGTAGAAACTAGTTTAGGTTACGTAATAATGGGATCAGCTCCGGTTTTATCTCCTTCAGCAGCAATTTATAGTTTTGTGTTACTACTGTAGAACCTTCTTTAGAAAAATTGGTAAAACGATTTTGGGAAATCGAAGACATACCATCTTCAAATATGATAGCCCCTGACGATTTAGAATGTGAAAAGATTTTCAATTCCACTTATAGTCAGGATCCTTCTGGAAGATATACTGTCGCATTACCTTTTAAAATAGATAGTTCATTCTTAGGAGATTCTTATTCCATAGCTCTTCGACGGTTTTTATCTTTGGAGAAAAGGCTGCTTAATAATTCTTTTCTGCGAAATAGATATGTGGAAATAATTAAAGATTATTTGATTCAAGATCATATGTCCAAAGTAGTAGAAAATAATATTTCTGAAACACAATATTTCATCCCTCATCATGCCGTTTTAAAACTGATTCAACGACCACCCCCCTTCGTATTGTCTTTGATGCCTCATGTAAAACTGATACATTTTATTCGTTAAATGATTTATTGTACACTGGTCCAAAACTACAGTCTGATGTTTGTACAATGTTTCTAAATTTTCGATTGTTTAAAGTAGCCTTTACCGCAGATATTCGACAGATGTATCGCCAAATTAATTTACGTGAAGATCATAAAAGATTTCATAGAATTCTGTGGAGATTCTCTCCCGATGAACCTGTAGGAACGTATCAGTTAAATACTGTTACGTTTGGTGTTAAAACTTCGCCATATTTAGCATTACGAACGGTCCGTCAATTAGCTGATGATGAAAAATTATCATTGCCCTTAGCTTCGGAAATTTTGAAAAGAGATATGTACGTAGATGATCTTGTATCTAGTGTTTCATCACATAGTTCAGCAATAGCGTTATACAATCAATTGGTTGAATTGTTAAAACGTGGAGGTTTCCAATTGGTAAAATGGGCTACTAATTCCAAAAAATTAATAGCAGAGATACCAGTGGAAAATCGATCCACCCAAGTTGTGAATTTTGAAACTGATTTCCTTAAGGTGTTAGGTTTACAATGGCACCTAATGATGATTACCTGTCATTTTCCTTTGATTTTGTCAATAAACCATGCACTAAACGCAATATTCTATCAACTATTGCTCGTTGTTACGACCCTTTAGGGTTATTAGCTCCTGTTACTTTACTAGCTAAACTGTTGATTAAAGATTGTTGGATTAGAAAACTGGATTGGGACGAGTCATGTCCTCCTGATATAGTAAAACGTTGGGATCAATTCAGGAAGGATTATCACTTCTTTCCAACTTTAAATTACCTCGTCATTTGGGCACTACTTTAAACCAACCTGTAGTTCTAATAGGTTTCGCTGATGCATGCCTAACTTCTTATGGCGCTGTAGTGTATATTCGTAGTATAAATTCTTGTGAAGAACCGCGAGTGCATCTTCTTTGTGCAAAATCGAAAGTTTCTCCTATTAAACTTGTTTCGATTCCCCGTTTAGAACTTTGTGCCGCACACTTGCTGGCCAAGCTACTTTATTTTATAGTTGATTGCTATAAGACACGCTTAAATATTACTCAAGTGTTTGCATTATCCGATTCTACGGTCACACTTAATTGGATTGCTACATCCCCATCTAAATTACAAACTTTCGTATCGAATAGAGTAGCTCAGATCCAATCATGGTCAAACTCCACTTCGTGGTTTCATGTAGATGGAAAAAATAATATTAGTGATTGTTTGTCTAGAGGTTTAACTCCTTCTCAATTTGTAAATAATACTTTATGGGAAAATGGCCCTGAATGGTTAAAGCTAACATTTTCTGAATGGCCAATTTGTACTGTAGGTTCACAAGACAACTTACCAGAGTCAAAGCCATATTTTTAGTAGCTTCTGAAAATAACAATGATAACCCATTGTATGAACTTATAAGTCGTCATTCCAGTTGGATTAAATTATTGAGATCTGTTGTTTATGTACTAAAATTTCTCAAATTGCTGCCGAAAGCTGCTACTATTTCAGCCTCTGACATGGAAGTTGCTGAATTTACTCTAATTAAAGTAGTCCAACACAAACAGTTTAAATCTGAGATAGAATCATTAAAAAAAGGTATTTGTCCTTCAACTTTAAAATATTTGCGCCCGTTTCTGAAAGACGGTATTGTTCGTGTAGGAGGTAGACTAGTTAATGCCAATTTGAATTCTGATACTCAACATTCTATATTGCTTCCTAAAAGAGACCCCTTAGTAGAACTTCTTATTGACCATTATCATAGATCGAATCTTCATACTGGTCCTCATTTAGTTCTCTCTTTACTTAGATTGCGTTATTGGATTTTATCAGCTCGTAGTATTGTTAGACATAGAATTCGAAATTGCAATATTTGTTTTCGATTGAAACCAAAACCTCAAATTCCTCTGATGGGAAATCTTCCAAAATCTAGAGTTCAAGAGGCCAAACCATTTTTACGTACGGGATGCGATTATGCTGGTCCTATATATATACTTCCCTACCGTAAACGAGGAATTCGTTCCATAAAATCATACATTTGTCTATTTGTTTGCATGACAACTAAAGCGTTGCATCTTGAACTTGTCACTGATTTGTCAACTTCTAATTTTTTGCACGCCTTCAAAAGGTTCATTGGTAGACGTGGTGCCATTTCAGAGGTTTATTCCGATAATGGTACCAATTTCATCGGCGCAAAAGCCGCTTTAGACGATCTTTATCAATTTGTGTTTTCTGAAAATTTTAATAATGTTATGTTCAACGAGTTAGCTATTCAAGGGATTCAATGGAAATTGATTCCTCCAGGTGCCCCTCATATGGGCGGCCTTTGGGAAGCTAATGTAAAATCTGTAAAAACTCATATATACAAGGTGATTGGAAATCAATTATTGACATATGAGGAATTTAATACTCTGCTGGTGCAAGTAGAATGTTTGTTAAATTCTCGTCCTTTGTGCGTACTTAGTTCTGATCCTTCAGACCCAACTGCTCTGACACCTTCTCATTTTTAACCTTAACCCCCTTGAAAAATATTCCTGCAGCTGATCTTACAGACCAGAATATCAATTTACTGGACAGATTTCAGATGATAGACCGTATGATTCAAGATTTTTGGAAAAGGTGGAATTTAGAATACCTCACTTCTTTACAAACGCGACAACGCTGGAATACGGATAGTAATTCTGTAAAAATTGGTACGATAGTTGTTTTAAAACAACCAAACACGCCCCCACTTCAATGGCCTCTAGGACTTGTCGAAAAAGTGTATCCTGGTCGGGATAATATTATCAGAGTTGTGGATGTTCGGACTAAATATGGAACTTATAGACGACCTGTCATTAAGGTGTGTCCCCTGCCATTACAATAATATAATAGTATTTTGCTTTTATACTTGTTTTAATCAGTTTTGTTTCTTCTTATTTATTAATTTTTTTTTTTTCTGAACTTTGGTTCAGCCTGGGGAGAATGTTTGGGATAGTTTAGGATATACTTAATATTAATATAGAAATCATTTAGTAAAATTGTTGATGGATCACAGATGGCCCTGAGGGTCATGTTAATAGATTTATTTTTCAAACGAGCAGCAAAAAAGTACGCGTAAAAAAAAAGGGAATACCTATATACATTTTGAAATAGTAAAATTGAGAGAGTGTGGTCAAGCAATAAAGTGTAATAAAATAGAAAACATACAGTAACTTATAGTGAATTGTGTAATAGTCAGCGTTTCCATTTTTTCCTTTCCTTTTCTTCCTATATGTGTCTGACTATTATTAGAGAAAATCTGAAGTCAACAATTAGGTAAGTTATTTTCATTTTAGTTTGTTTTTTTGCTTATATAAACGTTACATATAATACAGTTCACAGTTTTTTATAGTTAGCCAAAACAATGACAGGTCCATTGTACGTGTATCAGTTTAATCCGTCTTGAAAGAAAAAACAAATTTTTACAAAATGTAGATTACTATTTAATGATTTAATGAGAAATACGGTATGGGAGCACAGAGATGCAGCACCTACTTTACTAATATTTATTTCCAGGCTTGATACTTGGAGAGATATTAAGAATGTTGAATCATCTTCTGTGTTCTTACTTACTAAATTAAAACCTGCAAAGATATTTGTACTTCCTGTGGACCTCTCCTTCCCTCGATCGTTCTTTTTGTGTAAAGCGAGGTACCTACTTGGTTTGGCGGTCTTGACCAGGTCGATCACTTACGTCGGGAAAAAGCACAAAGGATAACAACACAATACACGTAAATGTACACAAATACATAAAAACACTGCCACACGTTTACCTCCACGGCATAAATCAGCTGTTCGATGTGGTTCAAACAGTATTCAGCAAAATATTTTGTATACTTGGGAAACGCCTTTGAGGCTGCCGCACGATAATGATAATATGCACTTGTCACACTCCCATAAAGCAGCACCTTGTCCGTCATCTAGACATTTGAATACGACATGTTTGTAAATATACATAAAATACGCGAAAAACAAGTATTGAAAAATTATTTCAAACTAATCAGAGTACGGCAACCGTATATTTACGTTATTTGACATCTACAAGTTACCTGTTACATAGACATTGAGCCGACCCTGTGTTAGCTGACCTACACCATAAGTGATAAAGTGCGGTAGAAGTGCTGACAAAGATTCCTGCCGAAGTTTATCTTTTTATACCGTATATTATCAACAACCTTATGTTAATTCCAGAAATTATCTATTGTTCATTGTTCCTAGTGCACGAGGCAATCTAGTAATTTGTATTACGTATGTTTCATATATATATATATATTTTTGACTTTTTCAGCTTCAGTTCAGTTCAGTCTTAATCACGTCAAAACGCTGTTAAAGATTTGAGCTAACTCTGTTTTGTTCTTAGTAAAATACCTGCTGTTAGTTAAATAAAACACAATTAGAAAGAACGAATATCTTTTTTTGGGTAGTTATTTTAATTAACAAGAGTAAAAGCTGAGTCCAAAACCAACCAAAGAAGCGGAGGGCTTCTTCGAACCAAGAACTGCAAGAAGCTCAACGTCACTGGCGCAGTCGGAAACGGATCTGATAGTCACTGTTTAGAAGAAGACATAGTGCCTTTTGGAAAGTGTTTTTCTACTGACAGGACTACTGCAAGTTAAGAGTGTTTCGAGAAGAGAACTGAATATTCCTTGTCGACATACGGGGCCATCTTCTAGGACACAAACCCAGAAAATTGGCTAGCAACCTACTGGAGGATCAAATATCCCTGGACAGGTTTAGAAAGAAAAACAACAAAATCAAGCAATCACACAAAGCAAAGCACAAACAAGGTTAGTCATTTTTTCTCATAATCCATTTTTTCTTCTCACCCCAACTTTTCACATTTTTTGTGTAAAATAATATTCAAAAATAAAACTTGTTTTTATTGTTTGGAAATAAAAATTATTCTCTCAACAAATGGTTAATGTTTAGAAATATTAAAGAAACGTCAAAAGCAAACAAAAATTTTAGACAACAAACTAGAGCTAGTAGAAGTATTAATCCTGAAGATTCTGATTCAGATTTAGATAGTGTTATCCAAGATTTATCTGTGATTAGATTAGAATACGAAAAATCTAAAGGAAATAATAGTGACAATATGGCTCGTGAAATAAATTATCAGCAATTAAAATTATTTTTAGATATTATTCCAAATTTTAGTGGAGACCCATGTGAATTAAATAATTTTATTGGAGCTTGTGATGAAACATTTGTACAGTATGCTAACGAATCTGAAGTCATAAAAAAATTAATTTTTAGAGGTATAATTGGCAAACTACGAGGCAAAGCATTAACTTTAATTTCAAGTAGAATTGAATTAGACACTTGGGACAAAATAAAAGAAATTTTGAAAGTTTCTTTTACTGATCAAAGGTCATTTACTTGTTTACTTTAACATAACTGTTAATGAAAATGAAATTTTAAGAACCAAAATTCCAACCAACGCTGTTACCGATGAATCATATTATATCCCAGAAACAACAATTAATAATCACTGTTTTAAATCGGAATTTATCAATTATAAAATTGATTATATTAAAGGTAAAGATAATGTCGTTGCAGACGCGCTATCTAGAAATCCTTCAGACAATATTTCTTTGATAAACGAAATAGGTGATATTGATAACGTTATTCAAGAATATTTAAACTATGAAAATAATGTTACAACAGCACATTCTGCAGATGAAATCCCTCTACTTAGTTTTCCTTATACAGAAAAACCTTTAAATCATTATAAACATCAAATGATTATTAAAGTTTCAGAATCATCCTGTACCTAATTGTATTAAAGAAAAGATTTTTGATAATCAGAGATTTTACATAAATATTAGAAAAATCATATAGATGAAGATTTAGAACAATTCATAGCTAATCTAGATAATAAACTTACATATTATTTATATTTTCCTGACAAACAACATGAAAAATACTTTATAAAATATATACAAGAAAAACTTATTAGAATTCAATCAAACTTAATAATTTGTTCTTCAAAATTAACTGATATCTGTACAGATTCTGAAAAACAAGACAAAATGAATTATCATCATATTTATAAAACTGGTCATAGAGGTATTACAACTACAATTGACTCTCTAAAGAAAAATTACTATTGGCCTAGCATGACTAAAGACGTTAATAACTATGTCAATAATTGTGTCATATGTCAAAAATCTAAATATGAAAGACAACCTAATAATTTTGAATTTCAACCAATTCCTATAGGTACAAAACCTTTTGAAAGAATTCATATCGATACCTTGTCAGTATCTAAAGAAAATTCTTAACGATAATTGATACTTTTTCAAAATTTGCGCAAGCCTATCCAATTTTAGAACAAATTCTATAAATGTCCTTGACGGATTATTAACTTTTATATCACATTATGGACTTCCTCATACAATTGTTTGTGATAATGGTGTGGAATTTAATAATCAAAATTTCCTAGATTTTTAAAATTCATAAAGTAAATATACACTTTACTACACCAAAAAATCCGAATTCAAATAGTTACATTGAAAGATTTCATTCTACATTGTTGGAACAAATTAGAGTTAAAACGCAACAAAATCCTAAAGAATCTTTAAATAACTTAATAAAATATTCACTATTACATTATAATAATTCCATACATTCAGTACAAACTTCGCTCCTTTTGAGATCGTTTCAGGACATTTCAATACTAAAGATCCTTATGATATTGAAGAAAAAGATATAATCTCTAAATATGTGTATGACCATAAAGAAAAATTAAAAGGAAAATATCAACAAATCAATGACGATATAAACAAGAAAAAAACTGATAAATTGGAAAAATTAACGCAGAACGGAAAGAACCAATGACAATATCAGAACAAGACCAAATTTATCATAAAGAACAGACAAGAGATAAATTAGCAAATACATTTTCCAAAATTTCGCCTGTAGCTCAAACAAAAATAAGGTGAAAACTGAAACATCAAAATATTCTAAGCATAATTTAAAGAAACGTAAAAATATTAATTACTAATGTTTTATTTCCAGATGAGGATATTGATCATTTTCTCGTTTATCCTTATCCATAACTTAAATAATGCAGTTATTCAAAATTAACCAACCCTATTTTACCAATGAACTTGGAAAATTCGAGAATTATTATAAGTAAACATACATTCGTCAGTTATCTAGATATTTCTGAACTGAATAAAATTAAATCTAATTTACAAGAACAAGTAAATTTTATTATTGAAAGAAAAAATTTACTGATATGTCAGACAAACTAATAAAACAAGTACAATCACTGTTATTTCAAAATGATCATTTATTAGAAACTATTTTCCTAACATGAGACACAAACGTGGACTGATAAATCTTGGTGGTAAAATATCAAAATGGTTATTTGGCACACTTGATTCTGAGGATGGAAAAAGAATCGATACTATATTAGATTACCTTAATAATAATGATCACTTACTTAAAGATGAAATTAATAATAAAATTTCTTATTCAAAGGAATTTATGTCAAAAACAAATCATAGCCTTTTTCAAATCAAATCAAACATCTTAACTATAAAGAGTTTAATCGATAAATACCAGGATAGTATAAATGAAATTAATACTTTGGAATTAATTATTAACTGCCTAATAACTCTACAGAACCAATTAAATCAAATCGTTAATGCTATAACATTTGCTACTCTTAATAAAATTCATCCAACTTTGCTTTCTATAGAAAATTTGAATATTATAATAAATAAAATGCAAAACTTATACTCACTAAATCAAATTGCTCAATTCAAAAGTAAACACAGTTATTATATGTTTTGGTATTCAACTATTATATAAAGACGAGAGAATAATTTTCTTAATTCATTGTCCAATTTTAATGACTACTGCGTTTAAAACATTTTTTTGTATCCTGTTCCTATCCAGAATAAAATAATCCCCCTCAAAACCATATCTTATCCTTAATGAGAAAAATGAACTCTATCAATATCAAGAAGAATTGTGTGAAAAGATCGAAGATACCTTTTATTGCCATAACCATCTTCAAGCCGAAGAAGATTGCATAGTCTATATTATTTTGAAGAATGAAGCCAAAAACTGTTCTACTGTGTCTGTCCATGTAGAAAAGATGATTGCAAATCAAATTTCTCCCCAAAATATTTTGTTAACTACACCTTCCTACACAATAATTACGGAAGGATGTTCCATAGAAAAACATCAAGAACTTCAACCTGGGAGTTACCTAATAACAATTCCTGAAAAATGTCATTATATTAATCAAGAACAGTTTTCTTCCGAAAATGAAGATCTTTCGCCTGTTACAATTATTGAACTTCCATCACTGGATGTATCCAAGTTGAGAGGACGATCAAATAAAATTAAACTTAATAGCATGGATATCGAAGAGCTTTCTCATTTGGCAAATAAAATGAATAATCATCATGAAATAGCTTTACCTGTGGAGCCAAAGGAAAATCATCCCATACCAATCTGGCTTCTTATTATTATTTGCTTTCTCATTTGTGCTATCACCTATATTGGAGTAACATGCTACTATAGAAACTGTTACCCTTACCCAATCAAACTATTTAGAAGGAAGAAAAATCCGAATGAGGCCTCTTCTCTTAATGATGATCAACCCAGCCAACCAGTCCAACCCTAGGTTTCCATTTTAGGCGGGAGGAGTTACCTGTTACATAGACATTGAGCCGACCCTGTGTTAGCTGACCTACACCATAAGTGATAAAGTGCGGTAGAAGTGCTGACAAAGATTCCTGCCGAAGTTTATCTTTTATACCGTATATTATCAATAACCTTATGTTAATTCCAGAAATTATCTATTGTTCATTGTTCCTAGTGCACGAGGCAATCTAGTAATTTGTATTACGTATGTTTCATGTATATATTTTTTAGACCTTTTCAGCTTCAGTTCAGTTCAGTCTTAATCACGTCAAAACGCTGTTAAAGATTTGAGCTAACTCTGTTTTGTTCTTAGTAAAATACCTGCTGTTAGTTAAATAAAACACAATTAGAAAGAACGAATATCTTTTTTTGGGTAGTTATTTTAATTAACAAGAGTAAAAGCTGAGTCCAAAACCAACCAAAGAAGCGGAGGGGCTTCTTCGAACCAAGAACTGCAAGAAGCTCAACGTCACTTACAGACGACATCTGACGACATAGTGTAGGCCACTAATGCAAGGTGCACTCGCCGATAAATTTTTAAACTTCATGAGTTGTTGTGTAATTAAATTCTGTTAATACTAATAATAGCAACAATATTAACAGTAATCGACGATGTTTGCATAAAATAATTAGTAATATTTTAAACTATAACATCCCAAGATGTTTACAGTGTTCTGTAAAAATGACCCTTAGATTATAACTAACTTCGCATTCTGGATGGTTTGGATCATGGAGGGTATGCAATTAGCAATGCATGTCCCCTGGACGAAGGCTATAAAAAGAAGAAGAAGAAATAAGAAGATAACCTAGAACTTACTGTTACTTTAAATCAGCTAAGTGACTAATTTTAAACGTGTTATAGTAATTAAATAAAGTATTTTAAGTCGGGTATATGTTAGTGGATAATTATTATGAATCTGCAAGAAGTGAAAATGTAGTTTTGGCAGTGTGCAACGAAAGAACGAATACCACACAGATTAAATATGAATACAAAATACTGCAGCTAACCGGATTAGCTGTTATCTACCAGGTACTTAGACATTATTATTATTAATACAAATGTTTCGTTTCGTTGTTTCTGCACTTGACAATTGTTGAAAAAACGACCAGTAGTTGACATATCCATGACGTATGATGATTGATTGTCATAGGCGCCGACTTTCCGTAGGAAAAGAGGGTTTTGCCCCATTTTTTAAACATCGAGCTAGAATTCCGAAATAAATTTTTTATTGTCTATTGTCTTTTAGACCTTCCTGAGCACGTGGTTAAACACTACAAGGTGTTCATTGAAGGAGACTCATCCTTAAAATTATACCAAACTTTTCTTCCATTGATCGAGTTTAAGTTGAATGATAATATCCCGCACAGAATTTTATTTAAAACACCTTTTTGCTTGTTAAATTTAAAGAACTTCCAATAGTGTAGACCTCAATAGCAGCCTTCAACATCGAATACTTTGACCACACATAGATGAAATTGTATGTATTTTCTTCAAATTTAAAAAATACGATGTCATTACTCTCCGTGTTCCCATCTATTCGTTAAATTCGGCAAATACTTTTTCGTAATGTTCTCTGGATTTTGCTGGCAATAAATGAAAAGTTGTTTCTTCGAAACCAGTCACAGCAACTCAATTGCCTTCTACCATAGCAACCAGTAGGTATAACAAAACGTACCACGTTTCATTGAGTACTAAGAAATATCAAGTCGTGTGAATATTTTTTTAATAAATTCCAATAATTCTCCACTCCACAAATATAATTGTGTTGTATTGCATTCGTGTTTTAATTGCTTATTTAAAACAATTACAATAAATAACTATTATTACTGCAAAATTTTAAAGACAAAGCCTACTACTAGCTTTATGATTTCTTCTAATAAACACTATTAAAATCTTGTAATAATTAATGCATTTTTTCCTGAAAATCTTAAAATTTTTAAAATTTAACAAGAATAAAAATATGTTTAAAAAATTAAATTCTGCGCGAGATATCATCATTATTTTTAAATTGTATTAATGGAGAAAATAGTATAATTTTAAAGGTGACTCACCCTCAATAAACACCTTGAAGTATTTCAATTTATTGAACTCATAGTCAAAGAAGACCAATAATTAATCTAAATCATGTACCAACTTTAGTTATTCCAAGTTAAAGTAATTTAGAGATATTAAAATTTTTCGAAATTTTAGGGCCCACTTTGAATGCCTGTAACTCCGCCTGTGTGCAACTTTGTATACAGGGTGAGTCAGTCATAATGCCATTAATGTTAAGAGGAGATGGAGAATAATGAATATAATGGGAATTACGCGATTAAAAGAAATCTAAATGCATATTTACGCCGAAAAAAAAATATTTTCAAATCATTATTTAAACCCCCTTTTCAGACTGTCACTGACCGCTCACAGCCTTGGTCGTTTACAGCTCACAGTTCAACTCGATGTCGACCTGATGCAATGTTGCCAAGTTGAAATATTTTCTAGTACCTACCTACGTAGGTTTTAGACATCACAAATAAACGGTTGTATTGACTATTTTAGAATATAATTTTTTCTAGTTCAGTTCAACTTTAGCCAATAATAATTTAAAATGTTAATATTCAATGAAATCAAATAATAATAATCAAATAATTCTATTAAAAATTGCAAGTAACGCGGTCCACTCAGGTTTTCCGGTAGAAAATACGGTTCAATCCAACGATACCCGTACATTCCTGCACATACGTTGACAAAAAATCGCCTCTAAAAGCTAAACTGACAAGTAGCGTGTGGATTTTCCTCTGAGCAAATGTAGCTGTTGTGACTGCAAAGAAATTAGCTTATTTACATTGAAATCACAAAACTCCAACGTATCTAATAATAAACCAAGTAATAAACCATTTACGTACATTACATAAAAAACCCATACTCAATGGATAATTTATTAAGAGAAGCGTTTCGTGTTTAAATACTAAGTAATAAAAAACCATCGTGTTGTCGACAGAAAACTGTCCAAGACCGAAATGGCACGCCTCTGATCTGATGCTCATAAGTTATCGAGAGTGAATCTTGACCTACGTATTATTAGGTCAATAACCTAGTTGCCTAGTTTTTGTACTGTTATTTAACGACAAGGAGTAAAACTATATTTTTTTAAATCTAGATACATGAATGAATTTTCTTAAATATTGATTTATTTGTTAATAAAAACAAATGTAGTTAATATATAAATGTTTTCGAATGTTAGGCTAGTACATTTTAATAATTTTGTTTTTACGTTTTCACTACTTTTTACAAATAATTATTAATTTTAGTATTACTCGTAAATACAATTAATTATTTCTTTGTAGTTACGTAACAACGCCATTCGCATTTCGTAAACATTCTCCATATAACACTACCATTTCCGCTTATTCGGAATTTGTAAAATTATTCATTGTGAAATTACGACGTATACGCGAGACCGAAATAAACAAACTGCTGCTTACTGCTTGTATTCTCTCCATCCCCTCCAAATGTGTGGCGTGATCTACGTGGGAGGAAAGAAATGCGATAAATGCAGAAAGTGCTAAATGGGGGTAAATTTTAATAACACGCTGAAGTATTAGGGTGCGTCATCAGAAAGCTCGTAGCGCACCAAGAGCGTCGTGTTACCTATTTTTATAGGGTGATTTGTTTATTTTTTAAGGTCGAGTAAAAAATTTGTTTTCGATTTTCTGCCTTTATTAGGTCTCCCGAATACGTGGTTAAAATTAATGACATTATGACTAACTCACCCTGTATAGGTATGTTTGGGTAAATTACAATATTCTGGGATCCCCTACATGCATCTGCTCCGTGTGAATTCTTATGCGGAACACACTGTATAGGACTAGAGAACACAAGCCACAGTGCAACTGGCGTCTGGTGCAGCAGAGCTCTGGTTAATTTTCGTAATAAAAAAAAATTTTAAATTTAGCTTATAACATTATCTAGATAAATACATAGATTAGCTCTATGAAGTACATTTAGGTCGTCGTATTTCTCGCTGTTAAATGATCAAATTTGTGGTGTTTCTTAGGTACAGAAATCTCGAAAAATAAAACACAAAGAGCAAAAGTAATATCAAAAATAAAATTATTCATGGTTTGTTTACCTAATTTTACTATTTCAGTTCTCCTCAAATAATACAATAACTTTTAAAATGCATGTGTATGACAAACATTATTTTGCTTTTCCTTACATTTTAACAATTATTTTCACATTCAAACAAAAGTGAACAATCTTATATGCTGAACTATGTAAGTTTATGTTATAACAATATTTACATCTACTTACAGTTGAATTTAAAAACATACGTATTTTGAAAGATTTCTGTACCTAAAAATTTGTTGGTTACGCCCCTTTCTTGACTTAT
Source organism: Monochamus saltuarius (assembly GCA_025584915.1). Classification (NCBI taxonomy): domain Eukaryota; kingdom Metazoa; phylum Arthropoda; class Insecta; order Coleoptera; family Cerambycidae; genus Monochamus; species Monochamus saltuarius. The sequence continues at coordinate 21,680,586 of CM046727.1, read as the reverse complement.
ATATTCAGTTTACTTCGGTACCTTTGAATATTTACAGGTAGCATGAAATAACATTCCTGTTATTTACTAGCCTCTATAATATTCAGTAAATTAAATGTCTAAAATTATTTGTATTTATAGAAAACACGATTTCAAGAGTACGACGCCCTTAAAAGGAAACATGTTAAATTTGTTAAGTGCAGTTTAACTTTAACTATGATAAATATCATTAGTCAAAGACGCAACGCATATTTACTACGCTGTTTGGGTTCTGTTTAGTCCGCCCATGCCCGTTATCAAAGAGTAGATTGTGTGAATATAAAATAAATGTCAGCTTTTTTATCTTCTTAGACATAATTGTTTACCTGTGGTGCAAGATTTTGTAACCGACGTATTCTTTCTTGTGTTTTAAAATTGTAAAGTTTAAGTTAAACCTGATATTTAGCAATTTAACTAAAACTTTTACAATTTTTAAATATCAGGATATTAAGCAATTTGAGTTAAATGTAGTCCAAAGACAGCCACAATCCTCAAGATTCATGAATATTCCAATAATAAAAAATCATCAGTGTTCATGGATACCTTATTTTCATAATAGTATATTATGCAACGATCAGGTAATGATCGCATAAACCATACGAAACTCGCCTTCGGCTCGTTTCGTATCCCGATGCTCGTGTATTAATAACCATTACATGAGAGTTGCATACGCTATTTTTTCTACACCCGATAAATAATCAAAAACCATAAATTTTATATTTTTATTGAACACAATAGGTAACAGTAATTATTCGTATTTCTATAAAAAAAATCTACAAAATTGAAATTAATACCTCAGGTATTGCTACTGCCATAGATACAAGAAAACTATAAACATTTTACTTGTATTTATATTCAACATATAATAATTGTAATTAATCCGATTCGAAGTTTAGCTAGGTATCTACGAAAAATCTGTATCGGAATAAAAATCTGTATCGTAATGGGTATCATTATGACACGGATTATGGGCATATAAGTGCATTGTTATAATACGGGTGTAGAAAAATACTTTGTGAGTACTATCTTCGAGTGCCTAATATTCTAAAAACTTATCTAAATGTGATAAATACGAATACGGTAGAAATTAAGGAAATGAGAACATTCATGAAAAATGTCTTCCTCAAAATAAAGGTTGATGGGTCCGAGCGCTTTTTTAATTTTTACATCGAAACAGAAAAGTTGTGTGACAAATTTTCTGTGGCCTACACTGTAACCTTAAATAAGTACAAATATTTTAACCAGTAGTGCAGGTCACCACGTAGAACACATATAATTAACAGTTGTTTGGTCATTATCCATTTTACTACACTCCAACTGATTTATTATAATATATTATCGTCACTATCACTGATTATCACTTCTTAACAAATATGCTTTTAACATGTCAACTTTTTCACTGTTTGAATAATGCGCCATATTTTATTAAATCACACTGTATTTCACGAAAAATATTTATAAATACACAAGATACTTAAGAGAAAAACACTGTCCGTGAAAATAATAAGAACTAAATAAATAATATATTATTTTGTTATTACATGATTTGTGTTTATTTTTAGAATCTGTTTCAATTACTACGAAACTACGAAGTATGAAATGGTAAGCAACTGACACGTTTTTTGAGGTTATATGGCGAAAATTAACTCTAAGGTGTTGTGTGAAAATCATAGTTTTTGGTTATTCTTCATAAAATAATACTAACGGGATAATTTGTGATAATCTTTCTAACAGTGTACAATGATATTAACTTGTGAAATATGGATAACAGTATAAATAATCGGATTTCAGTAAGTAGTTGAGGTTTTATGTACGTTATTGGATAATTTTGGAATCATTGAACAAAGTAACTTACTAAACACTTGAATTGATAGCATTGAACTTACGGAAATTCATATTTTAATCGTTTATGATAATTTTACTTATTGTTAAAAAGTGTTTTTAAATTAGAAACAACCGAACCGAATATTGAATTTACGTTAAAAAACTATTTATTTTACAAACGATATGACAACCTCACCTTCAGTAAATCGTATGGTTTATTTCATTACGTTACGTCAGCGGTCCTCAAAATGTGGGTATTTAAAAAAAATAATATCTGAAATATTTGAAATTTTAAAAAATGACACTAGACTTATCTCTATGACGAACTACACCTGCGGTTAAAATATTTGTTCTTATGTAAGGTTCGCCCTGTTTTTACTATTGCTTTCCGTTTCTTGCTACATTACGCAGAATTTAATTTTTCCAAAGTTTTTTTCAGGTGGCTATGGGTTGATAGTGTACAGTCTCAAGGAAAATAAATCATGGAGGGTTGCACACAATTACTTCTATCTCGAGCCACTAGCGGGAGAATTCAATATAGCTGGACACCAGTTCCAGTGGAATGATGGAATCTTCAGCGTCGAACTGACCGCCATGAAAAATGATGGCTTTAGAGATATGTATTTCCATTCTATGGCAGGAACACACATGTACAAAGTCTCCACTAGGATATTACGAAATGAAACCTTAGCTACGAGGTCATACCACGAGAATGACTTCCAAGTAGGTCATTTACATGTTTATCTTAATGATAAATAACACAAAATTAATTACCGCAATTGCAAATTAATTATTAGAGAAATATACAGGGTGTGTGTATAACGAATAGTATTAAAGTCCTAGATTTCTGATAACGCAACTTGAATATATAAAAGTTAAAAAATTATGCCGATTCTGTCTTACTCAAGCTTACATATACAGGGCGTTCCAAATAAATGGCAATATCACTAGAGTTAATAGAGCATTGAAAAATAAGTGGGGTTTGTTTTATAAACGTATGTCCTAGAGCCACTCATGTTTGAGATACAGATCGTGTAAGATAATTTAAGAAAACAAAATTCTGGATGTAATATTTTTAAAGAACAACATGTTTGATTAAAATTTGACACAGGTACGTTTTTAGTGGTAGCGAAAACTCTGGCGTTATTTTTGCACAAAATAGAGTTCTCATTTTATTCTCAAACTTTTTTATGTGTGCGCGTGTCAAATTTTAAGCAAATCTGTTGTTCATCAAATAAATTACGTTCAAAAATTGATTTTTTTAAATCATCTTACACGGCCTGTATCTCTGGCAACAACCGAATATGCTCGCGAATATGATTATTTGCGTAAATGCCTTAATAATAGCTCATACAGGGCGATTCACACAACATTTCATTAAAAGTTTAGAAGAAAGAAATCATAATTGCTTCCTAAAATTATGGCTACCCAGATTGTTGCTCCAAACTTTTTAACGAAAATAAAATCAAGGTCATGGCACTTTCGTTTATACCGGTTATTTTAAAAAGTACTATACTATTTTATTGCAATTTCGGATTCCACTGTTTATTTTAATAGGGTTTTCATGAAGTCTGCATCTAAACCTAATAGTTTCCTAGAGATTAGCATTTTTTTTCTGAAAAAAAAATATAAAGGGTGATTCAGAACTCATTAAAAAAAATTATTTTGTGTACAAGAGACTTGCAAATACAACTTTATAAAAATAAAATCAAAACAGGTCCAATGTAAAACTTGATAAAGCTTATAATCGACGACCGGACAAATAATTGAAAGAAATAAATTACATTTTACAATAGCTATTTTAATGCAACAAATTCAACTGCTTTTGCCAGTATTGTTATTAATTATTAGTTTGTGGTTTTAATTAGTAAAACAGTTTGACATACCTGATGTTACAACAATATTTTGGGCTCTTTTTACCCAGTTTCTACAAACTAACACAAATGTTTCTGCTTCTTGTCCATTTTGAACTTGTAAGTTAGTGGCAGCAACTATGATACGTTTGGTAAATCATCAATAATGCCCATTTTGAAATATACTCATTTTTTAAATATTCCCACAAAAATAAGTCCCAATGATTTAAAGTCAGGAGATCGTGGCAGTCATGGTATCGGTACTTCTCGTTCTATCTCCTGCTATTAATGTAACGTTGTGCGTGTACGAATATAATTGATACGCCACACTGCTGCAATACCTTCATATCTTTAACGATTCGGTTGCAAATTGCCCGCATCACGCCTCCGTTTGCACTACATTTGCACTCACTGCACACCGTTGTAAAAGTAGCTGCATTTGGCACATGTTTACCGGGAAATCGTTCTGCTAAAGCATTTTCACTTCACCATAAATTAAAACGATACCCATCAACTGCGAGTTGCTATACGTAAGCCATTTTTGATATTTGAAAAACTAATGTAAATACTTGCATCACAAAAAAGTTAATACAATAAGTGATTGCATATTTGTTATCGCCTGGACACTACAGCAGTCCAGCGATGTAAAAGTTGAAACTGCTAGAACTTCAATAATTTTTTTCTCGGAAACAATAAGGATTTTACAAAAAAAATATTTACGATATTCCATTCTTCATGACGCATCTATTCCAATTTTTTTTAGATAAGTTCGGAATCATACAGGATGCTTATTTTGCATCATCTACATGTTTTAAAACTCGCTAATTTTAGAGATATTAAAGTTAAGAGATTCTTTTTGGAAGGCAACTAGTCAAGCTCCTAAACTTTCCGAAAATGCTTAAAGCGAACCCACATAATATGATGTTCTCTCCGTTGGCTTGAGGTAATTCCAAAAAAAGACCAGGAAAACTTCATATAGTTATTTTACAGTTTTGCTTACACTGTTAACATAACGAAAGCGGCTATTCAGGCCTCGGTTGGGAGGTTATTCCTCATTCACCTTATTATCCTACCTTCCTTAATAACACCAGCACAATAAAATTACGGAAGCTGATATAATTTATGCTTGTAAGTATAAACATAGAGAACTACATAAGATTTTTTACAGTATAAATATGCGATAATTATACTAATCTTTAGCGTATTCGTTAGGTCAAATTGATAATTATAATCTGTACTAATTAAACAGTGTTTTTAATCAAATTTAATTGAGTATAAAAGTTCATATTTATGTGTGTATTTCAATTCATGACGTATATTTATTTACTAAATATGATTAAGTACAACAATACTCACTGATACTAATGAAAATAAAGATATTTGTATTTCCTTTATTTAATAAATAAGACGCAAGTTTTTATATTTACGTTATTTTGCAACAAAGTAAGTGCAAGTGTTTACTCTTTGTCAGTAATTTTGTCGCCTTGGCAATCAATTATACCGGGTGTTCCCTCTAAGACTTTCAGTGCGAATATCTCAGAAACCATCATAGCCAGTGCGACGAAATTTGGTATACAGACACTATATGCCGAGTAGAATCAGATGATAACATCAATTCTTATACAGGGTGTTCCATTTTCCAAGAAATCGATTTGATTTTGATTTTTTGTCAACCCTGCTAAAACTTATATTTAAATTGAAATATACTTAATTATGAATACATTCTGATAAATAAACATTCAAAATTTCAAATCTTAACATAAAAACGCCTCAAAGTACTCAAATATCATTGTTTTGTCATGTAAAATGTGTATAGCCTTGAGCCAGACTTACACAGAAGAAACTAACATCGCTAAACGTCAAAACTATGAATTGTCATTGAATTGTCAAATATTAATGGCATAAAGTATTTTATTTTACATAAATAACGCTAAATAATGCATTTAATGCAATTTACGTATACACAATGGTGTTATTGAGACTTGTCGATAAAAATTTAGACTTGAGTTAAGGCTTTTGGAGCATTGGGATCGCTGTGCGCTGTGCAGTGTGCCGGCGCAGTCTACCGCTACAGCTAGGGTTACAGCGTGAATATTGTGTAAAATATCTTTTAAATTGTTCCATTATAATGTAATAAAATTTCAGTAAAATGTTTTTATGTTACTACCAGTGTACATAATAATTAGGTACCCGTATTTTTATCACAAAATAATTTACAAAAGTGTGTAAGTACTTAAAGAATATCTCTCTCTTCCAACTGCTGTAATTATTGATTACTTATTTAGCAACAAATAAATTCGAGCAAAACGATTCCTAAAACTTTATTATTATAATGTGAACCATGTTTGTCGTTGAAAGTCAGATCTAATCTGAACCATCTGAACTGAACCTACCCCAGCCCGACAAAATAAATATTACGAAAGCATAACCTAGAAATGATTGATTCTTGTGCACATATTTCAACACTTTGTGAAGAAGATGTTTAAGAAGAACTCTACATCTGTAAAATAGTAAACAATGAACTACAATTTCTGTATTTCATATGATACAGAACTAGAATAAAGCAACTGGTTTTTGCTAGGAAGAATCACCTGCAAACCTACTATACCCAGTAGGTACCTATCAAATAGTCATTTAAAGCTATATAATAATTTGTAATTATTGTTTTTATGTTTCAGTTATGTGTGTTTAGTGCCACAAATAAAAAAACGTAAAGTCTAATGTGTTCTAGCAAAATTTTCCTCGTCTCCCATCTCTCTGTCGCACGAATATAAACTAATCTTGGCATCTGGCTTCTTCAGTATCTTATCGAATCTTTTAATCAATGATTAACGTAATTGTGTATGTAAACCTGCTTCCATAACAGCACTTTGTTTTCTAAGTTCCTACCTAGAGGTTAGACGAAACATTTTCGTAGACATTTTTAATTTCTGCATACCACAAGATGAAATGAATATGTTTATATTCATTCTGGTCTCCTACAAATACTGAAATATGTTTCCTCATCTCTGTTCTTGAAAGTAAGCCCCCAATAGCTTCTCCATCTGAAACTAATTAGGTAAAGATAATCCTAGATTTTGCATAACTGGGCTATTTCTTATAAATTTAACCCCATAGTTCTTTGAAATGAATTAGCTAATATGAAACATAAGTACAAGAAACTACAACTCATATTCAATGTAAAAGACGAAAAATAATATGCAAGACATAATTACCTACTAAGTACACTGATATTTTCCTTTGTCTTTCGTCTCAGTTCCCATTAATCATTATACTTAGTACTTACACATCTCGTTCTATCAAGCTTTTACTGTATGAAAGTAATTTTTAGCACACCTAGGTATATGGCTCAAAATTTTACTCACATTTGATGTGGAGTAGTTTTTATAACAGATATATTTTTGTAATACTGGAACTGAAGCTTTCACTCAAGGAATCCATTACATTTTATCTATGATTGTTTCTAGGCTTTAAAACATTTTTACCACTTGTTGAAGAGGGTTTGTTCATTATTTTCATTATTTGGAACTCTAGGTTAAGTTTACACATCGTTCAGCTGGTCATCAGGTCTCGAGACAGTCGGGCTCAGCGTCTGCGCTCTGCAGCATATTCACAGTAAACAACACTAACAACAGTCCTCTGTCTGTGGTAAAGCAGCGAGTCAAGGGCGTGACGTGTTCATAAATTTAAGTCTTCTCGTAGGGATTGTTCTTTATCGCTTTTATTATTTCCCAGAATAGTCGTATTATACAATTAAACAAACATGTTTCACATATTTTCAGAGTATTCGTGCCGAATAAAGCTCAGCGTACGCGAACAGCTAATAACCTCTAAATTTCATTTTTAACAAAACTAGCATTATTGCAAATACGTACGCAGATTCAATGTACCTCGTGGTGTTACGTATTTATAATAAAATTCCTGCAAAAATAGTCAAACTTGCTTTGACAGTTCCTGTCACTTTACGTTTTGATGTCTATCCATGCGGTTGTTGCGTGTGTGTAAATTGGACTCACGGCTATACACATTTTGCATGACAAAACAATGAAATTTGGGTACTTTTCATAGGCGTTTTTATGATAAAATAAAAAAAATTCGGGACTTTTTTTATCAGAATGTGTTTATAATTAAAAATATTCCAATTAAAATACAAATTTTACCGAGATTGACTACCAAAAAATCGAACTTAAATCGATTATCTGCAAAACTAAACACCCTGTATAAAAATTAATGGCATCGTCGAATTCTACACGCCATCTAGTGCCAGTATACCAAATTTTGTCGCACTAGCTGCAATAGTAGCTGAGATATTCGCACTGAAAGTCTTAGAGGAACACCCGGTATATTTTTTTCCCATGCTATTTTTCTATCCCTATTTAGAATTGACTCATTCTTTTTTCGTATAGTTTTGGAAGAACCGTTTTAATAAGAATTTAAAAATCTCAGTTCAAAAGCTTCGTTGAAAGAGAGCGATGACTAGTGAACATTTTTTACCTTTTTTGAGGTAATGTTAACGTAACGTAAATCATACCAGAGAAAAAATAATAAGTGTTGAGTGCTTTCAGTGTAATGGGACTGCAAATGGACACAAATAGAGGTCTGTAACCTTTTCAATAAACTTTATCCCAACCGAATCAAGAACCATCTTTTACAGTTACTGCTTTTTTTCTGCTATAACTTATTATATAAGTTTATTCACGACCACTATATTAAGAATGTTTAATATGTCTATTTGCCGTGGATAAAATGCCTTTTAACACACTAGTGGATTAGAATTCATAATACCACATTTTGACTTTATATCATTTTATTTAAAATTATTATTATTAACATTACCATTTATCTCAAGAATGATCTTGTCATTTTGACCGTGATTATTTAAATTCACTCGATAAGGAGTTTCTGAAGGACTGGAAGGGTCCACAACTTCGCCAGGTAGGACCTGGATTTTACCATTGCCATCTTGTTGGACAGTGAATCTTCAGTATAACTTTCTGCTACCGTAGTCAATTTCCAAACACCATGACGTTTCACAGTGGTAATATCACCCCCAACATTGGCCAGTAATGTTGCCGAAGAATACCACATTCCATATTCGGTAAAACTTTCTGGATCAGGGAACCCAAGAAATGCAGCGACTTTTGAAAACATTTTCGAAGTTGAAAATTAGACACCGGCATTTTTAGATCGCAGATTGATGTATTTTCGACACATTTCTACAGCATTGACTGAAAAAGCTTCTTCCATGATCATGAAACTTCTTGAAATATTTATTTTCGTATCCGGAATGAGAACGTATAGGTAACTACCTTGGTCTTGGACATGGTTGATATATCCAAAAAGGTTAATTCGTTGCATTGCCAAGCACCTGCGACTCCCATGGTTGCTGTAACCTGTAAAGAGTTCAAAATAAAATTGAAATATTAAAATAGTGTATTTTCTACCTTAACTTGTAGATATTCCTCATTCGGTGCTTTTTTAAAATATTTAACTATTTGAGCACTTTCAACATTGCATGGAATATTTTTTCCACATCGAAGAGGCAGCAAAACCGGTTTCCATATTGTAAAAATAGGATAGTAGCACCTTTTCTCAATTGCTCCTTCTGCTATGCCCCTTTTTCGCCAGTTATCGAATTCCACCAATTTTTTCTCTTAAACACTATTGCTTTTCGCTGGTAACCGACGTAATGCTGCTTCTTGCTGGATTTCAGCCGGAATGAAGAAATTCTCACCATTCTTACTCATATTTTGTGTCGAAATCGCACTCACTCTTGTTGACAAATAAACAAACACATGACATAGCAACGATTCCAAGACTTTCTAGTATTCAGATGACAATCAATATTCTTGATTAAAACAAATTTGTCAAATATGACGTTTTTTAAAACCATAATTTTTCACTTGCTCTCACACGGCTTTGACTCTCCTAATTGATAGGTTTTGGCCGTGGTCGTGGATAAAATGTTAAAAAAATGTAACTCTGGACTGCGCCTCAATTGTCCATTTATTTTTTTCTCGTGGATTAAAGGCTTGTTAATTCCCTTATATAATTATTAATTATGCTGGGTTTATCAAAAATTTGTTGGGCAAAAAAAAAGTTGATTCCAAATAAAGCCTGAAAATGCACTGATGCAATTTAAAAAAAAACAAATTTGGTTGATATACCAATGAATTTGCTCACTCCGAACTTTAGAGAAGACCAGACAGAAGACTATTAAAAATATGTGCGACAGCGTATCTTTGTATTCACATAAATGGATATGGCGTATTGCATAATCTGCACACTTTCAAGATTTAACTCCATTGGCCTCTTTTTATGACTATTTAATGAGGTGTAATTTATTTTGACACTGAATTAATTTTAATATTATTCTTATACAGGGTGAGTCAGTCATAATGTCATTAATTTTAACCACGTATTCGGGAGGCCTAATAAAGGCAGAAAATCGAAAAAATTTTTACTCGGCCTTTAAAAAATAAACAAATTACCCTATAAAAATCAGTAACACGACGCTCCTGGTACGCTACATACTTTCTGATGGCGCACGAGACGATAATCTTTTGCGGTATTATCCATGGATGCCAGCTTTACATACATATTATCGTCTAACAAATCAGCGTGTTATTCAAATTTACCACCATTTAGAACTCTGCAATTCCCACATTTCTTCCCACTCAAATTTGTAGATCATGCCACACATTTGGAGGGGGATGGAGATAATACAAGCAGTAATCAGTAGTTTGTTTATTTCGGTCTAACCTCACGTACTTCGCGTAAATTCACAACGCATAATTTTACAAATTCCGAATATGTGGAAATGGTAGTGTTATACGGAGAATGTTTACGAAATGCGACTGAATTTTAGTAATAAAGTGCTATGGACGGATAAATGCAGTTTTACTTGAAATGTGGGCTGTAAACAGGTTAGTATCATACTACTTAAAAAACAATACATTTCTAGGCTAGATGTACGTAACTACAAATTGTACATCTGGTTATGTGTGCGGTTAATTGTACTTACGAGTAATACTAAAAATTCATATTTATTTGTAAAACGTAGTGAAAACGTAATATCAAAATTATTAAACTGTAATAACCTAACATTCGAAAACATTTATTTATTATCTACATTTGTTTTATTAACAAATAAATCAATATTTAAGGAAAATTCATTCATGTATCTAGTCCTTGTCGTTAAATAACAGTACAAAAACTAGGTAACTAGGTTATTGACCTAATAATACGGTAGGTCAAGGTCAAGATTAACTCTCGATAACTTAGATTAGCGGCGTGCCATTTCGGTCTTGGACAGTTTTCTGTCGACAACACGATGGTTTTTATTAAGTACTTAGTATTTAAACACGAAACACTTTTCGGTTTCTCAATAATTTACCCATTGGGTACAGGTTTTTATGTAATGCACGTAAATGGTGTATTACTTAGTTTATTATTAGACACGTTGTATCGTTTGATTGGGCCATATTTTCTACGGAAAACCTGAGTGGACCGCGTTTACTTGCAATTTTTAATAGAATTATTTGATTTTATTGGGTATTAACATTTTAAATTATTATTGGCTGAAGTTGAACTGAGCAAGAAAAAATGATATTCTAAAATAGTCAGTACAACCGTTTATTTGTGATGTCTAAAACCTAGGTGGGTAGGTACTATATAGCAAAATATTACAACTTGACAACGTTGCATCAGGTCGGGTTGAACTGTGAGCTGTAACCGACCAAGGCTGTGACCGGTCAGTGACAGTCTGAAAAGGGGTTTAAATAATGATTTGAAAATATTTTTTCGGCGTAAATATGCATTTAGATTTTTTTAATCACGTATTCGCATTATACTCATTCTTCCCTATCTCCTTTTAAAATTAATGACATTATGACTGACTCACCCTGTATACACAGATGTTATTCTTACATCACATATTAAAAAATACTTCTTTGTTTTTTGAAAGATGCAAAACAAGAAAAAAAAATAGTTGATATGACAATTTTCACTTCATCACGCAATACTTTCAAATTTTTTTGTTTAAATTTATTTATATCACAATTTTTAGAATCTTGGGGATCGAGGATCACTCTCACAGACCTCTTCAGCTGACCTCCATAAATCTTCAGGTACCCTATTTATGGGACTGGTAAACCAAAATGCGTTAGGTTGCTGGAATATTGAACGCCCATTGGATACAATCTCAATTGTACAGAAAGACGACCAAAAAATGATTTATCCTTCTGATGTAAAGGTCTACAATGATAAAGTTTACGTTTTGACTAACACCATGCCCGGATTTTTGTATGGAAGACTGAATTATGACGAGATAAACTTCAGAGTTTGGTCTAATGGAGTTATGGATGCAGTGCTGGGCACGCAATGCTAATAATATATGAAGAGGAAAGAAGTTCATAATTGTTATACTATTTTTGTATTGATCTGTTCTTTAACATTAAAAGACCACCATATATAACTAGTTCTCGTCTTTTTCTTGCCCTTCAAGATTTATGGCTACTCTGCTGTTAACAGTAATTTTATGTACTTTCTAAATCATTTAGTAAGTTTGAACTGCAGGTTTCATTATTTTGTTACTATTAACAAGCTCATTTTTGACTTACCAAAGTTAAATTTCACTATACATGATGTCCCGTTTGTGCTTCAAAAAAACTTGAGAGTAGATTTCTCAGGGAAAAATAGGAGGGGTAGTTTATATAACGTGTTTCTCTTTAACAGCAGGTGTTGAAGTTGATACTATCAAAAGAATTTTCCTTAATGATCTTTAAGTCCGCTTAAGATAATGTCAAAATTTGCATGAGAGTAAACATTAACCGTGTGTTAAGAATAATAATATGCAGACCGCTTTATTCTGAAACGCAGTAGCGGAGATCCTGTTAGTTTGAAGGGTACAATGGGAAAACAAATATGTAGTCAAAATTTCTTATATTTTCAAATGGTTTCAAAAATCCTAAAGCATGTTACTAAAAATGGTATACTTGTCGAAATTCGGTAAAACGTACCTTTTTGCGAAAAATGGAGTTAAAGTTTTTTACTCACATATATCACATATATAAAACGGCATAAGTACAATAGCATATCCCGTTGAAAATGACGTTGTCATAATATAATAAAATTTGTCAGGACAAATTTAAACTGTCATAACATATCAACTAACAACATTAATAATTGGCATCATGTTGTATGATCAGTATAGTTTAAACGAATCGGCGGACATGCATTTAGTATATGAAGAATGTAGAAGTAATTCTTTAGCGCCTGCAAGGCGTTATTTTGAAAAGTTTCCTGGTCGATAAATTCTTCACCCCAGCACTTTTGCCGCAGAGATTTAGAGAAACGGTATTTTTTTACGTCATACCACAAAACACGGTCTGTACGGACTACAGATATGGAAGAAGCCATTTTAAATGCTGTTGATAAAAACACACACAAGTGTAAGAGGAATCGCTATAAATTCGTTGTTTGAAAGTCTGCATTCCGCAGAATATTAAAAGAACAGCAATTACTGCCCTATAATTTGACAAGAATACACACAATTTTGTCCTAGAATAACAATGCTAGACTGTTTCAATCTTATCTGCAAAATAGATATTCGTATCGTATCGTATTGGTACAGTATCGTGGTTACTGTTCTGAAAAATTCCTACAAGTGTCTGGTGTCCCTCAGGGTTAGACACTTAGGCCCCTCTTATTTGTCATACTCTTAAATGGTGTTGTATCCGAGTTAGATGTGCACTATATGATATATGTTGATGACCTTGAGTTGCTTTGTGAAATAAATACCGTCAGTGACTGTCAAAAGAATTACAAAGCGTGGCTAGAAGCAATAGACAGCTGGCTGTTGCAATAATTTACCCTTAAATGCATCAAAATGTAACGTTATTACATTTACTAGGGAAACAAATTCTTTCACTCGACGGGTTTGCTAATGTATCTAGTCTTCGATTGCTCTATAATATCATTTATACGTTCTAAATTAGAATACGCATCTGTACTCTGAACATTCACATTCTTTATCACTTTGGTGTTAGCTCAATTGATCCCAGAATTATTGTAAAAAAATCGATTTATGTTTATAAATAATAAACAATTATATTTGAAAAACTCTTGTAGCGATGGTTCGCCTTAAAAAGCCAGAAATATCGGAAAAAATCCGGTTCTCTAGTGATTCCGGGAGTAGAGTTATTAATTTGTTAATTAGCCAGGTTGCACCAATTGGAAAATAAACAATGACGTGCAACAACCTTGTGCCGATGGTTCTCCCCATGATCCCAGAGTTATTGTAAAAAAATCTGGTTCTCTAACGATTCCGGGAGTAGAGTTATTAGTTTGTTAATTAGCGAGGTTGCAACAATTGAACAATAAACAATTATATTTGCAAAAATTTTGTGTCGATGGTTTGCCTTAGTAAGTCAGAAATCCTGGAAAAAATTCCGGTTCTCTAGTGATTTCGGGAGTGGAGTTTTTAATTTGTTAATTAGTCCAGTTACAACAATTCAGCAATAAATAATAAAGCTATCACCAAAGTGATAAAGAGGTCCCTCGACAACCCCCGAGAGAACATTTTCCAGACATTTTCGTTGAATCGTGTGTGACATTTGCCATATGTTCAACAAAAATGGGTCATTTGTTAAATAAACAATTAAAAAGTTGCGAGCGTACAGAGGTTAGATGTACCTTTTGTTATAAATAATTCCCTGAACATTTTGCAGAAAACCGCATCTCAATCGGACTTCTCCGCAAAAAGTTGACTATTTTCACATTTTTCATGCTAATTTGACGCGACTAGTGTGACTATTCAACTATCGTTAAAACACGTACAAGTACTGATAGTACTTCAGTGGTGTATTTCACTTTGTTTATAAATATTTTTTATATATATATATATATTTTTAGGCATTAATAATATTGTGTGAAACTAACTATTCTGGGGACTAAAGCTCCGACCAGAGTTAATTACACCCACAATATCTACCCCTATATTCTTTATTATTACCTTTTGCAACACAAGCTAATATAAATTGAATCTCCTACAATTATTAAATTTTCGAGTTCCCACAGTTTCAAAAGTGAACTTAGATATTGATAGAATGTTTTCATTAAACCAGGTTAGTGAATGCTAGATTAATTTTTATTTTAGATAATTATTGAATAGAGCTTTGTCTGTGGAATTGTTCATTAGCATACCCAGATGTTTGGTATCAAAGAGCATACATATTATGGCTTCATTGATAGGATAAGATAGGTAGGAGATTAGATTTATATTAGCTTTAAAATACCTTTCTAATACAGTAAAAATATATAACTTGTTAAGTCTTATTATTATTAATAATATCGCGGCTAATATCTGACAAAGTATCCATGATTACATCGATATAGGTATCCTAAATGGGAGATTTCGGTTGGAGAAGAAATAGGATGTTTTATTCAGATTAAAAGCGTCTTTTTTGTCTCTAAAATAAAAATATATTTTTTGACAGTTCGGGTACTTTTTTCATCTCACTTTGACAGTGACATTAACTTCAGGTAAAGTAATAAACGTAGTGGCAAATACTTCGGACAGTTGGACAAAAAATATTGTGTATGTTTTGTAAGCAAAATCAGTGTTTTATGGTGCTTTCGAATGATTTTTTGTCTCGACCAAAAATTCACTTTCCCACGAAACAATGATTTTGTGCACCTAATTAATATAAAAATAACTATTAATTGTTAGTTGTAACCTTGACATCATGCTAATTATTTTCATCTAAACAATGTGGGGTCTGTTGCGCGATTAACGGCTTAACCTATAGTTTCTTTGTAATATCCTGTGGAATAAAAGTGATTATTTCTTATTAACAGTAACTTCATTTGATTTTTTTAGATTCAAAATAAAAAGTTACTTTAAAAACAGTTTCCCCCTGAATCTTGGCAGAAATAAATTGAATATTCATTAAAGAGTTTAGTACCGATATCCGATCACCATAAAACTGTCTTGATCTTATTCAATTCCGGTTTTACTGGAGTAAAACATTGCATCGTCTGCGAAATCTAGTCATATATCGTGAACCAATCTTGATCCTGGCTTTTGGCTTACCAGAAATAGAGCCAGGAATGGATTTCCGCTGAAACTACACCCCGACCTACGCGCAATATACGACACTTTTAATAGTATCACTTTTTACCCCGCATGCTCATCTCGACTTTTGTTGAAAAATGGGTAATTGTACAGGGCTGTGAAAGAAGTAATCTTTTGACGGGGTGGTCTATGAATTTTGACTGTAATTAAGTTTAAAATATGTAAATAAGACATTGTTATAAAGTTAGATGTGAATTGCAACAGTTAAAATGGAATTCAACTGACATTTAATAAAATCTAAATTTAATTATAGAGGGTAACTGAGAAATATACTACAAAATAAATTATTTTTTACTGTTTTAGAAAGGTATTTTAAGCTAATATAAATCAAATCTCCTACAATTCCTATCAATGAAGTCATATGTATGTTCTCTGATACCAAACATCTAGGTATGCTAATGAACAATTCCACAGACAAAGCTCTATTCAATAATTATCTAAAGAAAATAATCTTTTACTGACCTGCTTGAAACACTATAAATATCTATCTTTCACTTTTGGCAGAGGGAGCACGACAATTCAAACCACAATAGATGAGATCTGACCTATTTCTGCATTTTTAGGATTGCTTCTTCAGGTGGCCTCCTTTAAATTGAGTCAAATATCTAACTATAAAAATTATTATAAAAATTAAAATTATTTGAAGTTAAATATCGAGAATGACAAAAGTGACAGCCCATCAATGAATTAAATATGACAGAACCTACTTGAATAATGTTTAGATACCTTTTATGTAAAAGTTTTTATATATTTTTAGGTATTAATAATATTGTGTGAAACTAGCTACTCGGTGGACAAAAGCCCAACCTGCGTTGAATTACACCCACAATATCTACCCATATATTCCTTATTATTAGCTTTTGTAACATGTTTTACTGTTTTAGAAAGGTATTTTAAGCTAATATAAATCAAATCTCCTACAATTTCTATCAATAAAGTCATATGTATGTTCTCTGATACCAAACATCTAGGTATGCTAATGAACAATTCCACAGACAAAGCTCTATTCAATAATTATCTAAAGAAAATAATCTTTTACTGACCTGCTTGAAACACTCTATAAATATCTATCTTTCACTTTTGGGAGAGGAGCACGACAATTCAAACCACAATAGATGAGATCTGACCTATTTCTGCATTTTTAGGATTGCTTCTTCAGGTGGCCTCCTTTAAATTGAGTCAAATATCTAACTATAAAAATTATTATAAAAATTAAAATTATTTGAAGTTAAATATCGACAATGACAAAAGTGACAGCCCATCAATGAATTAAATATGACAGCACCTACTTGAATAATGTTTAGATACCTTTTATGTAAAAGTTTTTATATATTTTTAGGTATTAATAATATTGTGTGAAACACTCAGTGGACAAAAGCCCCAACCTGCGTTGAATTACACCCACAATATCTACCCATATATTCCTTATTATTAGCTTTTGTAACATGTTTTACTGTTTTAGAAAGGTATTTTAAGCTAATATAAATCAAATCTCCTACAATTCCTATCAATAAAGTCATATGTATGTTCTCTGATACCAAACATCTAGGTATGCTAAGTATGTTTTAAGCATAGGTCAACAAATAAAAAAATGTTTTGATTTACCTAAATAAAGTTAAACTAGCTCTCTCTAGGAACAACGCCGAAATAAGCTTCAAACTCGTAATTCCTACACCAAAAATCCTAGCACTACCAATTTTCAGAGTCACGCTATCAAAACTTTCTCAATTATTGAGAAATTTCAGTTTAAACATTGAACACCCTGTATTTCTTAAACCAGCGACATTCCAGCTTAGTGGTGACCCACTCATTCTGTCTCACCCTGTATAATAAATTCAAAATAAATAAATTCCTTGAGAATAATTTTCAGATAATTAGTTAATAAGTTTTCATGTTCTCGTGTCAATGTTTGCTTTACAATAATATTTTTACCCAAAAACGTAAACATAATATTTTCCGTTAGTTTCACCGTGTCATCTATATATTTTTCTATATACTTATGAAAAAAATACTGTCATTATTTTTTTTGTTTGAGGGTCTCTGGTATAAAACAATCACCACTTTATCTTACCTTACCCTCGACATAACGCTTTAGATCGTTATACATGCTTCCGTAACAGTCTTTCGTTTTTTTATGACACAAAAGTTGAACAACGTATATTATGTTATAATTAAAGGAATAATGTGATCTAATATTTATTATGTCAATAGAACGAAGATCCGCGGCTCTCAACTTCGAACTTACTTTACTAATACAAATATTAAGATGTCCACAGAAAATGTGTGTTAAGACACGATAACATTAAGTTAGATTCTACTGTAAGTTTGTTACTTTAAGAGATCATCAAAAATTGAAACATACATTCATTGACTAATTTTTCACAAGGATTTCAATTTTGTTATCGAAAAAACAATCGAGCATCGCACTACAAAGATACTGATATCAACTTTTTTTTAATAAAACTATATATTATCATATTATGGGATTCTCCACTTTTTCCTGATTGCATTGATATATGTAATGGGTTATCTTTTACTATTCCATAGTTAATATTTTATTCTTTATTATAGAGAATATAAAACTTTATTCTATTTCCAATTTATGGAGCAATTTAAAGAGTAGGTTATAAAAATAGTTTATAAAAATTGTTTAAACACAGTTTTTTGCTTTTCTATGCAAAACCTATATCACCTTTCCAAATTATTTAAACAATTATCAATCATTCGTTTTGTGTGTTGAATTTTTGATGTGGTTTATTTTTATAAACATTATTATTTAAATAACCCCACAAAGACGTGTCAGATGGTGTCAAGTCTAAACTATTCGAGAGCCATCGCATGGTGCTGCTAGGAAAATTTAAACGACCAATGTTATTTAGATCTTTTTTTAAGTTAGATAAGTTATAGAATATTTGAATAATAGTTATATAGGAAAACATGACAGCATACGATATGGCCGGCGAATAGTCCAGACTTGACACTACCTGATACATTTATGGGGCGTTGTTTAAAGAACAGTTCCTATAAAAATTGACCAATCACTATTTTTAGAAATTCAACATGGAATACAAGAAGCTATAGATTACGTAAACCAGCACTCAAAAATGATGCATAATTATTTAAATAATTTGGAAAAATGATATTATTATCTTTAAAGAACCATCTTAACAGTATCTAAAAATAAGTTTGATACAATCATTTCTGCCAAAATTTTTTTAAATATTGTGATAGGAGCAACCTGTTTCTGAACCACTGATAATGATAGTTTTAGTCGAGCTTTTAACATCAAGTAATAGATATCTCTGTGTAACACAATGTATACAAATTTTATACAAAGGGGTTTCAAAGTTATAACCTTAAACATAATTTTGTTTATAGGTACCTTTTTGACACTCCTTTAGGATATGCATTAGGAGAGAAAATATATAGGAATACTAGTATTATCTGGTAGGTTTCCTGTATATTCCCGAGTGGTTCCTAAGGTTAGGAGGTACTTACCGGACACCTTGTACATATAGTAAATTTTTAATTTATCCATAATAAAGCAATCATATTAAAAAACAGCAATTTGTATGAATAATGAATTTTATAGACTATATGTAATATAATTTCAAGCAAATGACATCATTAGAATATGTGGATATTTGCATGGCATTTTAACATAATTCTATACTATACATCATACCTATTTAAGTCAACTAACTCTTTACATATCGTCATCAATCAGTGCTTATTTTACCCCAATCGAACCCACTGCTCGAATATAAAAACTAATATTGACACGGCACTATTTGGAATGCGCCATTGTAACATGTCACATAAACAAAGTAACCGTTTTCTGTATATCATGGAAATGGGTCCTTTTCTTTATAGAAGTTAATCCTTTAACATGTATTAAATATGTATATGCCTATGGCATTTCAAATAATTAGCACTTCGCAAATTCGCAACAACATTTTTAGGAAGTTGTTTTATGGAATTTTATGAATCGTAGGCAACAAATTTGGCAACTATGCAGTCTCTCGTCTAATTCACCGACGTACGTCATTCCTGAACACTGTAAAAAAGACAAAGAGGGCAGTTAACAGCGCAACTAAGATTAATACTTCTTTACTTTGCTGGCAGTACAGTAAAGTACTTTTTAGTGCTAGGTGAATTCGCAGGCTGGAGGATATTATAATTTGGTGTTTGTTTTGGTTTTGTTTTAGGTGTTTTTTAATTACTGTTATCATTGGCTTATTATAAATTAGTATTGTAAATACATAATTGTTTAAACAGTATTGTGAATACTACTGTGAATTAGTGTCGTCAGTTCTGTTCTCGCCGCGTAACATCGAACACTAAAGTGCCTATCTCCTATCAAACTCTGCATACTTATTTCCTATAGCTCCTAGGACAACAGAAGTCGCCAAATTATTATTCAGTTAATATATATACTGTATTATTAGCATTACATTGTGGATATCCTGAATAAATCCATTTTGAGGGTTACTTCTTGTCGTATGCAATGTTAGATACTGAACTATTAAAGGTAACATTTTAAAGCTTTGGAATTTACGACCCCAGAGTGGCTTGTATCAAACATTTAATAATAGTATTAAACAACATTCCATACAATCAATACTTTTAGAAAGGATTCCAATACTGGCAGAATGAAAAGAATATTCAAGGATTTCCCAAAATCCATAAAATTGCGTACAATAAGTAATTGACGAAAGATGAGTTACTGCCTATAGTCAAGAGCAATAATTTTGCAAAGAAATACGTTATTGATGAGGCTACGGCTACGGCTCAGGGACCTACCGTTCTACGGTTGTATCTATACTGCTACGTTTTTAATCCCATAGAATTAAATTGTAGCCAATTAAAAAGTGACCTTCACAGAAGTAATACCTTATCAGAATTTGACAAACTAGTTAAAAATGTTATAATAAGCAAGGTGAATAAAATTACATCAGTTAATTGGAAAAAATTCGTCAAACATGTCATATAAATTGAAAACTATATAAAGCTGCATTAATTGATTGGACCAAATAAAAGTGGTTACATGATTACTATTGATAAAGAATCGGATACAAGTGACGTTAATAGTGACTCTGACGAATGTTATTACTAGTGTTTCATGTATTATTATGCATAAGTAATTTTTGTGTGTTTTTATGATGTCGTTGTTCTGTAGTATATGAAGTATATTGGAAATATATTATTTTTGTTATCTATTGTGTAGGCTTCCGTGGGTGTTATATGTGGCTGTAAAAGTTATCTTGGTTATATGAAGTTCCTTGCGGAGACTGTGAGAAGACGTACATTGGACAAAATAACAGAAGAATGCAAATGCTGTCCATAAAAATGAAAAAACTTAACGCAAGACCCGTGACACGCAGCCAAAGACCACGCGAAGAAGACCACACACCGGAACGAAAGCACAGTATATAACTCACCAAGTGGACAAACATCTTCCAGTAAGTCGAACGTAGTAACACGAAGCAAAAGTAAGAAGACCTGGAGATAGTAAATTCATCGCGTAAAGGAACCCGGAGAAATTATACAACCATATATATCACTAGGATATAAATACATCCAAGAAATATTTTTATATAGTTGTTTTCTATTATTATTTTTTTATTTTGTTTTTATATTAAAAGATATAATTTAATTTATTAGTTATTTATTCTCTGTTTTTTTTTGTTCCCCTTATCCACCCCTCTTACTTTAACCAACCCTAATCCCATCCTCCTGGCAGAGAACGCTCATACCCCCTCGTGGTCCTTTCTGGGAATTTTAAATTACACAATAACATCCAATATTTAATCAAAGTATGGATTTAGCATTTGTTTTTTTCCAAATAGTCACATTTACATTCATTATTACTTCATTTTAGTTGAAATTATTATTGACGAAATTGAGAGGAATACCAGTATCTAATGTAAATACGATCCTGTCTACTTCTCACCACCTGGACGCGGAAACGTTTGATGTTTTTACGGCAGTTTCTCATGTCGTCCTTTTATACCCTTATATCAATGATATAAACTTTACAATAAAAAAGAGAAAAGTTTTTCCAAACCGAGCATTACTCCATGTATACACTGTTTATTACAATGTTCAAATATTTAGTTCACTGAATGTTAGTATTTAGAACATTTTTGAAAACTAGGTATCACCTACATCCCCTGTACACGGTTCGAATACCGTTCCATTAATTCTACTCCATTTCATTTGAATGCAGCAGGGCACCTATCGAATATCAGCGCGACCCGCTTTTTTGTTTGGGGACCTCTGCCACATTATGCGAATCGGTTTGCTGAGGATGTTCCTAGATAAATGTGAAGATAAGGCGGTAGTTTAGTGTAACAATGCGGCCGGGGTGGAAGTACCACGGCATCGTGGCCGTGTCGCCCTCCATTGATCTCGAGATTGCCATCATCCTCATGCGGGAATTGATTCATTTTGGTACACCGAGACTTTATTCCTCGATATCCAAGGGTAATCCACATCCGATGGGAAACGCTAAACCTGCTTGCTCACTAAAACTTTACCATTAAACTAAGCAGTTTCGGGATCTATACGGTCATGCAATTCCGGGAGGAGGCTTTGCTTGATATTTCCATATTTCTATACAGGGTGTTCTCAATGCTCTATGACAAACTTTGGCAGATGGTAACTGGGTCAATGTCAACCATTTTTTACTATATGAAAATAGGACCGATTCGTGTTTGTTAAGAAAGTATTTTAAAAAATATATTTTTGTGCCGAGTTGGACAATGCGTCGAGTTCTTAAAACACATCGATTTCGCAACAAATTTCATACAAGGCATTGCTTATGCATGTTTTAATGTTAAAGTTCTGTCAAGTTTAAGCGTTGCGCGTCGCAGTATTTCCTTCAAAGTTATGTAAAAACGCCAAAAACGCAAAATTGAATGATAATGACTAGTCTTTGGATATTGAACAAGCTGCGCTATCCACATTAGTGTCCGAAAAGGTATTACTAGCCTATTTACCGAAGGTATCAGGGAATGGAGAAAATATTCGATGCTCCGCACCATGATTTACCTGAACAAAAACGTTGATATTAGAAAATTTACAAACCTAATTGCGTTTTAAAAAGGAAAGCTTTCGGATATAAGCTAATGCAATCAAAAATATTTATGAAGCTAGAAATAGAACGCTTTATGAAGTCGAGGATAAAGAATTCCTGTTAGCCAAAGTTTGAATCGTTGGAGTATTTGGAGCATGTAGGAGGGAAGAAATCACATTTTTGACAGTAGATGCTATTGTCAGTCATTTATTAGTGTCAATTGGACTCTAAAGTCAATGAATACACTGGCTATTGCCTCCAGCGCAGCTCTGCAACAATGTTGGCAGATTTTGGAGTGGACATGATACTTACAACATGGAGCCTGCTGATATTTTAGCGACCAAAATTATTCTGCCAAACGTCAACAGCAGAAATTATGTTCAAAAATAGAAAGAAAACTTTTAATAAAATAAATATGAATTATAAAATGTAAAGAAAATTATGGCTCTTTAAAGGGGCGTCCCTAACTGGAGTTTTGTTTCAAATATCTATAATTGGAACAATTTAAAATAATTTGATAAATTTTGAAGAATCTATCACTATCCCATTAATAATTTGGCAGACTATTGGAATACCTTCAAAATTTCAATCACATGCATACTATATGAGCGGGGAGGATGATTGGCAACATATATGTACCTATACTCGCGACAAGAATTCAGACGACTTACGTCATACAAACAAATGAATAATTCATTATATTTTCATCAAAATATTATTTTGAATTCTTTCTTGTCAACACAGCCGCTTGAAAAATTTAAATATAGATTTTCTAGTTCATTTGACATTTGGTGACAGATTACCGTATACTTACAATGAAATTTTGAAATTGGGATTACTTGAAAACGGAGTATTTTAACGAAGTGTTACTATGTTGAAAACACTGAATATTTTAAATTGAAAAATACTTTCACACAAAAAATATAAGATATATTTTGCCCCTTACTCCCTTCCTTATCTATTACGCCTCTGATTAAAATGTTGAAGGTATTCCAATATTGTCGGATTCATAATTTGATAGTGATACTTTTTTGTTTAATTGAGTATTCCTGCCACTGAAAGATAGGCATATTAATAAATAACCCCGCGCCCCTAATAGATCAGTCATGGGGTATATTTTATATAATACAAAATATATATAGAAATAACTATTTGTCTTAATGTAACATTAGATTTGTGAATATTTAATAAACGTAAAAATGAGGATTATTAAAATGTTGCCGCCACAGCATAGACCTGTGACGTCAGAGCAATGTACTTTGTGAAGAAAAATGTGGTGTAGAGCGATGAAGCGCGACGAAAATAAACAGTGCAACATTGTTTGTTTGTGAAGACCAATTTAATACATGTAGGTTTAAGTTCATAGAAAAATTAAAATATGAAGTTGTAAAGAATCAATTAAAATTTTCTATTAAGCTACCACGACTTATACAGGGCGTTTTAAAAATTAACGGTAAAGCAAAGTAAAATTTTTTCTCATTTATTGTATTCAGCGCTTCATTCCGATTCCAAATAACATGTTCTGTATTTGCTCCTACCATTTACAAGATGTAGAATGTTATTTGAGACATTTATAAAATGTTGCTATCTGACTTCACTTCATTAAATTACCTATTTAAAAAAGTTAATGAATATTAAATATAGTTTTACTTATTATTTTTCGTAAAAGGAATAGCAAAACTATTTATCTGATATTTACCTAACAGCATTGTCGCCGTAATTGTCACGAGCGGATATACAGGGTGTTAAAAAAGAGTGTAAAATATTTCAGGAGGTATGAACCAAAATAAGCAGAAAAGTCTTAATAAACATGGGTCCGCAAAGTAACGGTTGCGGAGATATGGACCACTATTCGTTTTTCAAACATTTTATTTTATTAGGAATAAACCGACAAAGGAAGCTTTTAACAAACAAAAAACAAAGTTACAGAAGATGTTCAAAGTGCCCTCCGTCCATTTCCAAGCAGGCACGACATCTTCGTCTCAACGATATTCGAACTCTTTCGAAAACACCCTCCTTGGTTTGGATTTCTTGACACTTTTGATTAATCCGTAGCTGTAGCTCTTCCAGGCTATTTACTGGAGTACCATACACTAATGTCTTCAAATATCCCCAAACAAAAAAATCTAGAGGGTTCAGATCAGGCGATCTTGGAGACCATAAAACAGGTCCGCCCTGGTTCATATCTCCGCAACCGTTACTTTGCGGACTCGTGTTTATTAAGACTTTTCTGCTTATTTACTATTACCTCCTGAAATATTTTACACTCTTTTTTTAACACCCTTTATAACAGTGCAGCTCTTCCAGCCTATTTACAGGAGTACCATACACTAATGTCTTCAAATTATATTATATTATTATCCCCAAGCAAAAAAATTTCTAGATTTGAAATATTTAACACTCTTTTTTTTAACACTCTGTATATTTTAAACATAGGAATAAGTTACGTTTAACAATACCGTAAGTTCACCACATGCCATTATTAATTATGACATTACCTACACAGTATCTATACTATGTTTCTATGACCCACAAATACCATAAAAACGCAAACGTTTTCCGTCACGTGGTTTTGTTTACATTCTATAGCAATTTATTAATGCTACTTACTTATACTTTAATTATTATGTGATCATTGCCGCCAGACACATGATCTGATCTTTCAATATATTTAAAAGATTACCCTGTAATACATTTCAAAGCTATATAAAATTCATGCAACTTCCGCATTAATAATAAAGATTTGCTACATTTATCTAAACAAAGAATAAGAATGATAATCGTTCAAAGAATTTACTTAGTCAAAATAAATTCTCACTTCTCAAGTACCACTGATCTATCGTGCGTGAATGACTGGATTCCCATTCATAGTGTGACTTTCTTACACGTAACATATAAATTATTACCAAATACATTACCGTCACGCCTCTTTTGAGATGTTTTCTCTCGAGTGACTTCCGAAAATACCTTATTGTGATTATAAGCTTTTACAAATACGAACGTTTAAAGAGAAGAATGACAACAAATGACAAAGATTTTATTAAACTGCTGGGAAGGATCGTAAAAGAAATACTTTGGTTTACATACATTTAACAACTTCGGTTGTTTGCTGAAAGGACCTATACAAGTTTTAACAGTTTAAGATGAGAGTCAGAGGCGTCGCTAAAAAATATGCATGGGATATGCACGTGTAAAATTAAATATAATATTCCCAAAATAATTTTATTTAACTGTTAGTAATATGTAACTTACTTCTTTCTACAAAATGTTATTTGAACAAAAAATAGAGTAGCATATAATATTTTCATAAATTAATAACTGAAGATACCTTACGCTGAATAATAGACATAACAACATAAAATAAAAAATAGATACACACAGACGTGCATACAAGATGCTCAATATGTATAAATGCAAATGTTTAGGCACCGTCTTGAAATACTAGGTTTTTTCAAAGATTTTATAATCCCTCATACACATATTGCACGTTTGTTCTAAAAAAAATTGGTTGATTTCAATAAGAACAGAAAATAGTATGGTGTCATTAAAAAACGAAACCATACCAACCATAGCAACGAAATTACCGGTTTTAAAGCAACCTCACGCTTACGGGAAGGTGCAAAAAACTTATCTAAAACCTTTTGCCTGAACAAATTTTTTTATACAGGGTGTTTTAAAAAAGTTATAAACATTATTCCATACATATTATATGATTTAATAATAACTAACTGGTAAACACTTTTGTCATGACATTGCGTATAATGAAGGCAAATTAAAGTGTATTGTGATATCCCGTGAAGTGGATAACAATAATTTTTAAACACATATCCAATAATTATCTTCTAGTATAAGGTTGGTTTTAGGACAACGGATGCACTGGATAGCAAAGATATAGATTCCACAAAATTTTCTTGAATTTATTTTAACGAATTTCTGTAGTATTTATACGTTGTGTATTTTGTTAATAAGAAACACTTCTAAATATTTAAATCTGCTACATCCCCTCAGTGGCTAATTTTCGATTATGTTATTATGTGCAATACGGTTTTTTTTCTTGGTAAGTTAAATGGTAGCAAATTTTTCCAATCAAAAATGTTGTAACTGTTATAAGTACCGAAATTCAACCATTCATTAATATCTAACAAACAAAGAAGAGCTTTGCGATCTAGACAACGCCATTTATAAAAATCAAAAATAACTGTGGTTCAAGGACCAGTCCTTGGGGAACTCCATAAGTAGTATTGATATCTATTGATGATAAACTAGTATACTGTACTACCACTCCTTTACGATACACAAGAAGCAAAGAAAGGAATTAGTTAGACCTATATTTGATAGTGTTGGCAGTAGCATATCATGGTCCAATCGATTAGAAGTTTTAGATAAATCTGTATAAACTACATATATGTATCTTGCTGTTGCCGTCTAAATATATCACAATTGTCTGAGACACATAAAGCCTGTAGCTGTTATTGGATCTGAATAAACACTTATGATACAATGTATGGTGAATAGTCCTTGCATTTGATTATGGTCTATACTATCATGTTCATCAACTTTTCAATTCATTTATCATAAACGTTTGATCTATTTGTACTATCATTCATATCAACACAAGCATAAACAAAATTATAATATACATAATGATGTTGCCGTTAATGGAATGTCATTATTATTGTATTATGTTACTTTATGATCATATATGGGAATATAACTACAAATCACTTCCATACATTTTTATCTATTACTTCCAACTTATTACAATGAAAGGTATTAACATAAAATGTCAATAGAGAAATATAATTATTATTATAAGCTTATTTTACTTTCAGTTTTGTTATCAAAAAATTCTTAATAGTTTATTGTAACTCATCATACCAATATTGCTTCAGAAACTAAAATCCAACATAAGATGCATATGACATATCAATCTTAGATTTATAATGAGTAGAACAGGATATCTTGTTAATTTTTCTTTGTGGAAGTAGACAGAAAAGTACAAAAAATGTTTCTGGTCAAACTGAATTTACCAAATCAAATAGCAATATTCAAAAGACAACTCACACTCATATACTTGCTCATCCAATTATTTATGCTCTAATTTTTTAATACTGTTTTAGATAATTCTTTATGAGAAACGTAGGCATGTTTTACTAAAAATATTTTTTTTATTAGAACTCCATTTCACCCTCTTTCTCAGTGTTAACATGAGACGCCTATGTAAGAGCAAATAATAGAAACAAGCTTACTGTTGTGTCGGTAAAATCAAGCGTAAAAGTAAAGAATCTGGTTTTATGGCTTATGCACCATATGAGAAAATGGTCGTATTTTTTGAGACGTGTGCCGGTTTGCGAACATTTATCTAATTCCTAAAATGATAGATGCTAAAATGAGAAAAGGCATATACTAAGCGAAGAAATCGTTAAAACTTTTTTTATTTTCAATTTTATAATAAGCATTTCCTTAAAAACAATCATACTTTTCTTTCAAGTCTAAATAACAAACCGTTTGTGAAAAAATCGATATTTAAATTTTTTTCTACTTTGGAAACATTTTATATTTATTGTTTATTTTATTATTAATTTATACACAGTATAATATTTTACATAAAACTGCTTCTCTATAAAAAATAACGTATGTCAAATTTGAATAAAGTCATGTCAGTTTGAAAACAGGTAAAGTAAAAAAAAAAAACAAAAATGTATAACTTTGAGGTTACATCTCTTAAATTTTTTGCGCGGAGTTTCCGGACATTGTATTTTTCGCCACGAAATGATCAGATTTCTTGCCTTTTAGGTACCGAAATCTCGTAAAGTAAAACATGTAGAAAGAAGTAAGAACAACGTAAAATTCTTGATGTTTTATTTGTTTGTCCTTATTATTCAAATTTTTTTCAAGTCAAGTCTTTGTTACTAACTTATCGCCACATTTGAACAGTTATATAGGTACCTATGTATTAATAAAAGTAAACAATTTTTACTAGTAGTAGGTAAATATATACTATAAGAATATTTGCATCAACAGTTAAAAACAATACATGAATTTTTAATAGATTTTAGTATCTGAAACTTCAACAGTGTTCTCTAAAAGTTCAACAGTTCAAACATAAATAGTGTCCGCTTCGGTGCCACACATTTAATTTTTTAAGGATCCCCACAAAAATAAGTCCAAAGGATTTAAGTCGGGAGATTGTGTCTACCTCGTTCAATCCATCGTATCCCTTCATTCAAACTTCATTAAGGTACTCCCGAACATTTTTCTGAAAATGAGGCATCGTGAAAGAACCACATTCAAAATCGGACAAATAAGGGCACATCTTCCAGAAGTCAAGGCAGATCATTTCGAAAGAACTCGAGATGCTGAACCCCATCCATTAATTTATTGGTATAATAATTTTTATAGTTAGATATTTGACTCAACTTAAAGGAGGCCACCTGAAGAAGCAATCCTAAAAATGCAGAAATAGGTCAGACCTCATCCATTGTGGTTGAATTTTCGAGTTCCCACAGTTTCAAATGTGAACTTGTAGGAGCTTTGATTTATATTAGCTTAAAATATATTTCTAATACAGTAAAAAATGAATGATCCAATCAAACCATCATCGACAATCCCTGTCAAAACATCTAAGAAAAAGCATTGTTGAAAATGATCCTTTTGAATTACGTGCGGATTTTCAAAATCCCAAACATGAGTGTTATGAATGTAGCTGCATTTGACATACGTCTACCGGGAAACTGTACTGTCCTACATACAGACGAAAAGCTGTTAAAGCATTTTGTCTTACTTCACCATAAATTAACATGATATCCATCAACTCCGACATACTATACACATAAGCCATTTTTGACACTTGAAAACCTAATGTAAACACTATTGCAAAAACGTAAATACCAAAATCGGATTTCAGTATTCAGAATCGCCTACTTGGTTCAAACAAAAAAAATATTTTTGGAATATTGACTCCAATTTTCATGACGCGTTTATTCGAAATTTTTTAGATAAGTTATGTCACCCTATATAATATTTTTGTGGTATATCATGAAATTCTTAAATTGAATTACTAGAAAACGGAACAATTTGTCGAAGTAAAACAAAAGTAGGTACCTTTTTTATAAAATTTTTGAAGATTTGAATTTTTTTATCTGTCGACGAAAATCCCGGGATATGAAAAAGTTAGTTAGGTTAGTTACCCAATGACCTAATTTGGTACACCTACGACTAATTATGAGGAATTGTTTTTAGAACACTAGATTCTCATTCTATCTGTGAATTTAAATGTCAAATTTGATACTTTATCTCCATCCGTTTCAGAAATATTTGGAAAAAAATTTTGACGTCCCCTATAAGGAACGTTTACTGACGTATGTTTATATAAACCTTTTTTCGTATTTTTGCTCACATAATCCACAGTAAACTTTTGGCAGGCTAATTTTAGACTACGCTAATTGAAAGTTAAAAATCATTTACCCTTGTTTAAATTATTATTTCAAGAATAGACCACCAGTTTAGTGCTTTGTGATTGAGAATATAGATATACCTAACATTTATTAAATATTAAAAAACACAATTAAGATACCTAAACTTTTATGACCTTTCTCTAACGTTACTGACCCTTAACTGTGGCCAGATTATATTATTTTATAATAACTATAAATTTTATTAGTCAAATAAACCGCCTTAACAACTGCTTCTTGTTTACCTTCGGCAGTTCAAACATGAAAGAAAGCCCGCGCGAATCTCAGCTTTAAATTATGACACAATATGGCACTGATGCCTTCAAACGATACAATAGTTGCCTACTACCAAAACTAAAAGGTTTGCGGCAATTTTCTTTTATGCCCGTCCGCTACTGTGGGCCCTCGAGAGGCGATTGTTAGAATGTAACCTTTGCTCGTAGAAACCGTGATTCAATAACTTATTCTGCAATAGCTCGCTTACATACGGCGTGTGATTTGTGACGGCCAATTTTAAGACTGAAAAATTCGTAGCATTATCTAAATAAATATTATAATTAAATTTAGATGACTTCAAAAAATTAATGATCTTTAATTGCTCCTGTTACATATTAGTAAATTGAATTTAGTTAACTGAATCTAAATCGGTACTTAAAATACTGGCTAGTTTTATAATCATTGCATCTAACACAATGTTCACCGGAGAGTCATGCCATGTTAAACAAGTTTACACAATTTTTTTATGTATCACAAACACTAATTTATGTTTCCAAAGGATTAGCGCGCTGAATTCGAATGTGACCTCAGAATTACTTTATCACGTCAGATTTCCAAGATATTCTAACTTAAATGATCAAAAAACGCTCTTGTTCCCTATATTTGTGCTTATTTTATGCCAAAAGATAAGATTCCGTCGCAAAAGTAAAAATTGCATCTTAAAGTAACAGTTGGCTCGAATATATTTTCCTTCCTCTTCGGAATATCGTACATTCTCATTTATTAGTTCAAACCCATAAATTACAATCCCCCGTTCTTCCAAAATTCCTTTATCTTCCGTGGTCTCTCACATCCCATTCCATACAATACATCCACCATCGATTGGTACTCTCCGATCCTCCAATACTTCTTACACACATAAAACATGGAGCCTTTAAACACCAATACCGATAAACCCTAAAATCTATAACTCATAAATCCATACCCCAGAAATGTCAAACTCCATACACCCCAAACATGTAAATTCCCAAAACCAAAAACTCCAAATTTCATAAAAACCAAAACCCATAAACTCCAAATTCCATAAACCCGCAAACCCACAAACCCCAAAACAACAAGGTTTGGTTATTTTTCGATACATTAATAAAAAACGATATCTCGAAGAGGAAAAAAGATATTCAAGCTTCCTCAATTCAATTTTGAAGGAGAGGACTGGCATTTAAGATGCATTCGCGTAAATGTTCCAGACGAGACAACTGATTGACAGCGAATGAAAATATCTCCTTTCCTAGTTCTCAGTCAAAAACTGTAACACTAGAAGGAAGTTTAGGTAATACATAGGTGCTTAGAAAACTATAGTATAAATGTAGTTAAGTAAAATTAATGGGTAATATATTATAGGTACTTACTCTTGACTGCACGTGTTTATACCGGACCAAGTTGATTGCCACGTTATCTATTAAATTTTTCGATGATCCAAGAAACTTTGAAGCCAGAATACTTAACAAATTATTGCTCCATTCTGATGCGTGATTTGCCATAAAGGACTGATCCATTGGCATCCATATCGTTGATATTACCAACAGTATCGAATTGTTCGAAATTTTCTAAATGTATGTTCATTGTAAATCTTAGACCATAATAATCATTATCATATTAAATGTCTTATCTTACCTAGTTGGTCATCATATTTTCCACCCACAAAGAGTGGTTTCAAGTTATATTTAATTTTTAAGTTTAAATAATTGTCATATCCGTATTAGCATGAAGTGATATATCTATACATCATGGTTTTCCAGAGTTACAAGTTCTGTATTGCTCTGCATCATCCACAGTCTTCTTACTATAACAACTGAGATGGGTCCACGCAAGTGCAGACATGTCCATTTTTATCCAAACGTGTATAAAAAAGTGTAAAATGCTATTATTTGCTATATTTGAGTTTATTTTATGCCAAAAGATAAAATTCCTTCACAAAAGTAAAAATTGCTTATTAAAATAACAGTTTCAAAATCCACACAACCTAAAACTGTAAATCTATACCCTTAAACCTATAAACTCCAAATTCCGTAAATACCAAAACCCATAAACTCAAAATTCCATAAATCCATAAACCCCAAAACTCCATCCTTTGGTTATTTTCCGATACATTATTAAAATGCAAAACTAATAAATTAATACATTAGCCTTGCTATTATTATTATTCAGATAGTGCATACTAATTGATGACATTTTGAGGGCAATGGATAACTCTCAAGTTCCATGTCTTACTATATTTGGCAATATTTGTTGGTTTTCTAATTACTTGGAGGGTAGGGAACAATATGCTATGATAAATGTATGTTCTTCTATCGGTCAGTGGTCGCGCGGTTTAAGGCGTTAGTACTTGAATCGAGGTGACTAGACGGAGTTGGTTCGAGCCCAGCTGCCGGTAGACCGTATATAAGCTATATTCGTGGAGAGGATTGGCACCCTCTCTGTGGGTATGGTAGGGTGGAATAATGTTAGCTTGGGTCAATGTGAGAGATTGATGCCGGTTGATATTTGACCACCCCCCTAATTAATGAGGTTTTCCTCATTCCTGCACTGAATAGTGGTTAGGGCCTACCAACGTAAGTCGTTCCTGGGCGCAAATGCGGCCTGCTTAATAATAATATGCCGCCCCCTCTCCCGCACAAGTCTCCGACTTCTGGGCTAATCCTGTGATTAGAATGAGGGGTAGAGATATTATTATTATTATTATTAATATGTCAATGTATATTAGTGTGATCAGGTGTTTCACAGGGTTCTGTTTTGGGACCTATTTTGTTTAATATATTTACAGCTGATTTATCTAAACTTTGAATTCTAAACTAAGCATGTATGCTGATGATATCCAGCTTCTCTATAGTTTAAGGCCATCTGAATTCTACAGGGTATCCGGAAATGATGAGCCAAAAATTCAGGGGATAGTTTTAGACCGAAAATAAATGCTACCTCTATCTCTAAAATTTTTTCCAAAACTGATTATAAACGGAGTTACAAGGGGATATTAAAGTATATATTTTATTTTCGATATTTGTAAATAACTTCTTAAGAAATTCAAATATTTACATAAAATTTGTAAATCGGAGGTTTTTTGCGGACAACAAATTCAAATATGTTTCTGATTTTGACGTCACTAGTAGAGGGCGCCACTTGTGGCACACCATGTTTCTTTATATGGCAGAATTTTTTGCATCTTAATGTATCCATCTGACTATCGAAACCATCGATTCTCCTACCTGTTTTATTTGAAAAAGGTGTACCTTGCTGAAGTCGGTAAGCGTAACCATTTTTGAAATAACCCTATTTGAAATGCTCAGTGCACCGAGTAAGAACTGTTTTGGTTTTTGGTGAAGTGCCTTTTCTGCTGAAAATACAGCAAAATGTTACTTGAAAAAGTTGTTCAGAATCGTAAATTATGAAGAGGTGCAAAATTTCAAGAAGATTGGCGAGGTTTGATGTAACCATTTTTGAACAAAGCACAAAGATTTTATCAAAGCAGAACGATTTTTTAAAAATTTTGCACATCTCCATAATTTACCATTCTTAACAACTTTTTCAAGTAACATTTTGCTGTATTTTTAGTAGAAAAGGCACTTAGCTGAAACGATAACAGTTTTCAATCGGTGGACTGAATATTTCAAATAAGATTATTTCGAAAACGGTTACTGCTAACGACTTAACAATAAGGTATAGCTTTTTCATATATAACAGGTGTAAGAGAATCGATTGTTTCAATAGGCAGATGGATACACTAAGCAAAACAGTTCTGTCATTTAAAAGAAACATAATAAGTGGCGCCCTGTCTAGTGGCGTCAAAATTAGAACCATATTTGAATTTATTGTCCGCAAAAACCCCCGATTTACAAATTTTATGTAAATATTTGGATTTTTTAAGAAGTTATTTACAAATATCGAAAATAAAACTTTAACTTTAACACCCTGTAACTCCGTTAATAATCAGTTTTGGAAAACATGTTATAGAAAGAGGTAGCGTTTATTTTCGGTCTAGCATTATCCCCTGAATGTTTTACTCATCAGTTCCGGACACCCTGTATATTGCAACACATTTTCTAAAAATTAAGTTCCCATGAAGTAACACATGTCAACAACTCGTCGTAAAAGTGATCATCCTGTATATCATATGCTAATATAATTTTCAATTTAAATAGGATATATTAAGAAAAGAAGAAAGGAAGTATACAGATACTATTTATTTTACCCTACATCAGCATCGATCACAGTCTAAGTGCGGCCCAAATAAAAATCCGATTCAATAACATAAGTAAGCAAACATTTGTATTTGAAACTGTAGTAGCGGATAACGTGTTCAAATATTTGTTTTGACTTGATTTATTTTTAAAATATTTCGAATCGAATACCCACATATATCCGTACGCTTGAGAATGAAGCGTGATATCGTCTCTGAAAGTTATAGATGTATTCATATCAGAACAAATATTGAAGTATAAATTCTACTGAGTATACACAACGAACATCAACGATGTTATTACATACAGAATAATTCATTTGTTTCAGGAGACTATCCGATTTCGATGTTTATATTGTCGCTGATCAATAATGTATTCTGGAGTAGTCTTATCGGCCCTTTAAAACCAATAACTGTACTTGATAAATTAGTATGTCGTTCCAGTGCTACATTTAGTATCTAGTGGAAATAATACACATTTTATGAAACAAGTATAAATCAGAAATATATTAGCAAAATGTTATCAATCAATTAGCATAACGTAGACAACAGATGCTTCTGGCAGCCATTATTTTACATAAACCACAAATAAATTACATTTAGTTTTTAATAAATTAATATACAACTCAACTATAAAGAATAATTTTGTAATTAAATCACAGCGAAATTCCCTTTTCAAAGATTTATCATCTGCCGATATTTTTTAGAAGGAAATATATGTAATGGTAAAAGTTATAAAATAGAAATTAATTAACACTTCAATGATTATAGTCGGGTTTTACAATAGTAGAGAGTGATTCATATTATAAAAATCCGCTCATAATTTATAGCAATCAACACAAAGAGAATTCATGCTGTCCGAATATTTTTCTATAAAACTGTATTGAATTATTTACACAGTTTCTGTTGCAGCAAATAAGCATGCGCCACATCAGAATGCTCGACTTCCCTTGGTTATGACTAGTTTTAAGTCTGCTGTAAGTTGCATTCGCCGTATGTATTTAAATAACTATTTATAAATAGTAACATAATTTACATTAACAACTAGGTAATTCCGGGAGATATGGCCCATTGGGTGAGACGACTCACAGCGATAACTTTTTGCACACGGTACTTTTCGTTAGTCTGCCCGTGGTCATCTAGTAAGCACGTATCTCTTTACGCGCTCCGTAATTTTTATTGTTCTTTTACCGAAAACAAGTGAAATTTTGAAGTTTTTCAATTTCGATGTGTCTCAATATTTTATCCACAGTAAGTATTTATGTTACCAGTCCCTTTTTACAGTCTGTTTCATAACGTTTATTGATATATATTGCTGCCTTGGTGTCTGGAAATGACTGATGCGTGTTTGTCAGATTTCTTAATCTCATCGTGTTCCCGTAGTCAAGCGAGTCATCTCACCCAGAATATTTGGGTGAGTTGACCCGACTATTTCTGGGAGAGATAACCCAGCATATCTTTTATTATTTTCCTTCCTAATTAATAATATATATTTTTTTAGTCATGCCAACCGTTTATAAGAGAAAAGGTAATTGTGACCGGGCTTCATGGACCGAAAAACAACTTCAGGCAGCTGTGAATGCTATAAAAAATCAAGGGATGGGTGTTAACGAGGCTGCTAGACAATTTGGTGTGTTTGACAAACTCTGAAGCCACGACTACCACAGAAAATGAAACACCTTCCAAGCTTCTACAATATATTTCCCCGATTCCATCTACATCTGGAATTCAGCAAGCAAGAAAACGGTCCAAGCATTTAGCAGCAATTTTGACAAGTCCCGAAAATTTAGAGAAGCGCAAGATAGTGGAAGCAAGGAATAAAGGCAAAAATATTAAGAAAAACAAGGGAACCAAAAAAGTTACCAAACTAAAAACCTAAAACTTGATTTCTCTTCTTCTAAAGATTCCAGTATTGAAATGGACAGTAATGGCTCCAGCGACGACCTAAAGCAAGAAGATGACACTGAATGTACTGGGTGCGGAGAGAAATATTACTGTACCTCGAAAAACGAAGACTGGATTCAATGTGTACATTGTTCTTTTTTGTTTCATGAGCACTACTCAAAATATATAAATTTGTGTGATAGATGTGGAAAAGTTTTGTCCAAAAAACGTTAAAATAAGTATAGGCCATCTCACCCGTCACTCAGAGTCATCTCACCCTTACACTTGGGGTGAGATGGCCCATTCTATAATTTTTTGATTTATTATTTATTTTCGAGGTTATTGTTTAAGTTTGCATGTTACTGTTTCAGTTATATTAATAAACAAGCAGTTATATCCTATCTAGTTTTAATTTTTCTCTAATACAATGTCCCAAATATTTTAGATTTAAAAAGGTGGGTCATCTCCCGGAATTA
Source organism: Monochamus saltuarius (assembly GCA_025584915.1). Taxonomy (NCBI): domain Eukaryota; kingdom Metazoa; phylum Arthropoda; class Insecta; order Coleoptera; family Cerambycidae; genus Monochamus; species Monochamus saltuarius. Next base: position 21,643,413 of record CM046727.1, on the reverse strand, counting down.
CCCTACTAGTTCAGGGAAAAGTGAAGTAACATGCCAAATGAGAGAAGATGAACCGAAAAATTCATCATGAAATTAAGTTAAGACTATACGAGGTGTGACAATTAAGTTCCGGGAATTTATCAATGAAAAAACAAGCAAATTAAATTTCGACAAAATTTTATTATCGACCTTCATAATAGTCTCCCTCTAACTCTACACAACGATTCCAACGTTGCTCCCACAATTGGAAGCACCCTTGGTAGTTCTCCGCAGTTAACCCGTTCAGCACCACGGTTACAGCTTCTTTGACCTCCTGTACGCCGCCATGATGAGTTCCCTTGAGGTGCGACTTCATCTTGGGGAATAAAGAAAATCGCAGGGAGCAATATTGGGACTATAGGGTGGGTGCGGCAACGTTGGAATGCCTTTTTTGCCAAAAACTCTTGCACAATGAACGAGGAATGGGCTGGCGCGTTGTTGTGGTGCAAGATCTAGCCGTTCTCGGCGAGTTCGGGTCGCACACAAAAAACTTCCAGGACGCTAACATCTGTCCAGTCACTGTCTGGCCGGCAGGAACATATTCACGATGAATGATGCCGTGATACCGAAAAACGATCAACATTGCCTTCAGTCGTGACTTGGACATCCTCGCTTTCGTTGTCCGCTCTCTACCCTTTTCCACCCACTGCTGACTTTGTTTACGGGTATCGGAGTCATACTCAAATATCCAAGTCTCATCTCAGTGACTATCCGACTCATCCAGTCTCTACCTTCGCTCTAAATGCGGGACAAATTCTGGCAGATCGATTTTCACATGCCTTTCTGTTCACGGGTGAAAATATTTGGCACCATCTTTGCGCAAATCTTTCGCATATTCAAATTTTCGTGCAACATCTTGCGAACGGTTTCTTTGTTGACGTTTAACTCGTCAGATAAATTACGAATGCTTAGGCGTCAGTCAGACGTGATCAGTGGACGCAAACGGTCAACATTCGCGTCAGTACGAGAGGTGACGGGAGCTCCTTCACATGGATCATCTTCTACCGATTCACGCCCCTCCTTGAACCGTTTTGCCCATTCAAACAAGCGTGTTTTCGACATGCACTCGTCTCCATACACCGCCTGTAATTTTCGAAAGATTTCCGAGGATTTTTCGCCAGATTTCACTAAAAATTGAATCACAACACGTTGCTTGTAATTTGAGTCACTCACAACGCCACTAAAAATTTTACTTTCTGAAAATACACATAAAGCACAAACCAAACGTTCTATCGACTTCAACCTTGGACTGAAACAAATAGGAAGGTCCCCCTCTCTAGAAAAACATTGACAAACGATGCAGTGTTGCCAGATTTCGAGTTATAACTAAATTCCCGAAACTTAATTGTCACACCTCGTATGTCGATAGGGTTTACAACAATGCACTGACATCAATACGCAAAGATATTGAGGACAATAAGAGAAAATTTCATTTTAGTAAACAGTTTTATATCAACTGTTTTCATTAAGATCCCTACAGGAAAGGACATTATTAGAGAGACTTTATCAGACATACCTCTGCCTCCCGAACCAGTTATAACTAGATGGGATACTTGGTTAGAAGCCTTAGCGTATTATGATAAACATTTCGATAGCATAAAAGATGTGATTTGTATATTCAATCCTAATGACAGCAGCACCATACACACACTGCAGGACTCATTGAAGGACCAAAATATTTGCGATAACATATCTAGTTTCCCTAAATCATATTTCTAGATACGAATAAACTAGGGTTTAAAATATAAAGAGAAAACAGAAATGGACATCCTAAAAGCGGTGAATTATTATTATTAATGTGTTTCTGATAATAAGTGATAATAACTTTGGTAAGGTTGGAATTGCAAAAGTGAATTTTAAGTTAGTCTGTTAAAGTAGGTACCCGTTCCCGTTCAAACAGAATCAGGCGATACTAGGCACGCAAAAATGGAAGAAGATGTAAGGGAAGTCATACGGTTATCTATAGTGCGTTCAGCAGAACGTTCGAGTTGACATGCATCTAGTATAGCTTCTTAATTCAATATTGAGAGAAGTAACAGGAAATCACATCTATATCGGATGCGGTTTGAATATACTCTATAAACAAGACGTGACGTGCATCTGCCACAATGACATTAGAATTAAGTACAAAACATGTTTAAAATACAATGTATTTAGGAAGAAATATGGTATAAATGGAGCGTTTAAGTGGTCAACGCGGAAAGCAGATATGAAATAACTTTCTAAAGAAATGGTCTATGCTGGGTCAGTAGAACAAGTGATAGATCTAATCAATGCATTTCATGACCAGGGTGGCTTATAAACAAAAGGAGATCGTTTATTTATAAATTATCATTTGTTCTGTAGCAAATGTTGTGCATGTGTATGACATAGAAAGCCGAGGAAGGAAAGTAAATATTCCGACTACGTGCAATGTAGCATATTTGCCGAAAAATAACTTTTGAGTGCATGTCGACAATTCCAGTTGATTAAGCTTGCCAATGAAAGAACAATTCAGGATGAAAGGAACTCAGTTTTCGACACAGAAGTGTTATTAAAAAACACCGATGAAACGTAAAAAACACGAATTCCTACAAAGAGTAACACCACACAACCAGACTATGTGTAGTGGCTGGATGAGTCATCAATGAATACATGCGTAGAGAGTAAGCAACATTGTCATACTTCCTCTACATTTTGTTGGTATGGAATGACAACGAAAGTAGTATATTATTCAACAAGCATATAATGTTTCGTTCTGTAAATCACCCGAATGAATTAGAGTCATTATACGCAAGTAGAATACTATACTTTGTCCACGACTAGTAATAATATCTTAATAAACTTTTTAGGGAAAACATTACACAACATAGCATACCATTCGAAACTATATAATACATCTTACTTTCAAGTTTGATATTAGTAATTCACTTCACACTCAAAAGCAAATAAAACTTTAGTAAACTTCTACCATCATTCGGAAAAATGTTAATTAAAATATGGGGTGTTAATAGTTATCTATTAAATCTCAATATTAAATTAAATTCAGTCACTCAAGGTGTCTCCTTTGCATCAAAATTCACGGTATAAATGTATCTTTCGAATATTCTCGTGTCTGGTGTTTAGCAGGTGTAAATTGATATAATTACCTGTCTTGCCGTTGTTCGTGTCACAACATTTTATGACTTGCCGATGTGAACTCATTTCGCCTCTTCATTAATTACCGTGGTGTAAAGTAACATTTGCCCCCTGGTAAATATTCACCAAAGGCCGTTTTCAATTTCCTTAATGTCTCTGACATTTCCTAATTAAGTGAGGAAACCCAAAACGTCCCGACTGAACTAAGAACAAGGACCAAAAGACAAAAGGCGTCTCCTTTTTACTAAACACTTCAACTGGAAGAAGTTAACACTTCATTGTTTCGTTTGTCTTCATTCAGATTTCTTTGTTTTGCCCGAAACAATGCTGAAAAACACTCGCAGTGAGTGAAGGGTTCATTTTAAAATGTGTGCCTCCAAATCCGCTTGTACTAAATATAACTTTTATGCTACCTACCTAAAATTTCTGAATTATCAACAAATGTTTAATATGAATTGCGACCTCCTGGAAAAATATTAAATATGGGAACCACAATACAATAAAATTTCAATGAGATTTCTAGCACATATACCCATCCAGTAAAAACAGACAGGGTGTACCATTAGAGTGAGAAAGTCCAATAACTCTCTTGTCGGTGAGATATAAGTGGTCTGCTTACTTCCTGCTCGGCCTAAGCGGCTCGACTTACAGGAAGCGACTTACATTGCAGTAGGTACTTAACGCAGACCTCTCGCCCTGGGCGACGAGCCATTAAATCTGTAAATGATACTGCAGGAAACAACTACTCCGCGGACTAATGCCCCGACCGGCATTGAATTACTCCTGCAGTATATGTGTGAACAGCCAACAACAAGGGCTAACAAGCCCGAAACCGGCCTATGACTGGTGGTGTGTCCGACAAGGGTTCTTGGCTGTTCACACAGATACTGTAGGAGTAATTCAATGCCGGTCGGGGCATTAGTCCGCGGAGTAGTTGTTTCCTGCAGTATCATTTACAACTTTTATATGTACCTCTATCATTGATATTTAACAAATCTCTTAAAATTGGGTTGTTTCCAATTTTATGGAAACAAGCTTTTAATCCCTATATATAAAAATTCAGGAGACAAAACTTCTGTAATTATAGAGGTATTAGCAAGTTATGTATTTTTAGTAAATTATTTGAATCAATCATATACGATTTTCTTTTTGATAACCTTAGAACATCAATTATTATGGAACAACATGGTTTTTTCTCTAAAAGATCTATTGAAACGAATCTGCTTTGTTATAGTGAATACATTCGTAGTGCTATGGACCATCGTATTCAAGTAGATGCATTATATACGGACTTTAGTAAAGCCTTTGACAAAATTGATCACAATATTTTGATTACCAAATTAGCTGATATCGGTATACATGGTGACCTATTGCGTTGGTTTGCGTCCTACATATATAACAGGTCTCAAATGGTATTTGTCAATGGCTTTAGGTCTAATCCAATAGTTAATACTTCTGGAGTGCCGCAAGGCTCTCATTTGGGTCATTACTGTTTCTTATATATATCAATGATATAGGTAATTTTATTCATCATTGTAAGTTCCTTTTATATGCCGATGATTTAAAATTATTTCGAACAGTCAATTCTTTCCATGATTGTGAATTAATCCAAACTGACTTGAATAGCATTATCTGTTATTGTACTAATAACAAACTGAATTTAAATATAGCCAAGTGTCACTGTATTAGTTTTACTAAAAATCATAACGTTTTTGATTTTAACTATTATATAAATAACCAAATGTTACAAAGGGTTACAATTGTAAAAGATTTAGGAGTGCTCTTTGATGTTAAGATGAGTTTTGGCCCTCATGTAGATCACATTTGCAATAAGTGCAACAAAATGTTAGGTTTTATAATAAGAACATGTAAATTTTTTAAACAGGTGAAATCAATGAAATCTTTGTATTATGCTTATGTTTACAGTAGGCTGAATTTTGCATGCATCATTTGGAATCCTATTTATAATGTATATATAACTAGACTGGAAAGACTGCAAAATAGATTTGCTCGTTATTTGAATTTTAGAATGCATAATATATATAATGTGCCAGACATCGCAGCAACTAAACAAGCTTTTCAAATTATTACATTAGAGAACCGAAGATTTCATGCAGATCTTATATTTTTATTCAAATTGTTAAATAACATGATTGATTGTCCAGAACTTTTGTCCTTGCTAAACTTTCACGTTCCGCCTATTAATACTAGAAGTAATTATATGTTTAACATACAGAAGAACCAATTTAGGCATGAACAGCTCTATTTGTCGAATGACTTCGTCCTACAATAATTATATTTCAAATGATGATGGTAGGCCCCATTCAGCCTCCTTATCGTTAAACTCTTTTAAATACTTTGTTAAGCGCATGCAATTATGAGTAAGTTTTTATTTTAAAATGTACCTTTTTTGTTGTTTGTTTTTTTAAGGTTTAGTACTGTACTTCTTCCCGTTGTTTTACTAGGTTTTAGTTTATCCCTTTTTTATATATATATATTTGATAGTTGATGTAATTTTATATACCATGAATTTTCATTTTGTTACTGAATTAGTGGAAACTATTGTGGGTCTTTGACCTGTTGTGTTCCTAAATTATAAATAAATAAATAAATAAATAAAAACTCTCTTGTCTTTCATAATGTAGGAAAAGGTTTATATAAAAGTTGTGCAATATTCGTCAGAGATTGTAGTATTTACATGATGAATGAATTTTCTGAGTGTAGTGTACAGGGGACACTACACTCAGAAAATTCATAGATTTTTTAAACCATGAATTGCCAGGTCGCCTGATCTGGCAAAAATGGATTATTTTCTATAGGGATGTGTAAAAAATTTAGTAGGTATATCAAACTATCAAAGGAAATATAAGAAACTTAACGAATCCAATGAGTTCTTCCCAATATAAACATTGATCTTATTGATAAAATTAGCACCAAATTTGAATGGTGTGAGAGCTATGGCTAAACACCTATTATACAATTAAATATTTGATTTATTATCGTATCTGTTTCGTTATTTTATTTTCATGTAATAAATAATTTTTTTCTACGTTCATGCAAAAAACAAAACTTTATTGGACTATATTTAGTGGAAAAAGTGTGTATTGCATTCATCTGTCACTCTACAATAGCGTTTTGTCATCATGACACACATAAACGTTCAAATCAATGTCACTTAGTGTCATCTAAATAACATTTTTTGGTTTTTGCATGAACGTGGAAAAAATATTGTATGCAACTCGTACAAAAAGTGCTTATTGCACGCGACGTGAAATTGTCCAACGAGGCCGTCAGGCCGAGTAGGACAACACTTACTTTTTGTACTTGTTGCATAAATAACTATTATTTTTACGTTCTGTCAAGTATTTTTTTATGTTGTTGTATAATTCAAAATTATTTTATAGAATTGCATCTACTAAATATTAACAAAATAAATTCAAAATTAGGTATAAATTGTGAATTGACAAGTTGACATGTGGCATACACTGAGAAAAAATCTCCGAGTAAACTATGTTGCTAAAAAAATAATTACCGTAAATATTTTTTATCTGGTGTAGGTGTCTTAAAAATTATCCGCAGGTAAATTAACATTTCTACACAATATGTATGTATATCACTGATAAGCGATTACATTACTTGTGGTTATTAAAGAATTTTATTAACTTTTATTGAAAATTCACTACCGGTAAGTCGTTAGTTTACTTGTAATTATTTTGCAGTTAACTATACTTTGTAAAAATGATTTCTGAAAGAAATATGCCGAAGGATATCGTAGATTGTACATCAGTTCCATTCGGCATCATTAGGTTTTGTGTGGTTATAGTGTACTTATATTTCGAGGTGGTATAGTTTATGTGCTTTGAGTAATTCTAATAGCTATGGAATACCACTTAAATGGGAGTTCTGAAAATACTATGTTTTTATTCCATAGCTAATAATTCAGTATTATATCACAATTGAACCATCTACCTCATTTTGTTGTTGTTGCACTATCCAACAATTCATTAAAGAGTGGTTATGACAGTCACTATGCTGGTTTGAGTGGGGAGTTTGTTTGTTAATCCGTGTGGGAATATTGCCTATTTGGCGATTTCTTTTTCATGAAAAAGAAAAAGTTCATAAATTCTACCCTGGACTGTATTCCGATATATTAAAAAGATTCCGAGTGTTGTTTCTAAACTCAACAAATAGTTGTCAAAGTACCTTTGCAGATAGGCGTGTATACGTTCAATGTTTTTAAGAGAAAAATCTATTTTGCAGTTTCCAATAATAAAACCCAATCGTTTATAATTTCTTCAATTAAACAGTTGCAAACTCCCGATACCTTCAACATATAACAACAAGGACCCTTAATCATTTAAATCCAGTATCGGTATTGTTCATTTAATGGAGGAAACAGATATTAAGGGATGAATACATAAGGGATGTAAAGCCGTGGCACATCTGAGGAATTAGTTGTTTAGTTTAGATGATCGAAAGCCTCTTCGACCTCGGTAGGAACATGAATTAATTATCTGACATAGTCTGATCTCTCTTGAGACTCAAACTTGGGAGATCTTCTAGGAGCTCTGAACAAATCCTCCGATATAACAATCGTTCTGTATTAATCGAAGAATTATTTATAATAATCATCTTATCAACTAAAATTGTTGTAAGTTGACACACAGCTGAACTAAAAACCGTTTCTTTGTTGGATATTCAACTAGACTGTTGTAAATTCTAATTCAAATTTTTACAAGATAATTTCATTTTCATAGATAAATTTAAATTTTCATCTACAGAGTGTTCAAAATTTAAGAAAATTTGAAATTGTTGAAGAATAAAGTGGTGTCACCACAATTTTGCTTTTAAATTATCGTAATAATTCAGTGATAATAATAATAATAATATATCTACCCCTCATTCTAATCACGAGGATTAGCCCAGAAATCGAATAATTGTGCGGGAGAGGGGGCGGCATATTATTATTAAGCAGGTCGCATTTGCGCCCAGGAACTATTTACGATGATAGGCCCTAACCACCATTCTGTGCAGGAATGGGGGAAACCTAGAAAACTTCATTAATAAGAGGGTAGTCAAATGATGATTACAAGCCACGTGACCAGTAATTTTGTTTGAAACGGTCATTTTATTTCCTTGGTCGTGGCAATTAAATTCTGGTAACTTTATAAGTTACTAAAAGAATAAGACCAAGGTTACATTAAAACACAATATTACGCGGCTGTGATTGGTGTAATTTATTCTTGATATTTTATTCAACCAATCGGCGATCGCACCATCTCGCGCGTGACACAACCGTTTCGCATTGTTCATTGTAAACGAATCATTAGGACGTGTGACGCAAAATTGGCATTTCTGAAGAGTTTCAGTAGCGTTCGTCTTCCCGCTATTTCCCGCGCCGTTGTTGATTTATTTTATCCTTGCGATTTTCTAGTGTATTATTGTTTTCCTTTGCCTCTTTAATAAATCGTATATATTTCAAACTAATCAGTTGTTTTCATATCTATCCTTTTGGTACTTCATCGTATTACTGGTAAGTTGTAACAAAAACAACATTTTGAGGTTACTAATATTCTTATTTCAGTTCAGAACAGTAGGTATGCCTTTTACTGTTTAGCAAGATGCCTTTATTTTAATGGCTCATTTTCGAAGTGGGACTAGAAATGAAGACGGAGCTCCTTACAATCTTGCATTCAGCAATTTATGACCGAGTTCCCAATCGCAAACATTGACTTTGACATATTCTCATACCGAAAGTGGACTATCGTCAAACAATTTGAAAATAAAAAATGCATTTGCAAAGGAAAATCTACAGGCAGACCACAGACAGAAGATGTCGTTGATAATATACAGCAATGAATAACTCAAAGTCCTACAAAATTTATATCAAAATTGTCTGCTCAGACAGGTAATTTTTTTATTAAGTTGATGAAAATATTCACAAATTTATTTAGATTGCATCTCTAAAATATATCAATTGTGAAATTTTTGTTTGATACAGGTATCGAATTATAGTTAACAAACAAAAATTTTTATTTTCAGGACTTTCAGTTGGAACATGTCACAAGGCTTTAAAGAAACGGTTGCATTTACACCCATACAGGGTAACTGTTGTGCAAAAATTACTTCCCATTGAATGAAGAAGACGATTGACTACTATTATTGTGAATGGCTTCAAGAAAACATGAACTTATTGAACTTATAATTTTTCACTGACGAAGCATGGTTTCATTTATCTGGTTATGTAAATAGCCAAAATTATAGAACCTGGGTTGCATAAAATGCTCATACATTTGTAGAAACCAGTTTCCATACCGTAAAAGTTGGTGTTTGAACAGCGATATCAAGAAGACTATATTCTTCTACAAAACTATAAATGTTGAAAGATATCGAACCCTTATTTTAGAGCCATTTTTAGAACAGTTACATGATGACGAGCTACTAGTGGGTTACTTTCAGCAAGATGAAGCAACTGCACACACTGCAAGAGCAACAATTCAATGTTTAGAGCAATTTTATGGCAGACTGATTAGTGCAAGTTTGTGGCCAGCCAGGTATCCGGATTTAACTCCGTTGGATAATTTTTTTTTGAACCTTTGAAAAACACTATATTTAGACAGCGATACATACTATCGAAGAATTAGAACCAGCAATTATTCGAGAAATCAACATCACAGAAGAACAGCTACAAAATGTATTTGAAAATGCGCACAGGAGGGTAAATTTATGTATAGCAAGTGAAGGGCACCATTTTGAACACAATATGTAATTATTTTAGTTTGTTAACTTTTATTCAAGTGGCAAAATACCCAAGCGAAGATAAATAACTAAGAAGCCACAAATAAATTCTAAACACTACAATATGTAATGTTTTTATCCCAAATATTGCAAATAAATCTTAATACGGTAAAATATGTTTCTTTTACCCTGCAATACAATAAAAAATCAGTTGTATTCACATTATATACTCTTTGTTTTCATAAAACTTTCAATTTGTTCATTAACAAGAGAAGATTGCTAGTTTTCTCTTTCTAATATAGTTAAAAACATTTCAAACGAAACAAATAAACGTTATTTTCGTCAGTAACTATGTAATATTAAATTTCAGTAGTCGAGCAATTTGTTAGGTTGTGTACCTACTCAATTTCAAAAACAAATTTATTCACATCAGTAATCCCTTCAACCACACCACTGATATTTAGGGAAGTGCTGCCAACAGAGCAATTTTGATTCCATATGCGCGTAGGTCACGTGGCTTGTAATCATTTCTGAAGGCTCTGTATAAAAAAAACTATTTATTGCTAGATACTTACATACAGGGTTAACTATGACTAAGTACAAAAAATTTAACCACGTGCTCAGGGAAGTCTAAAAGACAATAAAAAAATTATTCCAGAATTTTAGCTCGATATTTAAAAAATGGGGCAAAACCCTTTTTTCCTACGGAAAGTCGGCGCCTATGATAAGAAACGACTGAGATGGCTTAGATCCATAGATAAACCTTACATCTGTCAACAATAATATCTACTACCATCGTCGTCTTTTTTTCAGCATTAATAAATGTAGAAACGAAAATTAACATTCTTATTAGTAATAATACCTGATAGATAGGTAACAGTTAATCCACTTAGCTCCAGTATTTTGCATTCGTTTTCCATTATTTCATTATAAACTGGTAGAACTACATATTCGCTCATTACAGCCACTCACTACCGATAAAAGACACTTTCCGTAGGTACAATTAGATAATGCCAATTTCTTATAACAAAATCGAACGAAAGGAATAAATAGACGTTTTAATGTAACCGCGGCAGTTTTGTGCCATAACCTAGAAAACCAAACCGGCAAACTATATTGTGTATTGTATTGTATTGTGTATCTGCACCCAACACAAATGTCTTTATTTAATAACTATAAAACGTTTAAAAATTAAAATAAGGCACTAAAAACTGAAGAAGAACACAAAATTATAACGTAAACACAAGAATTTAATTATGACATGACAGGGATACTGACTGATGAGCGACTGTTGCATGCTTGTAGAGTATGCAACCAACAAGCAAGTTCATTGGCGGCGTTAAAAAGGATTTAAAATAATATCGAAAAATTTTTTTTTGGCTTTATAAATAAGTTTGGAATTTTTTTGGAGTGTTATTCCGTTAATTCTTATTTTTCCCTATCCCCTCCTAAAATATTTGTACTAAGTCATAGTTAACCCTGTATAGTAAGTACGTATCTAGCTATTAGATACCAAATTTATTAGTACTAAATAGGTGTTTTATAGCTAGTTGTGACTTTTATTATTGACATTTTTAAAATTAACTTCTTTTTAGTGTAATGTTTTCTAAACACATTAAGTAAATCTAAAATTTTTTGTCAAGCGAAATCTACTTGACATCAGACTAGCCACACAATAAAAAATTCCAATTTCTCTTCGCACAACGATTTACTCCGCAGTAAAGTATCCCTAAAAAGAAAGAATGATTACAGTTGTTATAGTTTTTAGTGGAGACCCTTCATCAAAAATGTCACGTTTGCGCTTACATGGTCGACTCCCTCCAGAATTAATTATATAAAAGGGTCCTACCCCCTGCTGCTATAATTTCACACATTTACTTATCAGTAACGATGTTAATTTTGCAACACGTGTCGACTGCCCTTAGCATGACGTATAGCTCATAATTATAATATTTGATTTATTTTTAATAGTTACTATTAAGTATAAGAGTACAAGTACCCATAAGCAAACCATTAAAATGGCTTAAAATAGCTTTCATCTACTGTTAGCTACATCATAGAAAGAATAAAAAACATGGAACTTGAAAGGAGGTACTGGAAGTAGTCAGCCTATGGAGAAAACGCGAGTCTGATAATACAGTTATTGGAAATTTCTTTAAAATTGCCGAACTGCAATAACACATTTTAGGTTAGAAGGATGATCGATTACAGCCAAGCGACCCGATCTAACAAATAAGAGATTGTTCCTTTCAATCAAGCATAAATATGGTAAAGCAGTATTCTTAGTACTGTTGCCTTAATGAAACAGCACATATGCGCATGCTTAGACAACAGTATCAGGGAAACCTTGCTACTGCTTAACCAAGACGTCCAATAACTCTCTAATATTGCAGTAACTGAGCTTTATGAGTTGGTTTCACTAACAGGGTAAGTTCACACTCATGAGCGGATTAAATATGAAAATACTTAAAGTTGATTATTTTTAAATGACAAATCTCAAGGCTTTTGGCTTTCTCTACCTACAGGGTGTCCCAAAATTAGCCTGCAAAAAATTAACTGTGGATTCTATGATCAAAAATAAGAATTTTTTTATATAATCTAAATTTGATTTTACCCAAATATTTCCAAAAGAGATCAAGATATAGTAATCAAATTTTAAATTGAGAATTACAAGTAGATTACGAATCTAATGTTCTGAAAATAATTCTTCTTAATTGGTCATAGGCGTGCCAAACTGAGGGGTAAGCGGGTAAATATTGCTCTAACTTTCTTGTATCACGAGATTGTCGCCATCAGATCAAAAAATTAAATATTTTGGTCTATTTTACATGAACAAGATGCTTATATCTCAATCCGATAAACTGCTGTGTCCTCGAGTAATCTTAATTTAAAAATTTTGTGACATACCACAAAAGTTTAAGATGGAAACTATAAATAGGCAAAATATCTCTAGTAGGCTCTGAGAAAATCCTGTCGACTTATTTAACACATACTAAAGGTGTTATTCAAGCGTTTTAACATATTAAAATACATTTGAAATGCATACCAGTAATGTCATTATTTGCAATTTTTTGAATTTTAATATAAACCCATTAATACTTCAAAAAAATTTAAAAACGTATCTAACATGTGTCAAATAAACTTGCAAATAACATTTTAAAGCCTACTAGAGACAATTTGACTGTTTGCATATCATATCTAATAATTTTGTGGTATCTAGGTATGTCACAAAATTTTTAAATTAATATTACTCGTAAACGGAATAATTTATAGAAGTAAAACAATAGTACCTTTATTTTGTAAAATTGTTCAATATTTTTAATATTTTCATCTGGCGGCAAAAACCTCGAGACATGAAAATGTTAGAGCAATATTTATCCAATAACCCCCTCAGTTTGGCACGCCTATGACTAATTATGGTATTGTTTTTAGAACATTAGATTCGCAATCAATTTGCTATTCTCAATTTTTAATTTAATTACTTTATCTCAATCCATTTTGAAAATATTTGGAGATAATCAAATTTTGGGGTCCCCATTTAAAGAGCAATAGCGGGCGTTTACGCACCTATGTTTATGTAACTTTTTTTCTTATTTTTAATCTTAGAAGCCACAGTAAATTTTGACAAGCTAATTTTGGGACATCCGGTATATTTTATGATTTCTGTTAACTCATTATTTTTTATTTTTACTGTTTAAGAAAGGTATTTTAAGCTAATATGTATCAAATCTCCTACAATTCCTATCAATGAAGTCATATGTATGTTCTCTGATACCAAACATCTAGGTATGCTAATGAACATCCACAGACAAAACTCTATTCAATAATTATCTAAAAATTTAAAATATTTACTAACCTCTGGAGTGGGAACTCGAAATTCAACCACAATAATTGAGATCTCACTTATTTCTACGTTTTATAAGGATCGCTTCATCAGGTGGTCTCCTTTAACTTGAGTCAAATATCTAATTATAAAGATTATTATACTAATAAATTGAAATTATTTGAAATTAAATGTCAAAATGAAATTAAATTTCGACAACGTCAAACTGATTATCTGTCAATGAATATCGTAACGACCTACTAAAATAAATAAAAATTTATAAAAAAATTTTACCTTTTATGTATAGTTTTTTCATATATTTTCAGGTATTAACAATATTGTGTGAAACTAACTACTCAGTGGACAAAAGCCCCAACCTGCGTTGAATTACACCCACAATATCTACCCATATATTCCTTATTATTAGCTTTTGTAACATTTTTACTGTTTAAGAAAGGTATTTTAAGCTAATATGTATCAAATCTCCTACAATTCCTATCAATGAAGTCATATGTATGTTCTCTGATACCAAACATCTAGGTATGCTAATGAACATCCACAGACAAAACTCTATTCAATAATTATCTAAAAATTTAAAATATTTACTAACCTCTGGAGTGGGAACTCGAAATTCAACCACAATAATTGAGATCTCACTTATTTCTACGTTTTATAAGGATCGCTTCATCAGGTGGTCTCCTTTAACTTGAGTCAAATATCTAATTATAAAGATTATTATACTAATAAATTGAAATTATTTGAAATTAAATGTCAAAATGAAATTAAATTTCGACAACGTCAAACTGATTATCTGTCAATGAATATCGTAACGACCTACTAAAATAAATAAAAATTAATAAAAAAATTTTACCTTTTATGTATAGTTTTTTCATATATTTTCAGGTATTAACAATATTGTGTGAAACTAACTACTCAGTGGACAAAAGCCCCAACCTGCGTTGAATTACACCCACAATATCTACCCATATATTCCTTATTATTAGCTTTTGTAACATTTTTTACTGTTTAAGAAAGGTATTTTAAGCTAATATGTATCAAATCTCCTACAATTCCTATCAATGAAGTCATATGTATGTTCTCTGATACCAAACATCTAGGTATGCTAATGAACATCCACAGACAAAACTCTATTCAGAGGTTAGTAAATATTTTAAATTTTTTAGATAATTATTGAATAGAGTTTTGTCTGTGGATGTTCATTAGCATACCTAGATGTTTGGTATCAGAGAACATACATATGACTTCATTGATAGGAATTGTAGGAGATTTGATACATATTAGCTTAAAATACCTTTCTTAAACAGTAAAAAATGTTACAAAAGCTAATAATAAGGAATATATGGGTAGATATTGTGGGTGTAATTCAACGCAGGTTGGGGCTTTTGTCCACTGAGTAGTTAGTTTCACACAATATTGTTAATACCTGAAAATATATGAAAAAATCATTATTTTGATGCTGACAAAACTTGTGACTATTGAATTTGATAAATAAAATAGCTATAATTAATGTGAATAACGGAAATAGATAAAAAATAATAATTTCAAGCAAACAGAGAGTTTCACAGCCCGGCAACTCTAACAAAATTTATACTTGTATTATCTAAAATACAACTATATATATCACAAGTTAAGGAGTACTACTACTTACTGCAGCAATACCTGAACTGAACATTTTTATATAATTATTATGCTCCTCAACTCACTCAACATTCATAAGTCGAGACGTTTCTCCAACATAATGTTTATTGCATTCACAAGGTATAAGTACTGTAGTTGCAATTTTTTTAATTTTGTATATTTTTTGGAGGCGATTTAGACAGAAATGATTGTAAAGTATTAGTTATCTGAAAAACTGTTCGAATATTCAATTTATTGCCGATTCTTCTTAACTTTTCGGATAATATTACAAAGACGGGAATTTGAAAAATCTGAAATTTGCGAATACGCTTGGGAAAGCGGTTATTTGATTCAATGGAGTTCGGCAAAAATTTTAGAGAAGGAAGATAATGCAACAAAAAGAAAATTAAAAGACACCGCGTTTATTTTGTTAGATATAGGAGATAAGTGTGTGTCAAACTGTTCAGTAAACATTGATGATTGTTGGCTACAGTTTTGTATCAAGAAGAAGTAACAATAAAATAAAAATCATTTAACATCTCTATCGAAACAGATAAACAAATTTTAAACGTCAAACTTGACATACCTACATTTAATACTTTTTCTACTATTTTGAGAACGAACATAGTTTTTCGAAACGTCAAAAATGCGGAAGTGCGCGATAGTGCTGTAATTTTTGCTATCTTTTAATTATCTGATTTTTTCAGTGTGAGATTTTTTGGTTAGGCAAACCAGAGATTGGCAAACTTAGTTTCAAAAATAACCCAAGACTGATCCGTTTGCCACAAGGGCTTATTTAATTAATCTTTATTTTTTCAGAAGAGTGGCAAAAACCCAATAAAACTATAGAAAAACTAAAATTATGCCACAAATAAATAGCTTCAGAAAATATATACGTTTATCTACAAATAAGTATTTGCAAATACCAAGGAGTACAAACTATGCCAAAATATTCAACATATTTTCTAATGCGAATAAAATACCTACATTGAAATACATTTTTAGATGATGGATGAACAATACACTTTTAGAGAGAAGGATGAATAATTCACATTTCGAGGATGGATAGACAAATTCAACTAAAAAAATCTTCATACACAGAAGTTATTTCTGCTCCTGACAAGGCCTTCTTAACAATTTAGAAATAAAAACGTGAATTTATTATTTACTTTTAATAATAAAATCTACCGTATTTCTAATAATTTTTTACTACTTAAGATATATCCTGCATATTATATTGGCTAGCTTAAACCTGTACTTTTGTACATTTTAACATGTACCTAGAGACTAAAACATTTCCCTCTTCAACTTCATCTGGCAATACACCCTCCATAGGTATGGCTTCAAAAATAATATATACATTTTTTAATTTCTATTACACTATTCAGGTTAAAGAACTGTTTTGTATATAGGTACATTTTTTAGCAGACGCATATTGTTCTATTTTTTATACACATTGAAATTCAGTGATATAAGTGAAATAATATTAGTTAGGTATTGAAAAAGTATTCTCTATGCATATTTTTCAATGTTAGTTGTAAAGGGAAGTAGGTATGTATAATAATAATAATATCTCTACCCCTCATTCCAATCACGAGGATTAGCCCAGAAGTCGAAGACTTGTACCTACGGGAGAGGGGGCGACATATTATTATTAAGCAGGCCGCATTTGCGCCCAGGAACGACTTACGTTGGTAGGCCCTAACCACCATTCAGTGCAGGAATGAGGGAAACCTGGAAAACCTCATTAATTAGGGGGCTAGTCAAATGTCAACCGGTATCAATCTCTCACATTAACCCAAGCCAACATTCTTCCACCCTACCATACCCGCAGAGAGGGTGCCAATCTCTCCACGAATATAGCTTATATACGGTCTACCGGCTGCGGGAATCGAACCCACAGCGATCCAGTCACCTCGATTCACTGACGCCTTAAACCGCGCGACCACTGACCGATCCAAATATATATAATTTATAAGAAAATTTAAATTATCAAGTCATTAAAATTACATAGGTAGGAATCTATATTTACAATTCCAACATAAAACTTACAATAAATGAAACTATACAAATTATAGTGATGCAAGTTTATGATGGATTTTAGCATAATAGTTATAAAATCACATAACATAATATGGAATTTTATCCATGTTTATTTCTGTAATATTTCAGTGTACTTAGTTCATGTACAATATTATTATGTAATTTTACATAACTTTACGCTGGTCACAAATTGCCAACGTAGTTATGTAAAATTACAAAATAATTTTTATCAGTGTATGCTCGCTCCCCTGTGCTTGACATGACTTCAAAAGTTGCAATTAATGCGTTTTACAGCATCACAAATATATATTTTCTTCGTGTCCCCAACATTTTTAGAAATTGTGCTTTTGCATAAAAGCAAATCAAAAGAAAGTTTAATTTTGCATGAACTAAGACGAAATCAAAAGTTTTACAGTAATTAAGAACATTGTAATACATCCCCATCACCCTCCAGTGTCATTTGTTAGACAATACGTGCATATTATGTTTTTCATTCAATAATAGTTAAATGCGTAGGTGTACCTCCCTACCTCTAGTTACAATAATTTTTAAAATCATACGTTATTATTGAATGAAACTAGATGTGGATGATGTTGAATTTATATTTAAGTAGGTATCTATAGGTACTTAGACAGATACATTTATTCCGAAAAAATAATGGAGATACAGAAATTGCATGTAAAATATTATAAAACAGACACAACACATCAAGTATATCGACATAGGATTACACTTACTAATATTGTACCTCTTATAAAGTCTTTAAATAAATTAGAGAAGGGTTTTGTTAATTAGGAATTACAGCAGGTTCTCTACAAGTCTTTGTATCAAAGTAGTTTAAAATTTAAACAAGTCAGCAAAGAAACCACCCTTCCTTAAGCTCACCAGAGCCCGTCTGCGAAATGCGTTTGAACTAAATTTCATCCAGTCACCTCCTGAAACAGCTGAAAAGCGATAGTGGGGTGGGGATGAGGGGGTGGCTTGGTGTGTGGCATGTTAGGGGAGGGCCTAACCACGGTTAGGCCTCAAAAACCACGCAGGGGATTGGCTATATACTGTCTTTGTCTTTATGTTCCAACACATTTTTGGCCCCGTCCTCCTCTCGCACGTTTATTTTTATCCGTCCTCTCTTTTACAGCCCGTCTTCTTTTCAAGCGTTACCGAACACCAGAGTTCATCCCTCTCTAATTAGGTCTGATGGCAGACTGGGCCGTATTTTAATTTTTACAGAAAAATGCAATCCATTTTCACTACAAACTGTCCCAGAAATTAAACAATATGTGAATAATAATAATAAGAACTTTGTAATAACATGATCTTTCTGAAAACTATTTCTACACTCATAAAAGTGTTTGATAATATTAAATAATTATTATTTAATTGGTTTTAATCGCTACAAAAGTAATTTAACCTCCAACAATTTTACTTTAAAAAATATATTGTGGTGACAAATTTAAAATAACAATCATAACTGTGTTCTTCCATTTTCGAGTAACCATTTATTTATAAATATGCCTATCTTTGAATATCTATATCTATATTTATCTGTAGATACGTAACTAAGCATGTTTTGGTGAAGTTTCACAAGGTATTAGATGTAATATTTATGTACAGTTTATTGCAATATAATGGCACTTTCTCAAAACAATTTTTGAACTGCCTACTGGAAATTTCGAGTAGAAATGTTATTAGATCTTTATTAGTGAGTGAAAACTAATAATTACATAAAAAGTTGAAAGCAGATTTTATAAATACGTCAGCAGTTCGAAACCAAAGCCACCAAATTAGCTTTAAAGAGTACCTACCATCATTATTGAGATAGATTGTACTTAAGCATTAAAAAATCGTATCTGAGTGTACTTACCTACTTCTCAAAATAATAATAATAATCTTAAACTTTACAATAAAAATATTAAATCTTAAATGAGATATACTTAAATATATCATTAACTATTTTCACGTTATTTGTTTATTTATTTAACAATAATTATTAAAAGACAAAGTAATTTAAAACATATTTTTGTGTTATATATATTTATTTGTAAATATGTATATTGTAAGTTTGCCAATAAATTGGATTTTATCGCAATAACATTAATGCACAAATACAAAAATTAATTTTAAGCGCATATTTTTGTGTTTTTACTAAGTACTTTTTTGTAAATTGGCTGTAAATTAATACATTATTTTTGCAAATAACCGTCGTATTTTTACAAAGATAATGTAAAAATACTAAATATTTGTAAATAAAAACAGAAGTTACAATTAGAGAAACAAGTAAAATCACAAATAATTTATATTTTCAGTGTACACTGATAAAACTTATTTATTATTTATTGCCTAGGTCGATATTCGATAACGCATCAAAATGTAGATATCTAATATTACAACTGTAATAAACAATGACTGCTTATGAATATGCATTTTATAGTAGAATCGTGTTTTTGTACACATGAAATGTAATTTTACAATGTTATTAAATATTTTTAGAAATAAATGTAATTTTACACGAAAGATTATATTTTCACATGAAGATTCTCGTAATACAGTATAAATTTCGTCTCTTTTACGTTAATTTATGACCTGAACAACCTGTAAATTTACAATTATTTTAATCAGCGTACTTTATTTTTTATCTATAAATTGTTTTGTAAAGGTATATACAAACCATATCATATATCTACCATATAAATAGATACATATTTAGGTAGCTAGGTATCTATTTATATTTCTTTTGTTGAGAGTACTATAATATACCTAATTCAAAAGCTATGGTTATATTTTATATTTTAAAACGATTTAATTATTTTTATTCTGTATATATACAAATTTTAAAATCGTTTTATACTTATAAGTATTAAAAATTTGTTTCTCTACCCCAAAAAGATTCTTTCATGAAGTGAATCAAAATAGTAAGAAAAGTATACCGAAATGGGTAACATACAATCTATAACCACACTTTATTTGATTCAATTCTCTTTAATTTGGTGAATGTATGTCAGTAGTATTGCTAATATAAAATGGAGTTCAATCTCCACAACACAGTTACAAACGATTTTCGCATTTGTTTGAATTACAATTATCTATAGATACCTACTATATAATACTACAACGATTGATAGTAATACAAATATTTAAATCCCTGTCCAATCATAAATATTGCAGACCGCAATTAACATTCCTTTGCGGCTAATCCCAAGAAAGTTTATCCTTTTGGTAAGATAATCTTATTAAAAGTAACCAAGTCAAAGTGCCGCCGCCATTATTTCATAAATAATTTTTGGGTAAATTACACCACATTCTTAAATCCGGAGAATTCTAAGAAATTAGTCCTTTGAATGAATTTTCCTAAACTGGGATAACCTTTGCACTATAAAATAACTTATTTAAATTATTCAATCAATTCATTGTTAAAATATTCATTGAATAGTATCTTGAAATAAGAAATAGTAAGTGGTGCCTACAAATCTAGTAGAGTAGTTAAGTACTTAAAATATATTTTAAACGTTTTAAGCATACGTAAAGACAGAAATTTAGTGAAAATATACTTTAAAAGTGAAATTCTTTCCTTGAAAATTAGTGGAGCATCCCGTTATAAGCGTGCAAAGGACCCAACTTTCCATTTTACCGTTTCCAGAACAGCAGGATTATTTATACCACCAACGTAAGCACAATACCATATTTCATGGTAAAATTACCCGAAAGGCATAAAGTTTAAACCATATAATGTCCTAGACAAACTGGCAATAAAAAGATTTACAATCCGCCTCTGGCCTCCATGCACCGAATATGACGTCTCACTCTAGCGCACATCAAAGCAAACATCATCTTTGTTAAATATAAAACCTATATGTCTCACTTTCATTCACTAGAGGCGAATATTTTTTTCTCGCTCCCCGACTAGTCAACAAGATTTCCCCTGTCTTTTTCGCGCCCGCTGGATTCCCAGTCACCCCTCTTCGTCCGCAGGGGCATTATAAAAGTTCGCCCAAACGCATAGACGCCGTCCGTCTCTCTCCGTCTCTGCCTGCTTGCCAGCAGGCGCGATCTCTTTCCTCTTCGGTCTATCTATTTAAAAACTACCCTCCTTTAAAGTAGTAGGAGGGGGTGATACCGAATACGTTAATATTCTGTTCTGAAAAAGTTTGAATCAGTCTCTCTCTCGAGTTCGAAAGTGACGCACCTGGAAAAAATAGTTGGATAAAACGTGTTCATAGACTTAGTGTTAGTGTTTAGTTTATTAAGTTCTAAATGCATCTACCGAACAACCACAACTTGGCAAATATGACGGACGTGTACAACTCATTGCAAGAGACCCTCCAGGAATACCACGGGGAACTAGTTCAAACCGGAAGTCCCGCTATTTTGTGCAGTATTTTACCAACGCATTGGAGATCGAATAAAAGTTTACCGATGGCTTTTAAAGTGGTTGCGTTAGATGACGTTCCCGATGGTACAGTAGTTACTTTAAAAGCTGGAAACGACGAGAACTATTGTGCTGAATTGAGGAACTGTACCGCCGTCATGAAAAATCAAGTCGCCAAATTTAACGACCTGCGATTTGTGGGGAGGTCCGGAAGAGGAAAAAGTTTCACTCTAACCATCACTATCAGCAGTGCACCGTGTTACCAAATGGCAACTTACTCAAAAGCCATCAAAGTCACCGTAGACGGGCCGAGAGAACCGCGCACAAAGTCAAGTAAGTCAAAAATCGCCTAAGAATAAAAAATTTGTGACTTTGTAAACCAGTCAACAAGCCAATAATGGCCTTTTAACGTGTCTTAATGTTTTATAAACAACCGAAATAATACATAAACATATGCTCATGGGATAAACATATAAAATTTTTTATGTCTCTTAAGGTTTGTCGGCATATCAAATCCAGTCAACAAAACGCCGGTTTTATGTTTATCACGATTAAATTCAAACATTTGATTCAGTTTTATTGGTCATGTGTCTCGCATTTGGTAATTTACAAACAAAATAAAAGTTTTATTTTATTTATCAAACTACATTCGTAAACAAGGATTGTGTTACCATGCTATAGTTTATTTGATTCCTCGGACTTACAATGAATGTCTTTCCAGGTTACCAATACGGATATGGACTGTCTGGATTACCAGGAGGTTTCAATCCATTCTTACTCAATCCTGGATGGTTAGATGCAGCGTATATGTCTTATGCTTTCCCGGATTATCTCAGACACAGGACAAATCCCATGTCGCCTCAAGCCAATATTCACCCCTCACTAATTAAAGGTAAACTATGTTATTTCATTTGCAAAAATAGATCCAGAAATTTTCATTTAAATTACAAGTATATTTACAATTTTCAAACATTTTCTATAGTAAAAATTTCATTTCTTTTCAGGTTCTCAGATGCCACCAAATGTGCAACCCGCCCACGACTTCTACATCCAACCTCCATCGGCACCAGCAGCTCCATTTCACCCTGCGTCAAACTTCCTACCGAGTTCGATGGCTCCATTTCCACAGGATTTGGGGAAGATGACCAACTTCGAAATTAATTTAAGGCCCATGTTGCCAAACCCCATGGAACAGCTTAGTTTAAGGTTATCTCCTGTTTCCAACAGTCAAAGTATTAGTCCACAACTTTCCACCAGTGCCCAGGAAACGAGGATACATTCAACAGTCGATCAAAGTTCAGCATCGGAACAGTCTGATGATGAGGATATCGACGTGGTGAAATCCGCTTTCGTGCCCATAAAACCCGCAAGTGTTCTGTTGCAAGAAATCCAGCATCCTGATTCCACTGTTCAGGATAAAGAACCTATTTCGACTAAATATGAATTGAAAGCACCTAGTTCAAGATGTTTAAAGAGTCTGGCAGTGACACCTTCAAAATCGCCAAATACAAAAATTCACTCTCCTCCAGCGATAAGTACGACAAAGACGGTTTGGAGACCTTATTAGTTTTTTTTTTGGTTTATTTTTTTACCTCGTTCTGTTTGTTGCAATATTGTAAAGTATTATAGTTATAAATTTTTATTTATTTGTAAATATGTATATATGTATATTGTATAAACGATAATTTAAATGTGTTAGTGAATTGAAAGATTTTAAATGATGTACTGCAATTGTGATAGCAGATGGAACTAATAGATATTTAGGTATTTTTGTACAATCATTAATTAAATGATTTCATTGATATTAGAATAAATGAATTTTTATTAATACACCTTTTAACTTTTATTTTAAAATTTATACGTAACATTACTACAGATATATTAGTAGATATACTCATTAAATGAAATAAAGTAAAATAATAAAATATTAGGAATATAGAAAAACAAACAATAAATAATATAAAACTAAAAAAATGCCAGAACAGTGAAATTTATTGTTTTTCCGAAATGGTATTTTGATTTTTCTAATACATTGTTTGCTACATATTTCTGTAACAGTTGAATTCTTATTACAGCTTCATTAGAAATTTGTATACCCTAAGTTTATTTTATTTAGCATAATTTATTGATTACATTGTAAAATTATATTACAGTCAACAATAAATTTGCTAAAAATGTTTTGATATGTATACATTTTTATCAGGTATTGACAATATTGGGTGAAACTAACTACTCTGCAGACTAAAGCCTCGACCAGCGTTGAATTAGGTACACCCCCAATATACACATATAATCTTTGTTATTAGCATTTATAAATTTTATTGTGAAGATAATGAAGCTAATATAAATCAGGTTTTCTACAATTCCTATCAATTTGTTATATTACCTATCTATATAAT
The DNA here is from genome assembly GCA_025584915.1 of Monochamus saltuarius. Taxonomy (NCBI): domain Eukaryota; kingdom Metazoa; phylum Arthropoda; class Insecta; order Coleoptera; family Cerambycidae; genus Monochamus; species Monochamus saltuarius. The sequence continues at coordinate 21,619,271 of CM046727.1, read as the reverse complement.
AGTCTTGTTCGCGGTAGCGATTCCGAACTAGTTCAGGATTAATTTACGGATGTGCTCAAGCGCAGTTCCAATTTGATCGTCCGAAATGCAAACTGCGCTTGCGCTCATCCGTAAAGTAATCCTGAACTAGTTCGAATCTACCATGAACAAGGCTAATAACTTTTATAGTTTGATATTTAACTAAATTTAAAATCCATCCTAAAAATATAAAAATAGGTCAGATTAATCTATTGTGGTTGAATTTTCGAATTCCCACAGTTTCAAAAGAGAATAAGTACCGAATGTTATATAATGTTTTCATTAAATCAGGTTTGATTTTTTTGTAGTAAATTTAGCTATATTTATTCTAATTTTAAATAATTATTGAATACGTAGCTTTGTCTATGAAATTGTTCGTTAGCATATCTAGATATTTGGTACCAGGGAATATACTTATGACATAATTGATAGGCATTGTAGGAAAATTGATTTGTATTGACTTAAATATCTTTACAATACAGTAACAAATTTACTAAAATTGGTTTTCTACTTAACTAAAATAAATTTTACTTCGGTCAATTATTTATAAGTATATTAAAATAAAATTAATAGATATCGCCACGTATATTTTGGAAAGTTGTAGGTAGAAGCATTGGTCAGGTTTTCAATGTATCATTTTGACTTATATAAATTACTACGAACATGTTATGCTTGTGGTTTTACTAAATCCCTTATCACTGCTCGGTGGGTCATTGTAATCAATTATCTAAGTAGGTGTACATTTTTTTGTAAACTTGTTGAAATAGTTTATTCAAAAAATTAAATAATGTTTCTTACAGTGAAATAATCTCGACAATTCGTATTTTAACTACAACATAACTACAACTTACTATAAAAAATTAACGTAAAGTTAATTGCATTAGATACTGGGTAACAGAATAGACTGTTACCTGTAAATACATTAACCTTAAAGGAAAATGTAAATAATTATGTCCTGTAACACAAAAACTAAACGTCACTGTAGTGAAGGCACATAAGAATATTTCAGAGACTACTTCAACTTCAATTTTGAAAATTTGGGCTTTGGGAATATAAAATAATGTCATTCTTGTAGTCGCCATCTATTTGTTTATGTTTAATGAAATACTATATATTTTTGCATATTTTAACCCTTTCGATACTGTCGGGTGATATGTGTCCCAGTAAAAAATCGTGATTTAAATTACGCATTTATTGTTGACAAGCATGTGCAAACATTACTGTAGGGACATATATGTCCACACGAAATATTTCAATCACTGTTGGTTGAAAGCAGTACTACTTTTACATTGACTGCTGTCCCAATAGTAATTTATAGTTTGGCACTCGCTACCTCTCGCCAGAATTTATATATGAGGTTAGATATTTCAGTAAGTCCTAATATGTGAACAGGTGCACATGGTGCTTTTGTTATTTTGATAGCTTCTTATGTTTTTCAAGTGTAAAGAGAATTAATAACATGGCAAGGTAAGTTTTAGTTGATATATATGCAACAATGTAAAGTTGCACGTATTTGTTGTGACAAATTTTAATAGAATTAGTATATTTTCAAGCGGGACATATACTTCCCGCCCGTAAAATGAAACATAGATGTAGTTTATGTGTGCAAATGAATGTTATTGATGTAGTGACTGATAATGATATTGACTGTTATTGTTATGAGTAATTGATTAGCTATTTTATAATTATATTTATTTTAACAGTAATTTAAAGTTGAAAATATGTCATAATTGTTACTCTTATATTGTAAATAAACATTATTTTCATTGCATTTTTATATGTAATAGCTTAGCTGGTATATCACACTTTCACTCCTGGTGGGACACGTTCGTCCCAGTATCGCTTACTGTTGGGACACGTACGTCCCGGTTTATATTTTGATTTGGTATAAAATAAAATTAATACTAAGTTGTAATATGTTTTATTTCGTGTGCACATGCCTTTCTGGGACATATATATCCCATCAGTAAAATGGTAGCATGTTTTTCCAAAATAAAGTCATGTGAAAGCGAAAGGGTTAATTCTACGCATAATTTTAGGAGGACTTTTATCAAACTACCTTATATACTCGTATATCGCTAATGGTCTATTTAAATTCTATCAAAAACTTAGCTTTCGATAGCCTAATTCAAAATTTGCCTATTTTTTACATCGTTAAAATTGACATTTAAAAAAGAGATAGAAGGATTCCTGTCATTTGTTACAGATATTTATTTTTGATGAAGATTTGTGTTATTGACGGTTTTTCTGATAAGTATAGGTAATTAAACTGATCCAGTTTCTTGCGGGGATGGCTGTAAATAATATAGCATATTGGTTGTTTTGTTTTTAAGTTCAGTAACCATCAATAATAAATAAATTAAAAGAGATGAGTTTACAGAAGTGTAATATGGATAGACAGAGGGTAATTATACAACAGTTTTCGATTATATATACTGGGCGCTCCATTAGAAAAACCAAGTTTAGGCCGTTTGAAGTTAAGCAAATTCGACAATAAATTTTTACCACCCCGTGTAAAATTACAGTTTTTGAAATATCTATAACAAATGATAGACATATTCTATCTATAATATTAATACTTTAACTTGCACTACGAAAACAATAGTCAATTTTGAATTAGGCTATCAAAAAGTAACTTTTCTGATAGAATTTAAATATCTCGAAAACCATTACAGATAGATATAAGCCAGATTGATAAAAGTCGCCCTAAAATTACGCGTAGGTATAATCTATCGATCGTTTATAGTTGATTCCTGAAAATTTGGCTATCTAACCTAGACTGTTGCTTGCGGACGAAAATAATTTCAAAATAATTTCGAGATCACACTTTCGGTTATACCGGAAGCAATTAGCTCTCAAATTTATTATTTTATAAAAATGGAAGGAACAATGTTTATTCATTGTCTTTATAATATTTTTCTTAAATCATTTTTGCACCACTGACATTAAAACTGACTAATTTTAAACCTATTAAAGTTCAAGAGATTAATTTTGGAAGGCTGAAATATCTAGCAAGCACATAAAACTGTTTTGCAAACGGAACTTCCTACCTATACATATAATTTTGCGATTCGTAAATTTGAATCTATTTCAATCGGTAATATACCTACTTATCTATCTCTTCCATAAAATTGTTTCATTAATTCATAACCTAGATGCTGTATTTTATTTCCGCAAACATATTTTTTACTTACTCTAATTCAAATTCAATAATGAATGTTTAAATATAAATAAATAAGTTGAAACAAGGCGTTATATGCTTATTTGTAATTAATTAAAATAATTAAATTATTTGTGTCAAGCATACAATTCGACATTTACGAATTCGAACCGTTTAAAGATAGATTATCGTTTAAAAAAGTATTTAGTCGTTGCTGAAAGGCACAAGTGTTACTTACAGTACAGAGATCTCATATATTAGCAACTCAAATAGAGTAATAAATCAATACTAGTGTAAAATCTGAGATCGCACCCCATCTATATATACAGTAAGCCTCGCGTTCATATTCCAACAATAGAAGTGCAGATCCGAAAGGGCCTTGCACTGTGTAACAGCTGTGCAACGCTGGCTGATGGGTGGATTTTGATTCCATTGGCGTCGGCGAAGGAATAAATATTTCCTGACGAAATAACGAAAAATATCACAATTTCAGTTAATCTATTAAATGCACTACAGTATGTATTCATAAACATTAACCCTTTGAACGCGCATATGTTTAAAACACATTGGAAACCAAAAGTTGAAACAACGAAAAAATGTCACGCGAGAGAAAATTATTTTTAACGAGAAAAGAAACGTTTATTATGGAACACGTTTTATTAACGTTTTTAAAATCTTACAGGTCACGTTTTGCAAATACTTTAAAACGTTTTATAAACGTATTCTTCAACATTAATAATACAAATATATTAAGTTGCAATTCTGTTTTCAAATTAGGGTTCACATTCAGTAATGATTAGATATACGCATCGGATTTGGAAATACTTTGAGGACTAACCAGTAGTGAATTTACACTCGAAAAACCCATAGCAAGGATCAAGAGTCCGGGTGGTACCAGATATATAGTTACCGGTTTCGACCTTGTGTAAGTTGATAATGGTTGCTAAATTATAAATTACCGCACTAAAAATATGATTCTGCGTTGACAAAAAAAAGAACAAAAATAGCCGTAAGAATGATACACTATTTTCTTGTATAGGTCTTCAGACAGAACAGAAATGTATAGATTTTGCATGGTTAATTCTTTAATTAAGTTCATAACGTTTTTATATAATTCAAAATTTATTCCTATTTAATAAACAGAATTGGAGCTGTCTTTCTCTTAAGTCTAAGTTATACTTTTGTGTTCTTGACTGTCATGTAAAGGCACCATTTTCCGTCATTACCAAAAATCGATAAGTACGCGGTGTAGAACTAACTACATCTATCGGCCGTTCGCTACTCCATGCCGGACTGAAAATGTCACAGGCACGAAGCGTTCTACATGCAGTAGACACCATTGAAAGCTGTCGACCTTTATCGCGATCGGCGAGAAACGATATTTTGCAAACACGGAATTCCAGGAAACAACTACTCTGCGGGCTAATGCCCCGACCAGCATTGAATTACACCTGGAAAACCTATAGCAACAGCTAGAGTCATTCGTCAGACGCCCACCAGACATATACCGGTTTCGAGCTTATTAGCTCTCATCAGTATGCCATATGTGAGGTATCCGACGAATAATCCTAGCTGCTTTCGTCTGTCTAACCCGACAGAAGGGACCATGAGTACGCGGTGTAGAACTAACTACATCTATCGGCCGTTCGCTACTCCATGCCGGACTGAAAATGTCACAGGCACGAAGCGTTCTACATGCAGTAGACACCATTGAAAGCTGTCAACCTCTATTGCGATCGGCGAGAAACGATATTTTGCAAACACGGAATTCCAGGAAACAACTACTCTGCGGGCTAATGCCCCGACCAGCATTGAATTACACCTGGAAACCCTATAGCAACAGCTAGAGTCATTGGAAAAATCGATAAGTCGATAATGAAAATAATGTAAACAATGATGAGGCAGTAATAAGACAAACACTGGTTTTTGTTGGTTTTACTCAAAATGAGGCACCCGGAACGCCAAATTTTTAAACGTTGCCCATGCAATGCACATATCAATCATACTGGCCCATTCTTAGAGTGATTGATGTAAATCATTACAAATAAATCGTTCCGATTATCTTCTTCAAGGTCAGATGATGTAAATGCAAACAATGATGAACTAGTAATGAGACAAATATTGAAACACTGTTTTTTTTTGCTGTTTATGCTCAAAGCCAGGAACCTACAGAGCCAATTTTTGACCTTTGCTCATGTAATATACACAATACATCATACTGGTCGATTGTCAGAGTGAATGACGCGAATCATTACAGATTAACTCGTTCAGATTATCGTCTTTAAAGTCATATGAGATTTTAAAATTTATTATTTTCACAATACTGTGCACCTCCCCATTATGAAACACTTGTCCGTGCTTATTTAGATGAGCTGTTCCCAAATCGTTGGATAGGGAGAAGGGGGCCGATTGACTGGCCAGCCAGATCGCCTGATTTGACACCGTAGATTATTTCTTGTGGGGATACTTGAAAAGCAAAGTATTCGTTACTAGACCTGTTAATTTAGAAGATTTAAAAGCAAGAATTCGTCACGAGATAAATCGTATACCTCCCGAAGTTAATGATAATGTCGATTTTTTACATAATCATTATCATTTTCAGTATTGTGAAAATTAATTTTTTATAATCTACAAACATTATTTTCTTGAAATTTTTATTATGTATCACCATAATTTTTCATGATGTATGTATGTAGAATGACACACTCTTTCAAATGGTATGGTCAAAATTGCTATTTAAAATAATTGTCAATGACGTCATATCTCGAACAACGATGACGTCATAAATGTGGGTCGTATGTCAAAAAGTGCCTTTTTTAAAAACAAAATCGTTGTGCCAGGGGATTTTTTTGAAAACTTTTCAATTTCAAAAATAATGAATTTATTCGTTGCTTTTTGAAAGCACTGTATATAACGGCTATACTATATCAGTACATACCTAATACAGGTAATAATGAACTTCATAAAAGATTAAAAGAATAATATATACATAATGCATGAGAGAGTGTTTCTATTGATGTTCATTATTAGTCAACGTTTTTAAACTTTTTTTGTGTTATATTAAAAAAGTTAAAAGTAGTAGCAAAAATTGTTCAGGCTCTCCAAACTGTAGGTATTTTGCATTTTATTTTGTACTTTTTGTAAGTAATATGAAAGTTTAAAGACAAGTTGATCATTGAACCAATCTAAGTGCATATAGTAACAGCAAAAAAATCATTTAGTAGTAACTATAAAGCAACTTATTTGAAATAACAAACAATGTTTATTAGTATTGCTATAGGACTACTCATCGTAGATGAAAACCTAGTAACCTCAATATAAATGTGCTAGGGTGAGAAATTAGAAAAGCTACTGTAATAAGAAGGTAGGACTGCAGTAATAACTAAAAAAACTTTCTTTAGTAAAATTGTTTTTATTATAACGTTTTCAAACGTTTTCCTCAGTGAAGATATACCGGAAATGCTTGTTTTTTTCTGTCGACTGACTCTCATTATATTTTGACAATTCTGTCCAACAAGTTATTTTTCTTTGTATAATATTAGAGAAGCATAATATATTTAATATTTAAATATTAAAGATATTTTAAACAATATAATTTCTGCCAGAATAGGTTACAGTTACACATTTTCAATGATTTAAAAAGAAAATAATTATTCAAAAAATAATATGTTTCCGTATTATTTAAATATTCGGTTATCTTTATTCATATTAATAACCTTGTTAAAAGCCAACTTAATTTATCATATCAAAAATATAAACTTTCCGACATTTAAGTATTCCGTCTTCCGCATAACTCTGTAATTCCACTTTCACCAAAAATTCATAAAATACAAAAATTATTTTTATAAATATAATCCCATTTATTTTTCCAACTATTCGCCCACGTACAAGACATTCGTGTGCCAAGCGGTTAAAATACAGATACCATAATATGGGACGTTTCACAGCCAAAGCAATATAATAAAGATGATTTATATACAGTTTTCCTAATTTTCTGAGGATGACATTTATATATTTGACAGCAACTTAAATTTATTTCTGTTTTTAGCATTTACAAATATGATAGGGTAATTATTTCTCAACACACTAAATGGATACATCAATAAATCATACAGATATTTTTTATGTGAATGTTCTTTAAAGTAGCAATGTTAGCCTTATCTTAATATAACAATTAAATAGTTATTTATGGATCAAGTACAAAAAGTAAGTGTTTATTGCACGCGACGTGAAATTGTTCAACGAGGCCGTCAGGCCGAGTAGGACAACCCGTCGAGTGCAATAAGCAGTTTTTGTACGAGTTGCATACAATATTTTTTCTACGTTCATGCAAAAACCAAAAAATGTTATTTAGATGACACTAAGTCTAGGAAAATGTGACATTGATTTGAACGTTTATGTTTGTCATGATGACAAAGCGCTATTGTAGAGTGACAGATGAATGCAATAAATGTTTTATTGCACTAGTGCAGTAAAGAACCACTTTTTCCACTAAATATAGTTCAATAAAGTTTTGTTTTTTGCATGAACGTAGAAAAATTAAATTACTTACGTAACTCATAAATTAATAACTATCATTTCATTAAATTTCTTCTTCAGATTTCAATCGCCAATTACAGAATTTCAATAATACACCTAGGTTATTGTTAAAAATTAATATTATATTATCAAGGACTATGATCTATCTATCGATAGTAATATATTTTCTGTTTCAGCGTATTTTGTTAAGAAACAAATGGTATGTTTGGCAAAATAAGTTAATGACGTAGCAACTATACCAAAAAATGATCAATCATTGATAACTGCTGTTGAAACCTCCAAGCCAAGCTAAATTCAAAAATTATATCTTAAATCAACAAGTGCAATGGATAATGATGAATCAAACTATTTTATATTCAATTTCAGGCTGTCCAATGAAGAAAAATATGTTTAAAACTCATGCAGTAAGTACCTACCAAAATTATTCAACGATGTAGCAAACCTAACTTGTAGTTGAAGTTGACACATGAGCATATTTCATTTACATTTGAATGGAAAGGGATTCTGTATCTAAATAGTCTTTTATCTAACACCCCAGAAGAGATATTTTTTCTAAATGTCATATCAAAGCATCATACTTAATATAACAAATATATATTAACCTTAATTGCTGACCAATGACCAAGTTTGTATTACAAGATATAAACTACACAGACGTATCTAAAAAAAAATATTGTTTTGTCGTACCACAGTCAGCAAATTATATATCAGCAGGCGCTGATTTTTTACATGCCATGTTTGTCTAAATGATCTTGCTTTGACGTCGGGAGTTTCTGGTTAGGTGATGTTCCACTGTTTCTTGACCACTCTGTGTGTTGATAACTCCATTTACTGAGCAACTAGCCCAACATTTTCAATTCTTAGACAGGACCACTGTTTAGAATGTGTACAGCATCTCAATAACCTCTGTGTGGAGTACTGAAATACTCTGCTACTCTGAAGTTAAATGCCTATTTGTCTTGAAGTCCTAGAAAGAATTCTAATATCACAAATAATGTATTTCTTTTTAACACATAGATAACCTTTTATCGACATGTCAACATGATTTTATCCCAGGCGTATTTACTATCAATCTATGGTTATGTTTAAAGAAATTGTTTCTTACTTTTGATCTCGGAGAATCTGTAGAAGTTCTTTTCTTAGATGTTTCTAAAGCCTTCGACAAAGTCCCTAGGTATCTTCTTCTTTTAAAAGTTGGCCATATAGGAATTCAGTTTCAGCTGAAGTCATTTGCAACAATTTGCGCAGTAACATTCTCTGTTCATGTTGGATCAGATCATTACTCTTTGTATCAAGTACTCTCAGGTGTTCCGCAAGCCTCTGTTCTTGACGACACAGAAACATATGGAACAGCATAACACCAGTCAAGAACAGCACAACACCATTCAAAGTAATCTGACAGTGATTGGTGGCTGGTGTAAAATCTGATTAATTCTACTAAACTCGAATAAATGCACTGTACACATGCATGCATGCACATAAGCAATAAAAAGCCCCATCACTATTACACCATAGGTGGATTTCGAGTTAAAGCAGTACTGGAACAGAATGACTTGTATGTAACAGTAACAGTTAGCTCTTTTCTGGTCCACTCATATTTTCAAAATCACAAAAAGATCACAGATCCTGCATATTTAAAACATTTCAAAGTTCTAGCTCCAGATTGTTTTGCGTTTTATTTAAATCCAACGTAACCACTCCTTGTTTTGATTAGGGACATCACTACTTTCTGAACTCACAATTAGAGGCGGTATGATTTTTACTTACAAGGTGTTACACGATTTTTATAATTAAAGCATTGGTGAATTGCTGACAAAGACGACTGCTTACCCAACCATTTGGAAGTACATAAGGAAAACTTCAACATTTCCATAAGACAGAGCTTTTATTCAAACAGAATGTTTAACCAATGGAATTAATCGCCGAATGATGTTGTAACTTCTGGGAGTGTTAACTGTTTTAAACAAAACTATGACACATTTTTTAAGTTTCAATTATTTTTTAATGTTTGTTTTAAACAAAATAGAGTGTAACATCTAAACAACGTATCGTTTCAGTTTCTATGACGATACGAATGTCACTGTTTTAAGAAATACAGGGTGTTTAAGGTTTAAATTTTATACTGAAATTTCTCAATAATTGAGAAAGTTGTCATAGCATGATTCTGAAAATTGGTAGTGTTGGGTTTTTTCGTGTGAGAATTACGAATTTGAAGTTTATCTTGATGTTGTTCCTAGAGGGCGCTAATTTCACCGTATTATTTAGGTAAATCAATATATATTTTTTATCTGTTGAGATATGCTTAAAATAGACAAAAATCTAAAAGAACGTTCAATTTTACATAAAAAATGTACTCTTGTTTAGGACGCCTAACTTTATTCGGTTTCTGAGTTATTTGCATTTAAATGTTTCAATGTATTTTGCGGTGATTTTCTTTCAGGCGCTGATGTTGTTATTTATTTCCTTAGTAGGCTTGTGTCAAATTTTGATGATAATAAAATATTAGCGTATTTTGCAAGCGTGTGATTAATTATTAGTGCATTTATTGAGAAATTTCAGAATAAAATTTAAACCTTGAGTATTTCTTAAATCAGTGACATTCGTTTAAGACATGATGAGCTGAAATATAATATTTTAGTGTCTAGTATCTTCTGCTTAATGTTGACCCATTATTTCTGGCTCACCCTGTAAATTAAAACTTTCCTGTAATTTATTATGTAAAAAGAGCATAACAAAACATGGAAATTTTCACCCATTTTTATCAGTGTGAGGTTAGTATTTTTACTCATTTTTTTGTAACACTACCACTCTTTTGTACTAATAGAAAAAAACCTAATATGCTTCTACAATTTGCACCTCAAATATCAATCCCTTGACCCCACGGAAGCAGTCGCGGGGCGCCCCTGTTCGCTCCCGTCGTGATTCCCTATGAGTTTATAGAGAATGACTCTATTTAGGGCCTCTCGAGTCCTGAATCCGCCGTTTGCCGTGTTATGATTAATGTAGGCCCGTCACCCAGTGTGTTTATGCCATCCAGCCCTTTTATACCAGCACGCATCGGTGCACACGTATCAAAACTTTGCTGGCGGGAGCCCATGGAGTGATACGCAACAGCACGAGGTGCTAAATCAAACAGAAGGAGCTCAGAAGGGCCTCAACGGCCGCTCGTTCGGTTTGTTGTTGGTTAAGAGGTGTGAACTCAATATAATTGGCTAGCGAGGATTTTTTTGTATTACTTTTATTTCCGCCGAAGAGGCTATTCTTTCGAGAAGCTTGCTAAAAGTAATGTGCAACGAAATGGCACTTACACACAAAAGAAGTTGTATATATCGTATACTCATTCCAATAAAAGCAATATTTTTCATTTTTTCATTTATTTCATTTTATTTTAATATACAAGTATTCAACAAGTTAACCCATTTAAATAAATAAATAAAAATAAACGGAAATTTAATTATCCTACACAAACAAGCCGAATATCTTTACATCGAATGTAGAAATTATCGCTGAATTGACAAATCGAAAAACTGTTTCCAATAATATACGTAATAATATAAAGGTACTATACAGGGTGACTAAACAAATGTTTAAATATTCATGAGGGCTCTTACAAATACAATTGAAGGGCTCGGTGCAAAAGCCAGTCAATTCCACTTTTTCCTCAAAATTAGATATTTTATGTATCATATGCAACAAATTATTGCGCATCTTTTGGTGCAAGAATCAGCCAAGTCCGACGAATATTAAGAAAGATGGTGGAGTTGACTGGACAAGCACTTGGTGCAAGAATCAGTCAACTCCGGGGGATGGCCGTTTCTTGCACCAAAAAATGAGAACACTGTTTAACAAAAACTTCACGTCGCAGTATCTATTGCGCGGGAGCTTACAGCGTGGTGGTTTAGTTTACATTTTACACAGCAACAGTGCGCAGTGTGTCCTACGGCTGTGTAAACGAATACAGTACTTTCGAAAAGTAACGAATAAATTCATTATTTTTTAAATTGAGAAGTTTTCGAAAAAGTCCCCTGTTACGTCGATTTTGTTTTTAAAAATGACACTGACATACGACGTCATTGTGACGTCATTGTTGTTCGAGATAAGACGTCATCGACAATTTTTTTTAAATAGCAACCCCCAATTTTGACCATGCCATTTAAAAGAGCGTGTCATTCTACATACATATATCAGGAAAAATTATGGTGTTACATAACAAAAATTTCAAGAAAATAATGTTTGAAGATTTTAAAATTTAATTTTCAGAATGAAGTTGAAATCGAAAATTTTTAGGTTATTTATAATGTTTCATTGTTGTAATATGTTTTCTTTTGTATTATTTTTTTGCAATATTTTTTGTTTATCTCTTACATTCAATAAAGGTCAATTCACACATGCGGTACTGTGCGCCGACTATGTCGTAACCGTGCACCGACTGTGTTGTGTTGTGCATATTCACACCAATCATGTTATTACGTGCCACAGTTGGTTAGTTTGTATCATGGATCCAAGACGTGGTTATAGGAAGAGGTGAAAAAAAGAAAGAGGAAGATTGGAATTAACCGTTTATGGAGAGCTAGGGAGGAAGAAGGATAATTTCACACAGCATTTGCTCGACTCAAAGATGATCCAGAACAATTTGTTTGATACTTTCGCATGACTTTCTTGAAATTTGACAATCTGCTGAAACTTTATTAAAAATTCTTCATTAACAGGCATTTTTGGCCTACTCGTCACATCGATGAATTTACACTAACCGGGATGAGGAATACCAGCGGCAAAATCGCGACACCCGAAAATTAACGAGCGCTGGCCGAAACATGACGACCGCCCTCTGGTCGCCTTCCTTCGTCTCGCCGTCGCCTTCTCACTAGAGCGGTTATGCACGTACCGTGCTCCTACCGTGTCGGACCGTAACCTTGAGAAATCGCTTTCAGAGCGGTCGGAAGCAACACAGTCAGAACACAGTCTGTGCCTAGACCTACATGTGTGAATTAAACAGTGCAATTCAATACATTTTCAATGGAAACTTCAGGTGATAGATTTAGTTCAAATCGACACAGTCGGTGCACAGTGGGTGCCCAGTACCGTATGTGTGAATTTACCTTAAATGTTTGAAACACTGTTTGATTTATTTGTTTATTTTTCACAGGTTAGGTACAAGAAACAGTCAACTTCAAAAGGTGTTCATTTTTTTTAACATGTGTTTAAGAAAATGTCAGCATCTTTTATAATAAATCATTGCTCAGTGCATATACTTAATTGACATATATTCTTTGACACCAAAACTCAGACAATTTACATTTTTAGAATGTTTTATTGATTTGCCACAAATTATGAAAAATGAAGTTGACTGGTTTTTGCACCGAGCCCTTCAATTATTTAAAAATAAAATCAAAAAGGGCAGTTAAAAATGATTTAAAAATACACTTCCGTACGGCACTGGAAACTGGTCTACTATAAAACCCTATAATTCATATAATCGGCACCGGACCAAAAATTGAAAAAAGTCCCAAGAAAATAAATAAATTACATTTTGCAACACCTATTTTAGTGCAGCAAATCACCTGCTTTTGCCGCTATTATTATTAATTATTATTAAAATTAATTTATGGTTTTAATTAGTAACATAGTTTGACATACCTGATGTTTCAACAAAATTTTGGGCCCGTCTTACCCAGTTCCTACAAACTAACAAATGTTTCTGCTTCTTGTTCGTTTTGAACTTTTAAGTTATTGGCAGCAGCTATGATACGTTTGCGTAAATTATCAATAGAGTTCTTTTCGGTGTAATATACTTAATTTCTTAAATATCCCCACAAAAAAGTCCAAATGATTTAAAGTCAGGAGATCGTGGCGGCCATGGTACAAGTCCTCCGCGTCCAATCCCCTGGTATTAATGTTTGGACACGCTGTACATGATATGGATATAATTGAGCCTCTTGTATGATACGCCACACTGCTGCAATATGCCGTGGACGCCCTGGAGCTACATCTCTTCTACGATTTGGTTGCAAATTTCCCGCGTCAAGCATGTGTTTGCACTACACTTGCACTCACTGCACACCGTTATAATAATAATAATAATAATAATAATAATCTTTATTAATCCAACAGGCTAACGCCCATATAAAGGATATAAATTACAATATTAAAAACTGTTCTTAGTACAACTATATAAAACATATAAAAACAATGATTAGAATTGAGTAAATAGATAAAAATAATAAAAATAAAACTAAAACATAATTAATCAAAAGTAATAAAAATAGAGTAATAAAAATATTAATACATATAAAAATGCCAAATAAGAATAAAGTCACCTATATGACAAAATTATAATACCATCTTTAAAGTATTCCTAAGCATATTTTCTGTGCAATTAAAAATATCAATACAATATTGTACATGATTGTAATGCCTACACATCGAAATAAGTGGTGAAGAAAGATGTTGATTTGTAATTGACCTGTTGTAAGCAAATGTGACGTTATTTCTCACAGAATACCGAGGTATATGAAATGAAACCATTGACAAGAATCTTATATCATCTATAGCATTATTAAGAATTTTATGTAAATAAATTATTTGATGCATGATCCAACGCTTTTGAAGACTATCAATATTTGTGGTGTGTAACAAATCAGAGTAAGATTTATCTCTCTTGGGGTATCTAAACAGTTTAAAAATTAAAAACCTACAAAATTTGCGCTGAATTGTCTCAAAAGACTGAACATGTACGTTATAAAAAGGTACCCACACCATAATAATAATAATAATAATAATAATAATAAACTTTATTTATTGACACTTGTTAAAATAATAATAAAAAATGAAAGACTAACAAGTTGTAAATAAAGTGAGTTACACCACTGAAGTACAATTAGTACTTGTACGTGCTTAAACAACAGTTGAGTAGCCACTGCGTTATATACCAATTAATAAATAACAATAACAATAATAATAATATACCTAAACTAAATATGAAATATAAATACAGATATCAAGACAATTGCAACATATAATTTTACCTATGTATAGAAAAATATAAAAATTTACTAAATAAATTATACATTATTATACCAAAAATTAAAAAAAAAAATAGAATAATTGTGAAAAGCTTCGGTAAGTATTATCCTATATATATGCACTTATACACATACATATATGCAGATATGCAAACACATATGTATACACACTTATACAGGTTTGTAATTAGACACATTAAAATAATGATTAACGATCGATAGAAAGTTCTGCATAATAAATATTTATTTTTTTTTCATATTAATTTAATTTTCAAATTTTTAAATCAATCATGTCTGTCCAGAATTTTCTTCCTGTCTGCATAATATAATTTATTGACAAGAACTTGAACTTGTTTTTATTAAAAATAGTTTTGATTTCCCGAGGTAAACTATTGAAAATCTTTGGACCAATGAAAAGGAAACAACGTTGACCGACGGTTTTTTGCATGTAAGGTATATTTATATTATTAACGTTTCTGGTTAAATGTTGTATAGATTTTGCAGCTGTCTTTTTATTTTCAGTGAACTGATGTAACAATACAACAAGACAATAAAGTTGACGAATATCCATAGTATTAGCTGTTTGATATAGTAAATTAGTTGGGTACATGATATCTTTGTTATATAAAATTTTTAATATTCTGTGTTGCACACTATGTAATTTTTTTAGATGGACGTCCAATAAACCACCCCAGCCTATAATACCATATCTTAAATGAGATTCTACAAAAGACTTATAAATTACTTTAAGCTGATCTCTGTTTAATATATATCTTAAGTTTTTTAGCAAGGGTATTATTCTTCTTAATTTACTTAATAATTTTTGTGTATGCACGTCCACCGAAGATGTTGATTTATATGTATACCCAAGTATTTTATTGATTTTGCACAAGATATATTAAAATGTTGTTTGTTGAGTGTAATATTCAATGCGTTATATTTTGGTAATTGAGGAACATATGATGTAAATGGAATAAATAATGTTTTATCAAAGTTTATAGATAGTAATCTATAATCAAGCCACTTCTTTATTTTACAAAAATCAATTTCTGCATTATTTTTTAAATTATCCCAGTTGTCAGATTCATAGTAAATAACGGTATCATCAGCAAAACTTATCACTTGTCCTTTGATATGTAATGGAAATAAGTTATTGATATACAGAATAAATAATAATGGACCCAAAATTGTACCTTGCGGTACTCCATATTCAACCTTTCTAAAAGAACTCTTAACACTACCAACAGTAACACATTGAATTCTATCTGAAAGATAGCTTTTAATAAGTTTCAATGGCAAATCCTGATCCCCACTTTATACAAGCAATCAACCAACATCGGATGACTAACTGTATCGAAAGCTTTTGCCAAATCTATAAATATCCCTAGTGATGGCTTTCCTTTGTCTAAAGAGCTATAAATAAGTTTAGTAAGGGATGCAATAGCATCCGAAGTGGATTTATTCGTTTGAAAACCATATTGAGAGTCAGAAATTATGTTAAATCTATTTAAAAATCTATCAAGCCTTATTTTTAATAACTTCTCAAATATCTTACTAATACTAGAAATTAGCGATATTGGCCTATAATTATTTGGGTCTGTTTTGTCACCTTTTTTCAATATAGGTATCACCACAGAAACTTTAAAAGCTGATGGGCATATTCCATCTTCAAAACATTTATTCATTAAAAATGTTAATGGGTCTGTTATATAATCAGCAATTTGTTTTAAAGTCTCTGCCTTAATTCCATCTATTCCTACTGATTTTTTATTTTTAAATGTAAAATTATCGTTTTAATCTCATTTCTATCAGTGGGATGTAAGTAAAATGAGGACTCATTAAAATCACATTTTTCCCTATAATTCAAATCTTTATTAATATTATTTGCCATTCGACTGCCCATAGTGGAAAAAGTTTCATTAAAAAGATCACATACTTCATCTGCATTTTCTATAAGTACCTGTTTATTTATGTCAAAAAGTTTATTTATATGATTACCTGTATTACTAATTTTATTAGCCTTATTACACACTTCATTTACTGTTTTCCACAACACTTTAATATCATTATTATCCTTTTCAATTTTGCTTCTATAGTAATCAGCTTTCGCTTTCTTTATTAATTTATTCAAATTATTTCTGTACAATTTATATTCATTTTCTAATATTGAATTTTGATTATTTTTTTTTAAATTATTATACATCTTGTTTTTTAATTTAATAGACCGAAGAAGACCTTTGTTATCCAGGGTTTACGAGTATTACATTTTCTTTTTATAATTACCTTGGTGCACTTTGTTATTGCTTCCATTAAAATTCCCAAGAATATGTTAGTTGCGGACTCAATATCGTCAGTATTATACATTTGTTCCCAGGATATTACCTTTAATTCGTCTTTTAATTGTACATAGTTAATGTATTTAATACCTTGGTTCTTGTCTGGTAAAGGACTACTTTCTTGAGTTACTATTTGCAGTAGTACCGGAAAATGATCAGTATTGTCATCATTCAATATTATTGGCAAAGAAGTGTCTTCAATATAGTTATTATATTTTATAAAGATATGATCTAAACAAGTATTACTGACTGGTCTAGTAGCGCCTGTTATAAGGGCAAATAAATTATGTTCTGACATGATATTTAAGTACTCTTGCGTAATAGTATTATCCGTTAAAAGATCAATGTTTATGTCCCCTAACACCAAATTTATTCTAGAAGAGAAAGGCCTAATCTGTAAGTAATATTCAAGATCTAAAAGAAATTCATCGTTTTTATAACAGGAGACTTATACATACACAACAAATTATTGTAAAAATTTAATTTTGCTCTTATAACTTTCATCGGTCCAATATTGTCAATATTAACTTCCACACTTATGTTATCTTTTATATACATCAAGACTCCATCATTTTGATTATAAGTTCCTTCATTATATATAATGTCATAACCTGTTAATTTATACATCTGAATATTTTCCAATAACCAAGTTTCACTCAAAACTATACAATCAAATTCAGTGGTGAGTTGATGCAAAAATACCTCTAATTCTTCGAAATGTTTACGTAGACTTCTAATATTAAAGTGAATTATTTTGAAATTTTCAAATTTGGAATTTATATTTAGTACTTCATTCAATTCATCAATATTTTGTACAAATTCGTTTGAAATTTCCTTTATCTCAAATTCTCTTACAAATTGATCCATAGTAATACACATAAAAAAAATGCTTAAAATCAAAAAAAACTATTTCATAAGATTAGAATAAGAACAATGCATATACAAATAAAAAATAAAAATACACTACTATACAATAATAACAAAAATTAAACACAAGATGTTATTGAATAATAACGTAAAATTTTACCATTTATTTCTTCACTCTGTTTGAACGTTTTACAGCAGTTACACAGGCATATGTTTTCTTCTTCCTCTTCTTGCTGCAAGGGATGCTTAAGGATCTGTTTCCATGTTGCTCTGTATTTTTGGCATCTGGCGAACTGTTTTTAGATGATCCTGGTGATGATGCTGTATTATCCAATAACTGCTCCTCTTCTTTTCTTCAACATTTACATGTCCTACTTCATCCTTTTCTACTAAATCTTCAAAATCAATTTTTGCCGTTTACTATAAGAACGTTGTTTTTGATAAATTCTTCCTTCTTATTCTCTCTTGCTCTCTTTAGATGATAACGTAGAATTTTCTGTTTTGGTAGTCTTCCTTAGTGTAATCATTAGTTATGTAAATTCCTGTACCTTTGAGTTCTTTCGAATTTAGTAGAATTTCCTTTTACCATGCAAGCATACTCCATCTTACTACGAACATAAGCATTGTATAAGGTTTTTATTGTTGCGATATCATGGAAATCTCTGGAATTTCTGATTACAAATCCCAACATTTTCAACGCATTTTTGCATACCACATCAAAATGTTGCCGAAACGATAATTTAGGGTCAAACGTCACTCCAAGGTCTTTAATGAAACTAACTCTTGGAATCTTAATACCGTTTATACTATAATCGAACGAAAATGATGTTAATTTTCTAGTGTATGTCATAAGTTTACATTTACTAACATTTATATTCAGCATATTATTAAGACACCACTCATGAATTATATCAAGATCATTTTGAAGTAAAATGCAATCGGTTTAATTTTGTACTACATTAAAGATTTTTAAGTCATCTGCATAAAGCAGTTTAGAACACTTAAGGTTTCCGACGATATCATTAAAAAATAATAAGAAGCGCAACACCACTTTTTATACAACTTTGACTTATGTCTCATAATCTCAACATATTGGAACCGATTCAATAAGTAAGATTTAAATAAATTAATAAGATGTAACGCTAACCCATAAGATTCAAGTTTGCTAATTAAAATACCATGATTAATTTGATCAAACGCCTTTGATATGTCAGTATATATTACATCAACTTGCTGCCTTTCATTCAAGGCGTCTGACACAAATTGTGTAAAATTACAAAGATTAGTATTTATAGACCGGCCTTTCATAAATCCATGTTGCTCCGGCGCAATGCAATGACTGACATGATGGCTTAAATAGTGACATAGAATTGATTCAAATAACTTGGCAAAATTACATATAATTGCAATGGGACGATAATTTACAATTTGGTTCTTACTGTCAGCCACCGTTGTAAAAGTAACTGCATTTGGCACATGTGTATCAGGAATTCGCTCTGCTAAAACATTTTCACCATAAATTAAAACGATATCCATCAACTGCGAGTTGCTATACGTAAACCATTTTTGATATTTGAAAAACTAATGTCAATACTTGCATCACAAAAAAGTTAATATGATAAGTAATTGGATATTATTTCAAATCGCCTGGTTAGAGACTACAGTAGTTCAGCGATGTAAAGGTTGAAACTACTAGAACTTATTTTTCTCGGAGACTATAAGGATTTAAATTTTTTACGATACTGACTCTATTTTTCATAACGCATCTATTTTCAATTTTTTTTTTTAGATAAGTTCTGGATCACCCTGTATATGAACATCCTGACACTGTAGCGTCATTACTTAATGAGTATTTGGTAGAAGCACCTTTAATCATTATAAAAAATCTAACACCACCAAAATCTCATACATCAACATATAATCTTAATAATAATATAAAAAATATGACTCACTCCTCATTTTTAAAACCATTTACTAGCCAAGAAATGTTAAATCTGACATCTAAAAGACTTAAGTCCAAAAGGTCATCTGGTCTGGATGGTATACCAAGTTTTATAATAAAACAATTAATAAGAGCTATTGTAGAGCCACTGAACATATCATCATTTTATCATATGATATATGCATAGTACTCATTTAAAAAAAAAAACAGAACCCACAATTGTCGGAAAATTATAGACTAGTTACTATACCTTTCCTCAAAAAAAAATTAGTATTGTTTTTTGGATAGATTACTCAATTTTTAAGAAAAATCAAATCAAAAATCAACATGGATTTCAGAGTGATATGTTAACAATTTCAGCTGTACACTCTTTTCTCAATAGAATTTTAGGCTATATTGATGCGGGAGAGTGCCCCGTGGAAATATTTTGTGATCTCAGTAGAGATCGCAAGTTATTGGTGTGTGAATTATCCCATTATGGTATTAGAGGAATGTCCTTAAATTGGGTAGCCTCATTTCGTGAAGGTAGAAAGCAGTATGTAAATTTAAAGCATTCTGAGTAGCATATAGTGAAATGTGAAACATCAAAATGTTTAGTTGTAATTATAGGAGTTCCTCAAGGATCCGTTTAAGACCCCATTCTATTTCTTTTATATATAAATAATATTGAGCACATAACATCTTCTGTTGATAATTATTTCAGCCAACATCAGTTCTATATGAATCCTACGAAGACTCAAGTAATACGATTTCACAATAGGCAAAGGAAATGTGACAATTTGAATATCAATCGTAGCAACACTAAATTTAAATGCGAGGAACAAATATTTAATATGTTGCCGCAAAGTCACAGTACTACGGAAGCAATGTTTAAAAGAGGTTATACAACTTTCTAAATGAAAAACGTTTTTATTCTTTAGATTAATATTTTAGTTTTTAATTAGACCTAAGTTAACTTGACTATTCCTATACAATAGGTACTATTGTCATAAAGGAGAAATGAATAAATAAATAAATATAATCCCTTCCAACGTTGATTCACAAAAGTTGGTATAACAAAAATCGTATCTATGACAATCATCAACTAAATAATACTTATATTTAAAAAGTTAATATTCCTTTCTCTCATAAATAAATTACACGATGCCAGATAATTCTGTAATGGTGACAATGCCGATGATGATCTTAAATAAACATCCGCCTTGTTTTAACTAATGTCAGGTACATTTATAGAAATAGCGTTTAGCAATTCAGATATATCAATAATTGATTTAAATAAATAGAATTTGTGCATTTCCCCTTTGTTTATACAGAGGCTGGGCACTGAACTCATGATATGACACAGATATGACATAACTGGATGAATAGGGAATATTTTGTTTCTTAAAATATATACTTCTTAAATCGTTTTTGGACCTTTTTTGATAATTTCCGAATAATTGACAGCAGTAGGGGCTCATATTACCGACGCATGTTATAATTTGGATCAAACCAGAACATTAAATAACTGTATACATATTATACTTTTAAGGTCCTTAATTTCTAGTGATCGTATAATATTTCGAGTAAATGTTACAGATTTACTTTTATCTTCATTCATTACTAAACAGTTATTACACAGAATTTATTTATCTGATACAGGCCCTCTTGTAATGTCAACAGTCTTGATAACTATATACAGATATATAAAATTTCACATCATCTGCATGTAACAGAATATTTTATGCCACGAACTATGCAATTTATAAATGTTATGAATAAGAGAGATCCTATTATTGAACCCTGAGGCACTCCTGAAGTTGCTTCTTGATTGTTATATTTTACAAATTGGGTTCTGTTATGCAAATAAATATGACTCCAAGAGCTTAATGAGATCTTCATTATATGAAAAATATATTAGTTTATAGGATAACACAGTGTGATCCATGAAAGCTTAGACAGATCCGTATATATGACGTCAACTTGACCTTACTTAGATGTTTCATTTGCAATAAAATCAGTAAATGAAATCATCAAAAATAGTGAGATTAGTCACTGCAGATTTTTGTTTCAGAAAGCCATGTTGCCGCTTCGGGAGTACTGAATCAATATGGTCATAAATTCTAGTATGTAACAAATATTTTAGAAACTGCTGACAATACAGAAATTAACCTAGAGTTTCTTATCAGTTCTCCAGACAGTCAATGTAAACATATTCACAGGGTATTCTAAAAGCTCTATGACAAATTTTGGCAGATATTAACAGGGCTTCAAGTACCACCGAAGAACAAGAAAACGTGAGGAATATGCTAACGATATTGTTAATTATTCAATAAATGAACGCGCTTTTTCATAATAAAATGACTCATCATATTTTTGCAAACATTAACATTGATAAGTACAAGTGCCTAAATAAAATATTACAACCGCATTGAATAACACGCGTAAAATAGAAACCAAAAATTAAATAATATGAAAGTTGGGAAAAATAGTCAAAGAATTAAAACATTTCAGGGGGCAAGTTTAAATAGCGAATCTGTACCTAAACTCGCTGGGACGACAAAGTTAGCCTGTTTAAAAATTTTTATTAGAGAAGACGGTAAAAAAATATAGGACAAGTAAATACATTTTTATGGTACCCCACACCGGTACTATAGTGATTTAGATATAGGCCTTGTAAGGAAATCTGTCGGTATTACGGTATAAAAAAATAAGAAGCTTTGTGTTTATTTTGTGGCGTCTTTTTAGTAGACTTTTTACTTTACCTCCCAAACTACTCAAATAAAACAACTCGGATTTTATAGTACCTACCCTTATTCCACAATTTTACCGATTTCATGACTTAACCTCTGGTGAACTTGTACAATCCTTATAAAAATCCCAAAAACTGCCTCCTTCGAATCAAATTTTACTGCCTAGGTAGTTCCAATTCGGTGAGAGTAAAATAGGAAAGTATACAACCGCAATGACCAACTCTACAATTGTTGTAAATTTAAATGACGTCTTTAATCTTTACCGCTATATAATACCATCACTGACCTGCGATGTTGTAAGAATTTTGCAATATTGCCAAAAATTGGGGTTAGCAAACATTATTGTTGGCAATAAAAGAAGGTTTAAAACGGTACAGTTGCAAAAATGTTTATATTAGCTATGTACTTGAGTATTTGTAAGAATATTTAATTATACCGATAAAAAGTTGTCCATAATTTCAAAGAACTTTACGTTGGCAATTTGTAACCAGCGTTTATGAAATAAATATACTGTAATATTACAGAAATAAAAATGGATAAAATTCCATGTTATGTGATTTTACAACTATTATTTATTTATTTATTTATTTATTTATTTCAAAATCCACTATCCAACAAGATTAACTTGGAAATTAATACCAATTACAGGACGGGAAACAGCTTACAATAAAAGAAAAGAAAAAACAACAACAACAAAAATTACACATAGGAAAATAGCAAACAAACATATAAAAGTTAATCAGTATAAAAATAACAAAACCAATAATACATGTATATACAAACAAACAATTCAGTTACCTAAGATTTAAAAAAATTAAAAAAACAGAAGAGGAACAAACAAAACAATAATCAAGATAAAAATACATTTTTATGTGCTTAATACTAAAATTAAATATATCAACGATGTCCTGCACAGTTTTATAAAAACGTAACATTGCATACAAAGATGAATAATACAATATATTGGTTCTAGCAGTTTTATAAAGAATGTTTCACTACGCCGTGTATTATTTGCGGGCACATTTAGATTAATTTTGTGTAGTATTTCGGATAAGTCACATCTAAAGTTAATAACGTTATGCAAGAAAATAACAAATTGCATATGACGACGGATAGCCAATGAATTGTAGTGATGATCACGCAGTAATAAATTGCTTGAGTACCCAATTGGAGGATATATTTTGTTCTTTTTCAAATACAAAAATCTTAAGAATCTACGCTGAACTCTTTCCAAACATTCAATACATTTTACATGATTAGGTGACCACACGATTGAACAGTATTCCAATTTGGAATTGACAAAATCTCTGGAGTTTCGAACAACAAATCCAAGGTTCCTACATGCAGCTGAAACCACTTTAGGAATATGGTGTGAAGAACTTAATTTCTGGTCAAAATATGCACCCAAATCTTTAACATATTCGGGTCTGGCAAGTTGGACGTTGTTAATATTATAAGAGAAATTTAAAATATTCTTCTTTAAGGTATAGCTTAATGCACTACATTTGCTAACATTCAAAGGTAATCTGTGTTCTAAACACCATAAATTAAGTCTGTCAACATTTCTCTGCAAATCAATACAATCCTGAATATCTACTCTCAATTCTTAAATATATTTTCATGTCATCAGCATACAACAAATGGGGCACATCCAAGCAATCAACAAAAGTATTAATAAATATGTTAAATAGGACAGGTCCCAAAATTGTCCATGATCATCCAAGGCTTCGGATATACAGGGTGTCCGGAAAAGACGTGTACAACGGAAGACCACAGACTCCTGGGTTCAAAATAAACCGATTTATCCCAATTTACCTATTTCCAAAATTGCTTCGTTTCGCCGCTAGAGCGCCAAAGCCCGCGAAAAATTTTTGTTTATTCCGAATATCTCGAAAACGACTTGATCGATGTTAACCATTTTGGGCTACGCATTTATAAGTCTAACCGACACTTTTTGACATTATTTAAAATCTTTTGCAGTTATTAGAAATATAAGAAAAATCATGTATCATGCAAATATAAGCACATATTTTTAACCCCTGTACAATTACTCTCAGTTTTTATATTAGTAGTTGACTTTATTTAGAAACTTTTTTTACACTTTCAGAATTTTGAACAGATGAGTAGTTTAGACAGAAAAAATATTTTTCGTATGTCAACAATATCAGCATTCGTTCTGCAACAAATAACGAAGTACCAGAAGTAGGCTCTGATATTTTAAGTATCAGTTGTATGTCAAATCTAATCAGCTACTGAAGTTAGTCTCTCGATTTATTATTTTTGCTCTATTACTTAGTTACTTTAGATCTTACTTTATTTGTTGTTGTTATTGTTGTGGTTGTTTATGTTCCTCATTTTTCAATATTTCATCATGGATACGTATACATATTCCGAACAAGTAGATATGCTTTTGGTTTATGGAGTTTGTCAAGATAACGGCCGCAAAAGTGTTAGGGTCTACATGGACAGATTCCCTCATCGACGAGTGTCAAATCATCAAACTTTGCCAACATCGAAAGGCGACTTCGCAAATTTGGTTCTTTACACCAAATGAATACGGTTCAAGGGCGTCAACGTACCACGAAAACTATAAAGGTGGCGGAACAAATCCTAGATAAGATAGAAGAGAACCCAAAAATTAGTGCAAGACGCATTGAACAAGAAATAGGGATACCAAAACCATAGTTCATGATGTTTTGAACGAGCAGTTACTACATCCGTACCACATTCAATCGGTTCGTGACCGGTTTATGAACCCATTGACCCTGAAAAACGTTTAGCATTTTATACAAGAATAAAGAACCCATGATATCAATTTCAGCAAAAACATTTTATTTACAGATGAAGCATATTTTGCTATGTAGGTAATTATAGCCGGAACTGGGACTCCCCCCACCACTTTTGACCTTGGGTCGACCTTGGGTGACGTCATTCGTGACCTGGTTGACATTGAGAGGTCACGTCAGTGGCTGACATTCATTTGACCTCCACATATGGGAGGAGCTATTTGACATTGAGTAACTTTAAGTGATGCAATTTAATGAACAACGAATGCTCCGCCCACACTCCCTAATCCTACCTATAAAAGGAGGGAACGGATAAACTGAAATCATTTCGAGTTTGTATCTTCGTGGGGAACGTGCATAACAAAATGTATTTGTGTAGTAGTTGTGGTAAAACGTTTACTCGCAGTGATAATTTACGTCGTCATGAGAGGGCATCTTGCAAAGCGAGAGTCACTAGTGAGGAGGAACCCAGTGCTAAACGTATTAAACTCGAATCCTCAAGTACTCAAACTATTAATTGCTGTAATAAGACTATACCCGCTAATCAAATAAATTCACATCGCAGAACACTGGAACATAGAACAATGTCCTGTACTCCTAAATGTGACGGCATTCAAATTATTAACTGTGCGTTCAAGCGAAGAATTATTAGTTATCGAGTGTGCAGCCAAAATCATCACATAGATTACAATTTTTTTTTAATGAAGTAAAAGAAAAGATATTGGAATTGTTAAAAGAAATCGTGAATGTGCACAAATCTGTAAAAGTCAATATGGAAACCTTCGGTAAATACGTTTTACCAACGCAAGAAATAACCGACGTTAAAGCTTTCAATAGTTCTAACAGAATTATAGACGAATCCAAGGATCTGAACAGTATTTATCAGGAATTTGTCGATTCAATGATATGTCAAACATCAGAATTCGAAGAAAAAGATTCTGGTAAGTAATTCTCAAAACACGACGGATGCGTTATACATATTTACGTATTTAATGTTTTAGGTTGGGCTATCGTTGAAGTTTTATATGTTGAAGTAAATATAAATAAAAATAGTCCTCTATGTGCATCTTCATACATGAAGTTACCGAAGTTCATCGAAAACAAGAAAGCCGTAGTGAATATAAGAAATGAAGATCAAAATTGTTTCGCATGGGCAGTAACATCGGCGATGTATCCACCTATAGGTCCAGTTCAGGAGGTGTCTTCATATCCTCATTTTTCTACAGTTCTAAATGTGACGGGTATGGATTTTCCAATTAAATTAAAAGATATTTCAAAATTCGAATCGCTGAACGATATATCAGTTAGCGTATACGGTTTAGAAAGGAATTTGAGAATAATAAAATAAAATACGAAATAGTAGGACCGCTGCGGTACGCGCCAAAAAATTACGTTATCACGTTAACTTGTTACTCATTACAGAGAATTGTGGAGAGAACCATCATTGTAGAAAGGAATGCATAAAAAGTCATTATTGTTGGATTAAAGATTTCTCAAGACTAGTTTCTAGTCAAGTTTCACTTCACGAACATAGAAAATATTTTTGTGACGGTTGCTTGATGTATTTTAGCAGCGATAGATCATTATTACAACATCAGAGCAACGACTGTAATCACGTTTATACCACAACACCTTCAAATAACTTTCGTATAGATAAATTTGGAAAAAGCGTTCCCGAAAACATACTAAAATTTGAAAACTTCGAAAAACAATTGAAAGTACCTTTCGTAGTGTACGCCGATTTCGAATCTATTCTAAAACCTTTCGACACTTGTGAGCCCAATCCTGCAAAATCTTTTACAAACAAAACGTTCAGTCACGAACCATTCTCATATGCATACTTAATAAAATGTTCATTTGACGATTCGTTATCTAAATTCGTATTATATAGAGGGCAAAATGCCGGGAAAGAGTTTATAAAACGTCTCGAGTCGGATTTAAAAGAAATTTATAACAAACATTTAAAAGAGATAGTTCCAATGATGCCTTTATCTAAGGAGGAGGAACAAGATTTTTTAAATGCATCTGTTGCGGTATATGTGAAAAACCGTTTATAGAAGGAGAAGTAAAAGTCAGGGACCATTGTCATTTGACAGGCAGAAAGAGATACAGGGCGGCCCATTCTGTTTGTAATTTAAATTATAAACTGCCCAATTTTGTTCCTATCATATTACACAGTATGAGCTCCTACGATTCCCATCTCTTTATTAAAGAACTGTGTTCTAATAAGGATAAAATAGAAGTTATAGCTCAGAGCAAAGAGAAATACATATCCTTTACGAAGAACGTGTATTTGCACGATTATATCGGTAAAGACGGAAAAGTAAAGAAAAAATATTTGAAGATGAGATTTATCGATAGCTTTAAATTTCTATCCACTTCTCTGGAAAATCTAGCTAATAATTTGAGCGATAATCAGTTTCAAGAAACGGTTAAACATTTCCCGGACGACGAACAATTTAACTTAATCAGACAAAAGGGCGTGTTTCCTTATAGTTTCTTAACAACTTTGGATAAATTAAATAGTAAAATTTTACCCACTAAAGAAGAATTTTACGATAATTTATCGGAAGAACATATATCAGAAGCCGATTATCATAGGGCGCAAAAACCTGGAATATCTTTAACTGTCAAAATTTGGGTGAATATTCAGATACGTATTTAAAATCAGACGTTCTTATATTATGCGACGTATTCGAGAACTTTCGAAACATTTCATTAGAAAAATATCATTTGGACCCGGCACAATACTTTACCGCCCCAGGATTAGCTTGGGACGCCATGTTAAGGCTGACTACAGTAGAACTAGAATTAATGACAGATATTTCAATGATTCATTTCTTTAAAAAAGGCATTAGGGGCGGTATAAGTCAGTGTTCGGAACGAAAACACGTCGCAAATAACATATTCGTTCCAAATTACAATCCGCAAGAGTCTTCTTCTTTTATCGCATATTTAGACGCTACAAATCTATACGGGCACAGTATGTCACAGTATTTACCAACAGGCGGATTCGAATGGTTAAGCGAGCAGGAAATTATCAATTTTGACGTCACGAATATCCCAGACGAGGGTCGTTACGGATATACGTTAGAAGTCGACATGGAATATCCATCGGAATTGCACGACTTACACAGAGATTTACCATTCTTAGCCGAAAGCATGGTACCGCCCGGTTCAAAATCTAAAATGCCAAAACTGATACCCAACCTGAATAATAAAAATAAATATATAATACACTTTAGAAATTTAAAACAAGCCATAAGAAACGGTTTGAAATTGAAAAAAATACATCGTATAATAAAATTCAATCAGAGTTGTTGGTTAAAAGCGTACATAGATTTAAATACGGAAATGAGAAATAAGGCAACAAGCAAATTCGAGAAGGATTTATACAAATTAATGAATAACGCAGTGTACGGTAAAACGATGGAAAACGTAGATAATAGAAGAGATATTAAACTAATAACTCACTGGGAAAGAAGGGTAGATCCTTAGGGGCAAACACGTTGATCGCCCGTCCTAATTTTAAAACTTGTACACCGTTTTCAGAAGACTTCGTAGCCATACATATGGGGAGAACAAGAGCTCATTATAATAAACCGCTTTATCTCGGGTTTTCAATTCTAGAATTGTCCAAGACAGTATTGTACAACTTTTACTACGATGTCATAAAAAGAAACTATAAGGATAACGCCTCTTTGCTTTATACCGATACCGATTCCTTAATTATAAAAATCTATACAGAAAATTTTTACGAATTTATCAAGTCAAATCCGAACATATTCGATACGTCAAATTATAAAGAAGGAAATAAGTTCGGTATTCCCGTATCAGCTTCCGTATTGGGAAATATGAAAGACGAGTTTCCTTCAGATCCCATAATCGAATTTTACGGAACGGGAGCAAAAGCTTATTACGTAAAATCGGTAAATACGGAAGTAAAAAAAGCTAAAGGTATAAAGAAATCAGTAATTAAAAATAATTTAACCGTTGAAGACTATAAAAAAATCGTAGAGCAAGGCGGTATCATATTCAGAAAAATGAGTTCGTTTCGTAGCGAATTACACAATATATACACAGAAATAAAAAATAAAGTCGCTTTGTCATACTTCGACGACAAAAGATTCATAATACCGAATACAACACATAGCTTACCGTGGGGTCATAACGATATACAATTCTACTTAACGGACGCAGAGAAAAATTTCGAATGGTTCGTAACAGCTTTAAGTCAAACCGCAGGCTGTGACAACGATAGCAGTGAAGTCAGGTTGAAAAATTTAATAAACGCAATCGAAGAATTAACCAAATAAGTCAGTCATAAATTTACGGTAATCGAGAAAGAAAAGGAATAGAATTGTACGTACACTAATAAAAGTAAACTGGTATAGAACGTGTCATAACGTGAAAACGTAATTAAATTAAAAGCTAAAATAATCTCATTATTAAGTACAACATAATTGACGTAACTGTATTGTAATGTAGCATAATTTAAATGTAATGAAAATAATCGTTACATGATTAGAATATTAAGTACAATGTAATTTAAGTAAGTGTAAAATGTAAATAGCATAGTAATGTATCATACTTTAAATGTAAGAAAAATAATTGTTATATAACCTCATTACTATGTGCAACGTAATTGAAGTACATGTAACGTAAATAGCATAGGTACATACCGTACCACAATTTAAACGTAATAAAAAAATTGTTACATGACTTAATTACTAAGTGCAAAGTACTCGAAGTATCTGCAACTTAAATAACGTAGTAATAGGTATTACGTAATAATGTACGTAATACCGCAATATCATGTAACATGAATATTAAAGCAAAATAACAATTAAACAACCAGTCTTTCATTCGTACAATATCATTCAAGCATACCTCTCACACTTAGCATGTCATAGACACACTGAGCATCAGAACGCATAGTATGGAGTATATGAAGCCTTTGCGGTAGAGTGGGGGTGGTGGGGAAGCGACTCTGATCCTTTAAAACGCCAGGGTTGATCGGAGGAGTTAACATTCGTCTAGTGTCGTCGAGAGTAGAAGTGTTAGAAACAGTGTAGTAGTACTAGAATCAGTTCGTGCAAGTACAATGGGTAACAGTAGAAACACCAACCAAAAAGCTAGCGGAAGCCGAAGACCGCAAACCGCGGAAAATTCAACATCGCGGAGCAAGACGCCACAGAAAAATATCGAAACGATGAGGGTATTATCCAACATAATAATACCTAGCGCCAATTATCAAGATAGCCAGATGCAATTGTGGACGACAAACCCCGTTAGTGGTCAACAACAAAACGCATCGCATCCTACAGCGTCTACATCACACCATCCGGGTTACTTTACGGAACCATATAAAAACGTATGGCGACCAGAAGAATTAGGAAACGGTCAGGGAACGTCCCACAGCGAGGCCTCACTGCCATTGGATATCGTAAACCAAGCTTTAGCTGAAGTAATAAACGAAGGGTATCAACATACAAGTACAGAAAACGTAAGTAAGGACGTGTTGGTAGAGATGATTCACCAAATGTCACCATGGAGCGAGGACGACTTCGTAGATCCTGAACCTAAAACTGCAAGCATAAATAACAAGAGTAAGGACCTACATCGACAAAAAAGCCCCGCCGCTCCGTCGATAAAGAGGACCGTCTTCCAAAAGACAAAAAGTAAAAGAAACCGAAAAGCCCAACGTACGTCCTAACGTACTGAAACAGTTACTGCTAGAAGAGACGACGCTGGTGAAAAATAAAATGGAAAGGAAACGCAGAGTAATACCTCGACCGTGACGACGAATAATAACATCCCCGTCATCAAAGTCGACGAGGACCAGGAGAATCTCCATCTAGACTGGGAAATATTTTCTCAAGAAACAGATATGGCTATATTCAAAAGGCAATAACGTTAAAGAAGAAGCTGGTAACCGAGAAAGAGACGACGGATCGCGAGTTCGAGAATGTCCAACAAGAAGCAAGCGGGTTACAAGCGGATATTGTTCGCTTAAACGAACAATTAACAGCCACTAATAAACGGCTTAAAGAAATAGGAGAACGTCGCGATAAAATTACAAAGAAAGTGAAGTGGGTAACGGAATCGTTAGGTTAAGTTAAAAGTAATTAAAATTTAAGTAATATAGTAGTAGTATAGGGTAGTAACAATATTGTAAAATAGAAGTATATAATTAAGGAACAGAAACATTTAACGGTTACGATAACAGTACCAAATAAAGAATAAATAGAATGCAACATCGTTGTTTGTTATCCCTTCCCTAAATCCAAAAGTACACACATTAAGGAGCAATAACACGAAAATTTGATAAAAGTCGACATGAATAAACGACGTAGGAAATGTCAAGTGAAAAAAAAAATGAGGTTGGCAACATAGAGTATAAAAAGTTAGGTTGGCAACATAGAGTATAAAAAGTAAGGTTGGCAACATCGGAAAAAAAGAGGTTGGCAATACCGGCAAAGTCGGACACGCGAAGGGACGTGCAGGTAGAGCGAAGCGTACCCAAGCTGCGTAGAAGCACCGCGCAAGTTAAGAGGGAGAACGTAACGAAGACCCTCACAAGATCAGGTAGTGAAATTCTTTTCCTTCCAACCTCCGCCGAGTGTACAAGTGTGTCTCCGCGTAGAGTCTAAAGTGCAATTGTGCAATTGCGTTTTATAATTTTCATTTTTTTTTGTTTTCGTTTTCGTTGTTTCGTTTCTAAAACCTATTAAGAATGGTCGGTTTACGTCGTCCAAGAAAACGTGTGGCAGCCGAGGCAGAAGAACGCCGGCCTCAGCCGTTGGTGACGCCCGCCCAACGGCTATTACACCGTCAGTGGCTACAACCAGCCCGGCCACAGGCTCGTCCATCATCTAACGTACACCATCCCCAGGGTACGGAAATCTCCCAGGTATCGGCGGCCTCTACATCGTCCGGGACTGGGAGAGATCTAACCACGGCGTCTGTGGCAAAGGGCGACCTGGCAACGGGCGGTCAGGGAAGTAGCCACTTCAAGATCTCCACCGTGGTGCCGCCGATGTTGTCTCCTATGAGCAGCAATTTTAAATTTTTAATTTTTATAAGTCGATAAGGCTTTAAAATTTTTAAATTCATTTTCTCGGGTTCTAAGCGCCTGTAGTACCTCGTGTAACGTGTCTAATTACTCGTCTAACCATTTCCTATCGATTGGTACCATTTTCAGTCCCATCCGATAAAATTTTTGAAAACCCATCTGAAAAAGTGCGTTAAAAATCAGAAAAATTCAATAAAAATCTCTACTGTGGATTACTAACATTTCGGATATATGTGTAGCATATCGAATTACTCGTCTTGACATTTTCTATCGATTGGTACCATTTCCAGACCCATCCGATAAAATATTTTTGACGATCCATCTATATAGTAGTATTGTGAGAAAAAAAATAATATTTTTATAAGATGTATTATAATTAAATTTGCAATTAAGATACTGTTTATAAATTTAATTTTTTAATAATAGTTACAATAATGATCACAGTGGTATATTACAGGGTTTTTTTTTATTTAATATTTTCAATAATAATAATTTAACAGTTCTTTAAGTTATATCTTAACACTTGCTGTTTATTAACCAAACACCAACATTTTCGAAAATGATGATTTTCATCAGTGTACAAACAACCTACATTCTCACACAAATATTTATTCGCTCTGCAGTGTCGGCAAACGTTATTCCAACAATCCTGGCTATATGTGTTGCACGCTATACATCTTTGTATTAATGGTTGACACACATTCGATACACAGTTGATGCAACGATCTCGAATTATCCCCATATTAATTGCATTATTCTTAACCATATTCGCACATGTCTCGCATTTATTTGTGTATATTTTCTTCAATGATTGTTCAAAATTCACTGTTACACAATTAGCGCAAAGTCCAGTACAAGGATTGAGTAAAGGTTTGCTGTACGAACAGTAACAATTGTGACAAACCACTGCGTCCTCTATTTTGCATGGATATACACATATCTTTACCTTAGAATCCCATTCTTTCGGAAATGGCATTTTATTAACAAAAATTAACTCACTCACTGATTTTATGTATACTGCTGAAGAGACGTAGTAACACTGAACTCCTCCATCCTCAAGTAGCCAGTTTTATGCCTTTAACAGATGACGTCACATTACGCTTGAATATAGGATGATATTATCCCTTCCATGTGGGTAACGTCACAGAATATATTTAAAATGAGGAGGACGTCTATTTCAATTCATTTAGTTTTGATCTTCGAACAGTAAACAGTAAATAAAATGGCTGTAGGACAACCCCATCTTGAATTCCTGACGTGGTTGGCTACCACAAATTTTCAAGAAAATAGCGATGAAGAGGACCACGAGGTAAGTATTGTACTTGAATTTAAATTTATAATTTTTATTGCAGGTAACTTACATATATTTTGTGTTCATGTAGGTTGAGCCCCATAACGTTGGTGCTTTAACAATAAAGCAGTTAGTTGATGCTGGATTGGATGTCGTCGGGGACAGTGATGACGAGAGTATAGAAGCTGACGCCACGGATGACGTCGGTGAGGACCTTGTTCGTGGAATACATGTGGAAGCCGTAGAGATCTTCTTGGGACAGATGAAGTATTGCTCTATGATGTCTTGCATCGTAGTGCCAGGTGATAGGCTCTACTTCCTCTGCTATTGCTGCTTCGAGTGGTTCACGATCAATGCTCTCCCCACATCCAGATATCAGTGTATCGAATCGCACCGAACAATCAAGCGAGAGGAAGCCTTTACTTATACTTGCGATTCATGTCAACTACCCTCAACCAGCTGAAACTAACAGAGTGTTGCATACTATGTAATAGTAATAACTAGTGTGATGATTTAGGTTAAGTTGTGTAAATAGATTTATGTATATTGAATAATAGTATAGTATATTTAGGAAGTAAGTTAAACATTATATGTATATATTTTTTTCTATAATAAATAATATATATTTTTATCGCATTCATGTCTTTTTATTACGGACTATATCTAATAATTAATTAGATCATTGAGAGAGATATCTATGAAATTGAATAAAAACATATATCAAAAAAAAATAAATGATTAAAGTAAAACTATACGTAATCGGTAGAAAATAGTAACTTAAGGAAATATGTGCAATTTAGTAGTTTCATTTGTATGTGAACCGTCAAACGGAAAGTACAGCATTTCATAAAAATGGGGATAATTGTTGTCGACGTAAAAGGGTTCAACTTAAAACAGTTCTATCCAAAGAAGATTACATTTATCAGTGGACAATACACCGCTCATTATCTATTGATTCCCCCAGTTGCATTCAATACACTAGAGAGACAATTGAAAAAGCGAGTTACATATCTACAGCCATATCACCAAGGATTAATGTTGGATAATATATTGCACAAATATTTATTATACTTTATATTATTGTTATTTATGATATGTTTGATTTATGTTAAAGAATACCAGAAGGAAATATTTTTCAAACGATTATTACAAGAATTGGAAACATCGTTGCACCCAATTGTAATCAGTGTAGATACTCTATTACGTAATGTTTCTTCCAGTACATTTCCTGTATTTATTAAAAATAATCCATATTGTTTTTATCATAGTTACAATATATGTATAGCTTAAGGAACTGTAGGAATCTTTATAATTGGTTGTACACATACCTACCTAATTAAAAACATCTTGTACAATTTATATTTCTTTTAATTCCCACCAATCTCTACTCAGAGAGGGATACCCACCACCATAATAATGTCTGAGATTCAAACTCCCCACTGCTAAGTAGGAGGGATGAGTGGACGATTTAAGATCTTACCATATAGTAGTTAGTAGAAGGAAGATTTTGAATATCCCTCCCACTCAAATGTAAGAGGAGGGATGGCTGAGTGCCTATATATACTGCAACATGCATCAGTTTGGTAGTTCAACCGAACATCTACTTCCAATAGTAATACTTGTAACACTGCAGCAGCATCCATCATTCAACAGCATTAAAATGGCATACACACAATGGTAAGTAGAAGAAAAGTTTTGGTTATTATAAATTCCTTGATGAATGTGTGTCTATATACACTTACATCTTGTATTTGTTTGATAGTTCAAGTGCATATTCCACCATGAGGCCGTCCGACAACAATTCCCAGCCGTCTATCCTGGAGTCCGAAAACTGGGACCATGAATGTGTGGGGCCGTCCGACAACAATTCCCAGCCGTCTATCCTGGAGTCCGAAAACTGGGACCATGAATGTGTGGGGCCGTCCGACAACAATTCCCAGCCGTCTATCCTGGAGTCCGAAAACTGGGACCATGAATGTGTGGGGCCGTCCAACAACAATTCCCAGCCGTCTATCCTGGAGTCCGAAACCGAAAACTGGGACAATGAATATGTGGGGACCTACAACCCTATTGCGTCCACAAACAATAGGATGGTGATACGGACCGCCCATGCAGTCATAAATAAAACAAAAGCGGAAAAAAAGGCGTATAGGATGGCTGAGAGGGCTAGATTGTATGGCCTTGTCAGCCAACAATACAAAGCAAAAGTGACATGTTAATGAAAAATAAATATTAGTTTATATGTATATAATCTTATTTTATTTATTATTTTTTTTGACTTGTAAACATTGTAATATACCTATGTACACCAATAAAGGAAATTTCTTTTCAAAAGATTCTTTTTTACTTCAACTTCCTTTCTATTTCTAATACAAACAACAATAAAATAAATAATAATAAAAAAAACAGTGCTATACTTGAAGTGTAATTTTATTGTAATAAAATAATAATAATAAAAAAGAATTATGTCCCAAATACATTGTAAATATATTAAACTACGGCTGTCTTGTTGATCCACTCATTCTGATCTGATGGTAGTCCAAGCCATTTGACAAATAATTTATTATCCTTTTCTTTCAAAACTTTTTCCACTAAGTAAACATCAGAGTATTTAGTCCTCTGAAGTTCGTATTCATAAAAGCATCCTTTAATAGGTTGACCGTACACATCTTCTATCATATATGTTACGGGATTTGTTATATTTACTTTAACAATTTTAAAAAGTTCCGTTGAATAGTTAGCAGTATATCCCTTTTCAAATACACCTTTAAATTTGCTAATTCGAACCATGTCACCAACACGGAATTTTGCTTTTAATGCTACTTTGGGACGATTATATACGCTTAACTTTGTTGTATGTTTTACATCAATGGGTTTCATCCCTGTTGTACGATGAACTCTATTATTGTAGAAGTTTATAATGTTAGGAAGAATATCAAACCATTTGTAATTGCCTCTGGCCGAAAATTCTTTGTATAACCAATTCTTTAATGTTCTAATGACACGTTCCACAATAGCTGCCTTTTTGTACTAAACGTTGAATAATGGTTTATATTATACTGTTCCATTAGGGATGAAAATTGGCGGTTATAAAATTCAGTTCCAAGATCTGTCTGTAAGTGTTTTGCAGAATAATCAGCTTCTCGAAGTATATTTTTCATTGCATTATGAACTTCTCTGGCAGTTTTATTCTTAAGTGGCCTGGCCCAAGCATATTTGGAATAACAATCAATTACTATGAGTATGTATCGATATCCTTTGTTTTCTTCAACAAAACTTTGCATTTCTGCTAAGTCGGCTTGCCATAGGTCACCAAATCCTTGTATTATAGTTCTTCTTCTTCGAAAATTTCGTCGAGCGGATTTGTGTAATTCATTGACAATTTGTCGTTTTGTATGACTAATGAACATATTGTATTCCTATATAATTCAAACCTTGTAATACGAGTACATGCACATGTATGTGTCGCAATATTCTCTTTATAATGATCATTCCTAACAATTGGCACCCTCTTATGATTCAACTGGTTTTAACAATATAGATGGAAATACTAATCTACCTGTATCTCTAGGGGATGATGTTTTGTAATAAGTTGCTCAACTTTTTCTATGTCAAGTGCAAAGTCTGACAAATCTTGTAGGAACTTATTATGAGCTTCCCAATATTTGTCTTTGTCACTTTTTAATTTATCCAAATCAATTTTCATATCGCTGATCGTTTCATCCGTCTTAATTTTGATATTTTGAAATATTTTTGTTACCTCATCCACGATTTCATTTCTTTCCGTCTTTATGTAAGCTACCAAGTTATCGGTTATGAGATTGGCTGAGTGTTGTACAGCGGAAAGGATATCAGTTTTACAGGCATCCATAAGTAAATTGACATAGTTTAATGTTGCTCCATCCTTTTCATCTGTCGGATCGCCAATATTTTTAATTGTTTGCCTTGAATGTCATATTGCTTTTCACTGGTGAGCTTGAAACCAACACCCTGTGGACCGCGATGACCTACACAACGACTTCCTTTTCGACGCCCAAATTTATCTATAGAGCTCATCGTTGTTCTTTCACATTCAATGTTTAAACTGCTAATAATTAATGTGTGATGTGATATATATTTATATATTTTTATCTTCTATAAATGTTATACTTGATTTTTGTTTTTGTTTTAATATACTATACCCTCTTCACGTAATTCTTCGATTATAGATAATATTTCATTATCATGACCGGAATGACCAGCTATTTTAGAACTCCATAATAAACGTAAACGGTCGATTAATTCTTTAGGTTTATTCCAATATATAAAATCTATTGCTTTATGTGTATATAGTTTTCTAGTTGGTATTAAACCGGAACCTTTTGTAGATCGAAGCATCATTCTGTATGCTAATACTGGTTTAATAACTTCATTATACTTTTTCGATCTGCTGCTGCGATACCCTTGTTTTACATTGTAGTTTGTATAAGCTGCATTTGTTATATTTAATATTTCTCCATACAACCTCTTGTTTTCGTCACTAATTCCCTGTCCTCTGCTACTTACATCTGGAGGCAATTTCAGAAATAGTAAATCATAGAGTTGCGAGTTTCCCTCGTAGGATCTCATCTTTTTACCATTTTTCCAAAGAGTAATTTTTCTATCTGAAAATCGCACTTCGGTGTTACCGATCATTAGTTTTCCACTCTCGACATCGATATGTACTCCATATATGGTATCAAAAGCAGTTTCGCCGGCTCTTAAACCGTTAATGTAATTTTTAACTGATTCCGGTACATTTTTGCTATCAATGCTAGATGCCAATGAACTTGGAGGCGTATCTAACTGATTTGATGTATCTGCTCCATGAAAAGAAGAATCAAAAACCATTGTTTTATCATCATCATCATCATCATCATCATACACTTCGGCGTGGATAGTTTTATGCTTGATAGGACTGCTGAAACTGCTTCTTTTAGGTTGTGTCGTCACTGCTGGAGGTTGAGGTTTACGATTTGTTTGAGCTGCTGCGGATATGCTTCTTAAAGGTTTTGTGATGGGTTCATATATCTTTTCTAATGCCACTTTATTTTCAATATGTCTGTTTTTAATCAAGTTGAATTTTTTTCGAACTGCGTCTGTCACTTCTACTAATTTACGTTGTAATTCTATTTCGCTAGCATTATGCGTGTCTTTATTGTTGTCAACCTTCTTCATTTTTGATGCGAACTCGACATTGTTTGATTAACAAATAACGTTAAAATTTGTGTGCATTACGGATATATGTAACTATCTAAACCTTTCGATATCTACCTTCTTCTAATTTGCTGTCCTTGTCGATAACTAAGAATCCATATTTATCTTTCCAGCACTTGGCACACATCTCCTGAAATTCTTTAAATGTTACGTCTGGTGAAACGTGGTCTTGAAATATATGATGCATGTTCATTTCGTCCTGTTTAAACATGACAATCCAGTTCGAGTTATCCCTGATAAGTTGTTTTGGAATCCTAGAGTATGTTTGAGCAAGATAGAAGCAGTCTACAGATTTATGACGACCCATACTAAAGTACGATCTAATAACATCTTGTTTTTCACATATAACATCATCAAATATAAACACTGAATTGGGTTTAGCATCAGAAGGTTCAACGATTTCAGCGTTATTATTAAAACATATAGAATTCCAATCCTTGAATAGGCTTTAAAATTTTGCGCAAATATTCGTATTTCGGTTGATATAAAGACTTTGAGTATAAATATATATTGGCAAAACGTAATCCGTGCGGATGCGTAATGAGAGAAATCATTACATTTGTTTTTCCACAGTTAGAAGGACCAATTATAAGGCCTCTAATTGTTGACGGTAAAAGTGGACCATGGCGTTCATGGTTAACATTTACCCCACAACCCACACTTTCATCTAAATTATCTACAGAAAATGTTTCTTTTGTTTTACAATCCGCATCGTTCGAGTGTTCAAAACGATATAAAAGGAATTTTATTGTGTATCTGATATTTAATTGTTTGTTGGCATTACATGTGAAAACTTGTATTCATTTTAATGCCGTCGGTCAAACAGTTCAGACGTAAATCGCAGAATTCAGTGATTGGGACAGGATTTGTTAATTCATTGATAAATAAACTTCCCGTTGAGCTACATTTACCGGGAGGATATCAATACTGTGGTCCTGGTACAAAACTAAAAAAGAGATTAACCAGAGGGGATCCGGGTATTAACCCTCTTGACGTTGCATGTAAAAAACACGACTTAAGCTACGAGCAATCTAGTGATCTATCTGAGCGACATAAAGCAGATTACGAATTAGAACAACGTG
This sequence comes from Monochamus saltuarius, assembly GCA_025584915.1. Lineage (NCBI taxonomy): Eukaryota > Metazoa > Arthropoda > Insecta > Coleoptera > Cerambycidae > Monochamus > Monochamus saltuarius. The sequence goes on along the minus strand of CM046727.1, from coordinate 21,579,186 downwards.
CCTGGGAAAGAGTTAAATCAAAGGACGCTAGCATTAAAGAAAAAGCAGCTGCTTGGTTAGTTACCAACACTATGAAGACAAAACGGCGCTTAGGTATGGGATGTACATCCACGAAAACAATTACAAAAAGAAGGAAGCAAAAATAAGAAAGTCAAGAGAAAATGAGTGGAAAAAGGTTGGCTTTGGTAGTGGTGTTGTTAGTAAAGTCCGAACTGAATTAAGAAAAGCCGGAGGTAAACGATTCCTGTCCAAGGACATCCGAAAAGCTGCACAATTTGCATTAAATGCTGCACGAAGATTTACAAAAGCGTCTGGTGGTAAACGAAATATTAGAATTCCACGAATAATAGCAGTTCCAAAAGTTGGTGGAATTTTACCGTTAATACCTATATTTGCTGGACTATCGGCCTTAGGAAGTCTAGCTGGTGGTGCTGCAACTATATACAAGAGTATTAATAACATCAAAACTGCTAGAGATCAATTAGCTGAAACAACGCGTCATAATAAAGAAATGAAAGCCGTTGCCCTTGGAAAAATGGAAAGGGGTTGTATTTAAAACCGTATCGGACTGGATTAGGATTATATCTGAAACCAAAGAATTCAAAAACTTCTAAGCTCTTTACCTCGAAGACCTCTCAGTAACATCGACATTAATTATTATGTTGATATTATGAGAATTCCACACTTTCGAGGCGTATTTATGCGTGATAATCTTCCAGTAAGCGGTCCTCACCATAATGAATCTGCTGTATTGAATCTGGATAGTAGAAATGGTATGGGAACGCACTGGGTAGCATACAAGAAGTTAGGTAATACTGTTAACTATTATGACAGTTTCGGAAACCTACCCCACCTAAAGAACTTCTTAAATATTTATATCTTAAATCAAATCGCCAGATAAAAATCTTCTATAATTATGACCGCCAACAAAAATTTAATACAGTTTGGTGTGGGCATCTGTGCTTAAGGTTCCTAAGTGACAGTAAAAATAAAATCAACCATGGCTTATCCAGTGACTCCAAAAAGTGATCGTGAATTGATTAAGAAAATGGGACATTCTTTGCGTGCTTTCTCCAAGCACAAATCTCTTACAAAAATGACAAAGGAACAATTGGCAGACCTACCTAAGGAGGTAATGATTTCCTGTGCTGCAAATGAAATAGCTCTAGTGTGGGATAAATTACCGTTACATCTACGAGAAGACATTGATATATTAAAGTACCAATATTGCTTAGAACATTATAATAAAGATTACGGCCCAGATGAATCTGTAGATGTGAATGACGGTCCTGTGCCAAGAAAACTTTTCTGCTGTTATTGCAACGTGCACGATGTTTCATTAGCATCGGATAACAACGTTAGTGCGAATATAGTGATACCCCCACCAAATTCACGAAAGAGACTACCTCTCAATTGTTGTTGTAATCATCAATAAATTATTGTGTGAATACATTTTATGTATCAGTCATGTCTCGCACGTTTACCATCACAGGACAGTCAAGCGTATTAAGCGCTGACTTCTACCCACCGATCGAATTAGATATACATAGTCAATATGGTTTGGGACTACACGGTTTCTATTCCTATAATTCAATATTAAATATTGATGAGAAAAACAACATAATTGGATTCAAATTCAAGAAGGGATCGTCCGTCACCTTTATTAAAATACCGCCAGGTGCTTATGAACTTTATGAAATAAACAAGGCAATTCAAAGAATTATAGAACCCATAATCAAACTTAACAATAAGAGTTCTACGTTCAACATTGATGATCAATTTATGTTAACAGCCAACAATAATACTTTAAATGTGAAATTCGATCGAAATTCGATTTCGATTTGACACCAAAACACTCTCTAGCAAGTGTTTGAAAATAAATTATATTATGCAAATCTTGGACATCAGTCTACGTTTCCAGTGGATATTATGAAAGTTAGGATCATTCGCATTGATTGTAATATTATTTCAGGAGCCTACATGAACGGTGAAGAAGCACATACTTTTTTGAATTTGATATGGACGTAGAACCAGGTTTCAAAATTACGAAGGAACCACAAAATATTATTTATATGTTGATAAGACCTGAAGGGCGGCAGTTTATCGATAACATTACACTACGTATATTAGATGATAACGGTGCTCTGGTAGATTTTCGAGGTGAAAAAGTTATTGTAAAATTGGAGTTAAAAAAAGTTATATTGAAACAGTGAGTCATAATGGGATTTTGCTTTAATCAGAGAAATCAATCGTTGTCCACACCATCAAGAAAACATGATAAATTTATAAACAATTACCCAGACCAGTTTATTCTACGAAAGAACGTTAAGCGGTCAACATCTAAATTATCAACTAGAGACCGCATTTTTCTTCAATCTATTGGACTGAAATTGAAACGTTAGTGGTTATAATCATGATACCAACAAGTGCAAAGTTGGATGTGTTCGATGAGCCTTTATTTGACAATTCACTTGTTAGTTTACATGAGCACACGTACAAACCGTATGGATCACCATACTATAGAAATTCTGATGAAATACGAATTCCCATTCACTTCCAAGATCTTATTCTTGATATAGCCGAAAGTTACATCTATATAGAAGGCAAATTTACTCCTAGCGATGTCAATAAACCATGCTACCTATCCAACAATGCGTTAGCATTTCTTTCGATGAGATTCGTTATGAAATGGGTGGCGAACAAGTAACTGTTATTCGAAAACCAGGTATAACATCTACAATGAAAACTATGGTGTCATGGGGGCAAACACATTTGAAAACTCTACTATCTTATGGATGGGGTTTAACACAGAAAAATCAAGATATTTTGGATACCACCAGTCATATTTTTAGCGGGAAATTACCTCTAAAATATCTTATGGGATTTGCCGAAGATTATACAAGAGGCATCCTCAACACCAAACAAGAGCTTACATTGATAATTGCTCGATCATTTAAAAATTGCTATTTTGGAGAAGTTGACGCTGATCTAGAAATTAATAAAATAGAATGGAGGATAAGACACATCATTCCTGAAGACAGACAAAAACTGAAGCTATTAAATCGCGTTAATAAAGGGCGGTGTTCATGCTAAAATTAAGATGGCCTATCGTATGTGGATTTATATGAATTACCGACACTGCGAAAGACATCTACAGATATATGGGCTATAAAGACCACTAACAGTTTAGAAAGACCCCGATATATCATTATCGGTTTCAGAGTACTGATAGTTCTGATAATAGAAGTAAAGACGTTACTCAATTTATCCATGCAGATATAAGCAATATCCGAGTTTATTTAAATTCTGAAGTGTATCCATATGAACGTTGGAATTTAGACTTTGGAAAGAAACTGGATTCTGCAGCTTACTATGCTTATGAAAATTTTCAACGCAGTTTCTATGGTAAAGATAATTCTGAGCCAATGATGGATATTTGAGAATTCCGAAAAAACCCGCTCTTTATTATCGATTGTTCGCATCAACAAGACGCCATGAAGTCATCCACTGTAGACATAAAGCTAGAATTTGAAACTCGAAAGAAAAATTTTCCTGAAAATACAAGAGTGTATGCATTGATAATTCACGATGCTTATTTAGCTTACAATGCTTTGGATGGTTCTGTACATAGTGGATTTATGTAATCTAATGAATTACTTACGTGTTCCATTATGTTCTTAGTTGTTAGTTAACGTATTTTATTATACATGTGTAGTTTATTTATTACTTTTGTATTAATTTTAATTTATTTATAGAATGTGTTTTTTGTGAACTCTTGTAGCAAATAAAATCAACAATAAAAGTTTAAAATGATTTATTTGTTTTATTTATAATACATCACAATAAATAAGATAATAGTTAATACAGTACAATTTATTTATATAATATACAATTTGTAAAATAATGTTAAGTTAATGCTTAATTACATAAAAGTTTATTATAATCACATATTTATTATATTATTCTAGAAATATTAAATTATACAAGTTATATGAAAAAATATAAACATAAAATTAAAATTATCTCTATGAGGTTTGAGTGAAAGCCTCTTCATCATCATTGTCCTGGTCATCTTCAAAATCAGTAATAGATTGCTTAGTTAATTGATATTTTTGGCAAATTGCGTCAGGTAAATACTCGAACAAATGTCCTCTAACATAACCCACTAAACCGATCTCTATCATTTTTCCACAAAATTGATCCAAATTTAAGAGACCTTCGGAATAATTTATACATAGTTCCCAACCATTGTTGTACATTTCGGCTTGTTCTTCGAGCCACCTGACTTTTTCTTCATCATAACAATAATCCAGATCATAATTAGTAGCGTGTAGTCGATCAAAACTCAGAGCATTTAATTCACTTCCCAATCTTTGAATAGCTGTGTCGATATCTGTGGCCTCGACCCACTGTTGACAAGCGTAGTGCATCCACATTTTGTTATAGCTGTAATAAAAGTTCTTTTGATGCAATACAACGAAATATGTTATTGGTTATTTACCCATATTGGATGTTGTATTGGATACAGTTATGAAAACTAAATATATTTACTACTACTAGATATTTAAAACTAATGTAATTATTCAAGAAGTCCAAATTTTAATAGAGGTCTGCACTTAGCATCTTTAAAAAATGGCTTACTTTGACCTATGTATGTCAAAGTATATTTTGCTTGTGTAAAATTAATTTTACTTAAAGTTTCTTCTGATAAATATTCTACAACCCTCTTGGGTAAAAAGCATTTGAACTTGCGATCATTATCATCAAATAATGTGGCTAACACACACTTTCCATATCTTGAATTCATCATAGACAATGTAAAAATTAAATAGGGTCTATTTATTTCTAAAGAGGTAAACTGTCTTAGAGATATATTTTCAAAATCACTGTTAATGTTATTATTAATCTTATTTAAATCTTCACATGATAGAGCCATTGTTAAATGCACTTCTTTTCTTTATCTAATTAGTAATAAATATAATAATTGCTCTCACTTGAAACAACTGTAATCACAACACCAATTTTACTGCACTTGTTAACTGCTGTGCTGGTGGTTAAACTAGTATATGATTTTAGTCCACAGACCCTTGGATTATATAGAAATGATTTTATCCCCTCCAACTTTCAAACATACACATCAATACATTCAATGTCAAATAGCTCCTCCCATATGTGGAGGTCAAATGAATGTCAGCCACTGACGTGACCTCTCAATGTCAACCAGGTCACGAATGACGTCACCCAAGGTCGATCCCAAGGTCAAAAGTGGTGGGGAGTCCCAGTTCCGGCTATAATTACCTACTTTGCTAGGTCAGGAATTATTAATAACCATAACAAACACGTTTATACTGGTGAAAACCACACTGTACTGAAATAAGACATTTTCAATATGAATTCAGAGTGGACGTGGAATTATAGACAACTTTATTATTGTTGTGTTTCCACATCGATTAAATGGGGTCAACTATTTAAATTTTTACAGCAAGTATTACCTAATTTATTGGACGATTTACCGTTACTACTTCGTCGTAACATGTGGTTTATGCACGATGGTGCACCCCCCATTTTGCAATACCCGTTAGTCAGTATTTACATAATCTGTATCCTAACAGGCGGATTGGAAGAGAAAACGATGCTCCTATAAAATGGCCACCTCGAGCACCAGACTTACCTCCTTGCGATTATTTTTTGTAAAGTATATGCCTACGCAGTTAATAATAATTTTTAGGCGCATCCAAGACGCAGTTAACCTTTTACGAGGTAATCCAGTAATCATGGAGAGCACTACAACTTCGTAAAACCGTAAAACGGATTACTTATTGCGTACGAGAAAACGGGTCACTGAGCATTTATTGTAAAGAGATCATAACTTTTTTTATTTGCTGTATTAATCTTATTATCTCGTATTTATTAAATAAAATATAAATGAGTTTTGGAATTTTCGTTATTTGTTGCAGAACGAATGCTGATATTGTTGACATACGAAAAATATTTTTTCTACCTAAACTACTCATCTATTCAAAATTCTGAAAGTATAAAAAAAGTTTCTAAATAAAGTCAACTACTAATAGAAAAAAACTGAGAATGATTATACAGGGGATTAAGAAAATATGTGCTTATATTTGCATGATACATGATTTTTCTTATATTTTTAATGACTGCAAAAGATTTTAAATAATGTCAAAAAGTGTCGGTTAGACTAATAACTGCGTAGCCCAAAAAATGGTAAACATCGATCAAGTCGTTTTCGAGATATTCGAAATAAACAAAAATTTTTCGCGAACTTTGGCGCTCCCTAGCGGCGAAACAAAGCAATTTTGGAAATAAGTAAATTGGGCTAAATCGTCTTATTTTGAACCCAGGAGTCTGTGGTCTTCCGTTGTACACGTCTTTTCCGGACACCCTGTATATTGCGTAATACACACCATTATGCTAAATTCCATTGTAAATATACATCACTATAATTTGTATTGATTTATGCATTGTAATTTTTAGGTTGGAATTGTAAAATATAGATAGGTAGGTAATTTTACTGAGTTGATAATTGAAATTTTCTTATATTTTATACACGGTTGGAAATCGGTGATGGTCCATCTGCCGTTACATGAGCGACAAAGTAAAGTATAGACATCCGTGCTATAGACAGGGATGTGTATAGGAAGACGTTTTATAAATTAGTGTAACATCTGCGTAGTCACTCCCACTTCTAACCGAGCGCATCCTATTTTAAAACGTCGTCAATATAGTCATCCTCGCCTATTGCACGAATTTCTATGACTTTGTCCCTCTCACGTAAAGACAGATGAACAATCAGACTTTTCTAATCCTGTATATACTTACCTTTATAGCTAACATTGAAAAATATGCATAGAAAGCTTTTTCACTAACTAACTAATATTAATTCACATATGACTGAATATCAATGTGTAAAAAATTGATAATAATATACCCATGTTAAAAAAATGTATATACCAAAGAGTTCATCAATCAGTTCAAATATTTACATTTTGTTTAACCTGAATAGTGTAACAGAAGTCAATTTAAAAATGTATTATATTATTTTTGTAGCCATATGGAGAGTGTATTGACAGATGAAGTTGAAAAGAGGGAAAAGTTTTTACTTTTAATATCGTGGAAAAAAGTCTGCCTGTTAAAATGTACAAAAGCATAGGTTTAAGCTAGTCAATATCATATGCAGGATATCTTTTACTAACAAATTATTAGAAATATAGTAGATTTTATTATTAGAATTCAATACTACGTCAGTCACATTTTTATTTCTAAATAGTTAAGAAAGCCTTGTCAGGAGCAGAAATAACTTCTGTGTAGAAATATTTTTTTAGTAGTATTTGTCCCATTCATTCTCTAAATATGAATTATCCGTCCTTTTCTGTAAAAATGTATTGTTCATCCATCATCTAAAAATGTATTGTAATGTAGGTATTTCTTTTGCATTAGAAAACATGTTGAATTTTTTTCGCTGAACTGACTGGTTTCATGATCTTTAGATAATAAAATTATGATTTTTATTTTCTACTGACTAGACCGGTATGGGTTCGAGCCCCGCAGTCGGTAGACTATTTATCAGCTATAGATGATATCGTGGCGAGGATTGGCACCCTCTCTGCGGCTATGGTAGGGTGGAAAATGTTAGCTTGGGTCAATGTGAGAGATTGATACCGGTCGACATTTGACTACCCCTCTAATTAATGAGGTTTCAGATTTCCCTCATTCTTGCACTGAATGGTGATTAGGGCCTACCAACGTAAGTCGTTCCTGGGCGCAAATGCGGCCTGCTTAATAATAATATGCCGCCCCCTTCCCCGCACAAATCTTCGAATTCTGGGCTAATCCTCGTGATTAGAATGATGGGTAGATATATTATTTTGATATTATTAATTACTTGGAACTTAAAGTATAATTAAAATAAGTAGCACTTAATATTTATATATATTTCCTCTTCTTCATAAAAAAATACAAATATTTTGCACAAACACCCTGTATCTGGCTATGTTTGTTTTCAGATGAAAACAACTATATTGATCCATAAGCCATATATTTAGACATCTTAATCATCGACATAATGCAATTTCTACGCGTCAAGAAAAACATAAATTTTCCTTTATCCCCTACGAGTTTATTCCTTCGTTTATTGAGAAACTTAAAAGAGTCGGTAACGCCTTTGCACAGACTTAAATAGATTGAATAAACAAAAATTTTACGTCTTTATCTGGCAAGAGGCTGGAATCGCACCTGAATCGTTCAACACGTCACCTCTAAAATAAATATTTGGGGATATTCTATAATAAATCTCATTACACTTGTGGTCGAAGTCACGGCCTTTTATGCGTTTTCAAAAGACAGAATTGACAAAACTGAGGTACGGTAGAAAGGCGATATAGATTTTATGGTTGCCAGAGTTATCCAGTTTTTAAAATTAAGCACTATGGTTTATTTCATTTGCTCTACAAAAAATGATTCTTGTAGTTTTTTGATATTGTGGGTCATTTTTTAGATAAATTATTAAAAAGCAGAAATATGGTTGTGCGCAATTTGATTTAATTTTAATAATAATCATTCTAATTTAAGTTTAACATAATATACATGCGTGAGTCCGTCGTTTCATTAGCCTACAAACACGTTGAAATTGCCTTACATTCAGGTTTCAATAAATAAAAAAAAAGTAAAAATATTATATTCCATTTTTATTTGACCGTGGTCAAATTTTGTTAAACACTGTGTATGAAATCCCAAAGAGAAGATTATATGGTTAGTTGATACACATTTTTTTTTAAATAGGCTGTAATATGTACCTATCATAATATAGAAAAAAATAAATGAAACTGGATTTATTACCAATTATTGCACCTTGTTTAATTTTGTTAAACAGTGTAAAGTATCTAAAGCATGTCGAAAAAAAACATTTTAGGGTACATGTTTATATAGATTTGTGATTTTATTTAGAAATCTATAAAACGCAGATAATCTTATATCTTTGAAAAATCATTATCAATGAGATTAAAAATTTCAGTGGACATATTTTTCAATACAAAAATTTCAAAAATAGTATTCATACACCTTGCTGGTGGAGTAAATATAATCTGTCTTTATTATTCACACAACGATAATTTTGACTAAGTATAATAAATTAAACTTTGGTTAATTTTCAGAAAAAAATATAAACTAGTGAAAGTAACGAAACGTAATCATTATCAAAATGAAAGTGTTTTTCATTTTATTGCGTGTTACATAACGACATAATTCCAATATTGAAGTTAGTTTAGTTTAGTTTATTTGAAGGGAGGACCATATGACAAAATACCTAACCTTTCATAATCTTTTCCTAGTCTACAGTGTATGTTTGCTTTGTTAATAGTATTTTCATCAAAGTACGTTATTATTCATCAATGGCTCATAAGTTTTCTTGTAATAAATAATTTATTGACTGGATTGTGCTATTTGCGTGATTTTGCCTTCTATAGATAGTCACTAGCGTGCTATGATTTTTGTTGTAATTAAGTTTTACAGAAATCATGTAAGCGAGTTTTTTAACTACAAATCCATTAAAACCCCAAAAGCCCAAACTTTATAAAATTATCTTCACTAATAACTTTTCTGCAAAACATTGAAGTCGCTGTAATAGGAATAAAACACTTTGGCTCTGTCATGTAGGCGGCTATGAAGAAACAAAAAGAAAATTATTCACAGATGACAGACAGCAACAAAGGCGGATATAATTTTACGCCAAATGATTTATTTTGATCCAAGAAAGTCCGCACGGAGAAATGATAAAAATTACCCCATCGTGATTTGGTAAATTTTACAAAAACACTTGAGAATAGCGTAAATCCCACTATAAATATGTTCGAATTTGATGTAAATCAATTGTAAATTTCCCCTCCATAGACATTACCAAACTACATCGTCTGGGGTTAAATCGAAAAAAGTGTGTTCAGGTACTTGCCATACTATTGAATTAACATACTGTGCAAGTTCATAAGGCAGTTTTATAGGTCTGTTAAACAAGTGACATTAAGATCATCGCTACATTTTAATTGGTAAGTGGTAATGACTATTAAAAGTAATTATTTTCCAGCATTTTGTATTAAAAAAATAAAAGCATCTATTAAAGAAATGCCGAAAATTTCCTGCAAATTAGAGAAAATTTTAAATATGTTAGTCTAATAAATAAAAAATCTATATAGATAGCCACATTTACTTCCATTACTATTTTTCAGAACTACATCATCTATCTAGGACAACAGTATAGGTAAAATGGGTATAGGTAATGGGATCTTTTTCTACTACAAGGAAATAAACAACAAGGAGGAACATTTAGTATTACAGAAGAAATTATTCAGCTTGTTTTAACCGTTAACACTGTGAGTGCTAATTATAACTCGTTCTCATACGTGTAGTAGTGAAGTAAACAATAGTCTTGTTTGCGTTTAAGGTGCGTACAAACCAAAGATATTGTAACTTCTAAATTAGGTTATCGTTGAAACACGTCACGTAGACAAACAACTTTATTGTAACTCTTGATTATACAAGAAATATGCTTCAACAAATTCACAACTGTCAAATGCTTTACTTTGACGTTTCAGTCATTCGCGTTCGACTACTCAATACAAACTGACTCCAACAGCCGAAGATGATCTGCTTATATAGGTTTTTACAGTTCTCGAAGTTTCTGAGATCTCGAGAACGTGTCGAGAAACAAATAGAATATAGCCTGGAATATTCCGGAAAACGTCAAAATAAAGGTATCACAAAAATTATAAATTCTAACATAAACAGAAACGTAATTTACAAACTAACGAGGTAGATGAGCTTCAATTATAAATTCCAACGTAAACAGGAACACAATTAACAATCCAAAAAGGTAGGTGAGCCTTCGTAACAATATTGTTCGCGAGTAGTTCGGGAGCTATTCGCGAACAGCTCGTGAACAGTTCACGAGCTAAACGTCCACACTAGGTATAGTTCTAATACACTACATGTTCCGGTATGAAGTTAGGGTTCGCCAGGAGTTCGAAGCAGGTTGTTCGGTATTAACGAAATAAGATTAAAATGTCGAGTGATGAAGATAATTTAATTGCCTGTGCCATTCTTCATTCTTAATGCCTTGGCACGGGCTCTTCTATATTGGGCTAAAATCACAGCTATTTTGCGTTCTACTTCATCTGGCGATATGTTTAACACCGCACTATTTTTTTGTATTGAGTCTTTTTTAATATTCCTTTTTTATTATTCGGATTTCTTGGATTCCATAGATTTGGAGGGCACTGATATTGTTCGATCAAATTCACAATTTAATCTGTATTCCACTCCATTTTACTTCAATATACCTACTTGCTCGGTAAAACGTCCACATTGCAAGTGCTATTCAACACGTGCTCGCAATCAATTTCTTAGATCTTACCGCTCATCTACCGAACCTCAACCGAACTCGCAAAGCAAACACGAGCTGTTCGCGACCTTTGGTACACATTCAGTTCGTCAGGTGTTAGCTAGCAGCTAGCTAACAGCTCTCGAACTTGGTTTGTACGCACCTTTAGCGATTCCGAACCAGTTCAGGATTAATTTACGGATAAGCGCAAACTCAGTTTGAATTTTAGGTCCGAAATACAAAGTGCGCTTGTGCTCACCCATAAATTAATCCTGAACTAGTTCGGAATCGCTACCGCGAACAAGGCTATTTGTAACAAGTAACGCGCAGTAGTAGAACTGAAAAGCCACAGACAAGAAGCGTTCTACATAGCCTTAGAAACCATTGCAAGCTAGTGACCTCTATCGCGAAACAGCGATAACGTTATGTTGTAAACACGGAATTCTAAGAAACAACTACACTGCGGACTAATGCCCCGACCAACATTTAATTACACCTGACAAACCTCTAGCAACAGCTAAATCACAAACAGCTTTCAATGATTTCTACGGTGATGTAGAACGCTTTTTATCTGTGGCTTTTCAGTCCGGAATGGAGTAGCAAATGGCCGCTAAAGGTAACTTTGCTACTGCGCGTCACTCATGGTCCCTACTGTTGTGTTAGACAGACTAAAAACAGCTAAAGTTGTTCATTGGTCATCACACCTATGGCATTCACATAAGAACTAATAAACTCGAAACCGGTATATGCCTGGTGGACAGCTGACGAGTAACTTTAGCTATTGCTAGAGGTTTAATTCAATGCTGGTCGGGGCATTAGCCCGCAAAGTTGTAGTTTCTTGGAATTTAGTGATTGCAATAGCAACAACTGTTCACTAGTCACGTGATCGTAACTCACATGCATATTAGATAGCAAACTACAGTTACAGTTGGGAAGGGAATAGTGTTTCCCGCTCTCGTTTTATTTTAAGCTAGGTAACTTTGGTTGGAGGATTTTACCCTTTAAAATGTTTCTTAATATTTTTACACTTTCAACATTTTTACAAATAAAACTTGTAAGACTTTACACCTCATTATTTAAATATTTTCAAAATAGTAGCGTGTAATGGCAATTTCTGGTTGTGTAGCTACCCAATATTACTCACATTTGAATAACAATTTTTTTTGTTCTATTATTGTTATTGTTAAATATGCAGGATTATTATACTATATTTAAAGCACACTTCTTTCTACCTTCCCCCTATTTCGTACTTTGCCTTGTCAGACTTTCCGACCTTACGTAATTGAGCCAAGCTGAGCCATTCTACCTTCAACACTACTAGACTTTTTGATTTATTAATGTTTTTGTTGCGTATATCAGAGGGATTATGTGGTGTGTAGCTGGGCTCCTTGGCTTTTTATTTCATTGAGAAAAAGCGTGGGATAGTTTACTTTTCCAGTAATTCACGAAATGGCACGCAACAGATGAATGAACGAGAATGGTGAAAATATAATGCGACATCTTCGTGATTTTTGTATGATAAAAATGTTGTTATTTATAGAAGCAATATGTATAAAATATAGGTAACAAATAATGAACGAAATTAACCTGCAATAGTTTAGCAGCACATTCTACGCATGAAAATAAGAAAACAAAAATTGCAACTTTCAAAATAAGGAAACAAAAATTATTTGAACATAGAGGGAACAATTTTTTAAGGGGGATACTGCTCTGTAATGGTGAACCACTGAAATTAGTTTTTTCCCATATCTCCAAAACCGTTCGAAATATTGCAATGAAATTTAGAATTGAGTTTTACTTTGAAGTTGTAAATATACCTACAACGATTAAAGAAATAATTTATTGTTGTACTCAGAGGCGTTTAAAATTACAGGGCAGTTGGAAATTGATTTAAAAATACATTTCTGTACGGCACCGGAAACTGGTTCACTATAAAACCTGATAAGGCGACAAATCATGCAATCAGCGACTGGACCAAAAATGGAAAGAAATTCCGAAGGAAAGAAATAAATAACATTTTATAACACCTATTTTATACAGCAAATTCAATTGCTTTTGCCGCTATTGTTATTAATTATTAATAGAATTAATTTGTGGTTTTAATTAATAAAATAGTTTGACATACTTGATGTTACAACAAAATTTTGAGCCCGTCTTGCCCAATTTCTACAAACTAACACAAATGTTTCTGCTTCTTGTTCGTTTCGAACTCGTTATTGGCAGCAACTATGATACATTTGCGTAAATCATCAATAGTAGGTATCCACTTTGGTGCTATACACTTCATTTTTTAAACAAGTAAGTACAAATGATTTAAAATCAGAAGATCGTGGCGGTCATGGTACCGGCGCTCCTCGTCCAATCCCTTGGTATTAATACATGGAGGCGCTGTACATGGTACAGATATAATAGAGCTTCCATATCTTCCATAATTCGGTTTCAAATTTCCCTCGCGTTGCACTACACTTGCACTTACTGCACACTGCGGTAAAAGTAGATGCATTTGTTACCGGGAAATCGTTCTGCTAAACATTTTCACATCGCCACAAATTAGAACGATATCCATCAGCTCCGAGTTGCTACTATACACGTAAGCCATTTTTGACACTTGAAAAACTAATGTAAAGGTTGGCGTCACAAAAACTTTAGTCTCTACAAAAAGTAATCGGATTTCAATATTCTAAATCGGCTGGCTAGAGACCACAGTAGCCCAGCGAGGTAAAGCTTGAAAATACTACAACTTCTATAATTTTGTACTCTGAAGAATAAGAATTTTACAGTGATATGTGAATGTGAGATAAATTTGTGAATACACAGTCCATACACAATACGCTTTCTAAGCAATACTTTACTGATTGTTGCAATATTAATTTAAGATATTAATATGTAATACATACTTCATAGTAAATTTTTAAGAAATAATTGAGCAAAAAAACTCAAATTGAAACGATTTATAATTCAATTTACAAACAGTGTTTGGAAGCCAACCATGATTTCTTTATTTCTAACATTTTTTAATGCAGTACGTTAAAGAAAAAATCCCTCCTGCGTCCTGGAAAATAAATTTTCAAAACCGGTTTATGATTATGCCTTTTTCAACACAGCTGGGCGTCGCTTGCAGTGTCCATGACTTTAGTTGTGTTTACCGTATTGGTCGCCTTAATAATCAAAATAATTTTCCTCGTACCATACTTGTCAATTTTGTAAAGCGCTCAAAATGCGTAGAAGTGTTGCAAGCAAAAAAGCGCTTGAAGCGTGGTCAAATATCCATCTTTGAGGATCTTACCAAGCAGAGATTCCAACTACTGAAGGAGGCAAAGAAGAAAGTGGGTGCGAAAAATGCGTGGTCACGCAGCGGCAAGATTTTCGTTTGGAGTGAAAAAGATAAGAAGTCGCTCGGAATAAATTCGGAAGGAGACCTAGGCTTGATCGATAGGATCGTACTATAAAGATGGTTCCTAATTTTCTCGTATTTTATGTTATCAAGTACTAGTTTTTACAGTTGAATGGTTTTTTTTTTATTTATGTTATCTTTAGATTGGAATGCCTAGTATCACTTACTGCTCTGTTTTTTTCTTTTTTGTTTTTTTTTTTTAGGGTAAAAACATAATGATATTTTCTGTTTGCTAATTGTTACTATTATAATATTGAAATGCAATGTTTTTTATTTACTTTTATTTACTTCTTTTTAATGATGAGTTTGTGATGATAAACATTTTATATTAACTTAAAGATCTGTACTGCTATATTGTATCAATGTATAAACGAAGGACACTCACAATACGCTTATTTTCTGTAATGCATAATAAGTTAAATTTCTGCCATTTTAATATTGGGTCAATTTTTACAAATTTTGATTTGTTTTCGGAATATGTAGTGGATAACTCCTTGGATATTGTGGGGTTATCAGAAATGTGGCTGAATGAATTTATTCCTGATTATGGTGTCAGAATTGATGACTATCACTTAATACGTAAGAACCGGGGTAAGAGAGGTGGAGGAGTGGCATTTTTTATAAAGCATGGTATAAAATATAATGTGCTGGAGTGTCTGGAGATGCCTGGCAGTCTGTTGGAAAGCTTGTGGGTATGTGTTAAGGTAGCTGGTAAGAGAATATGTTTGGGTACTGTATATAGACCGCCTTCAGCAAATTTTTCTTACTGCTTAGATCACTTAGAAGATATTTTTGTGAATTTTATTCCTCAGTTTGACTATATTCTAGTTGGTGGAGATTTTAACGTAAATTTTTTAGATAAGAATGACGCAAATTTTCGTAAATTCGATAGCTTGCTTTCTAAATATAATTTAAAACAGATAATTGGGGAATCTACGCATACGTTGCCTAACTCCCAGACATTGATTGATTTGTTGATTATTTCTGATATTGATATTGTTAATAGCGCAAATGTTCTTGATATGGAACCGGTCTCGCATCACTCTATGGTTAAATGTGACTTAGACATTAAACATGTTAAGCAGGTGCCTAAGCTGGTTACGTACAGAGATTTTTCAAATATGCAATATAATACATTTATTAATGATTTAAATTTGATAAACTGGGAGGCTTTGTATTCATTAGAGACGGTGGACCAAATGGTAGAGTTTTGGAACAATAATGTTTTAGCGATTTTCGATTTGCATGCTCCACAAAAAACGGTTCGAGTTACAAAGAAGCCAGCCCCGTGGCTGACTCCGACGTTAAAGCAGATGATTAAACTTAAAAATGCGGCTTACAGTAAATACAGACGTCTTAAAACTGTTGCGTCTTGTAACGAGTACAGAGACTTGCGGAATTTAGTTAACCGTGCTGTTAGGGCAGAAAAAAGAGCATTCCTTCAATTTAAATTTAGAACTAATCCGAAAGATTTTTGGAAAACGTTAAAATACTTAAATGTTACTAGCAACAAAAAAGAAATTCACAATATTGACTCGCAAGCTTTTAGTGATTTCCTGGTTAATGCTGTGCCTGAAATTGATAGCAAAGGATATGACAACATATTATTACAAAAATATGATAATCCGTCTCCTGAATTTAGAACATTACATACATTTAATTTGGTTTCTGAAATTACAATTGAAAAATTATTAACAACATAAAAACGCAGGCTAAAGATGCAGATGGAATTAATAAAAGAATGCTGGAATACTTATTCCCTACCTTGAGTAAATATTTTTGCTTCATTATAAATAAGTGCCTGTCTACTGGATCTTTTCCGGCAGCATGGAAAGATTCCAAAATTATAGCGGTTCCGAAAAAATCCAATCCTATAAGTCTTTCAGATTATCGGCCAATCAGTATCCTGTAGGCAGTTTCTAAGGTTTTGGAAACTGTAGTGAGGGAGCAGTTAAATGAACACCTCAAGGTTAATAATATACTTCCGCCAATACAGTCGGGCTTTAGGGCGATGCATAGTACAACAACAGCCTTGCTAAACGTTACAGACGATATATTTCAAGCTAGTGATAATCGCTTATGTACCTCTCTAATATTGCTCGATTTTAGTAAGGCGTTCGATACTTTAAGTCATCAAGTTTTACTGAAGAAGCTTAGCTTCTTTGGTGTTAGCCAAACTGCATATTCATTCTTTAGTAATTATTTGATGAACCGTCGGCAACGCGTGGTTTCTAAAAATAAAAATTCTACCTTTAATTCCATTAAATATGGAGTTCCTCAGGGAAGTATACTCGGGCCTATTCTCTTCTCCGTGTATACAGCAGACTTTAATTCATCTCTGAATTATTGCAGGATTCATCAATATGCAGATGATACACAACTATACTTTTCTTTTGACCATGTAGATAGTGTTGCAGCTGCTTGCTGTATTAATTCAGATCTCAAAGCAATAGTCGAAGTGTCGCTTTCTCACAGATTAATTTTAAATGAATCTAAAACTCAGCTTCTTTTATTTGGAAACCACAGAGATAAAGTGTTGTCACAACGCGATAATTTTGTAATCAAATTAAATAATCAATTACTTCAACCTATTGATCAATGTAAGAACTTAGGCCTTATCATGGACACTGATTTACGCTTCTCAGGTCATGTTAACAGCTTGGTCCAAAAGTCTTTTGCTAAACTTAAAATATTATATATGCATAAAGAGTTACTAAGCGCTGAAACAAAACTGTTGTTGTGTGACTCTTTAATATTATCGCATTTATCCTATTGTGATGCGATTTTCTGGCCTGCCCTACGCGTTAAAGATAGAAACACTTTGCAGAAAATTCAGAATAACTGTATAAGATATTCATATGGCTTGCGAAAGTTTGATCATATATCTGCTGCAGTAAGACAAACAGGCTGGCTTAAGCTTCATGAGCGATTTGTTTACCATTTATCTTGCTTGATATATAAAATAAGTAGTAACAACCTGCCAAGCTACCTTAGCGAGAAACTTATCAAACTTGGAGATTCCCATGCACACTCAACGCGCAACCAGCACCTGTATTGTATCCCCAAGCACTCCACCTCTATGTACGAACGAAGTTTTACCTATAATGCTGCCAAAATTTATAATGCGATACCTCCGGAAATTAAGTCAGCACCCACGTTAGCATCTTTCCGAAAACAAGTTAAAAACACTTACATGTCAAAATGGTTTGTAGCTTGTTACTTTGTTTTTGTTTTTTCTTTTCTCTTTCTCTCTTTTATTGTTGTGCCCATGTCTACTCTATTATATTTATAGTCTGAACGCGGTTGGTTACATGGAAGAGCGGCATGTTGCCGAATGGCGCCAACCACATATAATATGATTTTTCTTTTTTGTAAATGCTGTGGGAAAAATAAAGGCAAATTATTATTATTATTATTATTATTATTATTATTATTTAAATCATATTCTCTGAGGCTATCTATTTATGGCATAATTCTAGCTTTTCTTTAGTTTAATTGGGTATTTTGCCGCACTTTGACGTTTTGAACTCTCTGTTTACGTTCTAAAACATTGCAAATGTATTAAAGGTAAGTCAAGTTTGACATTTTAAAATTTGTTTAACGGCTTCCATAGTGATGTTAAATAATTTTTATTTTATTGTTACTTAGTTCCTCTTGATACAACTGTCGCCAACAGTGATCATGATCAATATTTACTGAATAATTTGACATACACTTATCTCCGTTCAACAAAATAATCGCAGTCTCCTTTAATTTAATTTTTGTTGCATTATACTCCTTCTCCAAAATTTTTGCCGAACCCCATTGAATCAGATAACCGTTTTCCTAAGCGTATTCGTTAGTTTTTGATTTTTGAAATTCAATATCAAATTTGTTACCGATTCTTCCTAATCTTTCTGATATGGGAATGTATGGAATTTTTATTGCGGATTAGTTTGTTTTATTTGTGTGTTTGTTTTATATTTTTGAATGTTCTATCAACAAAATTTGAAGGGTATTCATTTTTTATTCAAATATTTTTAATAAATTTTAGTTCGTTGTTAAAAATGTCGTTGTTTGATGAAATTAATTTTGCTCTATCATGTAAACATTTAACAACACCTTTCTTAATATCAATGTGATGGTTAGATCTAAAATTTAAATAACTGTTGCTGTGAGTTTGTTTTCTATAAACAAGTGTGTTTTTTAATAAAAACGTCTAAAAATGGTAACATATTGTTATTTTCTATGTCCAAAGTGAATTTTATTATTGGTTCTTGGTTATTGTTAATATCATTTAAAAATGCATTTAATTCTAAAATATAAATAAAAAAATCTTCTGTCTGGTTGAGGTATGTAGATGACATTTACCAAACATTCAGGTATGTCCCACAAATTTGATAATAATAATAATAATATCTCTACCCCTCATTCTAATCACGAGGATTAGCCCAGAAGTCGAAGACTTGTGCGGGAGAGGGGGCGGCATATTATTATTAAGCAGGCCGCATTTGCGCCCAGGAACGACTTACGTTGGTAGGCCCTAATCACCATTCAGTGCAGGAATGAGGGAAACCTGGAATACTTCATTAATTAGGGGAGTAGACAAATGTCAACCGGTATCAATCTCTCACATTGACCCAAGCCAACATTCTTCCACCCTACCATACCCGCAGGGAGGGTGCCAATCTCTCCACGAATATAGCTTATGTACGATCTACCGGCTGCGGGGGTCGAACCCACAGCGATCCAGTCACCTCGATTAAAGTACTGACGCCTTAAACCGCGCGACCACTGACCGATCCGAATAATAATAATAATATGTCTTTATTTCCAATTAGAAAAAACAAAATACCTACAATACAAATACATAATACATAATTTAACGGCGAGAAATATTGTGACCTTAAGGAAGGGAGATGGTACTGGTTATTTGATTTAAATCACGTTATTTTCGTCCACGGAAGCTAATCTTAAAGTATGGCACACTCTCTAATAAACACCCTGTGTATTAAAAAAGAATCTACCCACATTCAATCTTCTATGTACATAATATTCCTACTAAACCTTGAATTTACTGATATAGGAAAACCTATTTTAGTTTGGTTATATGTATAAGACCTGAAATAATTGAGAAGCATAGAACTAAATTTAGAGTTTGAAATATGATATTAGATATAAATAACTGAAAAGTAATCTACCTACATACATATTGTTGAAATTTTCTGGAAAATTTGTCTTATTGGTTACCTTACCACCACCTTACCTTACCATCATATCTCTCTTTGCCTTTTTTGCCTTACCTTACCTACCTTGTTCTTACTTTAACTTATCTGGTAGCATAACTTATAAAATTAATGATTTATTTTTATCAGTTCATTTTGTATGAATTTCTGGTTGTTATATTTAAGTATTAAAGAAAATAGAAAATGTCAAATTTGTATTACTTAAACCTTAACAACGAATTTAAAAAAATAACGCTCTCCAACAGATGAAGCAAATCGAAGTAATAAGAATCGAATTCAGTGTAATCGCTGCTTTCGAATAGTTTAATGAACATTAATGAATTTACAAACATTAACACTATTTATACAGCGTAACAATAAATAATACTAATGATTTATCTACATATGTATATCTCACGTGTGAATCAAAAATGAGGACTGTCTGATGATGTAGGGGGATGTGAATGAACATAGTATTGTTTTTTAGTGCACAAATAAATCGCCACAATTTAACGCAACGTATATTACTGGCACTAGATTTTGTAAACTTCACCTCAGTTAAATAGTTTTCCATCCAATCCGATTATAAGTATAGTTAATGGTTTTTCAAATATACCTAATGATTAAAATAAAGTTTATATTGCCGCTCTATAAAAAACTATGTCCATGACTTCTCGTGATGAATATTTTACGAGTAATTTTAGCAATCCAGCGGGTTGATTATATCACAGGCCGATGTGAACGCTACTGATCCCGAACAAACACCAAACTAAAATGGGAGCAAAAAGGTATAAAAATCGATTCATTACATGAGAGCAAAGCCGCCAATATTTGCAGGGGCTGATTGACCAGGTAGCCTAACTTGATTAGCGATTAGGCCGATTGTGACGCGGACTCAAAGGCGTAATTAGCAGGAGCTCGCCCGCACCCAGTGGCGTGCACTCATAAAATATTCACGTCGTAGAGGATGGACAAGAAATTTTATTGGCATTTATTTCAAACTTAAGTGATATACCGGCGGAAAACTTTAGGAATTTTATGTCTCAACTTCCGTGATTTTTTATCATCTTGAACCTAGTTAGCAGCTCTTTAGGTTTTAGACGAGAAATATGTAACGAAATAAAAACCTATATTTGCATGTTTGAACGTATGATAATTGGTAACCTTAAATTTTCGGCTAAACAACACACAGTAACAAATAATGAGTTACTCAAAATTCATCTATGAGTACAATTATTTTGGTGTTGAATTTTAACTAATTAAACATTTTCACAAAGAAATGAGCTTATCATCATCACGTTTGGTCAGAGAGATGATTTATGGAAGAACCAACGAAATATATTGATAATATAACTCAATTTTGTGTTTGTAGTAACACATACTTCAGTAAGCTAACTCAAAAGTTATTCAATGTTACTCATAAATGATTCACTTCGCCAGCAAATACCTGAGTGAACATTATTCAACGAATTGTGTTTTTACTTTAACACAATAGGTTGTAAACTCGTTTTAACAACCAATTGTGTTGATTTTGAGTGAAATTTTACTCAAAAATTTTGACGGTGATGTACACAATTATTGTATTGTGCTTGTTTGGAAACAGCAAATGAGTATTATGCCATTTCATTGGTGTTATTTTTGGGGTTAAATTAAAATATTCGATTTTTTATTTCTTTGTTATTACTACTAAACTAAAGTACAAATCACCAATTATTAAAACCAACACACATCCCAATAATAAGAACAGAAAAATACAAAATCCCAATATACTATTTGGACAGGTACATCATAACGTCATTTACTAAACTTCATAAGGTTCCGTCTCTCAAATAAGTAGATTTTAACATTGTTGAGCCATAGTTGGCCTTTTGCCAGTGATCGAGCAGTTTAGGGCGTCAGTACTTGAATCGATACTAGACCGCTGTGGGATCGAATCCCGCGCCTGTAGACCGTATATCAGCTGTATTCGTGGAGAGAATTGGCACCCTCTCGGGTATGGTAAAGTGGAAGAATATTGGCTTGGGTCAATGTGAAAGATTGATACCGGTCGATATTTGAGCACCTCCCTTATTAATGAGGTTTACCAGGTTTCCTTCATTCCTGCACTGAATGGCGGTTAGAGTCTACCAACGTAAGTCGTTCCTGGGCGCAAATGCGGCATGCTTAATAAAAATATGCCGCCCGCTCTCCCGCACAAGTCTTCGACTTCTGGGCTAATCCTCATTACTAGAATGAAGGGAAGAGGTATTATTATTACACCGTAAAAATTTGAGTAAAATTTGACTCAAAATCAACACAATTGATTGTTAAAATAATAACACAATTCATTGAGTAATATTCACTCAGTTATGTGTTAGCTACATAAATCTTTTATGAGTAACTTTGAATAACTTTTGAGTTAGCTTACTGAACTATGTGTTACTACAAATCCAAAATTGAGTGATATTATCAATATATTTAGTTGTTTTTTCCACGAACTACCTCTCTGACGAAACATTGTGTCGGTAAACTCATTTCTCCATTAAAATGTTTGATTACTCAAAATTCAACACCAAAATAATTTCACTCATAAATGAGTTTGAGGTTACTCAATGATATTTTTTACTGTGTATAGTTGACGTTCACACAATGTTGTGCAGAACAATTTTAAAATACATTGATGCGGAACTCTTTACAGTTTAACTACGCAAATTTCTTAATTTAACTAGTTTTGACATAATAGTTATTTGTTTAACTAGGCAGTTAAGTACAAGATGGCACTCATACTTGGCAGCTAAGGCATTATCTACTTTACTGTCAAATTACACATATTTTTGTCGCCGATCAATTTTAATTCATAATAGCAAACAAAGCTATTTATTTTATTTTATTAAAATTAAAAATTGAAATAATTTTATTAGGTCGTCTGTGGTTGCAGTAATCGCCATATTATTCCTATTTAAATCCATAAATAATAATAATTTATTCTTTGAGATTCACATTAACTCCGCCAGAAATTATTGAATCGGTAAAGCAAACAGAGTGTAATTTATTACGAGAAAAATCGAAGAAAATATACCAGCAAACATATAAAAAATGTATTGATTGCAGGGATGAAAATAACATCTTTTTCAGAGAATGTGCTATTGATATTTTTCTGAATTAAGTAAAGTAAATTAACAAATTAAGAAATTTTTAATGAAGACCGCTGATGATACGTACTAGGTACAAAGGTAATAAATAAACAGAATATTATAGTAAACGAAAAATACTATTATTATTTTAGGTGGCAATGATTTTTGCCATATCTGAATTACTTACAAATAAAAGAGGTATTGAAGATGGGAAATAGATTCTTGATTACTCTGCCAACTACAAAAGCAAAGAAAAAAATATCCTTTATTGTAGGCGAATATTTGGACACTTATCACAAATATATAATAATAATAATAATAATAATAATAATAATAATAATAATAATAATAATAATAATAATAATAATAATAATAATAATAATAATAATAATAATAATAATAATAATAATAATAATAATAATAATCCGATCCTTCTCTACTCCTTTGGAGTAGTGAAATGGACACAAGAAGAGCTGAGGCAACTCGATGTAGGGACCCGTAAAATGATGCATCTCCATCGGAGTTTGCATCCAAGATCGTCCGTTCCGCGGCTATACTTCCCAAGAAATCGGGGAGGCCGTGGACTCTTGAGTTTGGAGTGTCTCCAGGGCAGAGTGGTTTTGGAGGAGGCCTGCAAAGTCATCAGGAGCTCGGATCCCCTTCTCTGCATGGTCCAAGACCATGAAACAGCAGGGATAGGAGCGTTTGTGTATAAGGCAGCGAGAAGAGCAGCCGATGAACTTGGTCTCGTGTTCGATACTGAGCGGGGAAATCCAGACTCTGTCACCGAGTCGGACCCTGCTCAGTTAAAAGCCTAATTAAAGCTGCAGAAACGCGTCATCTTCTGCAGCTTCATAAGGATAAGCCAATGCATGGTCTCTTCTACCGTCATCTAGAGGGGCTTGGCTTATCTGAAAGGCTGACCTTTGCCTTTTTGAGGTCAGCGGGGCTGAACTCTGAGACCGAGGGATTCATAATGGCTTGCCAAGATGGTGTAATTAACACACTCGTCTATCGTAGTCGTGTCTTGGGTATCGAGGTTCCTGATACCAGCTGCAGGGCCTGCCGCCAAGCGCCGGAGACGCTTATGCATCTCCTGTCTGCCTGTCCGGTATAGCACAGCGTATATCCAAAGACACGATTCAGCCTTACGGGTGTTGTATTATCATTTACGACACTCGTATGAGATAGACGAGACGCCAGTGCTGCCTTATGCTCCGGGGGATATAGAATCCGTAGTGGGGAATGAGAAGTGCCGAATTTATTGGAACTATTCATTCCCCACCCTCAGGCAAATCCAAGCCAATAAGCCTGATGTAGTCCTCCTCGACCACCAGCTTAGGACGATGTTTGTGATTGAGTTCTCGGCTCCCGCAGAGAACAACATCGTCCTAAAAGAGGAGGAAAAACGGAGGAAGTATCGAGATCTTCTCTCCGAGCTCCGCAGGCTGTATCCAGACCACTCTGTTAAGATTGTGGTGCTAATTATAGGCGTCCTGGGTGGAATGAGACATACGTTGCTTTCTGAGTTAAAGATCATACCGGCTTGTCGAAATTCGGCAGTGATCTTAGCCGGCAGAATGCAGAAGGCAATCGTCCTTGGTTCGCTACGTCTGCTCAGAACACACGATTTACGGGCGCAATGATTACTGACTCCACGGAGTGAAAGTGGTCATTACTTGAATCTCCATAACATCTCCTAGTGTGTCTGATCCTCGTAAGTTTTTTACTTCAAAAAAAAAAAAAAAAAAATAATAATAATAATAATAATAATAATAATAATAATAATAATAATAATAATAATAATAATAATAATAATAATATCTCTACCCCTCATTCTAATCACAGGGATTAGCCCTGAAGTCGGAGACTTGTGCGGGAGAGGGGGCGGCATATTATTATTAAGCAGGCCGCATTTGCGCCCAGGAACGACTTACGTTGGTAGGCCCTAACCACTATTCAGTGCAGGAATGAGAAAAACCTGGAAAACCTCATTAATTAGGGGGGTAGTCAAATATCAACCGGTATCAATCTCTCACATTGACCCAAGGTAACATTATTCCACCCTACCATACCCGGAGAGAGGGTGCCAATCCACTCCACGAATATAGCTTATATACGGTCTACCGGCAGTTGGGCGCGAACCAACTCCGATCTAGTCACCTCGATTCAAGTATTGACGCCTTAAACCGCGCGACCACTGACCGATCCAATATACATAAATAGATAGTAACATATATCTTTTTAAATATTCAAACGGCAAAGCATATAACCAATTAAGTAATAGGAATTCATACATTTGGGAAAATGCCAAAAAAAGTTGCTGCATTTGTCAAATAGAGGATGCTCACCGATATACCGGACATTATTCCCTTAGAACTTCAGCTACACTATTAATAAATACAGAAGCTGATATCACTACTTTAAAATTGCATGGTGGATGAAAATCTTAAAATCTTGCCATTGTGGTACTGCAAGTACATCAAGAGCTGTAAGCGATTTTTAAATATTTCAACCAGTTTGGAGGATCCAATAGTTCATACGCCATCTACTAGTGAAAACACTTCAACCAAGAAAAGTAAATGTTTTAAAACAAACAGGCCCAGAAATGTCTCTAACAGGTTGTTCTAATTTCACTATAAATATTTACAATAAATAAAGTTACTTTTGTAACAAATTTTAATTTAGCGGCAGTAAATGAGACAGCCTGACAGATATCGCTAAACCTACGCCGTTAATGTCAATCGGCGAAAACCTATTTTTAATAATGATTCGGTTCTGTATAAAATTTATATATTTTTTCATTATTATTATTAATAATTTAACGCAATTGTATGATTGTTATCTTAATAAAGATATGAATTTATTATTATATCATGATAAGCTCTGGCTAATTGGTTCGTCCAAAGCCATATATTTTATCACACATATATCATGATATTTCTGATCAGTTTCAGCAACTGTTTAAATGATTGTAAAACTATAATAAGATAACTTTGAAAAAATTGTATGGCCTATATTAATTTATAAGTATATTGAATCATCAGTACTTTTAACCACTTACGTAATCATAAGATAATAACTAGTTCAGCATGAGAATGCCACTAGGCACTTGTAGTGGTCTCAATCGATAACATCATGTCTGTATGTTGGGTAAAAGGACACGAGCAATGCAATGGCAATAAAGTAGCTGACAAACTGCCTAGGAGTGCATGGGATCTCAATATTTTTGGACCTGGTTCCTCTAGTATGCTTTCGTTATCAGCTTTTGTTGAAATTATCAAGGAGAACATCTCAAAGAATTTAGGAAACAGTGTGATGAAATAATAGCTGTCAATTTGCTAAGGAGTTCCTTAAGTACCCCTGCAAGAATATAGTCAAATAGTATGGTCATATCTAGGACAAATCTTCGCCTGGTGACAGGTCTTCAAACTGGACACTTTTGGTTAAGGAAAGGCCTGTATTATATTAGGAAGTGTGACACATCTCTTTGTATGGGTTGCGAACACGAAGACGATGCAGTATTCCATGCACTTTGTGAGTACACTGCCATCTCGTCAATAAGAGAATAATAATAATAATAATAATAATAATAATAATAATAATAATAGTCTTTATTTAATTAAGTTAAATTACAATATTACAGAAAAAAATTAGACAAAAATAGGGCGAAGTTCAGATAACTTTTTAAAGTTTCTGCTCTTCCACTTAACCCCTGGTACATCATTGTACACTAGAATCATAATTATAGGAAAACAGGAAGCAAAAAATAATTAAAAAAAAATAATAATAATATGCACATATACACATAATACTTATTAAAATCAATATTAATCCAAGATACCCACACTCAATCAAGACATGTCTTATAAGTTGTTATTATACTGTATTCAGTTGTTTGCTTATGAAGATTGTTCGTTCATTAGTTGCTTTGTATATGCAGTTTTAAATTTTAATAGATTTGTTTGCTTTATTGAGACTGGTATATTATTGTATACATTTGATATTTGGTAACTAAAAGAACGTTTAAAAAATTCAGTATTATGTATGGGTGGAGTTATAGTACCTTTATATCTAATATTTAAATTGTGAACGTCAGTCCTAAAAGAGATTTTGTTATATAGGTAATTGGGTGCTTTATTTATAATGATTTTGTGGTATAGACAAGCTGCATGTAGTCTACGTCTATTTGCCATGTTCAGCCATCCTAGCTCAGTAAGTTTATATGATATTCTCTCGTACTTCCTAATACCAAAAATGAAACGTAAACAGCAATTTTGAACTTTTTGAATTCTTCTAATATCGACATTGTCTATACAAGGCCCATAAAGGGAGTCACAATAGTTAAAACCTGATAGAACAATCGATTCGCATAACATCGCCTTAACATTTTTGTTTAATATATGTCTATGTGGATATAATAGTCTTAGTTTGAAATATGCCGATGATATTAGTTTTGCAATGTGCTGTTTAAATATTAGGAGTTGATAAAAAATAATTCCAAGATTTTTTAGATTTTCATTAAAGTTTAATAAATCATTTCTTAATGTTATTTTTACAGTTTTTTGTATTAATGATAGCTGCTTCTTTTTGCCGAGAATAATAGCATTTGTCTTTCGAGGATTTAATAATAATCCGTGCTGTGTTGCACATGCGTCAATATTAGCAAGGTCTGCGGTCACACTCATGCATGCAGTAGCTACTTCATTTGGCTGAAAGTGATTATAAATTTGAAGATCATCAGCATAAGCATGGGATAAGCAGTGGTGGGAGAATTAGAGAGTTGAAAAGTATAAATAAAAGTGGCCCCAGAATACTGCCCTGTGCTACACCCCTGTTAATAATTCTGTATTGTGAAACATTTGTGCCAATAACAACAGCTTGTGACCTATCAGTTAGAAAGCATTTTATTAAAACAATTGCACCGTGACTTAACCCAATGTATTTTAGAATCGAAATAAGTATAGAGTGGTTAAGAGTGTCGAAAGCTTTTGAGAAGTCCAGCAGAATTAGAGCTGTTAGTTTACCTTGGTCAGTTGATTTTATAATGTTATCAGTTATATCAAGTAGCGCAGTATTACAACTATAACCAGGTCGGAAACCCGATTGAGTTGCAGGTAAAATATTATTAATATTAAGGTATTCACGAAGTTGTGTCTCCATAATCTTCTCAATAACCTTCGATAGACATGGCAAGATACTAATAGGTCTAAGATCAGAAAGTTCTGTTGGCGGGTCTATTTTTGGGCGTGCTAAAACGTGAGCTTTCTTCCACTGTTCTGGAAACACCGAGTTTAATAAACAAACATTGATTATATGAGTTATAAATGGTAATAAAAATGGCATACACAAATTTAAAATGAAGATTGATATTTTATCACATCCCACAACTTTGGTTTTTATAGAGTTTATGTTGTTTAAAACTTCAAGTTCTGATACCGACTTAAAACTGAAAGAGCAATTATTAAACGTGTTGGTTGTGTAGAAGTTAATAATATCATCAAAGTTCATATTTGGAGTAGAAATACTATCAATAAAGTAGTCATTTATTTTATTTGCATCAGATAAATTGTCCGGTAGTTCATTTTTGTTACTTTTTGTTATATTTAGAAATTTAATATCTCTCCAAATTTTGTTTTTATCAGCATTATATTGGTGATTAAAATAAGATTTTTTCTCTGATTTTATTGCTGAGTTAGTCATATTACGCAGGATCTTGTAACGATTATGGTCTTGTTCATATTTAGTTAGTTTATATTTTGCTAAGGCTTTATCTCTCAACTGCATCATATACTTAAGGTTATCGGTTAGCCATGCTGCCTGTTTTTTTAGTAAATCTCGAGGTTTTTAAAGGCGCATGTATATCTAAAAGGGTAATTAGATTATCTACTAAGAATTTTAATTTATTATTCACATCTGTAATGTCATATATGTTTTTCCATGGTATTGACTTTAGATCAGCATCAAATTGCTTAACATCTACTTGTTTTATTGGTCTGTATGTTCTAAATATCAGTTTAGATTTTGGTTTAACAGTTTTTATATTAAAGGAAACTAAGCTGTGGTCCGCTATATCACTTGAGTCTATCACAGTACAGTTACTAATAATATTTTCATTATCTGTAATGATTAAATCAAGAAGTGTTTTTGAACTTTTAGTAATACGGGTAGGTTGTGTTACAATTTGTATTAGTCCCAGGCTTTCCAGTAATTCACAAAAGTCACTTGTTGATTTTTTGTCAGGGTCTAAAAAGTCTATATTGAAGTCACCCAGACAAATTAAATTATTTGACTTAACTGTAACTAAAGAAAATGCATTTTCTAGATGATTCAAAAAGTCCAAATAATGCGAGTTTGGAGAATTGTAAACAACACCAAATGAAAATGTTTGCATATTTATTTTGATCTGAACCCACAGTTGTTCAATATCCTTACTGCTTTCTAGGATGCTATAATTTAGGTTATTTCGTAAATAAAATGCAACCCCTCCACCCCGGCCCTGACGATCACAACGAATAAAATTATAGTCTGGAATACTTACAGTGTAAGACGGAATATTTTCTGTTAACCATGTCTCTGTAACTGCAACTATATCATATTTCTGTGAGTTAACATGTGATTTAAAGTTATCAAAATGAGCAACCAACGAACGAACATTTAGATGACAAGAGTTAAGTTTATTCATAGTCCATGTTCTATGATTGTTGTACGTTTACAAAAAAAAGCGTTTCTAAAAAAAAGCGGAAATAGCATAAGATAAAAAATTGAGTGTTATAGAAGCTAATTAAATGTATACATATACACATATATCTGTACAAAAACAATAATATCAAAAGAAAAAAAAGAGAAAACTTATTATATTATATAATATTATTACTATGTGTAAGTTATCTTGACTATGACAGAAAATATAAATATAAGTAGTTATATAATGATAAAGACTATTTTCCTAAAAAATTATATTTCTCTCCCTGCTCTGAAGTTCTCTGAAGCTCTTAGTTTATTAGCTGAAATTTCGAAGCTCCGTCTCATCTATTTATCTTCCAATTCTTCATCTTTTTTTATTGTGTACTTTCTTCCATTTTTATTCACGACTATATTCCCATTCCAGGTCCATACATTTTTATAACCATATTTCGTACATGCCTTTTGAAAAATATTTAAACGATTTAACGTCAAATCTTCCTTAATAATAATCCCTGTATTTTTTAAAAGCTTTTTGTTCTTGAATATCTCCTGCCTTTCATTAGTATCAGTAAAATTTAAAATAATAGGTCGTGGCTTTTTGTTGGCTCTCTTATCGGGATTTTTTGAATTAACACGATAAGCAGATATATTATTTGATAGCTGAATGTTCATTTTATTCATAAAAGTATTTCGTAGCTCACTTACTATGTTTATATCAGACTCTGGAATTCCATAAATACGTAGTTTATTCTTTTTACCACTTTGTTTATATTGTTCAAGCTCTACCTCCATTAGCTCTTGTTTCTCCTTTAAAGCGGATATGGTTTGCTGGCAGTCGTTTAACTTTGATTCATATTTTTCAGTGAGGGTGCTCATTTTAGCCTCAAAAGTTGCATCAATTTTTTCAGTTATAGTTTTAATAAACGTATCATTTATTAATAAGTTCTGAATGGTTTCCTTGATAATTTCTTGAATTTCTTCTTTTTGATTTTTGGTAAACATTTTTAGTTACCCTTTACAACTGACTACGTTAAAACACACAAATAAAAGGTTTTTGAACTGATATATCGACGGAGCTATCGAAACCACGTCTAGTCTCGAGCGATGTACATACTCAAAATGTCAGAATCTCTCAGAATCCATGTTGGGAAAACGATGACCTGCCTTAGAGACATTCTTCTGAGCAATGTCACCGCCTTTTTCTCTTCATTAGGCTGGTTAGGGGCTTAGGTGGATTGATCTCCTAATGGGAGGTACAAGGCGTCCTATGGGGCCTAAATGTTGTAGCCTCTTAAGCAACCCTCCGCACAATTCTAGATTTTAACCTACACGAAGAATTTTAGAATTAGGTCGTGTTAATAAGAATCAATCAAATATCAGACCATTTTGTAAGCAAGGATGTTTTATAGTATCTAAGTCAGACCAATATAAAATATATAAAATTGGATCGAGTAAGGACCCTTACGTGCTTCTGACAGCTCTTTTGTTTTACTATAGTAAAAATTGTATTTTGTTAAATATGTATCTACCCAAAGATTTTTTTGCTTCGAATTCTCAAATAGACCTAATTTAAAAGTAAGCGTTGGATTTCCTAAGGGTTTGAAAAAATCGAAATTTATTGAATGAACTGGATTTCCATAGTCTACTTCAAATTTCCCACCTAAAATATGTTACATTCAACGGAGAATGCTGATTACTCTAATGAAACTTATATTTTAAGAAACGATTAAGCTTTCTAGAATTTCAGAATAGATTTAGTTGATACTTATCCCCGTATTGATAGTTCCAAATTCATGGAACCCATCTTGATTAGATTTTGATAGTGTCACATAACCAATACCAAAAGATACATTGCTTACACAGTATTTAGTTAATATTTGTCTTTCCACTTAAGTCTTCTTGCGAATAAGTATTTACATAATAATCATAATAATATCTCTACTCCTTATTCTAATCACGAGGATTAGCCCAGAAGTCGGAGACTTGATGCGGGAGAAGTGGCAGCATATTATTATTAAGCAAGCCGCATTTGCGCCCAGGTACGACTGACGTTAGTACCACTCAGTGCAAGAATGAGGGAAACCTGGAAAACCTCTTTAGTTAGGGGGGTGGTCAAACGTCAACCGATATCAATCTCTCACATTGACGCACATCGGTTCAAGTACTGACGCCTTAAACCGCTCAACCATTGGTCGACCAATCGACCATAAAGATTTCATAAAGTTAGTAACTCCGACGAATTGATAGATAACATGTATATTTCATGGTCATTCTTCTGCTTCTTCAGCAGTCTTACTTCTTCAGAGTTAATATAGTTTAATTGGTCTCTTGACATTTTTCTAACATTAAATGTAGAGGTATAAACAGCTTTATGATAAGCCCACTGACTGTCCCACTGTCTATTTTAAACTTTACGTTAATTTCGTTGAAAAGAAGGTCGTCTTATAGAAGTTACTCGTTAATTGTCAGTTCGCTCCTAATGCCTTTTGCGATTAGATATTCATTGTTTTTAATTTCTTAAAATTACTCTCTGTCTCTCTAAAATCCCTCGAGTTGGTAATAACATTGAATTTATATTTATAATAATAAAGAAACTAGTTTGATGATAGATTCAACAGATAAATAACATAAATATGAAGTCTGTACAAATATAATACTTAACAAACTTAATAATATCGATTTTTGAACTGAACTGAAGACAATTTTATATATATAAATATGCAAAACTGGATATAAGTATACAGGGTTAACTATGACTACTATGTACAAAAATTTTAACCACGTGCTCAGGGAGGCCTAAATAACAATAAAAAAAATTATTTCGGAATTCTAGCTCGATGTTAAAAAAATGGGGCAAAACCCTCTTTTCCTACGGAAAGTCGGCGCCTATGTCATCAGTCATCGTCCAAGATGGCTACATATGTCAACTAGGTATATGTTCTGTGCAACTAGGTACCATGCGGTCGTTTCTCACAACGTTGCCAAATGTAGAAACAACGAAAGTAAACATTTTTATTAATAATAATACCTAAGTACCTGATAGATAACAGTTAATCCGGTTAGCTACAGTATTTTGCATTCGTTTTCGTTCCTTCGTTCCAAACTGCCTAAACTTCATTTTCACTCATTACAGGTCCGTCAGAATTACTCGCCACAAAATACACACTTCGCGTAGATGCAGTTAATAAAATTGCCCATTTATTTTAAGAAAATTTATTGTGAAAGAAATACTAACAGAAAACTTCGAATACACCCGTGGCAGTTTTAAATTTATAAAATTTTGTCCGATAACGGTCACTCCACTGCATTGCTCTCAACTCTAGGAAATATATCCACGTACGTTTAAAGAAAATTGTGGAAAACTACACATGTCCCAATATATCGCAACCATCCATTATTTAATGAATAAAACGTTTAAAACTGAAACTGTCACTAAAAACGGAAAACTAAAATTACATTGTCAACGCCACCGTTCAGTCTTCGGTCCGCCTACACCGAGAACTTAATATTCTTCAGATAAATATTCTTATGGCAATCAATATAATCAATATTATCTTCTTTTATGTACGATCGTGGGTTTCTTCATTCTAGTATTGTTTTGACATTTCCTCCGTGACATGGGGTTACACGCACATAGCGCTTGTCAGTCGATATAAACCTATACTGTGTTGTTGGTTGCATTGTGTCTAATACTCTACAAATGTCAAACAGTAGTGGTCAGAAAAGTAATATTACAGAGCACTGTGAACGCCTCGGGATATTTAAAATAATAATACTACAATATTATTATATGCAAACATGGTCGATTATTGTGTGGACAATTATTTTGCTAATAAAAATTTCTTAGTAAGTAGGCATAAATATATGTTTTGTAAAATGTAGATCAGAAAGAATGTAAGAAGAAGAGGAAGAGATGTGTCAGTCAGAGTTGAGTTGTTGTTGTAAAGATAAAGATAGGAAGTGCGAATTAAAGAAAGTAGTAAAACGTTATTGGGTATTTATTTAATTAACAAAGAAAATATTACCCTAACAATTGTTAATATCGTTACTATTATTAGTTTTCAGTATTTGCTATTCGCACATTCAAATTCGTGTAATCGCGGAAATTACGGATATGGTACTAATTTATGGGAAGTGCGACGAAAGTGCATATCGTGCAGCTGCAGAATATCAAAGACGTTTTCCAAATAGACAGAATATGCCAAATCCTCGTACATTTGTACGAATTGTACAACGTCCACGAATGTTGTTTTACACGTGCTGGAGTTTTAAATACGTATGTACCTAACTTGAAAATAAAAAGAACCAATTTCATACTTTTAAAATTCTATGAAACTTCTTTTTACTTAGTGACATAAAAATAAAGCATTTTTAAACTACAATAGATATACCTACAGAAAAAAGTATTTTTATTTATGAAATGGTCGAGGGAAACCAAGACGTCCCCAGCAAGTATAACAATTTTTACAACGACAAGTTATAATGTAAACAAGTTAGAAAACAGAAAATAATTCAACTTTCTTGAAATCTCCAAATATCAGTTCTGGAAGTATCAGTAAGGTAGGTTTTACTCTCAGTGCTAGGTACCATATCGTGTTTCTCATTAAATAATCTAGTATTTTGTAAATAAAACTTTCTTTAAAAGCGCCGTAAATCGTTACACGTGGCAATGCGGTGCTCTGTCACTAACTTTGACAACTTTCACTTTGGCAGAACATACCTAACCTCGAAGCTGACAGGCGGCATAGTCGCCGAGAAATTAGGGGTTAATAAGGTTTTGAAAAAAATTTTTTTTCGCTTTATAAATAAGTTTGGAATTTTTTTGAAAGGTGATACCGTTAATTCTGATTTTTTCCTATCCCCTCCTAAAATATTTGTACTAAGTCATAGTTAACCCTGTATACATCACTCATACCTCAACGTCCTTTCTTCGGTACTATTTTAAAAATATCGCAGACGCCACTGGAATGCACTAATTCGATTTTCTCCATCAACAACCTTTTAACCCCACTGTTCCACATGTCGAACAGAGACAAAAATGCATCACGTACGACCGAATAGAACAAAAATTCAGTAACATATAATCACGTGCTGTGCCTTATTGGGAATCCTGCCGAATGGAAACAATTTTATACTTTGGGATACCTTTCAATAAGGCCCTTTTCCCGAAGCGAAAATATTAACAAGGCAAAAACCACCGACACTGTTGAAATATATATGTAGTGTGAATATTGTGTCGATTTTATTAACATAAAAATGCATCGATGAATTGCACTTTTTGGACTTTAATAAATCTCGCGTGTATTGTTCTGCAGTTTTCATTAGAACGAGTGTTATTAAAAAATATTGATTCTACTTCCTGGGAAACTATTTAATTACGGGTATCGTCCTTTGTTCGTGACGACTAATTACTATTTTACAAGCAGTTCCAAAGCAGGAAATTCAAATTATAATATATTTTCAGATCAATCTTCAAGAAAGGCTAATGATTTATTTTCTTATTTCTATTAGATGATAACATCGGAATATGACACTAAGAATATCTAAGAAATAATTATTTCTGATGTAGAGATCATCTGAATTGGTATACCTAAGCAGAAATGACACATGTCCATTTCATGGTGGTTTTTAGGCTCTCACGGCCGGTGCTATTATTTGATATATAGTGATTTTCTTCGTTGTTATGCCGTTACCTCGGTAACTGGTTGCTGCCAGTAACAGAATTAAAGTGCAAATCCCTAGCTTTAGCTGGGATACCTTGACCTGCCAGCGTTGTTCTCGGATTAGGCTCTGTGAGGGCAAACCCGCTATTGGTATTTCTGGGACCGCCCATATATTGATTTCAGTTCCTGTTGTTGGTATTACGGTTTCTATGGTCGGGACCGTTTCTCGGATACTGGTGGTGTTCCAAGACATCCCGTAGCCGCCTCTGTGACTGGTCACATCTCATAATAATAATCATAATAATAATATCAATACGCAACTATCAATACCTCTCGTAGCACCACCATTACCCGAGGAACGGTTCCGACCGTATCAGTCGTAATACCAACAATAGGAGACGAAATCAGTATATGGACAGCCCGAGAGATACTAATTTATCTATCGTCACAGAGCCTAGCCCGAGAACAACAGCAGGTCAAAGAATCCCCGCTAAGGCTAGGGATGTGCAGTTTAATTCTGTTATAATAACCGAAAAATCACTATAAAATATCAGACATCTTTATTTTAGATTAAAATGAATGAATAAAATGAATCCACATAGAACATTTCATCATACTATGAATAAAGAGCATGTGCTCTATTGTTTTAGTAAAGCGTTTTCTTAAGGCAATAAAATTGTACGCGGTGTAGAACTAACTACATCTATCGGCCGTTTGCTACTGCATGCGGACTGAAAATGTCACAGACACGAAGCGTTCTACATGCAGTAGACACCATTGAGAGCTGTCGACCTTTATCGCGATCGGCGAGAAACGATATTTTGCAAACACGGAATTCCAGGAAACAACTACTCTGCGGGCTAATGCCCCGACCAGCATTGAATTACACCTGGAAAACCTATAGCAACCATACCTCACCTATGGCATACTGATGAGAGCTGATAAGCTCGAAACCGGTATATGTCTGGTGGGCGTCTGACGAATGACTCTAGCTGTTGCTATAGGTTTTCCAGGTGTAATTCAATGCTGGTCGGGGCATTAGCCCGCAGAGTAGTTGTTTCCTGGAATTCCGTGCTTGCAATAAAATTGTGTCAATAAAATCATATTTGCTTGTTACATGATGTTATGGTATTAAAAGAAAAATTAAAATCATGATACAGATGATCTTAACAAAACTTTATTTTATTGCTAAATTTTCCCCGGTATTTTTTTCTATATTCTTTACGTAACAAACTATTTCCAATCTTGCAAAATCGTGTTTACATGCCCTTTTGCCCTTCCGAATTCTTCTAACGACCCCTCAACTCACAATGCATTTCATTTTTCGCACATTATATTAACAAAAGGTCGCACATGTCATAGTAACGTCTCTATTTCAAATCCGAAGCGTACCCAACTCCGATAAATAAAACCTACTTCGCCACAGTATAAAATTTTCCAAACCGTAAAGAATCCGGTTAGACCTTTTCATTGTACCCTATTTGCATTCTGACGATTTAATTTTTGGTGATAAGCGTATGACATGAGAATTTGTCAAGTCGCATGGAAAAGGTATCACTATAAATAAATTTGATCTCATTAAATAAATAATAAGCCTTTATTTTTCGGCTGTATAAAACTTATTGAATTTCCTAGTCTCATAAATGTACATTATGCAATAAAAAATAAAAATACAATAAGTTGCTTCCGTGGCACCTACATGGAAAGAAAGCTTTACTAATATCAAGATTAATACACTTATTCTAACGCTAGCTTAGTTTCACTATTCCTCAAGTATAGTAAGTAATACTTTATTGAAAGATTAAATTATTCTTATATAAATAATATTATACAAGGTGTCTCAGGTATTACTGACACAGGTGATTGTACAGTGGAAATAAATGGAACCTACCCATATTATATACCTATATCTAAAAGTTCATTGGGTCCGAGATACGGGGTGTCAAAGATTTTGAAATTTTTTTATATATTTTTTATTTACTTGGAAACCCTTCGTGATAAAACATTCAGTATATGTTTAAATATTCTCAATATCACCAGTGGCGTAGAGACTGTGCCACTTTTCTTTTATTTACAATAAAAATAGTACGCCACTGTCTGAATCATAAAGAATGTAAAATAACTATTTATTAGAACTGTCAAAAACAACTGCTTTATTTTTAAGTAAAGACATTTAAAAATGTCTGATAAGACAAGTGCACGACGTTGAGCACAAAATGTTTGCAATCCAGAAGTTTCACAGTTTTTAAGTTGAAAAACAACATTTATTATGTTTTTCAGTATGTCTTGAAAAAGTATACAAACATACCTGCATCTACTATTTAAATTAATTTCATTAGACATTTTTGAAGTAAAAAAATATGAATACAAAAACAGGTACCAAAAATGGAAATATAAAAAGATAAAGCTTTGTGTCAATGTTTAGGGTAATTTTAGATTAGATTAGACTAAATCGTATTTTTTAATATGTAAATAAATCTGCTATTACTAACTTTATTGCTTATGAGATCGGTATACTGTATGTAAATAGAGCATTTACATTAACTCAGTGTCATTAAATTCCGCTAGGGGCGCTATCGTCAAAGTTAGGTATTAATATTAATGTTCTATAGTTCATGATTTTTCTTATTTATATATATTTAATCTGTGGTTCATGATTCAATAATTTTTAATTTGAATTTGTGTAAATCAAATAGTGATTGTAAATCTAATTTGCATACGTATTATCAAAATAAAACTTATAATAAATCAATAAAATGTTTGTAAACACACAAAGACAACAGGAAAAAATCACTTGAAAAGATATATTAAATTTTTATGTTAACCTCATATAATCTTGTTTATTTGCATTTTACATTAGCAATTTGGAAAGAGAAGTAATAAAACATTATTTAACACAGAAATTGTTAACGTTGGAGTGCCTAAATTATTTCCTGGTAATTCTTAATTTAAACCTCTTTGTTTTTAAAGAATTGAAATTTTATATATTACGAATCGATAGAAAAATGGTTAGTTGTTGCTCAGATTGCAAAAATGTTGCATGTAATATGCATAGTAAATAAAAAAGTACATTAAATACCCAGTTTCTGAAAAAATACGAATATATAAAAAATTTGTGTTTTAAATAATGTACATGTGACATAAATAAATAATAAACATATGCAGTTTTATTTGGTATTT
Source organism: Monochamus saltuarius (assembly GCA_025584915.1). Classification (NCBI taxonomy): domain Eukaryota; kingdom Metazoa; phylum Arthropoda; class Insecta; order Coleoptera; family Cerambycidae; genus Monochamus; species Monochamus saltuarius. The sequence goes on along the minus strand of CM046727.1, from coordinate 21,540,556 downwards.
TTACTGCAGTACAAGTACAATACAGAAAAAGCTAAAAACCCTGATAGGTGTTTTAAATGCATTTCATTTATAAATTTGAGTGATATTAGTTGTGCCCTTTTGTAACTAATAACATTTTGAATCGCCATATCGTTAAATAACTTGTTACTACTAGGCATCTAGTGCTATACTCTCAGGATTACCTGCGATATTATCGTTCAAGTAATTTTCAATTTGAGGAATCGTGTTATCGCATTTAACTCATATTAGTTTATGTCTAGGAACTCGTGTCACATTTCTACTATTTTTCCATCTGAAAGTTTGTCTACATTTTCATCCTGTTTTCGCCTTTTCAAGTACCTTTTCATGCGTTCGTTATTTTTTACAATATTAGTATCGTATTTTCGTGTACGGGTAAATATAATGTTGAAACAGCTGTTTTTTGAGAATTTTCCATTGTCCTAAAAATAAGAATGAAACCTTATCAAATAATGAAAAATATACACAGAAAATAGATGATGTATGCTTGTACTTACCCATACTAGTAATAGTATAACAATCTTCTGTAAAATGTTTTGAGCAGATCTTTGTGTACTGGGTTGGTTTCTTGCTGGATGCAATTGCTATAAACCATTTTTTTTCAGCATTATTGGATAACTTACGAAACATGAAATCTTTATTTTTATTAGCAACAGATAAACACTACGGTACACAACAGTTATATGGCTATTATATTTACACAAATTGAAACACAACAAAAATTAAATAACAAATATTTGTGAGGTTAGATTTAATACCTAACATTGATCGTAGCGCCGCCTACATGTAAATGCTCTATTGTAAGGTACATTTTTAATTTAGAACTTATGGGTCTACTGTAAGGATACAAAGATTTAAAATAAATTTGAGACACGTGATGTTAAATGGGATGAGGTGTCCACTTTCACTCGAAAGTATGATCTTTGGGATTTGACAGAAACGAATAATGACATCACTAATTACATTCTTTCGACAAATCTACCAAATTCTTTTCCTGTTAAAAAGTTCTCTTTTTTTCTAATAAACTTTTATTCGAGATTTTTTTCTGTATTACTTCCCGTTCAAAATTTATCATCTTAAAGAGTCTGAAAAGGAATACCACATAAAAATCACATTGGCGGTGGAAGGATCAAGTAGTCGTTGGAAAATAATTGAATGTTTTTTTTTTAAATTTGTATAAATTTCACAAAATACTTGTCATTACTTAATACGAACGTCAAACGTATAACTTTTGTGCTTACAAAATGTTTTCTCATTCAGAAAAAGTTGATATGTTGCTAATTTACCGCGACTCACAAAAAAATTCATGAAGAAAGCTGTAGAGTTATTTTTTCTTTAGTTTTTGGGTTTTGCCACACTTCTGAAAAATAATAGATTAATTAAATAAGCCCTTGGGCCAAACGGAAAAGTCAAGGGTTATTTTTGAAACTATGTTTGCCTAACCAAAAATCTCACACTGAAAAAACAGAGAAGTAAAAAAATAACAAAAAACACATCACAATCGCGCACTACCGTGTTCTTGACGTGTCGAAAACCTCTCTGTTTTCGTTCTCAAAATAGTATTAAAAATGTTAAACGTATGTAGAGTTATATAAGGCATCCAGAGAGGCTCATTCCTGATCATAGAATCTGTACAAAACTGAAGGTAACCTTGTGACTAAACTAAGATGCATTTTCTATTCGGAAGAATCAAATAATTTACCAAAAGGTAAGAAAAAATGTTAGGGTCGAGATTCTCAAATCAATCGCAGAGCAATTCATATGCGAATATCCTTTTCCTCACTACGGCTGTTGACAGAGACAAGAAATCTATTTGCATACGACTTGTTCTTCGAGAATCACAGTCCTGGTTACGTGGCTTGTAATCATTTATGAAGGCACTGTACTAGCTGTACTGACAATATTTCGAACAAAATCCACGAAATGGCAGACTAGCTAGGAATTGAATTTGGATAAATCAACCGTTCAACGAATTTTAAAGACCATGACTACAACATTCACAGTTTGGAGTATTTGCCTGAGTGTCACATTGAAAACAAACTTAATTTTATAGGTCAAATCATAGTCAATGTGAAAACTGTTGATCAGAATCTTCTTCGGTATATTTTTTGGACAGACGAAAGTTGGTGTGTCAGTAATGCTTTACCAAACAGGCACGATGAACACTACTGGTCTATTGAAAATCCCCACATTAAAAATCAAAGCCATTTTGAAATATGTATGGTGCCGCATCATCCGCATTTAATTGGGTCTTATTTTTATGAACATACATTGAACAGCGTGAGTTACCTAAATTTCCTACAAAAAGAACTTCCTGCACTTCTGGTGCTCTGTGACTTCACAGCTAAGGAGAATCTATGGTTCCAGCACGACGTAGCTCCACCCCACAAGGCCAGGATTGTGCAAATATATTTAGATAACACTTTTCCAGAACAATGGATTCGGATTAATGGACCTATTCAGTGGCCCGGAAAGTCGCCAGATCTAACACCCTTCGAATTTTTTATGGGGGTTTTAAAAAATAAAGTTTACAAAACACCTTCGCAAGATATTAATCATTTGAGGTAAAAAAAACAAACGCTTGTATTGAGTTAAACGACGAAATTTTAATAAACGCAGCCCACAAAGAAGTCAGGCAAAAATTGGACATGTGTCTTGAAATGAGAGGAGGTCATATAGAGAATAGATTCTAATATACAGGGTGATTCATGAATAATGGGACAGAGCTTAAGGGCATGTTGCTGACTTCAAAATAGAGCGATTAAGCCAAATGTATGCCTTATCCGAATGTTCCTTTTCGATCTACAGGGTGTTAAAGTTGAAAAAATAAATCACATTTTCTTTATTATTCTTCGATCGCATCGACCGTATTTTATGAAATTTGGTATAGGGGGGTTGCTTGGGACTAGACATTCGAATATTTCGACGATTTTATTGTATCTGCTAAAGGGCGCCACCAACGATGGTTTGGACCCCTTTAATCGCTACGACTTTTTTGTGCTACACTGTATCTCATTTTGGACTGAAAGCGAAATGTTGTGAAATTTGCTTCAAACAATAGAAAGACAAGAAAGCAAATGTGATTTATTGCTTCAATTTTGACACCCTGTATCTTTGTTATTATTGATTTTGGTGGATATTTGGATTTTTAGGATAAGCCAAAGTAAATTGACTTATTTTGGACGCAGTATTCTGCTTTTACAGTATGGCCCATTACTTACGCAACAATTTGACTTTACTTTTAAATAAATTGCATGCATCATGAGCTTTAGATGCGTTTTTATCAGAAACCATTGTTTCTAGCGACATCAACAAGGTGTACCCAGTTTAATCTTTTTATTTATTCTGAATGATATTTATGCAGTTTAAACAACGAACATTCAATAATTTTCCAATGACTAGTTGATCCTTCCACCGCTAATGTAATTTTTAGATGATATTTCTTTTTTAAACGGGAAGTAATATAGAAAATAATCTCTAATAAAAATATATTTAAAAAATGAGAGCTTTTTACCAGGAGAAAATTTATTTTTATGATTCTGGAAAAAATATAATTAATGACGTCATTAGTCGTTTCTGATCCCATTTAACGCCACGTATCTCAAATTTTATTTAACATTTTTGTATACTCACGTAGGCCCATACTGTCGAGATGGAGACACCCTGTACATAATCTCTAATATAATCAAGCACACTGCTATTCCAGAAACTTGAGGGAATTCTGCATCTTGAATGAACAGCTCATTTGTATTCTGACTTGTCCCACTTTCTAAATTTACAGCCCCCACTAAAAATTCTCCACGCGACAAGTGGACACAATTACCGTAATTCTGAAGGTCCGGTCCATGAACACTTAAACGTAGAAATCATTATATTTTTCGTTCTGCTCCGTTTGGAATTTCGACTTTTCTAAACGCACCATTGTGTCCTAAATTGCAGTCGAACGCCAACGAAATACAAATATTTACGCTGAAATAGGTATAGTTCTAATAATGAGAGACGTAAACTCAACAGATTTTTAATTATAACACATACAGAAATTTAAATAACATATTAGTAAATAGTTACTTTATGTAAATAAGATCGTTTAATATTTTTGAGTATTATACAGGGTGATCCATTAACCATAGTACATAGCTTAAGGGCAGATTGTTAGCGTCAAAATAAAGCGATTGGACCCAACATGCCTTAAGCGGGCATTACACTAACAATTTATTATCAAAGAAATTGGTTAATTCATCAATTTCTTCAATTCCGCACTTTGGTTTTACATGTGTTCAGGGCTTTGTCAAGTTTCTTAACAATTGTGCTGTCAGGTGTCACGCTTACCAACCTAAAAGTAATTTTAACTTTTGATGTTATAACATTTCCATTTGTATACGAAACAAAAACTTTTAAAAATGAAAAGTAAGTTTAATAATTATATTTTGAGGCAAAAAAGCTTCAATTGCATTTATTATTGCTACTGCTCGGTTACTTGTTGAATATTTACATTAATTTTAGGTTGGTATTCCTGAATTGAAGTAAAAATTGGTGAAAAATTAGAACAAGTTTTAAGTCGTCAATAACTTGACGAAGTTCCTCAACAATTTATTTGACGTCCAAATTTTAGTATTACATTTGCCAATGAACTTGACGAAGCCACTTGATCTATTAATTGTTAATGTAAAGCGGGTTTTAGTCAATTGTTGCTTCTTTTCATTCTACAGGGTGTTAAAGTTGAAAAAATGTTTTCGATTTTTGCTATATTTTAAGAACGTATGGTCGATTGTTTTGAAAATTTGTAGTCTTAAGTTTTTTGAGATGGCAATTACGAATATGCAAACAGTGTAGAGGTCACGGCTAGGGGGCGCTAGTTATACTGTACTGTCGATGTAAAAATATGTCTAACTTTTTGTATTTTACACTTTTTAATTTTTTAACAAGAAACTAGGTATTGGACTACTTTCAATTCTAAATAGAAAAGGTATACCTGCCAAATCGATAAATTCAACCATTTTCGAGAAGCAGACGATTTAAGGGAAATTAAATTATAAAATTAGGGAGTCTCAAGATATCAAAACTGAATTAACAATAAGGCAAAAACTACAACAATTGAAAATGTTATATGTATTTTATCGTTATCTTTAGTAGCTCATCCTTTCTGAAAATGTATCTAACATACACCAATTATTAAAATTGCCTCAAAATTTGTCCAAAATTAGTTAAATCTCTCAATTTATATTAATTGAATTACTTTTTCCATCAGAAATCTATTATCAGGTGCTTTTTGCAAAAATCTCATAATTTTCTTCTTTCATTACAATTTTGGACGGTATCTAGATTTCAGATTCAAATATGGTATTAGTTTTGGAAATTTTCTAATATTTACATTTTCATTAGCATTCAGTGTACTTTTTAACATAGAATATACTGACCGTAACGTCAAAGGTTTAATTTTATGTTCGAAATATACCAGTAGTACCGCTTCGGACACTTTTTGAATATTATACTACACCACCCTCTGAATTCGTTGTAAGCAATCTGTACTGTCTCGATAATTTTTTTGGGATTTATTATGAAATAGACCTTCGTACCGCTTCGAAAACTTTTCCTGGTAAATGCTCATCTTCACTTTCTGAGCTCATTTTGAATTAAACATTCTTAGAATATGGATTACAATATATAATTCTGACATTACTTTTTCAGACAACACATTTTTATTGTTTCTTAGGTTGCTATCGTTATGATAGTCACAGCGCCTAAACCGATTTATTCAAACACAGTTCAAATGATTTCAAATATAAACTAAATTGTTGTATATAACACAATTGTCTTAGCATGTTGCAGTTTTCGAAAAAATATTGTTTGTGTCGAACGCGAAATGCTTTTGCGAGTACATTTCCTAGCACCCTCTAGAATGTAGAGCAAAGTTACTAGTGGGTTCGTTATTCCTGCTCCAAAAAACACCAAACCCCAAATTTTTACTTTGACATCCTGTATCTTTATAAAGTTTTGAACTAAGGAAAAGAATCTACTCTTGATTTGTGCTTCATTAACTTTGGAACAAGCTGTATATTTTCTTTTCAATAATATGTAATTGCGATGTTTTTTGCATGTGTGAATGTTTACCAAACCCTGGGCTAATGCAATTTTCACACAATACAATACTTTCTACAGGGTTAACTATATGTACTAGATAAGTACAAATATTTTAAGGATATAGAAAAATTAGAACCAACGAAATCACCATTCAAACATTTTTTTAACAAACTATATTAAACTCCTATTTATCGCCGACTATGCGGTCAGTCCGCCGTGATGTTATTTATTTTACACGTCGTTTAAAGGCAACCAGCAACACTAAATGGTATAATTCGTTGTCATATTTAAAATCCTGCGTTTATGTTATGATTTTGTGTTCTTTGTGTATAGCTAATATAGTTCGGCGGGTTTCTTTTTCTTTCTAGGTTAGTATTCTTTTTGTCCGATTTTCTTAGAATAAATGGGCATTTTATTTAACTGTACACGATGTGTGTTTTGTTGGTAGTGTTGACTGCTTACTGTTTGGGACTGTAGAAAGAGAAACTAATGCAGAATACTGCAACTAACCGAATTAACTTTTATCTGTCAAGTATTAATGAAAATGTTAATTTTCGTCATTTATACAGCTGTAAACGCTGTAAAAAATGAAAACATGAAAATGAAATGGATAATTTTTTAATAAAATTTGTAAAATAAATAAAATATAAAATGAAATCAATTTCAAATACGAAAATCACAGATGTACCTCACACATAATTTATATGAAACTCGAGCGATTGAAAATTGATTTCAGTGCATATTTCACAAAAGTCGCGGGAAACAGGGTAAATATTATCATAGATTTTTCGATTACAACCCTTAAAGTGCACCCCCTAACGCGTCAGCTTGTTCCGGATTCGGTTGACCCAGGAGGCCTCTGTGTGATCCGGGGGCAACAGTGAAGGGTCGGGAGCACCCCCTCAATCATATCGCACCCTCTAATATCCTCTGACGTCCTTGATAATGCAACAACACCCCCGCAACTCCGCCTGCATGCGAAATCAACTTCTGCGAATGCGGCCTGTGTCTTGGATTATCCTTTCGAATATTGGGAATCTTTTGGTTAATTATGTATTAGTTTTCTGGTTCTGAGGGTCCTTCTTGTTAATAGGGTGGACTTGAAAATTCATCTTTAATGGAAAACGTCTAGCGCATGGCGCAGTCTATAAACTGAATAACTTTCATATATACAGGATGTTCCACGTTCCGAAATAATGTGTAAATGTTTGAAATAGGTGGTCTTCACATATGTTAAACCGACTTTATATACAATTTTTCGATTTAGTTACTCCGTCTTCAGATAATCGCATTTAAAACAAAAACAAAACATATTTAATTTTTTCGTTCAACCAAAAAATTTGAAACTAAGAATAAGTATATTTTTTACCAACAGAATGACGTAGATCAGAAATTTTTATATTAAAAACTCTCCTTAAAAATACATTTCAAATACAGTCCAGTGTGCATTTAAAAACTCCTTAATAGAGCCTATGTACAAAAATTGTTAAGCAAAAGTTTTTTATGTTAAGATATTGTCTGAAGCTATTTATTTGTGGCATAATTTTAGTTTTTCTTTAGTTTTATTGGGTTTTTGCCACACTTCTGAATAATAATAAAGATTAATTAAATAAGCCCTTGCGCCAAACGGAACAGTCAAGGGTTATTTTTTTAAAAAACTAAGTTTGCCTAACCAAAAAATCTCACACTGAAAAAAGCAGATAAGTAAAAAATAACAAAAATCACATCACTATCGCGCATTTTCGTATTATGACGTTTCGAAAAACTCTCTGTTTTCGTTATCAAAATCGTAGTAAAATATTAAACGTTTGTCAACTTTGACAGTTTAAAATTTGTTTATCTGCTTCCATAGAGATGTTAAATGATTTTTATTTTATTGTTACTTACTTCTTCTTGATACAACTGTAGCCAACAATGATCGATGTTAACTGAACAGTTAGACACACACTTATCTCCGTTCAACAAAATAATCGCGGTCTCTTTTAGTTTTCTTTTTGTTGCGTTATCTTCTTTCCCTAAAATTTTTGCCGAACCCCATTGAATTAAATGACCGTTTTCCCAAGCGTGTTCGCAAATTTTGGATTTTTCAAATTCCCGTCTTTTTAAAAAAGAGAGAAAAAAGAAGGAAGATAACGCAACAAAAAGAAAACTAAAAGAGACCGCGATTATTTTGTTGAACGGAGATAAGTGTGTGTCTAACTGTTCAGTTAACATCGATCATTGTTGGCTACAGTTGTATCAAGAAGAAGTAAGTAACAATAAAATAAAAATCATTTAACATCTCTATGGAAGCAGATAAACAAATTTTAAACTGTCAAAGTTGACAAACGTTTAATATTTTACTACGATTTTGATAACGAGAACAGAGAGTTTTTCGAAACGTCATAATACGAAAGTGCGCGATAGTGATGTGATTTTTGTTATTTTTTACTTATCTGCTTTTTTCAGTGTGAGATTTTTTGGTTAGGCAAACTTAGTTTTTTTAAAAAATAACCCTTGACTGTTCCGTTTGGCGCAAGGGCTTATTTAATTAATCTTTATTATTTTTCAGAAGTGTGGCAAAAACCCAATAAAACTAAAGAAAAAGTTTTTTAGTTGTTATTTTTGCACTCTCTGGACTTATTTTAAAACCAGTGATTTTGTTGCCATGGCAACCAATTTAATTTTTTATAATGACACCATACTATTTTGTATTTTTATTTGGAATCAACTCTTCTTTGCATGTGCAACACGTGCATAGGGTTGCTTTATAGATTTTTGTTGAAAACTATGCATTTTAGTAAAAATTCAAACATAATAATTCAAAAGCTTTGCTGAGAGAGTAGTGCCTAGTGAAAATTTTGACACTTTTGTAATTTTGCAATACCTGTTAATTGCTCTTATTATTGTAAAGACTGATTCATTTAGCATATATTGAAGGAAACCAAATAATAATAGCTGACTATTATTATATTATGTGCAAAAGAACACAAATCGAAACCTGCAACCTTATCAATAAACTGTGTCCATTCCCTGTGTAGTAATATAAAGATTAATATATTGTTCTAAAGACCGCTTTACATTTAGGCAATGTAGCATGCAATGCAATGAAAACTATTTTGCAGCAAAATCTTTCATGCAATATTACAAGGTGTCATTTGTTTTACATTTATGCAATATATTGCCCATTGCCAAATTAGTAAAATGAAAATGATTTCAATCTGCCGGTCTTCTGCAAAACCATCAAAACATACCGGAGTTGTGTACTGTGGTGTGACGTTTCAATCAACCTAGAGTTTCAATGGATGAAATAAAAAAGAAAATTATTATGGTTAATTGAGGTTAATTCACTTTTTACTTACTTCTTCGCTGTTAGTTCTTTTTATGTAGGATGGCAAAACTGAATATTACCAGAAAAGGAACCAGAATTTCACGTGCAATGCAATCAAATTAGAGCAGACTCTATATTCGTGCAATGGACTGAAAATTGCGTCGGTCATTAATTTTAACTTTAATGCGCATGCGCACATGCAATATTTCTTTGCATACAATAAGAATTGCATAAATGTAAAGCGGTCTTAACACTAGCTTAGTCTCACTATTTCTCAAGTGTAGTAATAGTTTATTGAAAAATTAATTTATTGTTCTATAATAAGATTATATATTTTTCATTTAATAATAAAAATTACTTGAAATCAAGAAAACTACTGTACTTAATATGAGATAAAGTTTATTTACAGAATTGTTTTGTTTTATTTAGATAATATGTATTACTTGAGTCAACAATGTTATTCTCAAAATGGTATGTTTCTTTTATTTGAAGTTTTAAGTGACTTGAAAGAGTTACCGCAAATATTTTAAATAATATTAAATCATTTTGAATATTTGCTTTACTCCACTTATTCAATTATTGTAACATTGCATTAAGAAAAAATAACTAAAAAAACTAAAATACTGAAGTACATAATAAGTATTTCAGTATTCTTGCTATATTGTACAATTACCAACTCTACCCGCCTTATATAAATAATTAAATACTACTCACTTACTCAACAGTATTGAATTATTTATATAGAGAAAGGAAGACTTATAGCAAACTGTCAAAGAGTTAAAGTCATACATTTGATCGGTCAGTGGTCGCGCGGTTTAAGGCGTCAGTACTTGAATCGAGGTGACTAGATCGGAGTTGGATCGCGCCCAGCTGCCGGTAGACCGTATATAAGCTATATTCGTGGAGAGGATTGGCACCCTCTCTGCGGGTATGGTAGGGTGGAATGATGTTAGCTTGGGTCAATGTGAGAGATTGATACCGGTTGATATTTGACTACCCCCCTAATTAATGAGGTTTTCCAGGTTTCCCTCATTCCTGCACTGAATAGTGGTTAGGGCCTACCAACGTAAGTCGTTCCTGGGCGCAAATGCGGCCTGCTTAATAATAATATACCGCCCCCTCTCCCGCACAAGTCTCCGACTTCTGGGCTAATCCCTGTGATTAGAATGAGCGGTAGAGATATTATTATTATTATTAGCGGCACTCCAGACATATACCGCATTTGAGCTTGTTAGCCCTCCTCAGCATGCCATAGGAGCCGGGGCAACCGACGACAAATGTTATTATTTTACAGCATGTCATTTATTACAAAATATTAATAATTTTAATTCATGCAAATCTATAATTGATGGAAGAATATCCTATTCTACTGGTATAATTAATATTTTATTCATACTTTAACAAGATATTATTCTTAAGTCTTAAATTTAGAGTCATTTTACGATTGCAATTTAGTAAAAATGTATTGTAAATATACACATCGGTGTGCAACAATGAGTTGATTCCGAATAAGGACAGAATAGCGTGGTGCTATTTAAAAAAATGAAATTGGTTAATATAGCAGCAAAATTACTGACTCCCAAAAAAACTCAAGATTACCAAAGAGTGCAAAAAAACTGTTATCAGACCAATTTTTTTTTCAGGCTGTTTTTAAATTTTACAATCAGTTAATCAATCAGTTCACATATTTGTTATTAGGAAATATTGTTAAAAAAAACTATAATAATACGATAATATATTTACCCCTCATTCTAAGCATGAGGATTAGCCCAAAAGTCGGAGACCTGTACGGGAGGGGACGCGGCATATTAATATTAAGCAGGCCGAATTTGCGCCCGGGGGGCTTTCGAAAACTTATTACTTTGCGGACATTCGAGAATAAACCCCCAGGAACGACTTGGTAGATCCTAACTATCATTCAGTGCAGAAATGAGGAAAACCTGGAAATCTCATTAATTAGAGGGATGGTCAAACGCCAACCGGTCTTTCATATTGACCCAAGCCAACGTTCTTTCATCCTACAATACCCACATGGAGGATACCAATCCTCTCCACAAGTATAACTGATCTACGGTCTACTGGCCACGGGATTCAAACCAATTAGTACCTTAAACCGCTCGACCATAAACCGACTAAAATTTATAAATCAGACATATCTAATTAAAAGTTATATACAAATAAATTCGAATATGTTCCTTAGGTACAGAAAACAAAAAAGTGACATATACAGCAAACGGAGATTCACAAACTAATTCGATCTCTTATATGGTTTAGTCAAAATAGTCAGTACCTAGGCAAAACAGTCAGTAGGTTAAAATGAAATATTTGTCCACGAATTTGATTAAAAATATCAAATATCTACAAAGTAATGCTCAGTAGGTACTTTTTATATTTGCTAAACATTTTGTTTGTTCGTTCAGATATTGATGGGTAAATCATTTCAGGTTGAATAATTTTTACGGAATTCTGAACTTGAAAACGCCAAACAATTGATTATAAAATATCGATCTCTCATATACGGTCACTTCGAATGCTTATATATGTCGTTGTTTTTTTCCCGAACGCATCTGCTTTTGAGGAGACCTCCCTTTTCAATACTAACCTTGCTATGTTATACCATTTAACATTGCTGTAGACAAACAAATACAGTAATGATACCAGTATCGTATCCAGTTTGCAGTAGAGAAGTAGTGTAATAATTGTATTCTCTTCCTTGATGAATGTTATACATGATGTATAATTTACTTCATACAAAATGATGATATTTTGTACAAAAGGATGCTTCATATAAATGATAAAAGATGAGTTGGTATTTATTCCAATTAAAATTAAAATGAAAAATGTGTTGTATAAGAACAAATAACAATAAAAAACTGCTCTACCTTTGCTCTTAAATCACTCTTAATTTCGCGAAGTAGCGCTACATTTAGCGTTACTCCATGTGTTCTACATCACAGTAACGATAACATAACGGTAACGATAACGGCGATAACAATATGTTGCAAACACAGAATTCTAGGAAACAACTACCCTGCGAACTGATGCCCAGACCAGCATTGAATTACACCTAGGAAATTTACAGTTAAAGTTACTCATCACTAGGCCACCAGACATCATTAGCTCTCATCAGTATGCCATAGATGAGGTAACTGACGAATAACCTTAGTTGTTTTAACTCTGTCCGACATTAGGGATCATCAGTATCACAAAGTAGTAAAGGTACATCCAGCGGTCAGTCGCTACTCCATGCCGGACTGCCCAGCTACAGATTATTCGTGATTTGCTTATTTGAGGTGTGTAACAAATTAGATACAAAATACAAAAAAAAACATGATAAAAATTTCCAATATGCGGTCATAATAAAATCACTAGATGGATATGTAATATAAGAATCTAGTTACCCGGGATCCCTTCGTACACACAGAGCATACTTATCCACAAATAAAAGTTACATTAGATATTATGAATGTCTAAATATCAAACTATAAAATAATTATCTAGTTGAGTTCATAATATGGCGTCTGTTATTCAGATATAAATTATGTTTAAAGTAATGATTAGTTTGTTAAATAAAAAATAGATTTATGATCTAGCACTTTTTCAGAAGCAACCTCTTTTATTCTTCACAGATCGCATTTATTGAAAGTATGTAGGTACATCTGAATAGTATAGAGAAAGATATCTCTAAATATAAATTGTTGAATTATGTGAATTACTAAAATTTTTACAGGAAATATAAATTCAATGTATCACAATAAGTCCAAGTCTGTCACCAAAGCACAATCGTAAGAGGTAAGGCAGGTACGTACAAAAGTCAAAATATTACAATTGCTGAAATTTCTATAGGCGTTTAATAGTGAAAGAGACATCAAACTGAAAATATTAATCATTTGAAACATTAGCAATTGAATGCCTGTCCACACGTCCTAAATATTTGCAGAGAAGGCTTTGCCTGTTGCTTTCCTCCGCCACATTCAATTGTCCTTTTTGTAAACGTCAAGATGACTTGATATATGCGTCTTAGAAGTCCCGCTTTGTACTGATTCCCGTCACGGTTTTCATGGTTCTGGTCAATGTGGTGTGTATTTTAAGGATTATGTGGATGCTGATTTTTTATAAAGCATGGGTCAACTGTGAGTGGATTAATGTCCAATTTTTTGTAAAAGCTTAACAGATGGAACAAAACATGTAAGTAAAATTCCAATCCCTCTTTTATATTTTATATTTCTAATATTTACCAGGTGACTCAAATCTTACAGCCTTTTGAGTTGAGTAATATAGGCAAATCGTTTTTCTAAATCGGTAGCTCTAATTTGATAATTTAAATAAAACACCTATAAGTTTTTACTGATTTCAGGTCAAAATTTATTTTCAAACGTTGTTATTTATTAATAAGAGTGCATTTACTAATGTTACTATAAATGTACAGACCTTGGCTGGTCTTTCTATAATGGGGAAGCTCCGACACTCTAAAATTAAGAAAAATATATATCATATTCTGTCAATTTTTCCAATCCACCTCAAAAGAAATTTCCATAATTTGACAAGTCACCCTTTTTGGGTCGGAGTGTTGGATAAAAAGTCTAGGAATTCGGGATTTTTGTTTCAGTTTGAAGAAGAAACCATGGTACCGTATGTTAATCGATAAAAAGTTGTATAAATAGTTTGATAGCGTTAAGGCGTCTAATTTCATATGTTCAAAAAAATGTTTTAACCAAAAATGTCGACAATCTTGAAAACTTAACTAAAACACCTTATGTTTTTCTTATTAGATATTGTTAATGATCTACGAAGTACCAATACAGCTTTTGATGACTATTTGAAGTTCTCAAATTCCCTTACAAATTGAATTCCATGAAATAAGGTTCAATCAGTTTAGAGATGTTATAGATAATTTAAAAAACAGCTTCAGTAAAGATTCTTATGACATTAATATTCAAATAGACACCGCGATTATTTTGTTGAACGGAGATAAGTGTGTCTAACTGTTCAGTTAACATCGATCATTGTTGGCTACAGTTGTATCAAGAAGAAGTAAGTAACAATAAAATAAAAATCATTTAACATCTCTATGGAGGCGGGTAAACAAATTTTAAACTGTCAAACTTGACATACGTTTAAAAAAATTTTTACTACGATTTTGAGAACGAAAACAGAGAGTTTTTCGAAACGTCAATAACACGGAAGTGCGCGATAGTAATGTGATTTTTGTTATTTTTACTTATCTGCTTTTTTCAGTGTGAGATTTTTTGGTTAGGCAAACTTAGTTTCGAAATTAACCCTTGACTGTTCCGTTTGGCGCAAGGGCTTATTTAATTAATCTTTATTATTTTTTCAGAAGTGTGGCAAAAACCCAACAAAACTAAAGAAAAATTAATATTCAAATTATTAAAACCTTAAAAAACTTAATTCTGTCAGCTGTCAGCAGTTATGTATTTATATAATGAGTGCATTCACTATAAAACCTTTCCGGATGTTTTTAAAATAATAATATCTCTACCCCTCATTCTAATCACCAGGATTTGCGCCCAGGAACGACTTACGTTGGTAGGCCCTAACCACCATTCAGTGCAGGAATGAGGGAAACCTGGAAAACCTCATTAATTAGGGGGGTAGTCAAATGTCAACCGGTATCAATCTCTCACATTGATCCAAGCCAACATTCTTCCACCCTACCATACCCGCAGAGAGGGTGCCAATCTCTCCACGAATATAGCTGATATACGGTGTACCGGCTGCGGGGGTCGAAGCACACAGCGATCTAGTCACCTCGATTCAAGTACTGACACCTTAAACCGCGCGACCACTGACCGATAAAATAGCAAAAGTAATTCCTATCCATAAAAAGGGACCTACAGATGATCCATATAACTATAGGCCCATATCATTAACCTCTATTTTGGGTTAAATCTTTGAGCGACTTTTAAAGAACCAAATAAATGAGTACTTTGAGTATAATAATTTGTTTCGTGACTGCCAGTACGGGTTTCGAAACAAGAGGTCCACCACCTCAGCAATTCACACTTTATCCCAAACAATTTTATCGAATTTTGAGAACAGTAGTATTACAGATTGTAGTCTTTACGACCTAACAAAGGCGTTTGATTGTGTCAGTCATGATATTCTACTAAAAAAACTCTATTATTATAACTTCAAAATTTCAAGTGGCAAAGAGTCAGACAAAATAGCTATCAAGTATGGCATGCCGCAGGGATCCATTTTTGGACCATTGTTCCTTATATACATAAACGAGTTGCCAAATAGTGATAATCATTGTATCTTGTTCTTTTCGCGGATGACACAACCGTTTTAAACACCGAAAATAACTACAATATTTTGAGGGATAATGTTTTAATAACTCATCACAATATTAGACAGTGGTTCCTTGCAAATAGATTATTCCTTAAAAATAACAAAACACAGTCAGTTTTACTTTCCCTAAGCCATGTTTCACCCACATGGCTTAGGGGAGCAACTAACTATACCCCTCAGGCCAAGTTCCTTGATGTTTAAATTGACCAAAAAATGACATGGGAATCACATGTCTCTGAACTGTCTAAGGAGCTATCTAGAGTTATTTTTCTAATAAGACGTCTTTCCGATTCCGTCTCGACAACAACAACTTTATTAATGGCCTACTACGCTCAACTCTCTACGATTGAACAGAATTAGAGATGGGACAAATTATTATTGTATTCAATTTTACAACAAATTGCCAGTCAATGTTAAAAATCTTTAGGATATTAATAAAAAAAGTACTTTAAAAAATTATCTTAAGTTGAATGCATTTTATGCGCTGGATGAGTTTTTGAAATATAACATTTCAGATCTAATTGAATAAGTAATGTGTTGATCACCAGGTATACCTACTTATATGTTTATGAATTTATATTAATAAAAAAAATTGTTACAATTAAACTCCATCATGATAATAATATGTTAGTTCAAGATCATTTACTTTTGATATGATCGAAGGGAAGTGAAAAGAACTCATACATTTTTTGACTAGTTTGTGACAATTAATCAAAATTGACAGAAATGTTCTAACTACAATTCAAAATTTAATGTGTAACAATGTCTTACAATCCGAAATGCCCTAAATTGCCATGGATGGTAGACTTTTATACCACCGAAGATGGAAAAGTATACAACGATCAAATGGAGGCTGCTTTTGCCAATACTACCTTGGAATACATGAGTTCCCTGAACATAAAGTCGAGGCCAAAATATTTTAGGGAAACGCAGCTGGTAGCCATTATCAGTCCGTATGTTAATTGCCATGATCTGGAAGAGATAATGAACTTACATGTTCGTATGTTCCTTATAAAGGCCATAAATAATCAAAAGATTTTGGAAACTTTATCTAAAGTCAGATCGGTTAACGCAAATTACAGCAAGAATACTGGTAAAATTTTTCCATTGGCAATCGCCTTGGAAATTAAAGGTCCCGAAATTCGTACAGGTAAGATAATATTTTAACATTCCAACATTTGTCTCTTTGAACTATTAGTATTAGATAGGATATTAGTAAACCATAACATTCTGGCTATGAAATCAAATGTGTTGATATATAAGTTGTCTTTCGCCATTCTCATCCTTAGGAATGAAACAGAACCTGCTGAGCGCAGGCGATTCCTAAACTCTAGGGTATATTGTATTTAGTATGGCATAAAAGTTATGCACGTTTCGGAAAGTGGCAATTTCTGGAATGGATCAAGCATTATTGCACTTCCTCTGTGGTATTAACGTCTTATCAAGTAAACTCAGACAAAAGATATGTTGGAATATTGATTTTGTACTTGAAACTTCATTCGCTCTTAGATTAAGTTTTCTCTATCTACCTACTACTATTCCTAGAAATCCTGAAGAATTAATAACGGTTGGTTCATGTCAAGAGATCCTTATAAAAAATCTGGATATGAGCACAGTTTGTTACCCAGCTCATGGAAGATCAAAAACAGCGTTGTTTTGAAGTCTGTGGAAATACCCAAAATATTCCTTAAAAGCATCATACCAAGTGATGAAACATGAGTTTACGGTTATCACATCGAAACTAACTAGCTTAGTCGTCACAATAAAAATGCAGAAGTTTTTCGGTCCAGGTCTAGGCAAATTGATCACGGCTTTTTACAAACTCAGTTGACGTGTACATTTAAAATCATTAGAAAACTATTTGCTAAACAAAAACGGGACTAGTATAGTCGGCGATGCGCCTAGACCGCGACCGCATAGTGCATTTCCTTCTTATAATGCATTTCACATAAGTTTTCATGAAATTTTAGGGTCTCTGTTGAGTTGCTATTAAAATCTGTTCAAGATGGGTTCTACGAATTTGAAAAAGAAGGAGCAAATAAGTATCAACATAATTTGTTCATCAATTGCCACAGTGGTAACCAATGAATTGCTTTTATTATCTTCGAAGGATATGAGACTGTTACGGAAGCTCACCTACCTTTTAGTTTGTTAATTATGTTCCTGTTTCATTAGAATTTATAATTTTTGTAACTCCTTTATTTTGACGTTTTCCGGAATATTCCAGGCTATATTCTATTTGTTTCTCGACACGTTCTCGAGATCGCAGAAACTTCCAGAACTCTAAAAACCTATATAAGTGGATCAATTCCGCCGTCACAGTCAGTTTATATTGAGCAGCCAAACGCGAGTGACAAACGTCAAAGTAAAGCGTTGACAGTTGTGAAATTGGTTTGAAGGATATTTTTTGTATTATCAAGAGTGACAATAAAGATTGTTTGTCTACGTGAAGTGTTTCAACGATAACCTAATTTAGAGGTTATAATACGATAAAATCCTCGCTCATTCAGTATTTGTTATTCAATACTTTTGTACAAAAAATTATTTGAATATTTCTTCAACCGTCGGACTAGGTTCATTTGTTCCCTACCGACTTATTTCATATTTTTAATTCAGCAAGCTTAAATCTCTCTCCAAATAACACAATTGAGAACAAAAATCGCGTGTGACTAGGCAGAAAGGGATAATATTGAAGAAGTTGTAACGGTTCTCAATAAATTTATAAAAAATCTTTTATCTTTTTGATCAGCCCTCGTATACACATATCTGAAAGTGAACTTGTGCAATAATTGAGAAATAATATTCCCTTTCTTTCTAGGTCTTGTAAAACTACCAAGTAAAAAAGTTTCGCTAGAAAAGGGACAAATAACTTATCTAACGACCGACCCCATATACGAAGAACACGTCACAGAGGACATGATATTCGTAGACTACGAGAATTTAGCGGCAGTAATACAACCCGGAGACAAAGTAGTGCTCAACAATGGATCTGTAACACTTTCGGCCATAGAATGTGCGGAAAGCATTATCAAATGCATAGTTGAGCGAGCAGGTGATATACTAAGTAACTCCGCCGTGGTGGTACCAAATGTTCCCATGGAAACACCAGAGATGGCTGAGTCTGATAAGGAACTAATTAAGAGTGGCATTAAAGAAAAAGTAGACTTCCTTTTCCTCTCTGGCATTCGAAATAAGGATGGCGTGATTGATATAAAAGATCTCTTGGGCGAAGAAGGACAATTTATTTCAATTATCTCTAAAATAGAGAACTCTGTCGCTATAGAAAATATCGATAAAATTATTGAGGTATCCGATGGGATATGCTTAGATTGTGACAGGCTTATGATAGAGCTCCCCAAAGAAAAAGTTTTTTTGATACAAAAGTCTATTACTGCTAAATGTAATCTGGCAGGTGAGAACCTTTATATTTTCATATTCAAGACAAAACATTAAACAAATTAAATTTTTCTCATGTGTCTTTTACAGCAGTGGTTCAGAAGTATTATATAAAATGTTGTGTACTTAATTAACTATTTGCCCCTTATTTTTATGTTATTTCCATGCTCTATCTTGTAAAGAGTATATCTGAACATGATTAATAATGTAATTTTGTCAACTTAGAGGACGGTAGTTAACAGGCTAGTCTACTACTCGCCCGTCATATCCAGTGGCGGCTGGTGCTAAGGGGCACAAGGGCACGTGCCCACCCTTCACGGTACATGTCACGGTACATGTCACGAAGAAATATATGATGCTATTATAGATTTATATATTTTTTTGTAATTTTATTATCGGTTGCGAAAAACTACTCAAAACTTATTTCCCGTCAACCATCCACGCGCCGAACTATATCAAACTTTATTTCCTGGGAACCCAAGAATTGTCTCCAAACGTGGCTCATTTTCCGACGTTCGGGACTCCTCGGATTAAATGAAATTCGCCGATTTAAAGCCGACAAAGGGCACTGAAATACGTGTCTCTGTCCCTTCTCCACTAGTCTCCACTGTCTCCAATCTCCATCACTCCGTCTCCCTCCGGCATTCAGTTTTCAGTTCTCAGTAGTCGCTTGCTTTGTTTAGTACGTAGTATATACAAATATATTTCGCTTGCAGAATAGTTGTGTAAACAAATTTGTGTTTTAACTTTGCTGGTTTTAAAGGCGATTTCTCATTATAGATATAATTTTAAAGTGATTCTGTGTATTTGTACATACTTATTAAAAGAAATGGATCCGGAACCAGAAATAAATTCTGTTCAGTATCTGTTAAAAAACAATCCAATTAAAAAGAAAGGTAGGCCTACTGATTTATATATTAATTACGAATCTACAAGTAAAGCTAGAACATATAATAGAGTTTTTAATAGAAACATATACGAGAAATATGGTTGTTCTGTGACAAATAAATTGTTATGTTTTGTTTGTTTCATATGTTACAGCGTGGACCAAATACGGACTTGACGATTTAAAGCACATAGCGGATAGGGCAAAAAAACATGAAAATTCTGTGACTCATTTAAAAGCATATATGGACTTTAGTGTTTTAGGAAAAACTGACATACGTGAACAATTAGATATACTCGGGTCAAGAATAATTCAGACGTCTACGTCACGGCTGACGTTACACATTTGTTTTTATTGTCAACGTAATTTTCGATATTTGGTCGCGTTATAAACAGTCATTTTTTGCAATTTAATGCGATATATAATGCAAACTTTTAGTCGAGTATGTAGTTTTATAACTATCAGTTGCAGTTTCTTAAATATTTTGATGAAAATATAATGAATTATTCATTTGTTCATATGACGTAAGTCGTCTGAATTCTTGTCGCGAGTATAGTGCGTATTTGCGCTATAAGTTAGGACCTTGGTTAGAACATAATAAACAGGTGGAAAAAATCGTCACATTTTGCGTCGTTTAATAATGTGTTTTTTTGTGGAGCCTTCGAATTAGCCTTGCGAGGTCATGATGAGAAGACTTCGTTCAAAAACCCAGGCATTTATATAGGTTTAATTAACTTTTCTGCAGAATTACATTCTGTTCTTGCAATACATTTAAATGAATGTAAATTTATTTTTGTGCCCACCCTTTGAAAAACCCACGGGCCGCCACTGGTCATATCTACCAGCTAGTATAATCCAGTAACTGTTTTACATCAGACCTTGAATCAGATCCGGCAGTTTATTTTTTTTGCTGGGTTGTTTATGATGTTGACCCAATGAAAAATTTCAAGTTTTTGACTTCGAGCACGGAATGTAACATAGTTAAAAATCCCAGAAATTTTCCACTTTTTTCAGTCTTTGATGATTTTACCTCTGAAGCACGAGTTTTCGATTATGGTTATGGTTATGGTCTTGTTCAACGTGAGTGGGCGAAGAACTAGTCTTCCACCACTTGTCTATTGTGGCTCACACCCATATTATACTTCAGTCAACAGGTTTAGCCTTTTTATGAATCTAATCATCTTATTGGGTTAGGTTTTGTCCATATATTCCTGCAAGGAAGTGCGTCTTGACAAATGTTGAAAATCTGGTCCTGCTGGATAGTGACATAGTATATGATTCCTCACTTTCCAAAGTCAATCGACACTCGATCTCTTCCACCAAGCCCAACTTGTGCATGTTATTTCTTGATCGGTATATATGCCAACTATAGTCTTTAGATTTAGCCTATTTAATAGCTCTGTCGATTAATCGTCTATGAAAGCCTTCGAATAAGTTAATCTTGGCAAATCCCGCTAGTACTCACACACTTTTTCCTCCGTTTAGGTTGAGATGGCTGCTTTGGCAGTAGCCGAAGCTATACCTAGACCAATATAGCTGGAGGAAACACCTTGCTAACGAGTGCTCCGCCTCGTTCTCCTGGATACCTACAGGACCAGGTATCCAAACCAGAGTTTGCTTTGCTGCTTGTTCCCAACCGCTCTAGAAGCTTCTGACAGTTCCATACCGTTCTTGAATTTCACAGGTAGGATCTAAGTGCGTTTAAACATCACTCAATGGCATGTATTTCGGCCTGAAATACAGTTGCATACTTGCCCAGATTTATTACCAGCTTGGTTTTGGATTGCTGGTGTACCAGCAACTATCTGCCTTCAAAAGGTCGGCTTCACATGGCTCCTATTCTTCCCTCCGAGGAAGGGAAATTTCAAGAGTTAGTCTATAGTTGATTCTTATAGACATAACATCTGAGATTATTAATAGAGTGCTGTGACTTTCTAGTGCTCCATTACAATTGCAAAAAATATCACCTGATTCATATTATATTCATAACTTTTTACATCGATGGAAGGAAAGAAGTTCATGGTCATGAAACGTTCAGATGAGGTTTCAATAAGACGAAGAACAGGGAAGAATAGAAATGAGAAATATGAAAAATGTAGGAGGTGGGTCATCTGTAAGTCCTCTCAAACTGATTCCAGCGTTCATTGGAATATGAGAGTGGGAACATTTCTCAAAGAAAATAGTCCTACATTGTCAAAATTCCTACAGAACAACAAAATATTGCTAAAAATTTCCGAGTCCGAAAAACTGATAAATTTTGAAAATTATTAAAAAGTTATTGGACAGAGACGGTTCTGGGTTCAAATTATAGCATATTTATTGTACTTAGTGTACTTTGAAATAGTTTGGTGAAGTTATAATCGGAAATTAGTGCATCACGGTTAAAATAGCCAAAAACTGAAGATAGCTAAGAATTGAAAATTTTGTGGTTTTTTGGATTTTTGACAATGTTGTCTTCGGCGCTCGAGGTCGAAAACTTGCAATACTCATTAGGTCAACATCATAAACACCTCAGCAAAAAATCAGTACTATCAGATCTGATGCAAGGACCTCCCCCTCCCCTCATTTTTCAAACTGAAAGTACTTCAGTTTTTTTACCATTTATCTTTTAGTTTTTATATACTTATATTATTATTTAAATGGTGGGTGCATTTATTCACAGGCAAACCTATCGTATGTTCCATACGAATATCAGATGTGAAATCAATTTCGAAGGCAGAAGTCTGTGACATCGCTAATGCCATTATCGACGGTGCTGATGCGTTGATGTTACCTACAGAATGTTGTCTTAAAGATCCCGTGTTGTCGATATCAACTATCTGCAGAGAAGCGGAACCGGCAGTCTACGAAAAACGAATATTTAATGAGCTGACCAATGACATTACATCCCCAATGGAGGCGATTTACGCTCTCGCCATCTCAGCTGTGGAATCTGCTCTGAAATCTGGTGCGGCTGCAATAATATGCCTCACATCTTCTGGAAGAACTGCAAAGTTACTATCAAGGTAGATATGTAAATTATTATTGTGGAGAATTATAAAAGGCGTTAATCAATTTTTTAAATCGCACCTCCTCTTTTGTTAACAAAAATGAATGCTTTACAGAGTTTCTAATATGACGGTTCTTAACATTAATAATATTGGCTGAGACAAGACTCTTTCCTCTTCAAATTTTGAAAGTCTTGTCTTACAAAAAAAACAAGAATTTTTTTAAAGTCTTGCTCTAGCTCAATCTTGCAAGATCATGTCTTGTTTTGTCTTTCAAATTTCTTGTCTTGGAATTTTGCAAGACTGTTGCATAATTCTTGCAAAACTCTTGCATAAGATTAAGAAACATGGGGCTTTATTACGAATTTGATAACAGTGGTGATTACTCTCGGTTGGCTACGGTCCCACTCGGAGCTCATACGTAGCTATTAATATAGTCAACAATGGTCGACTGGTAGACGTTATAAAGTATAAAAATGGTTAGTTTCACATAATATTTAATGGACAAAATAGGTGAAACAGAATCAGACCTCTTTCAATCAAGTGGAATGAATTTATCACCAGAACTGGACCTAGACCCTATAAACTTTGATTTTAAAAATAATTTTAAGTACATATTATTTTCCATTTAACATTCAGTATTTGTTATATTATTCTTAAACGTGCAGTTATGAGCACTAATAGAATATACACCATGAACAGAAAAAAGTGAAGCAATTGCAGTATGTGAAGTAGATATTGTTGCTTCCTATATTATTACAAAAACTCTGATAACACCTAGAGGTAGAGGTGCTAGGGTGAGTTCCATTAATAGGTTCTGTATGATTTCTCATAATTTGATTGACAATCTTTCTTTTTTTTTGCAACAGACTCTTCGATATAGCCTTCATCAATATTTGTTGATTTCCACCCGCAGTGCTGCTATTTTAAAATTTCTCCACCAGCGTTTACTCATAGAGTTACTGAAGTTTTCCTAAAAATATGTGTGTGTTCAAAAATGTTTTTCAATGTATTTCGGAGTCAGGCTGCTGTCAGAAATGTTAAATTCCTGGAAGACCTGAGTGTAAGAACACTCAAGTTGGAAGAAGCTGAAAAAAATGTTGACTTAATAGCTGGCATATTGTTTATCGACGAAGTAAATTTTTCCAGAGATACTATAATGAACTTCCATAATGAATACGTTTGGTCTGATGAAAACCCTAACGTCTCAATTTCAACATCAGACATTTTCTTGAAAATATTTTATCTGAACTGAGAATTTTTAAATGAATGATTCGATAATAACGTGGTTAAACGAGGCACTCAAGAACCAGATCAACCTTGACCACCCGGATCACCTGATATAAAGCCTAAGAAATTAGTTAACAAGGTTTACATTGAATCTGAGGAGCACTTACGTCAACAGATTATAGCTGGTTGTGATGTGATAAGAGATACTACTTGAATTTTTTCACGTGTCCGAGCTGCAATTTCAAGAAGATCTGAAGCATGTATTTTGGCTGAAGATGGCAATTTCCAACATTTGCTGTAATAAATCATAGTAGTTTGTTTGCAATATTAAACATGGTGATTAAGTTTTTTGGCATGAAAATCGATCGATACTACTCACACCTTCATCACTAGTAAATTTGCACACCGAATTTGGCAAAATTATCTCAAGCGATTTAGAAATTAAAAACTGATTTTTCTTAAATTTTTTATGATCCTGAGACCACAAAATACGCTCCTGGTTTTTTGACCTCTACTTATGCTTGAATAAATAATGATTTTATATTTTTTATGAATATTTTGTCCAATTTCCAAAATATTATCAAATTATTTTTCTGTGACAATCCAGATCCAGATAAAGTAAGAATAGACAATTTTTATAAATTAGCCCAATTACACATTATGGCATTTGTAATACCTACTATGTACTTTTAGTTTAAGTGTGAACAATTATAACATTTTGGTAGAAAGGCCTATTTATCTAGGTAACTTTAAGGTTGCCGTATTTTCGGCCGTACAATGATCAAGTGTGTGGTATTTTTTGGTATAGAAATCCTAAAAAAACGCGTAGAGCAAAACTAATATCAAAAATTAAATACTTGATATTTTGTTTATCCACCAAAATGTCATTTTTGGCATTAGTATTTACTTTGTTATTTTTTAATTAGATGTACCTTTTCTTAATAAAAAAAATATTAAGATTTCTTTTCGTTTTATTTTTTAATTAATATTATAAATCTTGGTTGCTAGTCATCATCTACCAAACGGACCGCGACAGATGTATATATTTTTTAAAATAACCCGCAATGCTACTAATTGGTGATCCTTGATAGGGTATCAAAGATTTAGAAATTTTTATTATATTTTTTATTTACTTGGAAATCCTACTTGATGAAACAGCAATAGTTCTAGGTTGTAATGAGATATATTTAGTCTAATTATTCAGTATGTTTAAATATTCCCATTATCACCAGTAGCGTAGAAGCCCTGTGGCACATTTTTTATTCAAAATAAAAATGGCACGCCACTGTTTTAATTATAGAAGAACAACTACTTTCTTGTGCATGGCGACATCTATTATTATACTTCAGTAATACAGGGTGTCTCGAAATTAGTGCACTTTAGGTCAGGAGTAGATTCCTAACGGCATAATAATGCTTTATAGCTAAACTTACTTTTTGTCAAAAGATACAGTGACAAAATAAAAATTTTATTTTCGATATTTGTGGATAATTTAAAAAAAAATAGAAATATTTGGATACATTTTGGAGATGCGAAGTCTTAGAGGTAAGAAATTCAAATGTTGTCTCTAATTTAGACGCTACTAGTACAGGGTGCCACTTATGGCACATCAAACATTTCAGTGTATACATCTGACTATTAAAACAATCGATTCTTCTACCTTCTTTATGTGAAAATGGTATACCTAGTTGAATATTCAATGCATCGAGGAAAATCTGTTTTGTTTTCAGGTAAAGCGCCTTTACCGCTGAAAATAAATCAAAATGTTACTTGAAAAAGTTACAGGAAATGGTAAATTATAGCGATGTTCATAATTTTAAGAGTGGATTTTCAAGTTTTTTAAATTTTTGATACAAATATATACAAACTACGAAAGATAGATACCTATATTTTAAATGAACAATTACTCGAATACAATGCATTTTAAGGAAAACTGCAAAGAATAATTATTATGTGTTCAAATTAATCAAAACTTTTGACGTTTTTTTTATAATTAAGACAGTAACGTAAAATAATAAAAGAAGAGTTGCACAGGTTTCTACGCCACTGGTGATAATGGAAATATTTAAATACTGAATAATTAAATCTAAGGTATCCCATTACAATCTAGAATAATTATTGCTATTTTATCACGGGTTTCTAAGTAAATGAAAAATATAATAACATATTCTAAATCTTTGACACCCTATACGTCGAAAACGATGAACTTTGAATAAATATCATTTATTTTCACTGTAGGTACAATAATCTCTTCTTAAGGATGCCAGTAATACCAGAGACACCCTGTATACTTTTACTCGTTTTACTTCGGTACCTTTGAATATTCGCAGGTGGCATGAGATACCATTCCTGCTATTTGTTAAGCCCTAAATTATTCAGTAATTTAATGTCATACTATAAACCTTCACCCGGTCTCGTGGGGTACGCACATATCCCACGCTCTTTCTCGTCGATTTTCGATATCTAAATCTTCAAAATCGAAACTCGTAACGACATCTATCAGTAGTCAAGGGATATACTTTTTTTTGTAAAAACGCATTTTTTCAAGTTTTTCAGGTTTCCAGATTTTTTATGAACGCTGACCTTAATTTTTTTCAACTCGGACTATTCTACAGTTTAAAGTGGTATATAAAGATGTTGTCTGATTTTTTTTAAGACAATATAATCAATATTTCAATTTTTACAAAGATATTTATCACTCGTACGTACCCCACGAGTTCAGGTATGTTACTCAGGATGAGCATGCCAGGTGAAGGTTAAACATTAGTTCAAGAATACGGCGCCCTTAAATTCAGGGAGGAGACCTGAAATTCTCTGTATTTTATGTAAGATGATAGACAGTATTGATTTCCTAGGTTTCGACCAAGATGTCCGATAATAGCAGTGACAAGATATCCACTAGTGGCACGCCAATTAGCAATTTACAAAGGCGTTGACTCCGTCGTTAACGTCAGGCCGTTCGAAGGAAATTGGGACAAGGATGTCGAGCAGAGACTCCAACTGGGGGCGGCTTACGGAAAATACGCTGGATATGTCCGGACGGGAGACGCAGTGGTGACTGTGTCCGGATCAAGACCTGGATGTGGAATACCGAATAACATCCAGATTATTTATGCTTCCGATTTCGATTCCCTGCCAAGGCAAAGAAGAGTTTGAATATCTACCTCCATTGTTTTAGGGCCCGCTTTTCTTATTAAATAAATTATGCAAACTATTTTTGTAACAACTTTATTTATCTATTTACTGATATGAAATACCCAACTGGCAAAGTCCAATTATAGGATAAGTTACATAGTTAAAAAAACAAGTGTATGAAAAAAGAACAATAAATGTCAAGTCAACAATAAAAACTACCAAACAAAGGAAAAATATAAGACAAATATGTTTGTTACCCAAGTTAGAAAAATATATGAAACAAATATGCAGCAGTATAGGTATATAATAAATATAAATATAAAGTACAATAAACATATAAAAGAATAATAAAGATAGAATACAAGAGGTTACTGAAAACGCTGCACATGTCCCCCTGTATTCTAAAATCAACGGATGTACGTGTTTTCTACAATCTTGACACAGTTCCTGAAAATGGCTTTGTTTCATTTCCATTTGACCACCCTGTATATTATAAAATAATGAATGGTGGTGGTGTATACAATTGATCGATAACATCTACAATTTTATGCAAATGTACCATCATCTTTATTAGTGTATTCATTGATTTACTCATCATCGGCGCAGTTGTTTCATCTCGTCTAATAAAAAAATCCATAACCTAGCAAATTACACAAAATGGTGTAAAATCAATGCGGCTTTATTAGGCAGGCATTCCATGTACCACTTTATTCATTACTCGCTAAAACTGAAGTGTACTGACCGGCGAACTATAACCTAATAACTCTGCAGCGGCAAAATTAAAAACGAAAAACCCAGTGCACGAAATCTGCGAGAATCGGGCTTTAATCATTCGACGCTAAAAATCAGTATAGTTGATTGGTAGGCACATTGGCGTGGTCACATGTGTGCACCGTCACATTTCATCGAATTTCACGGCCCACTGGTTCTTTTGTGAGCGGCTCCGAATACAGGGGTGACACTGTGACGTATTATGTGGGATATTGAAGTATTATTTGGAAATCTAATCGAAAAATTAGTTTCGTAATTATGATCACTTTATTTTACTGACAGGTGCAATTAACAAAATACTAAAGTAGAGAAATAAGCATTAAACTACAAAAAATATGATTTTTAACATGTCTTTAATAGTATATTACATACCGAGGTGGAAAATTTTTCATTCTTGTCGAGAGAAAATGATACCGAGGTTTGTTTGTTTGTTTGTTTGTTTGTTTGTTTGTTTATTCATTCCAATAGATCAAGTAATGTACATTATACATTCTTAATATAGGACATGTCATCACATTAACAAAAACATTTAACATCAATGACTAAAATATTCATGAACCGAGTAAAAGGCTCTAGGTATAAGAAACTTTTTTAACTCTGATTTGAATTTATTTTGTGATTTTATAGTTTTAAGATAGTTCGGCAATTTATTGTATATACGTATTGACATACAATGAAAACCGTTAAAACAAGAAGCCGTCCTACATTGCGGTAAACGCAGATTTTCTTTGTGTCTGGTATTGTAATTATGAATATCTTCATGTTTTATGAATTCCTTTAAGTTATTCATTACATACAATGCACTGAAGTAAATATAAATAGCCGGGAGTGTTAATAGCTTGTATTTAGTAAAAAGATTTCTACATGTAGCTCTTCTCGGAACCTGGGCAATTAAACGTATATTTTTTTGGGCTAGAAAAGCCATATTAACAGTCGAAGCGTTTCCCCAACAAACAATCCCATATGACAACAAGGAATACACGTGCCCGTAATATAACGAGAGAATAGTGGAATCAGAAACTAACGGCCTAAGTTGTCTGAATAAAAAACTGAGAGAATTCAAATTTTTACAAACATGAGATACGTGTAAACTCCACGATAACTTAGAGTCCACATGCAGCCCAAGAAATTTACTTTCATTCACAACCAGCATTGATTTCCCAGAATCAAACTTAATTAGCGGACTAGACTCTGAAACAGCATTTTTTGTAAGAAATTTCACAAGATGTGATTTGTCACAATTTAAATTTAACTTATTTTTTACAGTCCATTCTGTCATATTATGTAAAAGGTTTGTATACTATTTTATTTACAACCATACCTTTTAAATGCAAGTGGCGGTTTTTGTAACAAAAATAATTACGTATAAATTAACAAAGTAAAATCCCTGTATAACCAGATTACAGATAAAAAAAACGTAAAGTTGGAATGTTGACAATGGTTGCTCTGATACTAAGAAAATCAAACATACAAATTTACATTATATGCATTTTTGATAGATTTTCATCAAAAAAGTGTTTTCGAGTGATTCAGAAATAATTATCTGTACTCCTCCACAAGTGAGAGAAGCCGCTGATAGTTTAAAAAAAGATTTGTTACCTAAGACTAGTCGTGCAAGGTACGAACGATTATGATCTTTTCAATAATTGGTGTTGTCAAAAAGGTGCTAAGGAAGTTGTTTCTGAAGCTATTGCACTGGCATATTTTAACGACAAAATTTAGGATTGTATCCAAAAAGTCAAGCAGTTTCTCCAGTGAGAACATTGCGGCGTTTTTAAAGAATGCACCTGATGATATGCTACCTATGAAGGTGACACTCATAATTGATGTATCAGTTGCATATCGATATTCTAACATTAAAAACCTACCAGTCAAGAGTATTTATACTGAGTAATGAAGAATGGATAACCTTAATTTAAATATGTTGCACTTCGTTTAGACCTACTAAATGAAAACTTCTTTTTACAAATGAGATTCAGTAAAATCACTCGCCAGCCATTTGGTCACAATTCGATAACTCAATTTCCAAAAAAAATGCAGTCTTTCTAAAGCTTCCGCATTGTGAAACATACACGAGATTGCTTCCGAAGAACGGCAGCCACACTATTGGTACATAGCGGTGGTAACATTCTCCAGTTGAAGAGATTGGGGATATGGAAATCTTCCACCATAGCGAAATAGTTCGTCTACAGATTTTTTAGTTAAAGTTGCCGCAAAAGTATCTGACAAAATGTCAAATTCCAGTACTAAAAACGTTACCATTTCTACGCAGGATGCTCAGCATGGATCAACAATTTCTGTTGCCGCTTATAACAAATCGAATGTTACAATTAATTTAGTAAAATACATACTTAATGTACAATAAGATATTTATTGAACCAAAGATTTTGGTTATTCAACGAATGTTGACAAATACCTGGGTTGAAAGTGATATTTGTCTGGTGGAGAGTAATCACGTTCCAACCTGGTAAATGTCACTTTCCATCTGGATACATGCCAAAGTCAGAAATATGTTTCTTTCAAACTTACTGTAAGTTTGAAATATCAACATTACATATTAAGGTTGTAAATAAAATACATTATTGGATATTAAAAGTCACTATTATACAGTAGAAACGCTGGCTCTGCTTTGAAATACACAATCATTTAGATTTCCGTTAATGCAAACATTTTTATCACTCCCCTTCTCCCTCTCACGGTGACTCAACAAATTATTCAAATAGCAACCAACATTTTTTATTACGAATTATGATGTTCCTTGAAATTCTGCGTAAAGCAAATACCTGGTTACGCGGTATTGTTTTAATACTTTACGAGATATAAGTGTTTAACTTTCAAAATGCACAACTGATCGAAGCTGCTACGGAATATGTTCGGCTGGGTCACCTGACTCTACCCGTTTAAATTTATTTCTGTATGTTCTAGTTGTTACGTATTGTTTCTGTATTTGTTTTGGCCTACTTGTTTCATTATTGTAATTTAGTGTTGTTGTTCATGTATTGTCATTAATTCCATTTTGTTGAATGATTACTCGAACAATGATTTCCCCAACAAGTAGCTACCTACTTACTTAACTACTTGATAGTTGTAGGGTATACAGGCTGGTTCAAATTGGTACGTTTTTGAGAGTTACAGGTTGTTCTATCATAGGTAGGGCAAATCTGATGGAGAGTCTAATAGGCTCTATTTCGAGAAAATAACAATGTCCAAAGCCGCATCTCTCTATATCTCACCGTTTTCGAACTACGCTCGGTATCACTCGGTTTTGCAAACGTCCTGTAGCACGAAAACAGGAAGAGACAGAGAAATATAAATAAGAGAAACATCCATTTAAAGTCTATTTTTTACTTGATTTTACAGGGTTACGTCTTGTATTCTCTTGCTAGTCTCGCAAATGTTTCTCTCGTAATTTTGCAAGACTTTTACGAGACTCTAGCATACAAATGAGAAACATGGGGCTATATTTTGAATTTGAAAACAGTGGTGGTTACTGTCGATCGGCTACGATCCCGCTTGAAGCTCACACGTAACTATCGATATGTTCGATCGTCCATAGAGGTTATTGATAGATGAAGTTATAAAGTATAGAAGCGGCTAGTTTTAAATAATAAGTCATATCGGGGATCCTACAGTTAAGTGGCACTGAATTTATAATTAGTTTTAGTTCCGCAAAACTGGGTCTAGACTTAATAAACTTAAATTTTAAAATAAAGTATTTATATACAGGGTGCCGAAAATTAGTAGGTCAATCCGTTAACCATAGATAGCTGATATGAAAATAATGGGACTTTCATTATGCCAGTTTTCATTTAGAAGCCCCATTTTTGAAATACAGAGTCTCAAAATGTAAATGTCAAAAAGGAAATTTGTCGATAACTCCGGTAGAATTAGAGATATTTGTTT
Source organism: Monochamus saltuarius (assembly GCA_025584915.1). Lineage (NCBI taxonomy): Eukaryota > Metazoa > Arthropoda > Insecta > Coleoptera > Cerambycidae > Monochamus > Monochamus saltuarius. The sequence continues at coordinate 21,508,527 of CM046727.1, read as the reverse complement.
GAAATTTCGCTAATATTTTCTCCTTGTAGAGACACACTTTCAGTATACTTTTGGTAAAAAAAAATCAAAGCACGAGCGGAGGTGAGGGGGTTAAAGTGCATTATGACCCCTTAAACTTTTTTATACGCACGCCTTTGATAAAACAATATATTTTCTTAGATAAAGCGGCTTTTATTCTAACTTTTCTTATTCTTGCAAGATTTTGATTTGGAGCCTGGGTTACCAGATATTGTAACTTATTTTAATAAAGTTTAAAATCCGTTTTGTACTATAAATTGTATTTAACATTTAACAACATGAAACTAACTGCATATATTTTATATATACAAACAGATATTAAATTCTAAAAATTATATTAAATGTTCAACATTGGAACTACCTTCGCGGACGCACATCCTGCATCTCTTTATAAACGATAAACGAATATTTAGAAAAATATGTGGTTTTACCCTAAATTGCTCGGCTCCTTCTATAATTCTTAATCTTAAATATTGGCCGATCCAGCGGTTAGGAAAGGTTTGGTTTAAAAAAACGGTCCTAAAAGAAAAATATCAATTATTCCTGCCCATACGTGTACATTAAAACTTACTTGATGATGTGCCTCTACAATGAATTTCGGATTTTCAGCAGCCCATGTATGAGTATTATGAATATTCGTTACTCCGTTACGAGTAAACGTGGCCTAATCGGAAAATAAAATAAATTTACTAAAATTAATATTATCATTATTTTCTTGGCTTTCTTTCATTACAGAAAGTGACTCTTGCTTCTGAATCTAAAGGTAGAAGTGCCTGCACATTTGTGCATGATATGGGTACAGTAATTGCTGTTTGAAGACACGTCGCACATCATCTGACTTAATATTATTGTTACCACCATTATTAATTTGATTAGCTAGTATCCTCGTACTTATACTCGGAGTTTCTTCGACAATTTGCAAGATTTGCTCCTCTTCGTTTGGACGTAATTTGAGTGCAGTCCACATTGGCCCACTCTCCTATGTTTAAAGTTGCCAGATTCTCTCAGACGGTTGACTAAGCTTAAGAAAAATCTCCTTTTTGGGTGGTGCCTTTTGGGTGGTGCCTTTTGGGTGGTTGGAAATTTGTCCGCATAACGCCTAGCAGCTAAACTAGCATTAGAGTTACATTTTCCTAAAAGTAAGAGAAATTATAATTAACACTTATTTAAGAAAAATCCTATTCCTTTTAATAAGTACTTACTTACCCATTATTAAAATCATATCGGTCATTTCAGAAAATGATAGCAAACCTTCTCTGTTCGCCATTTCTTATTGAACACTTCAATTAAAAAATGTCTAAACAACGTTTTTTCTATTTAACTTATAAATTATTTTGACAACCAAATGTACCTACCTATCTGACTTTGTTTTCAAAGCCTTCATAGAACTTATTACTTGAAACACTAGTTACCAAATCCATACTATCCGTCCAAATAAGTTACAATATCTGGTAACCCAGGCTACAAATCAAAATCTTGCAAGAATAAGAAAAGTTAGAATAAAAGCCGCTTTATCTAAGAAAATATATTGCTTTACCATAGGCGTGCGTATGAAAAAGTTGAGGGGGTCATAATGCACTTTAACCCCCTCACCTCCGCTCGTGTTTCGATTTGTTTTTACCAAAAGTACACTGAAAGTGTGTCTCTACAAGAAAAAAATATTAGCGAAATTTCAGACAAATATCTCTAATTCTACCGGAGTTATCGACAAATTTCCTTTTTGACACTTACATTTTGACACCCTGTATTTCAAAAATGGAGCTCTTAAATGAAAAGTGGCATAATGAGAGTCCCATTATTTTCATATCAGCTATCTATGGTTAACGGATTGACCTACTAATTTTCGGCACCCTGTATAATAGAAATGCAATTTTAGTTTTTTCAGTTAATGTTCACTTAAATATTATCCCTTCTTATATTTGTAAGACTTCATACCGTATCAATATTTTCTTGTCTTGTTTCGAAATACTTTGCTTGTTTAAATCTTGTCTTGCAATTCGAGCATTCTTGTCTTGGTCTTGTCTTGTCTTGCGAGACCAAGATCAACAAAAAGCAAGATAAGATGCCAACACTAGTTGTTTTCTCTGTCTGACTACTTTAACACAAGTTACTTTCTTATTGTTGACTAGAGAAAATATTTCGACTTTTTGACTCCGTATATCATCAGTAATAGTTAATGTATGACTATTTTTATGTACGCCCAATTATTTGTGAACTGTCTTCTATTATAGAATACGATTACACTATTGCATTAAGTTATGAACTAACCTCATAATAAATTAAACTTGAGATTGTATAAAAGCTGACGCAGTTTAACTAATATAAATTTTAATTGTAATTTACAACGTGTCTTCATTGAAAAATAAATCCCAAACAGACGCCCTTGCAAATTCAAAAAAAGGTTTATGGGCTTTATGGGTTTCGTTGTTCAATTCGATTCAGTCGATATTTAGATCTAGTTTTAGTACTTTCACTAAAGATAAATGGTCAATTTATAGCTTAATAGTAGTCATAATTCAATTCAATAATAAGTCAGGCCAGTCTCGTGGCTTCTGTGAACTTACTAGTATGTAGGTACAATATTTGCACCACTTCTAAGAAACTACTTTTGCTTTTACTACAACAATGTTTCTTATTCCTCATAGTAATATAAAAAATATAACACGTTATCATTTACTACATTCAAACAATTATTTTTATATATTTTTTTAATATGTTTATTTGTCATTTTAATGCAAGTTGCGCATATATGGCTTTGAAAATTGCAATGACAATACTTTCTTCATATTTTCTATGTCAAAAAATTATTATTTCGGTGAAATAAGTAATTAATTTTATGTAAAAGGCACCAGCATTAAGGTCTGTTCTCTACAAAAAAAAACTCAATTGCTAACTATTCTAAAATCTATTCTTCTATTCAAAAGATTGTACTTTTGCCTGCACCTGTAGCAGATTTTAACTTTTTCACTAAATTACTTCGAATCTATATTTACAGAAAATTCAGATTTCCTTTTCAAATTTATTCAAAAATTATTAAATATAGAATCAAGTGATTCATTAAAAATGGGCCATCTGTAAGCTAGAGATAGGCTTATCAATATGACGATTATACATTATACAAATATCACAGGTTTAAGAGATGGGTGTTGAAAGTTGAAAAATCTTATTTTGAGAATTAGTATTTTTAAAATTTTTCTTACAAAAATGTCCAGTGCATAGCCTAGTTTAATTGCTTAAAGAAGGCGCAAGTTGAATACAAATTAATACATCGAAGACACATTCATCTTTTACTGTGTCACAGAGTGTAATCTGGTTGAAGGTAAATAGTTGTTAAATGATTAGGCTGTCTGGTAAAAAACAGATGGTTACATTTAATTATACTAAATGGAAATTGATTTTTTTTGCACCAAGACAACAAAGATATTAAATCAATTTGGTCGAAGCACTTTATTACCACACGCAGTGGGATAAGAACTCTTTAAGTTTTTAGAGAGTTTATAATCAAAACTCTTATTAAATTTTATGTAAACATTAAAAACAACATATTTGCATTTTGAAATACTTATTACAGAGGAGGACAATTCGACGTTTTGTTGAGTTCTAAATTGCTAATGTCGTACTAGTTGAAATATTCTTCTGCATGTTCTTTACTCCCACAATGTTTGTAGCGATTCGTTTCTTCTTTTCAATCGACGTTTCAATGTATCCTTCAGCCACCGTGTTACTTTTCCAGCCACCATGCTCCTGTTAAAAGGTCTGTTCCTGAATTTGCAAGCAAGGATGTTGATGATCTTCCAAAGTAGTAGCCGGTGTAATCTTATATATCTGGTAGTTTTTAAAAGTGTTGTGTTAATATCCACTGGTTGTTTTGTATATTGGCCATTCTTATATCCAACAAAGAACCTTTCATGATCGTAAATTGAAGGACGTAGTGCTATACATTTTTGAATTACTTTTACTAAATTGATTCCTTCAATACCTCCAGTAGTTACAACAAACTCACGTGAAATATTAGTCTTTGTATTGGGTTTTATGATACATAAAACATTTACTTCGTCTTTCACGTCTTTTACTTACATATAAGTGAGTTGCTCCTTTCGACATGCACATCCAAGTACCAAAATGATTGTACCTAGAAATTGTTTTTTAAGTACATAATCTATGATGTAAATAATTTACCTTTGTTAGTAACCATGTTTTATCTTTGGTTTCCTGTAAAAACTTCGTTACATCTTGTGTAGTTAAAATATTTGATTTATTCGGTTTATATTTTTCAGATTTTCTCTTGAAGAATGTCATGAGCTGAATGCATTTACTGCCCATTTTTCTTTATACAGGGTTAACTGTGACTGAGTACAAATATTTTAATAGGGGATAGGGAAAAATAAGAATTAATGGAATCATCTATCAAAATATTTCTAAACTATAAAGCGAAAAAAATTTTTTTTTAAACTATATTATATCCTTATTTATCGCTGTCCCTGGCCTTCTGTCAGCCGCGAGGTTAAGTATATTCTACCAAAGTCAAAGGTGTCAAACGTAGTGACAGGTTACCGCGTTGAAACGTGTCCATATCAGATTACGCCGCTTTGAAAAAAAAAATGATTTACAAAATGTAGATTATTATTTAATGAGAAAAACGATATGATAGCACAGGGAGGCAGCACCTACCTTACTAATATTTATTTCCAGGATTGATATTTGGAGGGATTTTCAGAATGTTGTATCATATTCTGTTTTATTATACAGGGTTAACTATGACTAAGTACAAAAAATTTAACCACGTGCTCAGGGAGGCCTAAAAGACAATAAAACAAATATTCCAGAATTTTAGCTCGATATTTAAAAAATGGGGAAAACCCCTTTTTTCCTACGGAAAGTCGGCGCCTATGATAAGAACCGACTGAGAGGGCTTAGATCCATAGATAAAACTTACAGCTGTCAACAATATCTACTACCATCGTCGTTTTTTGTAGCATTTCTAAATGTAGAAACGAAAATTAACATTCTTATTAGTAATAATACCTGATAGATAGGTAACAGTTAATCCACTTAGCTCCAGTATTTTGCATTCGTTTTCCATTATTTCGTTATAAACTGATAGAACTACATATTTGCTCATTACAGCCACTCACTACCGATAAAAGACACTTCTCGTAGGTACAATTAGATTAGATAGGAACGAAAGGAATAATAGACGTTTTAATGTAACTGCGGGAGACTTGTCCCATAACCTAGAAAACCAAACCGGCGAACTATATTGTGAGAAAGTATCTGCACCCAACACAAATATCTTTATTTAATAACTACAAAACGTTTAAAAATTAAAATAAGGCACTAAAAACTGAAGAAGAACAGAAAATTACAACGTAAACACAGGAATTCAATTATGACATGACAGCGATACTGACTAATGAGCGACTGTTGCATGCTTGTAGAGTATGCAATCAACAAGCATTGGCGGCGTTAAATAAGGATTTAAAATATTATCGAAAACAACTTTTTTTTGGCTTTATAAATAAGTTTGGAATTTTTAATTCTTATTTTTGCCTATCCCCTTTTAAAATATTTGTACTAAGTCATAGTTAACCCTGTATGTTTAAATTAAAACCTGCTATTGAAAAGATTTTTGTACTTGCTGTGGACCTCTCCTTCCCTCGACCGTTCTTTTTGTTTAAAGCGAGGTACCTACTTACTTAGTCCGGCGGTCTGACCAGGTCGATTACTTACGTTGGAACAAACCACAAAAGATAACAAAAAATACACACGAACGTACAGAAATACATAAAAACACTGCCACACGTTTACCGCCAAGGCATTATAACAGTTGTTAAATATAGTTCAAAAAGTATTCAGCATAATATTTTGTGTACTCGGAAAACGTCTTTGGTATTACGCTGCCACACGATAATATGCACTTGTTACACTCCCATAAATCAGCACCTTATCCATCATCTAGGCATTTGAATATGACATGTTTGTAAATACACTAAAAAATACGCGAACAATTAAATTTGCGTAATTAAAGTACCGTCACCATATGCAATAGATTTTGACATCTGCAGACGCCATCTGTAGGCGACTAATGCAAGGTGCACTTCATGCCGATACATTTTTAAACTTGTGTTGTTGGGGGATTAAATTCTGTTAATACTAATAATAGCAACAGTAATCGACGATGTTTGCATAAAATAATTAGTAATATTTTAAACCATAACATCCCAAAATATTTACAGTGTTCTGTAAAAACATTTCTTAGACCCTTATATATAACTAAGTTTGGCATGTTCTTTGAGGTTTGAAGAGTATGCAACTATCAATGGAGTATTCTGGGTTATGTTATTTTAAAATATTTAGTGACTAATTTTAAACGTTTTATAGTAATTAAATAAAGTATTTTATGTTAGATATGTTAGTGGATAATTATAACGAATCTGCAAGGAGTGAAAATGTAGTTTTGGCAGTGTGCAACGAAGGAACGAAAAACGAATACAAAATACTGCAGCTAACCGAATTAACTGTTATCTATCAGGTACTTAGGCATTATTATTATTAACAAAAATGTTTATTTTTGTCGTCTCTACACTTGATAACCCTGCAAAAAACGACCGCACGGTAGTTGAAATATCTAGCCATCTCGGACGAAGATTGATTGTCATAGGCGCCGACTTTCCGTAGGAAAAGAGGGTTTTGCCCCATTTTCTAAACATTGAGCTAGAATTCCGAAGTAAATTTTTTATTGTCTTTTAGACCTCCTTGGTTAAAATTTTTATACTTAGCCATAACCCTGTAGATATAGTTGCTCGTACCATCGAATAATACGTTCAAAGATTTGAAGGCTTATAGCGTTTGGACAAATTCTCGAAATAAGCTAACCTTTCAATAGCTTCGTTCTTAATTTTCTTCTCATCGCACCATTTGCATAAACGTGCTTAGGCCTGTTCATATTTAATTCTTGATTTTTCTGCTAAAAGTGACAAAACAACATTTATTGCAGCTTCTTCCATATCTGATGGAAGAGTTTCAGACTCACTCATTATGATAAAATAAAGAAAAATCACAAATTTGCAAAATTGACGTACAAACTTTCTCGTTTTCATGACGTCGGAAATCATGTTCCTTCCATTGAAATAAAAAAGAGCTATTTATGTTATCTTTTTCGCTTTTAGCAGTCGTACATCAGTCGCATATAAAAACATACTCATGTTCTTACCATAACTCGGCTAACGTCCTCGTATATGCAATTATCACATTTGTAAGTTAATGATGCTGTCCCACTGATTATTGAAATACCTATTAATTCATTAACACATATTATTTCACAGTATAATTTGTAAAAATATTGAAATGTAAGAGTACTGATGAGATATGATCTTGAGGCATTCCAGAGAAGGCAATAATTTTAGTGGATTTGGAGCCACGGTAATATACAATAAGTCACCTAATTTACAAGACAGTAAAATAAAATTTGAATTTTGTATTTATAAAAGGGCATCCAATTATGTCAAATCATTATTTCTACTATTCTGAATCGGATATGGACAAAAACAATGCTGAATTAACTCTCAACCCTCCTTTCAATTGTTTTACACAAACTAACCCTCAACAAACCGAAACCTTTATAGACGGGATACCATTCTGGTCTGGCGGCTTGCCCTGCTATTTTAGTTACGTACAAGGTTTAGCAGAGGTCGAACCACTTATATCGTGTGTGCATTCCGGTTTAAACGTTTTAGTTGATTGCAGGAAATGATATATTACATGGGTCTGAGGATTTATTGGAGTATTTTAAAATTCTAGAGCAATTAATTTCCGCCATAGAAAAGAAGCACTTTGACATTCATTTAAAGTCTACATTTTAGGATGACAAGTGAAAAAATTAAATTTCAATTCCAGCTACAAGTTTCAAATCATTGCATTGCATTTCACGCCAAGCTTTCTCTTAAAAATCCAGTTTGCAACGAAAGAAACAAAATTATTTCCTTACTATAAGGATCAAATCAAATTTAAATAGGATATATTGATAGCATATGTAGTTTCTTCAAAATATGTATAAATCTGAACCCACAAATATATTTTGCTTAACAAATGTAGTTGCTCACGGTCACTGTGTCAACATATAAAATAATGAAGCATTTTCAAGGATTGCTACGATGCTAACAACTAAACTCTTATTACTTATTTATCGGTTTACTTTCGAGTTAACAAATGTATCCAGACTTACTTTACTTTTAAATACATTTTTTAAACATTTAAAAATATACAATATGCCTCTTAATTCGACTATAGCACTACTACTTCTTTAATCAAAATTAACATAAAAATTTAGGGAAAATATCAGTATGTGCATTGAAAAGGTAATTAATTCAAAGAATATATTGCTCTTAAAAATTTACCTTGAATAATCATATGAAAATTGTTACTAAATCTTGCTAATCACTAAAAATTATACTTAAATTTTTGCAATTGTTACACGAAGATACGTTTTTAATTTTTCATGAAAACTTTGTTATTAGACTAAATGTGTCATCCTTCTTTCATCTTACAAATACAAACATTTGTAATATTTAGTTAAAAATAGATGTTGTACAACCTATTATTCTTTATAGAGGTTTTTAGGTTTTCACGGCCGGTGCTATTATTTAATACATAGTGATTTTCCGGGTTGTTATGCCGTGACCTCAGTAACTGGTCGCTGCAAGAAACAGTTAAAATGCACATCCCTAGCATTAGCTGGGATTCTTTTACTTGCCGTGGTTGTTCTCGAGTTAGGCTCTGTAAGGACAGACTGAGTCGCGGCGAAGCTTTTGCGGAGTTGCCACTGAAGATGCCGACAGTGAAGAGCGGCGGAACGTTTGGAAGTATGGGATGCGATCAGTTACAGCGGCGACTACGGGACGCCTCGGGGGACCACCATTATCCGAGGAGCGGTTCTGACCATAGAAGTCGTAATACCAACAATAGGAGCCGAAATCAATATATGGACGAGCCTAGAGACACTGATAGCGGGTCTGTCCCTACAGAGCCTAGTCCGAGAACAACCAGGGCAGGTAAAACAATCCCGACTAATGCTAGGGATGTGCATTTTAACTCTGTTTCTGGCAGCAACCAGTTACTGAGGTCACGGCATAACAACCCGGAAAATCACTATGTATTAAAACTATTTTTCTTTGTTTCTTGTCTAAGCAACGAAATGTTGAGTATTCTGAATATTTTTTAAGTAATGGCAGGTTTTTGTTTGGACCAATAAATTTTCGTAGTATATGGGAATTCTGAAAATGACAGCAGGACACAGTTGGAAGGCATGAAAACGTATCTACAAGAAAACATATCTTAATGTAAGTAAGTGATCGTGTTCACTCATTATTCTGTTCATTCGATTTGTCACAGTAATATTCCAATTCCAACTGGTGAATACCTACGTCAAATTAGTTCACAGAATCCAATATGTTCAGCCAAAAATCATTCTCAAGCTTTGAACATTTTGAACACATCACTTCGATGAATGTTAACAGATGGTCCTCATTACCATGGATATAAAATTCAGGTAATTCAAAAAATAAAGGATCCATAGAGCAAAACCATTTTTTAACAGTTTTTAGAAATTTTTGATAACGATAAAAATATACTGAATAAGCTTGTCATGACCGATGGCGCTCATTTCCACCTGGATATTGAATAATTGAATAACCAGAACTTCAACTGGGCTTTAAACAATTCATTTATTTTACACACGCAACCTCTACATAGCGAAGTTTCCACTTGGTGTGCAGTTACGGCATCGGGAATTATTAGGCCATATTTTTTTAAAAACTTCAGACATATTCAGGTAAATAATAAGTCTTTACAATGGATGAAATTGATTAATTTTTATGTGAATATCCAAATAGCAAGTACTTAGCTATGAAGATACTTCATTACTGAATATATCAAATATAATAATAATATCGCTACTCTTCATTCTAACTATGAGGATTAGCCCAGAAGTCGGAATCTTGTGTGGGAAAGAGAACATCATATTATTATTAAGCATGTCGCATTTGCGCCCAGGACGTTGGTAGGTCCCAACCACCATTCAGTGCAGGAATAAGGGAATCCTAGAAAATCTCATTAATTAGTCAATCGGTATCAATCTCTCACATTGCCAACACACAAGCCAACATTCTTCCACACTACCATACTCGCAGAGAGGGTGCCAATCCTTTCCACGAATACAGCTGATCTATGGTATACCGGCCGCGGGATCGATCGACCACTGACCACTGACCAACTATGTAGAAGAATATACTGAATATTTTTTTAATAGAACATCTGCGACTCTTCTAGTCCATACCATTATTGACGATCAAAGTTGTTGTCTCCATATCACATCTTCTCGTTGAAACGACATGGTGGTTGGAAATGCGGTGCACTGACAGAAGAGTATATACATTCCATTACCAATGGAACATGAAATACGGGAAGACGTACATGCACTAGCACTTGTAAGAGAACTAGACGCTAGAGACAACTTCTTGAATTTAGATCATAAATTGGCCAGAAGGGACATACATTTTTTACTGTTTAAGAAAGGTATTTTAAGCTAATATGTATCAAATCTACAATTCCTATCAATATGGGTAGATATTGTGGGTGTAATACAACGCAGGTTGGGGCTTTTGTCCACTGAGTAGTTAGTTTCACACAATATTGTTCCTGAAAATATATGAGAGAAAAAAAAGGGACATACATATTCTAAATTGTACCTTTTACAGTTGTACTTGTAAGAAAATTTGTAGTTGATCGAACGTACTCATAATCTTCTTGAAGGCATTTGAAAAATATATATGTATATGTACACATATACTACTCGAAGTAGGCCATTTTGTGCTTCGTTCAGGTGACAAGTCTCAAGGATTAACTGTTTTAAATTTCTGCACTAGCATTGTCAATTTGCTGCAACAGTGCATCTCTTCATAGGCCTCCACAAGTAGAAATGTCCAATCCATTTATTTAGTGAAAGTAGTAAAAAATAGTTACTTCACTTCACGTCAACCATCTCTGCGACGAATGTCTCGTGGCTTAAATGATCGTGCAGTCCCGCATAGAATCTGACATCCATGGGACGTCCATTTTATGACCTAAAATGGACGTCCCAATCCCAGGATCAGATATGGACCTCTGTGGGATATCCAACACTATAGCTCTCTGCTACGTCCTTAATATTACGTCTGTCGGATGTCTATTTTAGTACCACAAAAATTAAATAAGATTAAACATTTATGTATTGTCATCTGACAGGAACACCGAAGCATTTTAGACAAGGCTTTGTATAAATAAACTAGTGTAAGAAATGAAAAGGGGATAAATTGCATTTATTTATAGTGTAACTCAAAACTAAAAGAAACTCCAACTAAATTTGTACTGTAATTGTATTTTTCTACGTTCATGCAAAAAAACAAAACTTTATTGAACTATATTAAGTGGAAAAAGTGGTTCTTTATTGCACTAGTGCAATACAATGTTTATTGCATTCATCTGTCATTCTACTACCGCATTTTGTCATCATGACAAACATAAACGTACAAATCGACGTCACATTTTTCTAGACTTAGTGTCATCCAAATAACATTTTTCTACGTTCATGCAAAAACAATACTTTCTTGAACTATATTTAGTGGAAAAAGTGGTTCTTTATTGCACTCATCTGTCATTCTACTGCAGCGTTTTGTCATCATGACAAACATAAACCTTCAAATCGACGTCACATTTTTCTAGACTTAGTGTCATCTAAATAACATTTTTTGGTTTTTGCATGAACGTAGAAAAAATATTGTATGCAACTCGTACAAAAAGTGCTTATTGCACTCGACGTGTTGACAATTTCACGTCGCGTGCAATAAACACTTACTTTTTGTACTTGTTGCATAAATAACTATTATTTATTAATGTCAAATGTTAAAAGTGGCATTGGTTGGATTGCTGTAAGTTTGTAAGATAAAAAAGAAAATATATTATGTAATTTAATTATTAATCTAAACTTTACAATTATCCTATCTGTATTTTATTATGGTGACTTTTAAGAATTGGATGACTATACGCGTGCTTTGAGGGATATTCTTCTGTAGTGTAAGTTTTAGTGTCGTTAAACTATGTCCACAAAAATTAGTAAATATTACAAGAAAGCAAAATGACATATTTATATATTTTTAATACATAATATATCTCCTATAACTATATTAACTAAAACATTTGTTTTGCAGCTGCCACAAATAGGGGAGTCAAAAATTCCACCAATAAATTAACCTCGAAATTAACGAAGGTAGCTATCCAATCATGGTTAAATAGACAAATGAAAGATTGGAAAGGAACCATAGAAGAAAGCATTTTTATATTTTAGACATATCTTTCCAGCGGACATAATAGTGTAAGTTTATTATATTTAAAACAATACCTCAGTTATTTTTTCTCAAGAATGAAATGTGAAGCCTGCGATTCATCCTGTGATGATTTCTCGTTCTTAGTAAATTACCTCACCTTCTCTACTCACCAACCTTGGTCATGAAAAGTAGCGAAAGGGTCCACAGCTTCCCTAGGCTCAATATGTACCCCCTAATGTTCCCATTTCCCCTACACATGACCCTACAGAAGTGATTTGATTAACAATATGTGTTATAGTATATCTGAAGTGTTCTAAATTGATTCACTATAGGGATAGGAATGAAATTACAAAATGAAACAGATGATACGTTGTTGACGCGTCATATTGTGCTAATGGGTCAATATTGTGATTACATTTGCCAGACATTAGAGTTAGGTCAAAGTGAAAAATGCAGTATCGATCCATAAAGTTTAATTCTGTTATAGTTCGCTTAAATGGACGATCTATCAATCTTCATTATCTGGATATTACAGCCTCTGTTCGCTGGTACCACCTATTTCATATATTTCGTCCATTTTTAATATGTTTGCACTGTACTGAAGTTTTAATATAAATCATCGTTCAAGAGCTTTCCTGTTTTAACTGGACAGTTTATTACGGAAAAAATGCGTATATTGTAAACACTGAAAACATGTTAAATTACTATATATTTTTATTTTAGCTACTTTCATAGAAAAATCTGTTCAATACTCATATTTTCATTTCTAATTATAAATTAGTTCATATTGCCCATAATATTGAATGTCGTTGATCTTACACATGTCAACTTTCTGACAGGTGACAACAGAATAAACATCCGATATCGGTAATAATGTAATGTAAAATACTTTTCAGACATGTTTACCAACACAGCAACGAAAATATCGGGCAAACGGACTAATATACTCGCGACAAAAATTCAGACGACTTACGTCATACGAATAAATGAATAATTCATTATATTTTCATCAAAATATTTAAGAAACTGCAACTGATAGTAATAAAACTATATACTAGACTAAAAGTTTGCATTATATATTGAACTAAATTGTAAAAAATGATTGTTTTTAACACGACCAAATATCGAAAATTACTTTGACAATAAAAACAAATGTGTAACGTCAGCCGTGACGTAAGACGTCAGAAATCTTGACGCGAGTATAGAACTCGGTACATTATAAAATTCCCTATACATTTCGATCACACCTCGTAAAAAAAATTTCAAAATCAAACAAATCAATTTACGTTTTCCTATCGCATATAGCAATACAATTTGACCAATTTCTTGATAAATTTATTGAGTTAGATGAATGCAAAACGAAATTAAAACAGTATATCTTTCTACAAGTATGCAAACATCGGCATTATACAATAAATAAATTAGTTCATATTACCCATAATATTGAATGTATTTCAGTTGTTTTCCAAATAACTTCACAAAATTAAAAGAGTTAACAAGAGTGTTTGTGGATAAAAATGGACATTTCAGATTTTCTAGGTAATCTAATATCATCCATAATTTTTGGATATCCAGTCTTTTCATAAATAGTTTTTATACATTTTAACACGCGATTTGCTCCAGATGAAATAGGTTAAATCGCGTCTTCGTACTGGAATAGAAGTGGCTATTTAAGCAGCATTAGAGGAGAGAACTTTTTGTTGAGCCTGATAAAAATTATTAGCGATATTACACGGTGGATTGTAAATTGTAGAAGAATGTAATGTTACAATTGCAATGGAAAATTACTACTTATGAATACGAATTGTTTCATAGTAAAACCGTGTTTTTGTACACATGAAATGTAATTTTACAAAGTTATTATGTGTTTTAAGAGAAACCCATGTAATTTTACATGAAAATGTAAATGTACGGTATTCACACGGAGATTCTTGTAATACAATATGGATTTTGTATTTTTACATTAGTGTATGATGTGAACAACGTGTAAATTTACAATAATTTTTATCAGTGTAGTAGATTGTAAATAAATCTTCAAAAAATTAATATGTTACAGGTATTTTTATGTCAGAAAGATACAAAGTTTGAATGTAACACATTATGTAAGAAGTGAGAAAACTATAAGATTTCTTGACCTATCTACATATTGCACGCGTAAGTAAGAAAATATTGCATTATCACATCTGTCACGTGCAATATTTTATCTTTCTTATAGCATTCTGATGAGAGTTAACAAGCTCGAAACTGATATATAACTGGCGGCACCGCTGACTGTTGGCTATAGATTTTTCAGATGATTTTCTGATTCAGATTCCTGAAATTCCGCTTTATCAATATTTGTATCTATTTTAGTGAACAGAAAAGGGAAAGAAGAAAGTTACAATAATTCATCAGATACAAATACCAATAAAATCAAACCGAGTGGTTGCCATGAGTTTTGTAAACAAACAATTACAAACCATGCTACTATTTTTACAAAAGTTATTTTGCTATCAATTTTACGCTGTAGATTACGCGAAAAAAAATAAGGTCTAATAAAACATATTTGAAGCCTGAGTGAATCCGGAAGCATGCCTTCGCATATCGATGATGCAGTTGAAATCGTAAAAAAAATTCTTGTCGATCGACACAAAAATTGGCGTCAAGAAGAGAACAGCCAATATAACACATGAAAGAATATTGTTAGCTTATTTTGAAGACAAAGTAAAGGCTCAAAAAGCTTCATCATCATTTCATCCAGAAAAAATGTTTACAAAAAAACTCTGCACAACATTCTTTAAAGAACTCGATAACATTTTTACTCAAAATGTGACTGATGAAGAGTAGAAATATAAATTTAATAAAATTGCGGCTTTGATTTGATGTAAAAATTTAAAAATTTACGGAAAATTTCCATTTTCCTTCGACTTTAGAATAAGGGAAATTATAGAAATGATAATTAGATAATTTGATTTGACTGCTAATTTATCGGTCAGTGGTCGCGCGGTTTAAGGCGTTAGTACTTGAATCGAGGTGACTAGACGGAGTTGGTTCGAGCCCAGCTGCCGGTAGACCGTATATAAGCTATATTCGTGGAGAGGATGTGGGTATGGTAGGGTGGAATAATGTTAGCTTGGGTCAATGTGAGAGATTGATGCCGGTTGATATTTGACCACCCCCCTAATTAATGAGGTTTTCCAGGTTTTCCTCATTCCTGCACTGAATAGTGGTTAGGGCCTACCAACGTAAGTCGTTCCTGGGCGCAAATGCGGCCTACTTAATAATAATATGCCGCCCCCTCTCCCGCACAAGTCTCCGACTTCTGGGCTAATCCCTGTGATTAGAATGAGGGGTAGAGATATTATTATTATATTATTATTTGCGCTTTAATGATATATAATTTTATCTGCGGAAATTTTATTTAAGGAAAATATTGAGGAAAATAATTTATATAATCATGTTTTTTAGGGTTTTGTGAATAATCGACGGTTAATTAATATTAGTATTAATGTTTTTTTAGTTTTGTGAATAAACGAATGTTATTCAAGTTATAAAAAGTAAGTGGATTTGTAGCATTTTTTTTTAAATTGAGCGCGCCCAGTCGACGTTTCGAAATCCGCGCGAAGAAGATATTTGCAGCCAACTACGACGACTCGATCGTTGTGTATGAGTACCGTCTTCAGCAACTATGGTTAACAGTCTAATGCCATATTCAGTGCATCTCTCATACGCTTTCCACATATCCGACAATTGATAATAGACCCTTTCTCTACATGTTGTTCCAAAAGGAGAATTAGCGTGCCTGCATCCCTTTTATTTTCGGGACAAATTACCATTCTCAAGTCTTCTGAGTTATCGGCAATCTTTCCGAATACCTAGGGACCTTCAACTACACTTTCTCTGTTATATTTTCGTTTACCAAATTTGAAATTTTGTGTTCAGAATTGAAAAATAACAATTGGTCACATTTTTCCGTTTTTCTACATTTTTTCGATATAGGTAATAAAATGACGCATTTCCGCGGGAAAATTTTAATGTTTCTGTGTTCAGAGAGGCCTCTGAATGATATTTGTTATTTGTTTTTTTTTTTCATTGATATCCCTTAAACGAGAGTTGACCCCATATAGCAAAACAATTTGACCAATTTCTTATAAATTTATTGAGTTAGATGAATGCAAAACGAAATTAAACAAACAGTATATATTTTTACAAGTATGCAAACATCGGCATTATACAATAAAACGGCTTCTAGTACAACACAAGCGTTCGAGTCCGATCTGGCATCCATTCTTTTGAATGCAGTCCGTACCCCAGTCACCCGTACTACAAGTTTGGTAACCCCGCACTCTCGGAGCTTTTGGCCAGGGCGGTTGCTCAGTGGGAACGTTGCGGCCTACCCCGAGGCGACCGTCCACGCGCCCTGGACTCTGTCTCACGGGGTGAGTCATGTGCGGACAGACACAATAGCACCCCGCTCCGATCGGCTGGGGAATGAGGGGAAAGCAATCTGGATCATCGGCAGCACTAATGCCGAGGGAACGGAGGGTAAAAACTGATTTTGGGTTGTGTTGTATTGAAATAATAAGGTGATTTTTGAATGTAATATTCGTTGATAAATATTACAAATAAATATATTAATTGACTAACATACAAACGATTTCTTGCATAGGGTAAAGCGCATAAAAAATATATCGTCAGTTTGGAACAAGACAGTCATAATTTTTTTACTGTTTAAGAAAGGTATTTTAAGCTAATATGTATCAAATCTCCTACAATTCCTATCAATGAAGTCATATGTATGTTCTCTGATACCAAACAGGTATGCTAATGAACATCCACAGACAAAACTCTATTCAATAATTATCTAAAGAATTTAATATATTTACTAACCCCTGGAGTGGGAACTCGAAATTCAACCACAATAGATGAGATCTCACTTATTTCTGCATTTTATTAGGATTGCTTCATCAGGTGGCCTCCTGTGGATGTTCATTAGCATACCTAGATGTTTGGTATCAGAGAACATACATATGACTTCATTGATAGGAATTGTAGGAGATTTGATACATATTAGCTTAAAATACCTTTCTTAAACAGTAAAAAATGTTACAAAAGCTAATAATAAGGAATATATGGGTAGATATTGTGGGTGTAATTCAACGCAGGTTGGGGCTTTTGTCCACTGAGTAGTTAGTTTCACACAATATTGTTAATACCTGAAAATATATGAAAAGACAGTCATAACTCAAAATTTTCATTTTTCAAGATTTAGTGGTGTATCAACTCCAAATATAGCATATTTTTATGTGTAAAAGAGTTACAAGTGAACTTTGCTTAATAACCGTCGAATGGCGCTGCGTTGAAATCTCAAACATTGGTTTTGTGCTTTAGACAAAACTGTCACAATTAGTCGTGCTGTGACGTTTAATGAGATGAGATGAGCAAATTTTGCTGTGACAAAGGGTGTCACAAGTCGAAATAATATCAATAAGAAACTAGTTTGTTTATATGTATTTATATGCAAAACTGTCACATCTTCTAATAGACCAGGCATTCTCATAAGCTAAAGTACCTTTTTTGTTCCCATTTCATACAATAAACCGTAATATTTTGCGAGTATTATAAATATTTTTATAATAATCTTTAAAATTGTATTATTTTAGTCTACTTTAATAAAATAATTTAGTTTATTAGAAATGTATTTCATTTTATTACCTAAACTCATGTTGAAACTGAAAAATATGTGAAAGAGAGTCACAACTCGGAATTATTTAACAAAAATAACAATAACAAAGTGCTAAAAATCAAAGTAAATAACATTTTTTATTAAAAATACTAAGAACTATCCACACAAACATTTTAACATGATTCAAACATTAGGCTTGTTTTTGCACCAGTTGAAAACGGTTTGGAAACTGTCAAAAATATTCGACCATTTAAGATGAGAACGCGTTACCATTGAATTTGACGCAATAAATAGTTGGACAGACATTTCTGATAGTTTCCAAACAGTTTGCAACTGCTGCTAGAACAAACCTATCATATATTTATTTATTTTCCAATATTTAGAGTAAGATTATTTATAAAACTTTACCGAGCTCTCCTGAAAATTTACATTTTTTGAGTTGTTCCAAACTGACGATATGTACTAAAAAGGTAAAATCGCATATTAAATCAAATTCTGGCAGTATGGATGTATCGCAGCACTAATGTCGTGGAGAGAAGAAACTGATTTTGCATTATGTTGTATTGAAATAGAAAGATGATTTGCAAATGTTATTTATTTCACTTTCGTGTTAATACACCAAAGTGTTTATACTCGTCAACAGAGTAATGTAAAAAATTTCGATAACTATCATGAACAATAGACTCAAGAAAATAAAACAATAAAATTAATATGAAATTGAAGAACAAATGTTTACGGCTCAAAACTACCTAACTAACATAAAATGATTACAAACAGTACTAAAAAAATATAAAAATTGTAAGTCAAATAAAATAGTAAACAGCATAAATTTTAAAATAATAAATACAAACAGTAGTATCGCAAACTAACTAAAATTGTTAGGTATTAAGATGTCCAGAGAAGGAGTAAAAAGCCTTGTCAATTAAGTATGTCTTAACTTTTCTTTTAAAAGCTTCCAATATTCAAACATTTTTTTCTTCTTGTATTATACATAATATGAATGCAATTCCTACTTTCGAATTTATGCAAATTGGTTTTGACATATAAAAGACACTGATAAACATATATACTGGGAACAGTTAAGATGTTGAACTTAATGTAGAATTCTCTGCAATCGTCACTAAATCTCAGACCTGCCATAACCCTTGATAAACTGGGTGCATGACCCCAAGTTAATATGACATATGATATAATTGACGTATAAGTCCATGAAAGGTTTTCATTATTGGTAACGATACAATTTTATATATTTTTAGGTATTAATAATATTTTGTGAAACTAACTACTCTGCGGAATAAAGCCCCGACCAGCGTTGAATTACACCCACAATATCTACCCATTATTCTTTATTATTAGTTTTTGTAACATTTTTTACTGAATTAGAAAGGGATTTTAAGCTAATATAAATCAAATCTCCTACAATTCCTATCAATGAAGTCATATGTATGCTCTCTGATACCAAACATCTAGGTATGCTAATGAACAATTCCACAGACAAAGGTCTATTCAATAATTATCTAAAAAAAAATTAATCTAGCTAAATTTACTAACCTGGTTTAATGAAAACACTCTATAAATATCTAAGTTCACTTCTGAAAATGTGGGAACTCGAAAATTCAACCACAATAGATGAGATCTGACCTATCTCTACATTTTTAGATAGTTTAGATAGATCATAGTTAGATATTTGACTCAAATTAAAGGAGGCCACCTGAAGAAGCACGATATATAAAAGTATATTGTTTTCTGAACCTTTTTTTTGTGAAAAGAGTACTTTTGATAAACTGAGTACTTAGAAAATTAAAAACCAGCAAATGTGTGACATTTTTGACAAACTTCATTAAATCAAAAATAATTAACAAAGCAAGTCCTCTACATGACTAAAAATCGGTATGACCTCCACCATGTTCCAATAGCATATTGACAAGTCTGTACATTGAGATAATCAAGCGGTTAACGATCTCTTGCGGAATATTGTTTCATTCCTCTTCTGCCGCCACCACTAACTCGTCTGCAGTCTGAGGTGGAGGAATATGATTATGAATGGCTATAGCAACGGAATCCCACATGTTTTCCATAGGATTCATGTCAGGAGAGTTGGCTGGCCAATCTAATCTATTGATAGTAGAAGAAATACATCTGATCTACCCGATTCGGCAAATTATTATAACCAGTTCATTAACAACGCACAGTGTATACTATTAGATGTGTTCGTAATACAAGGTGTAATTAACAGGTCACAGATTACCTAATAATAATCACAATACATACTATCGTTATCACTATCGGTGTTTATCACTGCTTAACAAATATATAAAAGCAAGCACTGTTTGCATAGTATGGGAAAATATTAATTAAATACGCAAAACACAAGAGAAAAACATTTCCCATGAAAATAATAAAAGAATCTAAATAAGTTTTATACGTTAGTGCCGCAACTCTTAAAACAGATGCGTGAATCAGTGCATTACTTAAAGAAACCATTAGCTTAGTTCGGTTTCAGAAGATGCAAATGTATCTGGTATTAACTTTCAATGTACGTGTATTGAAAGTATCAGGTCTCTTTCCACAAATATTACAAGTTCTATTTCCACTTGTACCTTGCCTTTCTCACATCTTATTCCTTTGCCCTGGACCAGTGCATCGGTATCAAGATAACCTCTTCGTCGACTGTGACTATTAATCCTATATGATAGCGCTCGTGCCGGACATTTCGCCTACTTCCCGTGACACCTATCTGTCACCTGTGCCTACGACATCAGTTTCTTTTTTACATGCGATTGACACTACTTAATATTTTACTTTACTCTTGAACAACAACCTGGTTATTTTGTTATTACATGTTTTATGTTTATTTTTGAAATCTGTTTCATACACTACGAAGCTGCGAAGTACGAAATGGTTAGCACTGACACGTTTTTGAGATTATATGGCAAACATTAATTCTGTGTTGTGTGAAAATCATAGGAGTTCTGTTATTCTTCATAAAATAAATTAAAAGGGTAATTTATGTATCTCGCTAACAGTGTACAATATGAAATATGAATAACTGTTTAAACAGTTGGTTCTTCAGCAAGTAGGTAAGCTTTTATTCACGTCTATAGTAATTTTCAGAATCATTGAACAAAGTAACTTCCTAAATACTTTAATTGATAGTATCGAACTTGAGGAAAATTATTTTTTAATCGTTTATGATAATATCAGTCAAGAAGTTAGATTTTGGGTTAATATTATTGCGCAGCGTACTACCTACCCAATTTTACTTTACTTATTGCTACAAACAATTATTTTTTAAATTAAAATCAATCGCAAAAATTGAATTTACTTTAAAAAAAATATATTTATCTTACAGACGATATGGCAACCTTGGCTTCAGTAAATCATATGGTTTATTAGATTATGGTAATTAGAATTTAGTTAAAATATTTGTAGTTATTTAAGGTTCATCCTGTATACACATTTAAATAAGTTCCATTCGATAATTGTTTTTTGAATAGTTCACATTTCTAAAATATGACAGGGTAATATATGATTGTTTTGTTTAACAATTTGATATATTGCTCCCGTATTTATTTACCCAGACAGGATATATATCGTCTTTGTTTTCCTTACTTTAAACCAGTCACATGTTAATCTTAAAACGGTGGGTGGCAAAGCTGCACCCTACCGTGTCTAAAAACATGTTTTAACCTACTTTGAGTAAATAAGGTTGACCAAAATATTCCGCTAGTGGTACTGACCTACAAAAGCGAAAATAATATTTTTTTGAAACTCGAAACTGTGACAAATTCAGAATATTTCAGAAGTAAAACTGAGAGTAAAGCTGCACGAATCAATTAGAGACAAGCTCGCTTAAGCGAAAAAGGTATAATTTCAATAAAATAAATCAATAGGGTACAGTTTAACCTACTTTCTAGCCCAGTTTACTACACATTTTGGCCAATGTGTCCCAAATTTGGGTTTATGGTTGACCTAATGAAATAGAAATTGTACGAAACGACCATTGAAGCGTGTTAAGTCATAAATTTAGTTTCGTTTTCAAAAGCTGTCGTAAACAGAGCTATTTGTCGGTGAGGTACTCTACAAAATTTCTCAAAACTGTAATTTTATAGTATTTTACGATTTAATTGCCGTTAGTGCAGCTACTGGTTCTAGGAATGTTACAAAATGATCTCAAATTGGACCAGTATTGCTTTATGATCACTTTTTGTTAGCTTTTGTGAAGCCACGAGTCTGGCCATTGGGTTGACTTTTGACCAATTATTGCCACAATTAAACTGTAAATTTTAAACATGAGAACCACGTCTCTAGACTGTTCAGTAGCAAATTTTTATGGTGCATCTGATAAAAGTAAATTATAAATTAACTTTATTAAGCATCTTGTCACTTTTATCTGCAAATAATAATTTTTGCAATAGAGAGTTCGAACGCTGAAACGAATGTTTAATATACTCGAATCAAGAATTCAGACGTTTTACGTCACGGCTGACGTTACACATTTGTTTTTATTGGCAACGTAATTTTCGATATTTGGTCGCGTTAAAAACAATGCTTTATTGCAATTTAGTGCAATATATGATGCAAACTTTTAGTGTAGTATATAGTTTTATTACTATCAGTTGCAGTTTCTTAAATATTTTTATGAAAATATAATGAATTGTTCATTTGTTCGTATGACGTAAGACGTCTGAATTTTTGTCGCGAGTATAGTACCTTAACTAAAAAATATTTAATTCAATAACTAAAGAAACTGATTTCCGAGATATTGAGTGCAAGTGTAAAGAAGTACCTACCTATGCAAATACTTGGAAATAAATTACGAAACTTGTGTTGATATAACTAAAAAAATTTACTAAATTTATATATACAGGATATTAATTAAATACTGTGCCAAACTTAAAAGATGATGCTACAAAACAAAAAAGAGTTATAATATCGCTACTCAGATTATTTCCCAACTTCTGTGGAATTTAATGTGCTCAAAGTGTTTTGAAAACTTTATTCATTAATTTTAATTATAATTGGTCATTAGAAAAGATTTCATGGATACCAAAAATTGCATGCCTAAATGTGACACGTGTGAAAGGTTTTATTTATACATTCGGACTAATTCCCCGTGCAGTATTCTATTATTTATTATTTGTTTTTGTAGGTTGTTTGCTGTACAGGGTGTTCCACCGGAAAATCCCTCTATCTTTATCTGGAAAACTAATCCGAAATATTGAAATTTGGGCAACATAGCAAAGGTTCTACTACTACCATTGACAAACTTGAAAAATTATGAATGCATAAAACGAAAAAAGTGGCTGCGAAGATAATTCAAACAGATTGAGTGACAGTTGTCAATTCGTGATTACGTTGTGATTTTTTCAAGACATTTAAAAAACCACATACGTGGTTTTAAACATTTTCAATTATATTGTCTGAATCTATTTATTTGTGGCATAATTTTAATTTTTCTTTAGTTTTATTGGGTTTTTGCCACACTTCTGAAAAAATAATAAAGATTAATTAAATAAGCCCTTGCGCCAAACGGAACAGTCAAGGGTTATTTTTGAAACAAATAAACAAATTTTAAACTGTCAAACTTGACATACGTTTACAAATTTTTACTACGATTTTGAGAACGAAAACAGAGAGTTTTTCGAAACGTCAATAATACGGAAGTGCGCGATAGTGATGTGATTTTTGTTATTTTTTACTTATCTACTTTTTTCAGTGTGAGATTTTTTGGTTAGGCAAACTTAGTTTCAAAAATAACCCTTGACTGTTTGCCGCAAGTTTGCGCCGTTTGGCGCAAGGGCTTATTTAATTAATCTTTATTATTTTTTCAGAAGTGTGGCAAAAACCCAATAAAACTAAAGAAAAATTTTCAATTATCCTCTTGTTTCCTAAAGATAGTACCGTAAAAGTGAGATTTTTGTAGAATAGCAAGCCTTAAATGAAGAAAACATTTGGTCTAGTATTTAGAGACATATTCATCTTATGGTATCCTTCTGGAATCTAGAATTGTGGGGAGGGTGGCCTAAAAGACTACAGCACTTAGGCCTAGAGCCGCTAACCAGCCTAATAAAGAGGAGAAGGTGGTGACGTTGCACAGGAGGATCTCTCTAATATAGGCCATAGAAAGCCATCGTTCTCCCAACACGGATTCTATTATTGACGAAATGGCAGTGCACTCACAGAGTGCATGGAGTACTGTTTCATCTTCCTATTCGCAACCCCTACAAAGAGGTGTTTCACACTTCTTCATATAATAAAGGTGCTTCCTTAACTAACAGTGTCCAGCTTGAATACCTGTCACCAGAGGAAGATTCGTCTTAGACATGGCCAGGTACTGATGTACCCTTGTAGGGGTACTCTAGGAACTCCTTAGCAAATTAACTTTCCTATATTGTTTGTGGGTGTCCTCCTTGATAATTCGAGCAAAAGCTGACAACGGAAGCATACTGGAGGGACCAGGTCCAAAAATATGGAGACCCGATGCACTTCTGGCTAGCTTGTCAGCTACTTTATTGCCATTGTACCACCTGTGTCCCTTCATCCAGAATATAAATATGCTGTTGTCGTTGAGGCCACTACCAGTGCCTGACGGCATTCCCATGCTGATCTAATTGTTATATTATGATTACGTAAGATCAGTAGTGATTATATATTTTTAGGTATTAATAATAATTAATTAATTAAAATTATGAAATAGAAGTATGTATGTATTCCGGATTTTTATTTTTTCAATGTTAATAATATTATTCTTAAGACACATTGTATTTATTACATAGTATTATTTATTAGTTTCATCAATTTAATGTTTATCGATAATTTGCAAAATATGAAGTAGCCACTATTGCATATCATTCTAAAGACAAAGAAATAATTCTACATAAAAATATACATGGTTTTCCATTTCAAAATGCATGTTTAGGACATATTTGGAGATATTTGGAGAAATTACAAATACGCCACTGAACTCTACTTAAAAGAACTCTTACAGAAGCAATTTCCACCATTCTGGTATTTCAGATATTCTCTGAGATAGAAAGAACCCATTCAAAGTATTTTTTTTTAATTTTGCTCTCTACCCTAAAAACGAATAGACCTTTAGAATTTTTACTGTTTAAGAAAGGTATTTTAAGCTAATATGTATCAAATCTCCTACAATTCCTATCAATGAAGTCATATGTATGTTCTCTGATACCAAACATCTAGGTATGCTAATGAACATCCACAGACAAAACTCTATACAATAATTATCTAAAAAATTTTAATATATTTACTAACCTCTGGAGTGGGAACTCGAAATTCAACCACAATAATTGAGATCTCACTTATTTCTGCGTTTTATAAAGGATCGCTTCATCAGGTGGCCTCCTTTAGTCAAATATCTAACTATAAAAATGATTATATCAATAAATTAAAATTATTTGAAATTGAATGTCAAAATGAAATATCGATATTTGACTAAAGGAGGCCACCTGATGAAGCGATCCTTTATAAAACGCAGAAATAAGTGAGATCTCAATTATTGTGGTTGAATTTCGAGTTCCCACTCCAGAGGTTAGTAAATATATTAAAATTTTTTAGATAATTATTGTATAGAGTTTTGTCTGTGGATGTTCATTAGCATACCTAGATGTTTGGTATCAGAGAACATACATATGACTTCATTGATAGGAATTGTAGGAGATTTGATACATATTAGCTTAAAATACCTTTCTTAAACAGTAAAAAAGTAAGCTAATAATAAGGAATATATGGGTAGATATTGTGGGTGTAATTCAACGCAGGTTGGGGCTTTTGTCCACTGAGTAGTTAGTTTCACACAATATTGTTAATACCTGAAAATATATGAAAAACTATACATAAAAGGTAAAATTTTTTATTAATTTTTATTTATTTTAGTAGGTTGTTATGATATTCATTGACAGTTAATCAGTTTGACGTTGTCGATATTTCATTTTGACATTCAATTTCAAATAATTTTAATTTATTGATATAATCATTTTTATAGTTAGATATTTGACTCAAGTTAAAGGAGGCCACCTGATGAAGCGATCCTTTATAAAACGCAGAAATAAGTGAGATCTCAATTATTGTGGTTGAATTTCGAGTTCCCACTCCAGAGGTTAGTAAATATATTAAAATTTTTAGATAATTATTGTATAGAGTTTTGTCTGTGGATGTTCATTAGCATACCTAGATGTTTGGTATCAGAGAACATACATATGACTTCATTGATAGGAATTGTAGGAGATTTGATACATATTAGCTTAAAATACCTTTCTTAAACAGTAAAAATGTTACAAAAGCTAATAATAAGGAATATATGGGTAGATATTGTGGGTGTAATTCAACGCAGGTTGGGGCTTTTGTCCACTGAGTAGTTAGTTTCACACAATATTGTTAATACCTGAAAATATATGAAAAGACCTTTAGAAGTTCTGATTATAACCAGTGTTGCTAAATCCGCATCCTTCTATCTTATACGGTGCGGCGATAAAGTCTTGCCCCTCCGTTGAAACTGGTAAATTGTTGGTAGAATGTGTTTGGGAAAAAACAGATCGATATTTATTTAATAAATAACCTTGTTTTAAGTTATGAGGTACTTACGGTTTTTTCGAAAATTACATCATTCTCATATTTTAAATGAAACACTAATATTTCTGTTACAGATATCGACTCTAAGGTAAATTCTCAGTCAGATGATATGGCACAATGCCTGTCAAATGTTGACTTCATTCAAAAACGAAGAAAAACCTCTCATTAGACTGAATAAAATATTTCACAATACGTATGATATAATAACAAGTGCAAGAACAGATAAAATTATTATGCGAAAAGCTACAAAAAGATATGAATGATTATGGCTAACATATATTTATAAAAACCAAGGAAGGTATATAGAATTACAGAAAAAAACATGGTTTAACTTTACTCTGTAGCAAACCCTAATCTTCACAAAAGGATAACTAATCTCTCTCTTACAAACAGATAAAGGGACCATTACCTGTATAATAAATATACTAATGAAGCATTATTCTTCGTTTCTAAGACGACGACAAGGGTTAATCCAATCCTGCTACTTTCAACCTCTAATAAACAACCAAAATATTTTCATGCGGACTTAGGCTTAATCCCTTTTGGAAGGAACTCGACTGAGGAGCGACAAAGAGCACGAATAAAGTATATTAGTGTAGTTAAGTGCATACGAATAGAACATAAAAGAGTACAAAAATAACTGAATGCTTTTTGGAAACTTCGTACCGTGTAACTCATTCTTTATGTTGTATTAATACCCGCTAAATTAGGTTAAAAATAACAAATACTCTATCGTACGGGTTCAGTATCCAGAAAAAAGTGGCAAACGCCCAGATTACCGTACACAATAATATTTTCATGTTTCTTGGTTTCTATATTAAGACCGTAGAATTAAGATATGCGCCATATACAGAAATTTCAGTGGATCTTTTCAAGAATAATTAATAAATTTAGGACAGAAATGCAGAAAAGGTCATAAGGCTATACCATTCTAGTTTATCAGAAACAAGTTAAATTTGGAATCACTCAAAATCATTTATTTTTATTAAATTAAACTGAATAAAAGTGAAATTTATACTCTCTACATATGGTAGAATTAGAGATTTTATTATAATTCATATTTAGTAAGATATACTTAAGTATTGTATAAATTTAAAGAGTTGCAGTATCTGTACATGATCAAAGATTATAACCAACGATGGTTAAAACAACGCTATCATCAGTCATAAATAAATAACATATAAAAATACAGGGTGTTCCAATTTCGTTGTAATTGCAGGATATCTCGGAAGCTATAAGAGATAGAGTCTACTTTTTAGAGAATCTTAAGACCTCTTAAGTTTTGAGATACAGGGCGAAAAAAACTACTTTCACAGAATTTGTTGTATCTCAGACAGTAGCTGAGATATAGGAATGGTGAAAATTGCTTATGTTAAGAGTTTCTTTACATAGAGTTCAATGGCTATCTGTAATTCATCTACAGGGTGTCTCTTTTAAAGTCTAACCCAAACATTCATTTTTTTTTAATGGAACACCCTGTGAGTATTCCAAGATACTGTCAAATACTAAGTATTTAAAAATGGCATTGACAGAACACACAACAACCTATTTGGTTTATTTATACTGTGTTTGTATAAATTCTAGGAAATGTTTTTTGTTGAATAATATACGTTAATAAAATCACAGCATTCTGTTGTGAATTAAATTGATATCTCTTACACATCTGACTTTTGACGTATCACCCGAGAATAGCATGTGCAATTTTCTCATTTCGGATAACTCAGCTATTTTATGAGATACAAAGAATCTCTTAAAAGTATTTTTTTTTTAATTCCGCTCTGTACCTTAAAACAAATAGGTCTATGAAAGTTCTGTTGGCGGTTACTTAAATTTCTCGAATAAGTAGTCCAGTTTTGCGAAAACCTTATTCTTCCATCTTTTGTAGTTTCCGAGTCATGGTTTGAATCTATAATGTGCTTAATATTTAAATGAAGTTTCCAAATTCCATATAGTGCTCACCATAATTGAAATTGTTTTGCTTTTTCTAGATTTATCTAGCTTCTCTGTAGAATCTTTAATCTAGTTTTATTCAGGTATGTTGAATCCTCTTGTTCCCGTGTGTTCCATAACTGCTGACTTCTTATAGTTCTTTGTTAGATGGCACTTATGTTCTTTCATCCTCATGCTAATATTTGTCCAATTTATACTTTGTCATAAGTAGAGAGAATGCTTACACATTATACCATAATATTGGAGTATATATCTCTTACAGCTGGTACTGGCCTTTATTTTACTTGAGATGTTATAGAAAGTACATACTATTACGTTTTCTTAAGGGGCTACCCTATCAGTGCATAATTGAATAGAGAGTAGATACGTTTTACTAAATATTCTATATTCCTTGACCTTAAATATACGTCCATTCAAGACATAATTTGTTAAATAGTTCCGTTGTCATATACATTTCGTGAACTGATCGCCGTGGATGGAGTAGTTCATCTATACAGGGTGCATCTTAAGTGATGACTTTAATTTCAAGGGGTAATTCCTTGTCATATTTTAAACAAAAAAGTGCATATGAACATCGGTCCGCAAGTGCTTCGTTACCGAGATACAGGGTGTCAAAGTTGGGAAAATAAATCGCATTTTCTTAAATATCTTTCGACTGATTCGAAATAATTTAATGAAATTTCATACACGGGGTTTTTTTGGAATGACAAATTCAAAGCTGTGGTCAATTTAGGTGTATTTTTTTGAGGGCGCCAATAATGAAGTAGCTAGGAGCAATCGTTTCCATGAAAAACGTAATCTACTACATCCATATCACATTCAAAAAGTGCAAGAACTTTAAGATTTGGATCAACGAGTGACCTTTTGCTAGTTTTTCTTGCATCAGGATATTAATTTTCGCAACAAAATTATTTTCAGTGATGAGGCTTGTTTCAGTCGTAAAGGCATTACAATTACGACATTTTCAACGTGAGTTTAAGATAAATGTTTGGGCAGGTATCATTGATCGTTATTTGATTAGACCAGTTATTTTGCCAAATCGATTAAATGACGAAAGTTATTTGGAGTTTCTGCAAAATACTCTCCCTGATTTAATCAAAGATTTACCGTTCTAACTTAGACTAGAGTTTTGATTTATGCAAGACAGGGCACCGCCTCAATTTAGTGTTACTGTTAGAGACTCTTGAATTTTAAGTTTCCAAATAAATGGTTAGGACCAATGGTTATTAAGATTGGCCACCACGATGGCCAGACCTCAACAAATGTGATTACTTTCTTTGGGGGACATTGAAGAATTTTGCTTATTCATTGCCAATTGAATCCAATATGTGTGGAATCGTATTACGAATAAATGTAACGTTATTACTACAAGTTAAAATAAATCTGATATATTTTTTTCAAAATATTTGTCTCCATTTTAATGGCCTGTTACTCCGCCTGTGTGCAATTTTGTATATAGGTACGTTTAGCTAAATTGCAATATTTTGAAACCCCCTACACACAATTGCTCTGTGTCGGTTATGCGGAACACCCTATGTAAATGCAAATAATTTTAAACGATGGAACTATCAGGTTAATTTATATTTTCTATCTCTAACGTAAACAGAGCTTTATTCTTTTGGTTAGGGGGACATCCTGTATATAAGTAAATTCTTTCAGTTTCACAGAGAAGATTGACTTTAACAAAAAATGAAACTAAAGTCCTGAGTACGCTTAATAAATCAAAGGCACAGAATTAACATAATGAAAATGGTTAATTATGCCATGGAGTGATTCAGTCAGAAATGAAAATCCTCTTAAAATTCTGCGGTCGGTCGTGTTTAATTGGATTAAACAGAGAGGAAAGAAGTCGAATCGCAGAATGCCACGAAAATGGGAAAGTTACCCTTCATTTGTTTCACGTTTTCACGGCCTGCCTAGCCGGAAGCGCGGAACTCTTTTAAGTGATAAGCAGCTAATTTGTTAAACAGCCGCTTTATCCACTTAAATCTTCAGATTTATTACTAACTAGGGGTTAGGAGTCAAAGACATAACAACTTTAAGAAAGCTCCATATAATTGATTGTAACGACTTACTTTACTTTTGAGATGTAAATTTTAAATCTGATTTTCAGCGTAACTTATTCAAACCACGAAGGGTACGGTGGAAATTTTAGAATTCTATTTATTTTTTGTCCGCTGAGTGCCATATTATTAAACTCAAAGGAAAAGTGCCAATTTATTGAAGTGGTGGAAATTTTATTCGATTTGGGTTTTCCATTTTCCATATTGGTAAAAGCCTGAGGGTTGCAAGAACTTTCGTTTTGAATTATAACTATATGCAAACGTAAACTAATGAAATAACATAATAATAATAATAAGTAAATCAATAATATAATTAAAATAGTCAAAAATATTCAATTATTTATTGAAGATTATTATATATTAAGAACGTTTATCACCTTTTCAGATATTGCCATAAAATTAAAAATTGTGAAATAAAACGTGACTTCTATACATTTATTTTTTAATTAAATTATATTTATTTATAAGATTGTTTAATACGTCTGTTTTCCGTGGATTAAAAGTATTTTTTCTACGTTCATGCAAAAAACAATACTTTATATATTTAGTGGAAAAAGTGGTTCTTTATTGCTCTAGAGCAATAAACATTTTATTGCACTCATCTGTCATTCTACTGCAGCGTTTTGAGATCATGACAAACATAAACCTTCAAATCGACGTCACATTTTTCTAGACTTAGTGTCTAAATAACATCTTTTGATTTTTGTATGAACGTAGAAACAATATTGTATGCAACTCGTACAAAAAGTGCTTATTGCACTCGACAACTTCACGTCGCGTGCAATAAACGCTTACTTTTTGCACTTGCTGCATAAATAACTATTAACACACTAGTAAATTAGAATTCTTAATGCCACGCTTCAATTTTATAGCGTTTTATTTAAAATTGTTATTATTACCATTAACATTTATCTCAAGAACGATCTTGTCATTTTGACCGGGATTATTTAAACTCATTCGATAATGAGTTTCTGAAGGACTGGAGGGACCCACAATTTCTCCAGGTAAGACCTAGATTTTTTCAACAATTGCCATCTTGCTGGACAGTGAATCTTCAATATAACTTTCCACTACCATGACGCTTTACAGTGGTAATATCACCCCCAGCATTGGCCAGTCATTTTGCCGAAGAATGCCTCATTCCATGTCCGGTAAAGCTTTCTGGATCCTTTTTAAAAACGTTTTCGAAATTGTGTTGATGCCTGCATGTTGTGTAGTACATTTTCCAGCCACACATCGCAAGAAAAATCTCCCACTGGCACTTTTAGGTCGCAGATTAATGTATTGTGTCGAAAATACATCACAGCATTGACTAAAAAAGCTTCTTTCGTAAAACTTTTTGAAATATTTGTTTTCGTATCCGGAATGAGTACTTATAGATAACTGCCTTTGTTTTGAATATGCGTGATATCCAAAAATTGGATCGACAAGCACCAGCGATCCCCATGATCGCTGCAACCTGCAAGAGTTCAGGATAAACGCTCAATGTGTAAATTGATATATTAAAATCGTGTATTTTCAATTGTAATATGTAGATATTGTTTTATAATTTCTTGACTCTACTTTCAAATATGAAGTAAGTTTACCATACTTCAAAATATCAATACCTTTGTGCACTTTTGTTCACATCAAAGAGGCAGCAAACCGCTTCTTCACATTGAAAAAGTAGGAGAGTAGCATCTCTTCTACTATGCTCATTTTTTTCGCCATTTATCAAATTCCACCAATTCCGTCTCGTACACACTTTTACTTTTCGCTGGTAGCAGACGTAATGTTGCTTCTTGGGCTTCTGTCTGACTGGCCGGTTTTGGCCATGGTTGTTGATAAAACGTTGAATTACATTCGGGAAATTAACCAGCCTTTAATCCACTCAAAAAAATGTAACTCCCGACTGTGCCTCGAGTGTTCATTTTTTCTTGTGGATTAAAGGACTATTGTTATTTACCTAACAATTTAAAAAATATAAGACCATTCACGCAACACATTCATTAGAAATTTAGAGGAAATAAGATTATTGCTTTTTTAAAATTTGCCTACCTAGATTGCTGTTTTTAATTGAAAATTATTTCTAGATCGTGACATTTTCGGTTATACCGGAAATATTGTTAACTTTTTTATTTTAGATAAAACCAACAAATTTGTATACCAATTTTTGATTCCACTGTTTATTTTAGTAGGACTTTTATTCTAAATCTCTGAAATATAGCTAGATATCTACGCATTTTTTGAAAAAAAAAAATCATTTTCTATCTTTAAAACCTGCTAATTTTAAAGATACTTATTAGTTAAAGATATTATTTTTAATCTGAAACCCTTAGGTTATTCGAATAAGCTTTAATTACATATAGGGTGTTCACAATTTAATATCAACTTTCGCTTAATTCAACCATTTTTCAAATAAAACTATATACAGTATGCGCCAAAAGTATGGAATAAATTCAATAAAAACGAAACAATTATTTTTTGGGAAAAATCCTCGAACAGGTCGATTTTCAATTTAAAAAATACATACTTTAGCGTAAAATGCAATTTTCAAATGTCATTTGTTTTCGAGTAATGACGTCTTCGATTTTTTTTAAATGGCAACACCATATTTTTTCCTTGATTCTGAAAGATCGTTTAATTCTCTATCAGACAGTACTAAAATTTTGCCCTCTTACATAGGAAAGTTTTCGAGTAAATGACGATTGAATGTTAGAAAACGTAAATTTTATCCATAAAAAGGTAACAATTCTGAGGTATGTAAAATAAAATACAATTGATTAAATTTTATACTTAAATTAAATGTTCGAATTGCCATCCACCAACTTCTTAACAATGCGCAAGTCTGTGAAGAAATTATTCTTGCACATTATGAATGATTTCTGGGGTAACTGCGTATTTCGCCCCGAATACGATTTTGAAGTTCTTCTAAATTACGTGTACACAATGTACACTTTTGACTTCAAGTATCCCCATAAAAAATGGACAAGAGGTGTAAGATCTGGCTATCTTGCAGGCCATTCTATCGGTCCGCGTCTGCCGATCCACCTCCCAGGAGAACAGTTGTCCAAAAAATCTCGTACAGGGCGCGCATAGTGCGGAGGTGCACCGTCTTGCTGAAACCATATGGTATCATCAGGAATGTCAGGTCGTTATCGTTAGGAAAAATTACTGCAAAGACTGGAACAAGGTCATTTTCTAGAAACTCTAAATATCTTTGTCCTGCAAGGGTTCCTTCACAGAAGAAAGGCTCTACTATTCTGTCGTCAACTATTCCCACACATTTAATTTCTGAGGGTGTTGGGTATGTGCATCTGCCATCCAATGAGGATTTTCCCGACTCCAATATCTGCAAGTTTGACGGTTTACTGTACCATTCAAACAAAATGTGGCCTCATCTGAAAAAAGTATTTGCCGGTGTAAATTTCTATTTCCTTGACATAAATCCATTAGAATTTCGCAAAAGTGTAAGCGGCGATCGGGATCTTCAGTGAGTCCCTGCACAAGTTGAATTTTGTAGGGATGATATTTTTCCTTCCTCAAGATACACTGTGCTCTGACTAGTGTCATTGTTTAATGCAACCAATCGTGAAGAATTATGAGGATTATCCACCATACTTATCAAAATGTTCTGTTTCTGATTTTCATTAATGCTTGGACGTCCAGGTTTTGGAATATTTACAACATTGCGAGTTTCTCTAAATTTAGATTCTACCTTACTGACTGTTGATTGACTGATAGGGCGATCTGGATATTTTTCATTAAATAAATCGCAAACTTCCTGCTGAGTTCTAGCAAAGTTTACAGAATATATATATTTATTCTGTAAACTTTGGTTCTAGTCATATTCCCGCATCCGATAAGAATTAAAATTTCAATTCTTTGAGTAACAGTTAAATGTGCCATAATACTTTAAATTGAATAATAATTTCTATGTCGCTTACAATACTTATTAGAAAGTCGGTGCGACAATGACACTTTGCAAAGATTTTCACCTACGTAATCGATAAAAGAACTATGGAATTCGAAAAACTAAACTTGATAACGTTTTTGCTTTATTTTAATTGATTTACGTTTTCTAACATTCAATCGTCATTTACTCGAAAACTTTCCTATGTAAGAGGGCAAAATTTTAGTACTGTCTGATAGAGAATTAAACGATCTTTCATAATCAAGGAAAAAAATATGGTGTTGCCATTTAAAGAAAAATCGATGACGTCATTACTCGAAAACAAATGACATTTGAAAATCGCATTTTACGCTAAAATATGTATTTTTTAAATTAAAAATCGACCTGTTCGAGGATTTTTCCCAAAAAATAATTGTTTCGTTTTTATTCCATACTTTGGGCGCATACTGTATGTATAACAGTGTAATCCAAAATTAGTCTGCCAAATATTAACTGTGGACGGGTTACGGGTTAGAATAAGAAAAAACAGTTTTATTTAAATATAAAAAAAATAATGGGATATTAAAATGTATGTGTGCAGTTAGTTTTGGTTAGTATTTGTAGTTTTTTTTAGTATTAACTTGTAGTATCCTGACAGAAATAAGTTTTTTGTTGTAAGGCTTAAATAATAAAATGATAATAGGTGGTGTTGTGTTGACGTGTATTTCTTGCATTAAGACAAATATACCAACATTTTCTTCCCATTGTCTTTTATTATCTTCTACTTTGTGCATTTGCAGCAATTTCAACAATGAGTACATATTAATCTGTTTAATGGAAGGTAATCAGTTTATCTACATAAAAAATAATTTATTTACATACATTTTAGTCAGATCCTAAATCAATTTCCTATAACTTTAAATTTTATAACGTATATCCATTACAATTACTTTTTGTTGTTTTTTTTCTCATATATTTTCAGGTATTAACAATATTGTGTGAAACTAACTACTCAGTGGACAAAAGCCCCAACCTGCGTTGAATTACACCCACGATATCTACCCATATATTCCTTATTATTAGCTTTTGTCACATTTTTTACTGTAAAAAAATTATTGTACAGGGGACAAATACAATTTTGTAAAAATAAAATAAAAAAGGCAAGTACAAAAATGATTTATAAGTACACTTCCGCACGGCACTGGAAACAGGTTCACTGTAAAACCTGATAAGGCGTATAATCGGCGACCGGAAAAAAATTGAAAGAAATTCTCAAGGGAGGATATAAATTACATTTTACAACACCTATTTTTATAGATCAAATTTATCTGCTTTTGCCTCTATTGTAATTAGTCATTAATAATTTGGGCCTGTATTACCCAGTTTCTACAAACTAACACAAATGTTTCTGTTTCTTATCTGTTTTGAACTTGTAATCTATGATACGTTTGCGTAAATCATTAATACTTCATTTTTTTGTCCATATGATTTAAATTCTGGAGATCATCGGTTCTTCTTGTCCAATCCCTTGGTAATAGAGAGTTTAAGTCGATTGTCGATTATCATGATACGTAAAACGTAGAACGTGTAATTTTCACGTTTACGTATAGTAAGATTCGTGTTTCAAAAATGAGTTTAAGTAGGGTAAGTTATCACAGAATCATATTATTCAGAAACGATGATTATTACTTTAATCTACGAGTATTATTCCTTCTGTTCGGTTACTCTTTTATCAATCTGTTCTTTCGGCCACCTCTTCGGCACGTATACGTCTCTGTTTACGTTACGCAAAGACCCGTGAGCCCACGTGCATCCGTATCACGTAAATGGTAAATGTAGAAAATTCTAATTTGAGCATGCGCGACGGTCAAATTCTACGTACACGTTCACGTATCGGACACAACTTAAACTCTCTATTAATGCTTGGACACGCTGTACATGGTACGGATATAATTGAGTCTCATGTATGATACACCGCACTGCTGTAATATGCCGTAGACGCCCTGGACCGCCATCTCTTCTACGATTCCCCCTGTATGGTAATGACAAAAACTGTGTACATTAAATGGCATTTGTTCCCTCTATTTTTATTATTGTTCTGAGATCTGGGATTAACTCTGTGAAAATAGCTATGATCATGGATAAGCTAATTTATTTGTAGGATTTTTGTTTTCATTTGTTAGTAATTAGTACAGCACACAAAACTTTTTAAATATTATATTTCAATATTTATTTCTGTATAATATTTCTTTGAAAACTTACTTTGTCTGACCTTCTCTGTCAACCAGTTCTTAGAAAATTTAACGAAAGATGTAAATTGTCCCTACTTTCGCATCAACTAACCTATTTTTGCAGAGTAAATAATGCAATAACCCATTTCAACCCTTTATCCGTCGCACTTAAAGATTCCGGTATCTTTACATGCCATAAAATTAAATACAATTGTAATTGCAGGGCTCTTAGCTGCCACCCCTGGCGAAGGTGAAAGAGGTAAGAGTTAATCCAATTTTCAGAAAATGAAATTAGGCACGTCATTCACCTAATCTTGTCAAATTACTTACGTGGGTGTTGCTTTTCAAGTTATTTGAAATATTTTGATGAACACTGAAAAGTTACTTGATATATCTATAGTGGAATTTACTGAAACTTATTACAAAGGTATGTACAGGGTGATTAAATAATACTAGGAAAGGAATTAATTTTCAGTTGTTTCAAATTTTTCAATTTTTTGAAGTCTAAGCCTTTTTTAAAATTGGACCCATAATTTTGTTTTTGATATTAGCCTAATGAACATCTACATCGATTTTAATGAACCCCGGACCTGATATGCCAAAGCATTGAAGGGTCCTACATGTTGCAGGAACCATTAAAAGTCGTTGACCTTTATCGCGTGTCGGCGATAACGATATTTGCAAAACGTGATTTCAGGAAATTAGACTAAACAGACACATTTGTGGTATTATCTACTACAAATTGTATTAGTGTCGTATGTGCAGGTGGACTGCCAGGTTTAATATGTGGCCAAAAGATGTAGTTCCATATTGGATCACGTCTACTCAGGTTCCCTTCTGTCGGATAAGTGGTCGAATGCCTCGCCTCCTATGTCATACTGAAGAGAGCTAACAAGCTCAGAAGCGGTATATCTCTGGTGTGCCGTTAATGGAGAACTGACCGTTTGCTATAAGTCTTTGTATAAATAATTAAATACTATCGAATGAATAGTATATAATTATTTATATA
This sequence comes from Monochamus saltuarius, assembly GCA_025584915.1. NCBI lineage: Eukaryota > Metazoa > Arthropoda > Insecta > Coleoptera > Cerambycidae > Monochamus > Monochamus saltuarius. The sequence goes on along the minus strand of CM046727.1, from coordinate 21,470,766 downwards.
ACGTGGGTAGAGTAATAACTACTCTAGAAATGAATACAATATAGCAAGAATAGTGAAATATTAATGTATTTCAGTTTTATTTTGTCTTAGTGCAATGTTATTATTTAGTTTATTCAAAATTATTTAATGTTATTTCAAATATTTTCAGTAATTCTTTCAGTTCACTTAAAACTTTAAATTTTAAATAAAGAGAATAACAATTGTTGACACGACACAAGTAATTCACATTATCTAAATACAACAAAACCATTCTTTAAACAAATATAACTTTATCTGATTAATGGTAGTAGTTTTCTTGATTTCAAGTAATTTTTATTCTTAAACGATATATAATATTATACAAGAATAAGTTAATCTTTCAAAAAAGTATTACTGTACAGGGTGTCTGTGAAAGATTGGGAAATCTCGGAGCTGGGCATACTGGTGACCAAAAAAAGTTGATTGAGCCAAATATGCCTTATCCGAATGTTGCTGGTTTCAAAAATACAGAGCGTTCAATGCTAGAATTTTATTTTGAAATATCTCAATAACTTTGAAACCTGTCGGAGTATTAAAAAAAATTGGCACAGTTATGTGACTGTTCAAACTTTACCAAAAATTTTACTGTTGCGTTTTTTTTGCACCTGAGTGTAATAGTATTGCTGAATATTCTAGTATATCCCGAAATAAATATCTCACCTATAAAGTTCTTTCTTTTCATTTCAAGTAAATTTGTCAGATATAAATTAAGGAGAACTGATTCCTATTTTTCTAATATGAATATAATAATAATGTTTGGTTTCTTTAAGTATTTATATATTTCTGTTAGCTAATTTTATGTAAATGAAAAATGTCATTACACACAAACATGCCGATGACGAAATTTAAATAATACTGCTTCAGTCTGGTCGTGTAAACAAAATTATTGTAATAACAAACATCCCCTTTCTGGGAAAATTAATCCCTAGACAAGTAAATATTTTGGTAATATATTAACCTACCAAAAGTAGCAAATTGGATTAACCCTTTCGGCACGGCAGTAGCACTAAGGGTGGCTTCTTAGATCCGAAAATTTGAAAATGACTTTATGGCACAATATTTAAAGGATTAACTAAGTTTGGACACACTTTTAGTGTCGGAGAATTTAAATGGGGTTAACGTCTTTTCTTGTAAAATTTTGTCACAATATGCAATTTGTATAGAGTGAAATACAAGATTTATGTTTCTCTACATTTTCTGTACATACTATAATGACAGACTGGAGCAATCTAAGCGAGTACAAAACAACTTGGATCTCTGAAAAACATTTGTGAATATAGGTACAAGATGATATTTGAATATGCACCAAAACTTACTTTATAGTAAATATAAATGTAAAGCTTCTCAGTTTGTATTAAAAAAATCCTGTATACAAATCGCATCACCAAAAAATTAAATTTATTTAAACATAATTTATTCTCAGGTAACAATTTATTTTTGGTTTAATGTTCAATTTTTTGTCAAAAGTAAATTGACTTATTTGGTAAGAAAATTTCATTTTTTCTTAGGATTGCTTCTTCATTGATAGGAATTGTATGAGGTTTGATTTACATTAGCTGAAAACCCCTTTCTAATACAGTAAAAAATGTTACAAAGGTTAATAATAAAGAATATCTATGGGTAGATATTGTGGGTCCCAACTAACATTTAAGCCTAATAGACTACTACACAAGAAAAATAATCCTAAATTGATCAAGATTTACTACTTTCCTCTATAAAAATAGTCTTCAATGTTACAAAATCTTAGTCAAAAATTTGTTAACTAAGAGTAATATAATGCCTTCCAAGTAAAATGAAATATATGTCAATTTATACAGTTCAAAATTACATATGGTTTACCTATTCTATGTTTTCAAATGCTAACATTCCAATAACGTGTAAGACGAAGTTATAATTTACTTAATTTCGCCTAGAAATCTGTCTTCAATAATCAAGGATTTTTTAAATTATTACAATAGGTAAATATTTACATATTTATTACGAAATCAAAATACTTATTTTAGTCTTCAACTAGTAGTTAAAAATAAGGTAATAACTAGTTATTTTGCCCTATTAAATCCTTCAATTGGTTTCTTTTATTTTTATTACAATATAATCCTATTTTCAACTTTGTTGATAACTTGTAAGGAATATTTAACCATTTCAATTAACATAATAAATATTATTTCTATATTATGGTACAAATTTACTTGTTAATAATACTTCGACGTAAGTGTGTCTTATAAAGGTCTTTTAGGGAACAAGCTTCTTGTTATATGTATTCCGACAGATCTCCATGTAATAGCACGTAGAAATTGTTTTGTGTTTTGGCGATCTGCAGTTAAAACTAAGCTCTACACAGTATTAAAGAGTTGTAAAACAAGTTTAAGCCGACACTGCATATCATGTAAATCAGTCTAATGATAATATATCGATAAATACTTATATATGAAGTATTCTTATGACTGTTATCGTGTCAGATGAATTCAGTAGTGCACGTGAATTGAAATTCGAATTGAATTCCGTTCGAAAATATTTATTTTGTTGTTGTTATTACGCATATATAATATTATTGGCTTTAATTTGAAGTTTCAATCACAAATCCAAGAGTAGAATTTTATATGTAGGTACCTAGTAATAATTTAATTGGTAATAAATTACCATAAAATATCTTCATTTGGAGGAAATTTCAACCACAAAGTTAATATTTTCCTGTGACGTCAGCATTGGCATAGGCAATCTGCCCTATAGGTTAAAACATACAGACAAATTGACTTCAAAGTTGATTTTGTTTGAGCGGCCATATTGTTATAAACACTAAATGTTTTGTTCATTATCTCTAATTAATTACTCATTAAAATTATGTTAATACAGATAATATTAGTTAATACATTTATGACGAAAGATTATTAAACACATTTTATCACGAAGTACATTCAGTTTTTATTTTAGGTTATTCTTCAGTATAGTAATATTATTAAAAAGCAATAGTAAAATGTATATTTATAAGGCGCGTTATTTTTATGAAAGTTTGGTCATGACATTATACGAACAAATTTCCTGGGTTGTACAATTTGATGAATGGAAACCAAAAATACGGACTTTATTATATTAAAATCTAAATATCTATAAATATACTAACTCCTACTCTACTTGTAGCTTAGTAGCCTGACTTATAGTCTTTCTTTTCTTCCTATGCCTGTTCGCTATTAGAATATATAAAATAAACATATAATGTTGTCTCTCTCTGGCAAAAGTATGTCATATAAAGGGCATAATTAGGTAGATTTTGGTAATAATTTCTTTTATATTTCGAAATTTTAACATAAAATTGGTCCGTATTTCTTTTAGGTCCAATTATCTTATTGGTATAAAATTCTTGCCGACCAATTATTAACTTTCATATTACTTTAGTTTTTTTCCCCACATAAGGAAAAAGGCCAACGAATATAGGTAAATTTTCCTTATACGGAATTGGTCATGAAAAGTTTTTGACCAATTCAGAGGTCAAGTTAACGTAATTTTAACTTTAATTGTTTGTTGGGGTATAATTCAACACTGGTCGGGGCTTTAGTCTGCAGAGTAGTTAGTTTCACAAAATATTATTAATACCTAAAACTATATAAAAAACGATTACAGAAAGGGTACAAATTTGTTTATTAATTAAGTAAGTAAATGCCATGTTTAATTTATATTCATTGACAGGTTAAAGTCACTTTTGACATTGTCGATATTTAATTTCAAATACATAATTTTAATTTATTGGTATAATAATTTTTATAGTTATTATTAGTATAGTTAACCACCACCTGAGCCACCTGAAGCAGCAATCCTAAAAATGCAGAAATAGGTCAGATCTCATCTATTGTTCGAGTACACACATTTTCAAAAGTGAACTTAGATATTTATAGAATGTTTTCATTAAACCAGGTTATTAAATTTAGCTAGAATATTTTTTTTTTTTAGTAAATTATTGAATAGAGCTTTGTCTGTGAAAATGTTCATTAGCATACCTAGATGTTTGGTATCAGAGAGTATGCATATGACTTCATTGATAGGAATTGTAGGAAATATGGTTTATATTAGCTTAAAATACAGTAAAAAATGCTTTCTTTACACAAAACAACTGTGTTTTTGCTTTTTCAAGAAAATAATTTGGTAGCAGGAAATAAATATTTGTTTGGGCCTATACATATGAAACAAAAAATTTTTACAGGCACCAATTTTTTTCCCGGTGCACCACAAGGAAATATTAGTACTTTCTAGCAGAAACATTTATTTAATTTTAACACTAAAAAAATTATTTGTCTCGAAATCTCGTAACTTAAATAAACTTTTCCTGTACATTTAGCTCTTTTTCAAAGAAAACATAACAATATTAAAAACAAACACAAGCCGAAAATAAATTTTACATAGGTACTTTTTTAAATCTTTTGTCTGCAGTTTTATGAACAGTAGTTGGATGGCGGTTTCAATATTTTTATCTCTTCCGACTTGTATAGGTTATATTGCTCTTTAAAAATAAAAACATAAAAATGGGTTATAATAAAAAATGTTGAGGCAAACTTCTGCTTGCTTTGCAATAAAATTGTTAAAAGGGATAAAAAGTTGACCCTAGAACTTAGCGCGTAGCAATAAAAATATACTATACTGTTGTATTCGAACGGATTGGACTCTTACTATAACAGAAAACATTTAGGGAAATGAGTTATACAGTGTAGTGGACCGAAAACCTACCTTCTAGGTTTTCTGCGTTTTTGATGCAAAATCTAAAAATATGCTCGCGCCCATTTTCAATGTACTCATTCCATGTAGTCTATTAATTTTGGATGATCAGTTCTCTAGAAATTAAAGGTAAAAGGTTGAAATCATCAAATTCACTAGCCAATAACTTTATTATATCTTAAAATTATTAACCACCAATCTATTTGCAGTAGCAGAGACATTAATCAAAATGTTCTCTAATATTATGAATCATTTATGGAGTAATACACGATCATGTACGAATTAAAAAGTATGCATATATGTAAAATGCTTTTATAGCAGTACAAGGTGACCAAAATGTAATGTCTTTATTTTACTATATGAAAAAGTGCTAAATAAGACATAATTAACAGTTTTTTTTCTTTGGCCAACTGTGACAGGATTATGACAGCAAATAGTTTTTAAATATGTAGCAACATCGCACACTTAGCATGTCCAGTGTTTCTAGTTCACTACATTTACCCGAAGTAAATAACAGTGACAAATATACCTCTAAACATACTTACCGTGAATGGTTCTTATTGACTTTTTAAAACGCAGAATAAAGTAGTATAAGCTGACCAACATTCTTTTGAACATACTCTCTACACTTTCAAATCCAGTTTCCTCTAATGCATTGAAATATGTCGGCATTAGTTTGTATTACATAGGAAGCATACCAAATTTTTGTTCTGTGTCATACAATATCTTAGTTCGGATGTTGGAAAAATATAGACTTAGTGGATGTGATTTGAAAATGATAAAATCATGTTTTGCTAATAATAGAAGTCAAATAGTAAAAGTTAATAACAAAATATCTGGCAGAAGAAATCAGACAATCGGTGTGCCGCAAGGGTCGGTATTGGGACCCTTGTTATTCCTAATTTATAATAGTGATATGCCTTTTATCAAAGACTTTTCTAAAATATGTTTTGTATGCCAATGATACCACCATTTCCATTAGATCTAATGCAATTGAAGCTAGAAAAAATGAGGCTCTATCAGGAGCAGAAAATTGATTTGTTTGCAATAATCTTGTATGCAACACATGATCTGCGTAATTATGATATCTCCGATGATAAAGTATCCGCTGTAAAATTTTTGGATGTCCTGTTGGATTCCCTTCTGAGGTGGAATATTCACATTGATGAGATTTGTAAAAAACTAATTAGTGGTATATTTGTTATCTGTAATCTCTCGGGTTCTGAGTCTACTAGCCGCTAGTGACTAGCGTATTGAGATATGCCTACTTTTCCTTATGTCATTCAATTATTATAGGTTATGGAATAATAGTCTGGGTCTATGCCGCAGATTTTGATAAAGTTTTTACAATTCAAAGAAAATTAATCAGAATCATAGCTGGACTTGGTTATATGGATTACCGTAAAATTACATTCATCAAATATTAACTACCCTCAGTGCATATTTTGGAATGTTTGATATACAGGGTGTCCGGAAAGTAATGGGACTCAGCTTAAACATAGCTTCCTGTGATCAAATAGAACCGATTTAGATAAACTTAGCTTAGTCCAAAAGTGCTTCGTTTAGAAGTCCAATCATGTTCAAATTTGGTACAGTTATATTTTAGATAAATACAAAGCATTGTGAAGTGTTAAGTGGTGCCGCATATCGTAGAGGGCGCTTTTGGTAGTTTTTTTACAATTAATTTTTATTGTGTCATTTTTGTTGGTCCTATTTTGATACGCTTGACTGAAAATTCTGATGGAGAAATTAATTTTTCGTAGAAAAGCTATACTTGTTCCATGTCGATAAAATGCACCGTTTTCGGTATAAACGCGTTTGACAATTTCAAGTTACCACTTGTCAAACTGACGTTGATACGATTAAATTAGGTAAAAAATTGATCAAAAGCCTGTCAGATTAATATTAATTGTTGTACTGAGTGTAGTGTAAAGTGTAAATGTAATGTGTAAATAATTTCAAATTATTAGTAGTATTTTGTAAAATTTTGAAAACATACCTCGTCATATCAGTTTTCCAACTCAGAAACGGCAGATATGATCGCTGTGTATTGTCAAAATCAATTTAATGGAGAAGCTGCAGAATGAAGGTACAGTTATATGGAACAGGTATAGCTTTTCTACGTTAAATTAATTTCGTTACCATAATTTGCCGTCAAACGTATCAGAATAGGACCAACAAAAAAGAGACGATAGAAATGAGTTACAAAAAAAAATGCCAAGAGCGCTCTCTACGATATACAGCACTACTTCACACTGATTGTACTTATCTAAAACATAACTGTACCAAATTTCAAACGTTTCGTTTCTTAATTAAGCCTATAACATGAAAACAATTTTTTTTGAAGCCCTGTAACTTCTAAATCAGGCACTTTTGGACTAAGCTAAATTTGTCTAAATCGGTTCTATTTGATCACAGGAAGCTATGCTTAAGCTGGGTTCCATTACTTTTTGGACACCCTGTATGTTAAATTAAACCTAGACAGCTGTCCCACCTACGACACGAGAAACAAAGATAATATAATAACACCATACTACAGGCTTAATAAAACTCAAAACACACCAAACTATTTGGCTACTCTGATGTTTAATCGGTTACCATCACACATTAAGTACATTAATTGTAAGACATCATTTAAGAATGCATTTTACCACTATAGGGAATTCTTGTCATGTAATGATTTACACTTTATCAAAAGAATAGGATTACGTCTGATTTACAAAGTTTGTTCTTGTGTGACGTTTGTTATATTTTGTAATACATAGATATGTATTGCTTGTTGTATGTTTATTGCACTCTAATACTTTTATAAATTAGTTTTTAATATTTTCAATGCTTTTATTTTGACTTGTGTAAATACTTGCTACAGTAACGTCAATAAAATATTATTAGATATTATAATCATATAACAGAATTTTGGTCAGACACAAAAATACTTTCAGAAGGGGCCCCCATATTCCTGACACCCTGTATAAAATACCATATGATACATATTTTATTACTATTTTCAGTTTTTCAATATTAATACAAATTACTTCATAAATGACAAAGTACTGAAATAAACAAAGAACAAACTAAGCTTATAATTTGAATAAACAACTTATTCTTTATCATTCACAGGACAACTTCGTATTCGCGAATATTTTATGTAAAGCATTTTTATAATAAAATTTTTAAAAAATTTATAAATATTCTATTTTCGAAACAGTAGCAATTATCTTCTAAAAGCTTTTTTATGGTTCGCTCAAATACATACGAATTGAGCAAAGATGCCGCCAGCCACTGGGGATTACTTGTTTTACAGAAGTTACAAAGGGCACCGACCTACTATCTCCTAGCTATATAATAGGAAATCACGTCAAAATACACTAAGATCGGTGAAATTGCCAGCCCTCTGTAAAAATTTATGTTGTTTGCGGCTTATTTTGACTACCTGATGTTATAAAATTGAAATTTTTATTAGATTTTATGAGAGAAAGTCCCAATATAGAAATTCTTGTTTCAGATTTGGAATAGGTTATGAGTTGTAAATATTTAGAGCTTGTGACATTATTGCGGTGAGGACTCCTTGAAAATTTTGCTAGATTAAGCCTGTGATTTAATAATCCACTTTTCGGTTACAAATTTACCTACCCATTTGAATATCTACTAAGATATTTAAATAATTTATTGTATTTTTTTATAGGTCCACATAATTGAGTAACGTCTACTTATCCAACAAGTGACTAAGCTATTCCTGACTATTTCTCCTCAAATATCAGGAACTAATAATATTATATTAAATTAAATAAATATCATTTAAATCTTATTTATAATAACAGTTCTAAATTCCATAAAGCATTATTTTTTATTGATTAAATGAATCAACTGTTCGATGATAATAAAATCCACAATTTAATGGACATAGCTCTAACTACAACTCAACTTTTCCACTTTGAAATTATATTTTTTTAAGTTTGAGATCTCAGAAGTCTTTACTTCTAAAACTTTACACAACAAATTCCAGGAAACAACTACTCTGCGGACTAATGCCCCGACCAGCATTGAATTATTCCTGAAAAACCTCCAGCAATAGCTTAAGTCATTCATCGGTTGAACAGAAGGAAAACTGTTTTTTTTTTCATTTTAAGGAAAAAGACAATATTATCTATTAAAACTCTGTATTCCAACGCACAAAGATATATTTTTAAATGAAACAATATATGCATAAAGACTGTCTCCTATTAAATGATTACATATTTAGTAACCCCTTTTATCCCTCGAACTTGATAATACTCTATATACCTATGTCAAAAAATACATACATGGTTAAAGAATTCCTAATATCTAAAACATTATAATAATAGTAATAGTAATAGTAATAGTAATAGTAATAGTAATAGTAATAGTAATAGTAATAGTAATAGTAATAGTAATAGTAATAGTAATAGTAATAGTAATAGTAATAGTAATAGTAATAGTAATAGTAACAGTAATAGTAATATACAGGGTGATACAGAACTTATCTAAACAAATTTGGAAATAGATGCGTCATGAAAAATGAAGTCAATATAGAATCGTAAAAAAAATGTTTGTAAAATACTTATACTTTCCGAGTTGTAGTATAATTAATATTAATTTAGCTGGGCTACTGTAGTCTCTAGCCAGGCGATTCGGAATATTGAAACCCAATTACTTTTTGTAGATTTTAAACGTTTTTCTGATGCGACTCTTTACATTAGTTTTTCAAGTGTCAGTAATGGCTTAGGTGTGTCTATAGTCACTCGGAGTTGATGTTTATCGTTTTAATTTATGGCGATGTGAAAATACTTTAGCAGAACGGTTTCTCGGTAAGCATACGCCAAATGCTACTTTTACCTCGATGTGCAGTGAATGCAAGTGTAGTGCAACGAAGGGAAATTTGACACCGAATCGTGGAAGAGATGGAGGTTCAGGGCGCCCATGGCGTATTGCAGCAGTGTGGTGTATCATACACGAGGTCTAGTTATATCCGTGCCATGTAAAGCCTATCCAAGCATTAATACCAAGAGATTGGATGAAAAGGACCGGTACCATAGCCGCCTGACTTTGAATCATTTGGACTTCTTTTTATGAGGACATTTAACAAATGAAGTGGATACATACATACATACTATTGATGATTTACGCCAACGCAGAAATATTTGTATTAGTCGACGATTCTCAGCTAAGATTAGGAACGTATGCATTAATTCTGTGCCTGACAACGACTAATTACCTAGATCACGGCATAACCGAATTTTATCTAATAACATTTTTCGATATTTTGTACGAAAACGACACTACACAAATATTTTTCTTCCTCCTCACAAGGTCAAAATTAATCTATTCAACTCAATTTGTTTACCCAACACGTATAGAATAACTGGACTGAAGTAGACTGAATATTTGTGACACACAGGATGTTTCAGGCTATAAGCCAAATTAAAGAGGTTTTCAAAATGCAAAACATTATTAAAATTTTCAAAAAACTGTACTTGTCAAATAAAAGTAAAAATACCTTTACCTTTTATTTATTTATTTATTTCTTGAAGCAATGTCGAATAACCTCAACGCAGCGATTGCCGACTAGAAAAAACAGCTGACTGAAACAGCACACAAAAATTAATTTGAATCGCCAATAGGCACAACTAATCGCAAAAATCACCTAATATTTCTAATTTTTATTTGTAGAAACTTGTTGCAGTTTTGTAGTAACTGTCAATATACTCGCAACAAGAATTCAAATGACTTACATCATACGAACAAATGAATAATTTATTATATTTTCATCAAAATATTTAAGAAACTGCAACTGATAGTAATAAAACTATATACAACACTAAAAGTTAGCATTATATATTGCACTAAATTGCAAAAGATGATTGTTTTTAATGCGACCAAATATCGAAAATTACGTTGACAATAAAAACAAACGTGTAACGTCAGCCGTGACGGAAGACGTCTGAATTCTTGACGCGAGTATAGTAGAATATTAAAGAGAATTAGGAATAATTAGGAAGAAGCTCCTAGATGGAACTTTGTGAATGTACTATCAGCTGTAGCCAACAACTACCAATCTGATGACAGAGTATACTCACATATACCCAAAGAGACACAACAGCAATGGCGGTAATGTAAAATTGATACCTTAATTAGTAAAACTGATATCTTACTCAATACTTAATGATGAAAGCCTCACCTTCTTCAATATTTATGTAATTACAAATATTGTAGAATATTATGAATGTATACCTTTCAATGGGAACTTTAAATATACTACTAATATATTGTTATAAAATGCGCACGCTAATGACCGCTGCATCCAACTACGTACTTTTGTCGATGACGCTCGATCGTACCAAAAATTTGTGTCCATTGTGAACAGTTGCTTTGTTTATATAGATTTGCAATCAAAGCCTAACCTCCTTCTAGAAGTTAGAATTCGTTGGTCGCGACGTTCTGATGCGGCGACCAAGCTACAAGCGTGGCCGTAGCATAAAGGGTAGACATTTGCGGTATTAGTAGATACATCCAGAAAATATGTACACATCAAAACAAACGTTGATGGGTCCGGGAGTTTTTTGGTTTTCGTTTAAAGACGATAAAAAACTGAGTAGCAAGTTTTCCATAGTCATTATACATCTGTTCTGTTAGACAATTATTATTATTATTTTAAATACATTGTGAGATATGTCGGAAAAGTCATTGTAGAAATTTTCCATTTTCTAGGGATAAAATGGAACATAGTCTCGAAAAGATAAAATTCTTTCAGGAATCCTGAGTCACCCTGTATAGAAGAACAATTTCAGTTTGACCTGAACCTTTATCGATCATTGTAGCTGAAATATATTTTTCAGCAATATCCTGCGTCTAAATCTTATTATGCCGGTAATTGAAGCGGCTTTTATTGAATTTTCGCCATATAATAGGGCTAATAGTCAGGCCACTATTTAGGTGGAATCCCGCCGTCCAGCGGGCGGCGGTGGGCAGGTGCGACCCGGTGTCCTGAGGCGCTGTCTCTCATTAAGTCACGGAAACTGCACGCTGGCAATTTCCCTTGCCGCTTCATCGCCAAATTACGACCGTGACCGGAGTCCCGGATCATTCCGGGTTACGTACTTGCAGACGCGACGACTGCTGGCGGTTGGCAACGACAACGGCGTCTGCAGGAATAGGGTCGTTTCCCAATTTTTATTAGTACTTAGTTATTTAAGATACAAATGCAAGGGTTACGCTTTATTGTACGGCTTGGTTAAATACCAAAGCGAATCTAGAATTTCTAAAAGCAGTGTGAGTGCAAGAACTGAGGGACTTTTTGCACGTGTGTCTTACAACGCTCTATCTGAAATCGCGTACGTTCTATACTTGAGTTTCAAAATGGTAGAGATTGATTAATTTACAACACTGGATGAGTACGGAAGTGGGGGCAGAGGACATGAGCCCATAGAAGGATTCAAAGAATACAAAAAATAAGTTGACTTTGAGTGAAACAAGCACTTTAATAGTTTACTCTCAAAGCTTCACCCGCGTCATCCTCTCCACAATTGAAGTCTTTTTGGACAGTGATGGCCCACCACCACTTACTTATATCTACCTAATGCGTACTACGCTGATATCACACTTTAACACATAATATGCACTGTGCTATACATACACAATATAGACTGCTGGTTACTAGCACTACCACTATTTATAACAGTCACATGTTAACACTTATCGTTGGTTATGATAGAGTGCATTATCTATTATAACTACAGCACCAGGTGATATATGTCTCAAAACAGATTCAAACCATTTTTCAAATACTTGGTTATCCATATCCTCATGATATAGTCTCCTGTTCGTCGTGATTCAAAAACAAGTACACCTTTCCAAATATTTGTCTGCGTTTATTATGCGTTATTATTAGACGCCTCATCACTTACACTCATATTTTGATTTCACGCCCTAATCTCTTCATACACGTTTTTTTTTATCATCCAACCACTCACTTGTTAGATGAAGACGCTTACAATTATTTTTAAAACACACTGTAGAGCTGTAATTTTTCTCCATTCTTACACTTGTTTATTTGCTGCAAGTTCCGGTTCCAGAAGAACCATACCGAAGCTGTGTAATTGGACATGCTCTGCAATGTGTGCGGAACACACATTATAAGAAAAATTTATATATAGGTACAGGGTGTCCGGAAATGATGAGCAAAAAACTCAGGGGATAATTCTAGACCGAAAATAAATGCTACGTCTTTCTATAACATTTTTTCCAAAACTGATTATTAACGGAGTTTATGCGGACGAGAAATTCAAATATGTTTTTAATTTTGACGTCACTCTTAGAGGGCACCATTTGTGGTACATCATGTTTTTTTTTAAATGACAGAACTTTTTTGCTGCTTAGTGTATCCATCCATCCCTCTAATAATGACGTCAGAATTAAAAACATATTTGAATTTCTCGTCCGCAAAAACCACCGTTTTACATATTTTATGTAAATATTTGGATTTCTTAAGAAGTTATTTACAAATATCGAAAACAAAATTTTTACTTTGACACCCTATAACTCCGTTAATAATCAGTTTTGGAAAAAATGTTATAGAAAGAGGTAGCATTTATTTTCAGTCTAGAATTATCCCCTGAATTTGTTGCTCATCATTTCCGGACACCCTGTATATAAAACTGTTTACAGACCTTTTAGGCCCAGAACTGCGTTATTCTCCTCCACTCCATTCTGTTCTTCGCCTTTCTTTTCCAATCTGTTGTTTTTCTCCCTAAGATGCCACTGCTTCTTCATCGCTTCCTCAGTCTCCCTATTTTTTTCTTGTAGTTTGGTTTCCTACAATGTTTTTAACTGTCCTTTCATCTTCCATACGTTCTAGATGCCCCAACCACTGCACTCTTCTGGCTTTTACAACTCTGTCTATTTTTCGTGCCTGCTACATTGCATATATTTTCTCATTATTTCTCCGCTTACATAACCTTCCTCCGTCTTCTTTCCCTCTAGAATTCTTCTTAAGATCTTCCTCCCACCTTAAAAGATTTTCTCTTGACCTCTTATTGAAGATCCAGGTTTCACTGCCATACGGCGCTATCGGTCTCAAAATTGTTTTATACATTCTAAATTTTACTTCTCTGGACAAATTTTTCGTTAACTTCTGTTTGCTTTTATTATTCTCCTATTGATTTCTTGCTCCTCATCATTGTTAACTGTTATCAGCGCCCCCAAATACACATATTTTTGAACTTCTTCAAACTCCACCTCTCCATGCTGCATTTGAAATTGGTATCTTTTTTTTTGTTCTCCTACTCCAAAATCGTCCTAATTTAACAAGTGAGGAATATCGGATGATGACATGTATGAATACTTTAAAGCGCGAGGTCAAAATATGAATGTAAATGATGTTGAAATATGTATTTCATTAACAAAATTGTACGTGAATAGAATATGTGTGCAAATAAAAAAGTGGTAAAGAAGTACAACTGTAAAACGGAAAGTGATCGAAACTCGCGGAAGGAAGATGGTATTTTTAAATTTTTTCGACAAAAAAAAAATTCGATTGCTATATCTTACCAGACGAAACTTAGTTCATATAAATGAAACGAAAAGAGTATACTGGTAGACAAAAATGAATTAGTGATATGGCGAAGAAACTATTGTAAATTAAAATATTAAAAATCAGAATCTGGATCGAAACTTTGAGGGCCTACCAACGTAAGTCGTTCCTGGTCGCAAATGCGGCCTGCTTAATAATAATATGCCGCCCCCTCTCCCACACAAGTCTCCGACTTCTGGGCTAATCTCTGTGATTAGAATGAGGGGTAGAGATATTATTATTATTATTATTATTATTATTATTATTATTATTATTATTATTATTATTATTATTATTATTATTATTATTATTATTATTATTATTATTATTATTATTATTATTATTATTATTATTATTATTATTATTATTATTATTATTATTATTATTATTATTATTATTATTTATTTAATGGTGGAAAAATCTCTATTTGTAACAAATTTCGTCAACTACCTATAACATTTTCTATCATTTTCATCATGAAACTGTCATGGTAGGTTGTCAGAAGCTCAAAACAAATTTATTAACATCACATAATAATGAAAGTAGCAATAATATTTGCAGTGTTTGACAGTTTCGCAAATTTTGTCAAAAGTTGAGATTTTCCCGCCACAAATAATTAAAACATAAGTTGCAAAATTAGTGCAAAAATCCGTAAATTTCGCGTCCATGAGAACAAGGCTTAAGTGTGATATCCGCGCAGTGCGCATCAGGTAGGTGCAAGTGGGTGGTGGTGGGCAATCGCCATCTAAAAGGACCGCATTCTAACTTGTAGAAAGGATGACACAGGTGGAACATTTAAAGTAAATTGTTAATGTGCTACGTTCAGCCGACGTCAACTTATTTTTGATAGTTTTGTATGCTTAACTCATCTTTGTGTTGTGAATTAGTCACTCTCTATTATTTTCGACCTTGGGTAATTAATAATACAAGATAAAAACTTGAAATAATTCCTATTAATTTTATTATCTAACGCCTCAAAATTGACAAAAACTATTATATCACTGTTCCTACTAGAAATAATGGATGTTATGTAATGCAATTAGTTTTGTCATTTTTGTATATATTTTATATCTGATCGCATTCAAATTTAGTACGCCTATGAAATGTTGCTTCTCGCAAGCTTCGGCCGTCGCGCTTTACTACATGCTAGCGATTAGTCACTCTCTAGATTTTTGGCCGTCAACTATAATTATACCCTTCTATGTAAGAAATGATACAAGAAACAAAAATACCTTTTTCAATTTATTAAATCGACTTCTGATAAATTCTAATAGTACTGACGTTAGCTTACGAAAGTATTTTTAATTTTTTACAGTATGAAAAAATACCGAAAGAAAAATTAAAAATTATGTGGTATCAAATTAAAGTCTATACTTATAAAATTTTTGAAAAATATTAGGCATATTGCAAACTGTGACAAGACAGAAGATTAGTTCGATTAAATGGCCCGACCGTGTCGGAGAATAGCATTACACGTCAGATAAGTACGCTTATATAGCGTAATAGACACCTAGGGCTACCCATAGGCGTATAGAATGGACCCTTGATTAGTCAGTTTAACCTTAGGGCACTTCATAACTGCTCTCGCCAAGTAATTTTGGATCTTACTGCTGCCGAGACACCAACCCGATGTCCCTTACATTATGCCTTCGTTTAATTGACCGTATCTTGCTTTTCTAGTGATATATTGCCATTAGATTCTAGCGTCCCTCGACACTAAGGTGCAGGGGGCGGAAATAAGGTTCGTACTTACACAGGCAACGAGTTAAGAACAAACCCATGTATCATATTTTTACAGTACGAGTCAATAGATACAGGAGAGATAGATACAGGATGAAACCTTCAGTATAAGAAGTAGATTTATTCTGAATTGCTAATTGTATGTACCTACTGTATTTCTTTTACTAAAA
Organism: Monochamus saltuarius; assembly: GCA_025584915.1. Classification (NCBI taxonomy): domain Eukaryota; kingdom Metazoa; phylum Arthropoda; class Insecta; order Coleoptera; family Cerambycidae; genus Monochamus; species Monochamus saltuarius. The sequence continues at coordinate 21,454,545 of CM046727.1, read as the reverse complement.
ATTTTACTCCTATTAGATTTGATTATAGGATAAATAGGGTAAGCATTGAACGAGTAACTGAGATTAAGGCTTACGGTGAGCGCTCTATCAAACGATATATAACATCTGTTCCAACAACCGTCGAGAACTGTTCAGTACCGTGAGAAATGTTTGACCAACACAGTCTTACGTCGCATTCGCCGAGAGTACATTAACAACTAAACTGACTGACTAATTCTGGACGGTTCGGAATCGATTCTTGCTGTGTTGGAACAAACCCATAGTTTTCGCTCAGTAACTCCTTAACGGATAATGATAAAAATATGCTGTTTTTTTAATAGACTTCAAATATTATTTTACGTCGGCGCTGTGTTTTGAAATAAAAGTGTATAATAAATTTTTTAAAAATGAATTTTGGATATTTTCAAAATTTAAAAAAACAGCGCCGACGTAAAATACTATTTGTAGTCTATTAAAACCGCATATATTTATCATTTTTCGTTGAGGAGTTACTGAGCGAAAACTATATCCCTTTGGATCGAGCGCTCACCGTAAGCCTTAAGGACTTGGGAGTAATTTTTGATTGTAAAATGATGATATTGATTATTTGGCTAGCAAGTGTAATAAAATGCTTGGTTTTATTACAAGAATACGCGAAGATTTAAGGTATATATTTACAGTAGATTGAATTTTGCCTGTATTATATAGAGTTCTTATTACGATGTACATAACTGAAATAAACATAAAATAAATAGTTAAGAAAATTAATCCACAATGTCATTTAAAAAACTGTTGAAAATTATTTAATATTGAACCTGATGTGTATGACAGAATTTTATTTTGTTTAAAAATTTGCTATACTCTAGGCGTGATGACATCGTGTAATATTGATTTACTGACTGAAGAAGGTAATCAATTTGGCTACAAATTTCTTACTGTACGTTGGCATTTTTACAACATTTACTCTTGGGTTAAACGAAGTACAGTAAAAATTAAATGTCTTTTTCGTTGCTACCTAAAGTGAAATATCGTAAAGCGTAAAATAATTATTATTGTATATCATAATCAAAATTTTCTATAAATAATATTTTTCTTCCCCATAACGGAGAAAAACATATTTACTTGTAATTATATCTTTTTTTTATTAGTGCCCTATTTTGTTTATTTAAAGCACGCCTCATCGTTTTCAAATTCAACTTAAAAAAACGCGCGTGTTTTAAAGTTACCGTGGCAAAATCAACCGGAGAAACGTGTCACCTTCTTAATTATTGATCTGACAGGAGTACCTTGTAGCGTCAAATGAAATATTACTAACAAATGTTTCAAAAGCTTTATTCAAATATTCAACAAACTTAATTTTTTAAATGAACGTCGAAAAGTACAATTGGTATTTGAAATATTAATACTTCGATTTTTTTAATCGTAGGAAATGCTGTTTAAATTAACACTGCTAACATTCTCGGAAGTGAATGAGGTTGCACTTCAACATAACCAGTCATTACAGCAGTCGGTTTCCATCCTACTTGTCGTTGGATTTGATCTATTGTCATGCCACTATTCGCCATACCGGTAGCGGACGTACGTTGAAACACATGTCCAGTGTATTTCTCAGGATCGTCCAATTCAAGATAATGTGCAATTTCCAAAGGATATGATTCAAATGTGTTAATACTGATGACTTGATTGGTGCACTTCCCCTTATCATACCGTAAGAAAACTCGGTCTGTACTTAACATTTTGGCTACGCAATGAAAAATACTGCTTCACCAAACGCGCATAACCAATCCCATTATTATCGGCAACAGTAAAACGCCGAGCCTTCACTGTCTTAGATGGTCGGATAGTAACAAGCAATGCACTTCTTTCTTCCTTGTAAGTTGCACAATTACCTTCTTGTACAAGATCCAAAGATACAGCAAATGGCTACCACTTAAAAATAAATGCTTAATGTCCGGTGCATCCATGAAAAACTTCCACAAATCGTCTTCCTTGAATACATATGCCTTCTTGGCTACATCATTCTTGCTAGTTGCCTTCATGAATGCCTGCAGTTTCACAAATGATTTTAAATCAACTCCTTTGATTATCCTCAATATACTTTACAATTTCGACTGGATAGCCCGGATAGTGGACGGCTTGTACTGCTCCGACATTTTCTGAAGGAAACCAAACATAACTCGTTCATCTGGATCTGCTACCTTTTACTGTTCCATCCATTTGATGAGTTTGTATTCTTTTTTATAAGTCGTGGTAATAATTAATTAATCTTATATGACAGATTACAGATCAATTTTTGCTTTTCTCATTTTCATGACAATAAAAGGTATACTGATGTCATATCACGAATTCAACCATTTACAGTATTAGTTCTCATTTTTTCAGTTAAATTTTATAATTTGTTGCCTAGGGATATTAGGGACACCATCAGTCTTGCGTGTTTTAAAAGAGAGGTCAAAACATTTATAGTTAAAAGTCGCGATCGTGTTAATTAATTTCTAGCATTCAATTCCTTCTTATTTATTTTTGTTTAAATTCTTTTCGCTTTTGCCTTTTTTGTCTTATAATGTGTGTGTACTATTTTTCTTATTTCCTTTGTAATATTAGTTGATAAATATTGTTTTCAAAGGGGTGGTTATATGAGCAACTTAGTTGGATATCGCCACCCGTGATTAATATTTCTTTGTATAATATTATGTAAATTCGTAAATAAAGACATATTATTATTATTATTTCCATTTTTTGTACTAATATCATTGAGTAATAATTGTATATTTATTATTCAATGGTAATACGCACTTATCCTGTTAACTTTAACCGCGTGTATAATTAAGGGCAAGGTAACGATAAGCATTTATAATTATTGAGTATTTTGACTATGTTCTAGAACAGTCAAAAAGTTAGATTACTGTGCGTTCATGTTCATAAATATATCGTTTCAATTATCTTTCAATAATGGACATAACTATAAAAATATGACTGATAGATACTCAGCTACTAAAATGTATGTTTCTTAGAAATAATCGAAAGCGAAGGTATAAAGTAACTACCCGCAAAGAGGAAAACGAGAGTAATATTCTTTATAAATTTATTACGCAAAAAAACTAAGGGATCTATTACAAAAAATGATAATAAACATGAAAGTATACCAGTGGGTAGAGATTTCCTACTTTCTCTACCTAAGGCTGACAAAACGTACAAAAAATGTACCGTTTAAAGACGTCTAACATCATGGTGCAATAAATAGTGTTTTAACCCTTTTAAATTTCAAAGGGCAGAGACAGAAGTAAAAAGGATTATAACAAAGTTAAAAAATAGAACCCAATTATTCCTACCCGTTATTTTTTATAGAAGTTTTACCCTTCCTTATACCATCAGATGCAAAAAATGCATAAATAATAAGGCATGAGGAAATAAAACCATAAATGAAGTTGAAAGGATTTTTTTATTGTCTATAAAATAAAAGTTTTTTCAATCATAAAATAAAAAAAATTTCTAGAAATTTATAGATTTAAGTTTTTAGTCAGTTTTAAAGACTCTTATGTTGACAGAGATTAACTTTTAATAATTTAAACGTTTGTTTCAATCATAAAACAATTATAAACAGTAAAATCCAAGGTAAACGTGATACTACGAATTTATATACATTTTAAGCTAGTTTTTAAGACCTTTACACTGACAGCGTCAGTATGTAGCACCTTACTTTCCTTCCATTTATTAAGGTAGCAATTTGACAACAGACAGCAACTGAAAATTAATAGAATGCTGAAACTATTCAAATCCATGCAAGGATCTAATACTGAAAGAAGTCATTTACAAATCTTGATATCTTAAAGCCAATATATGCAACACATTCCATATCTAACGAATATATGCCAAGGATATAATCCAACAGTCCTCCAATACATGCACATATGAAGTTTACACTGAAAAAAATAATTCTGTAAAATTATTAAAAAAATTTACGTTGCTTGTTGAAATATATTGTAATACTTTCTCACAAATATGTAATTTAGAAAATAGTTTTATGTAAAAAAAAATCCATTTTTCTTTATTGTTTATTTATTTATTTGCCCAACAGAAAGTCCATTTACAGGACAACAATTGAACAGTAAATACACATATATAAAAAAATAATAATAATAATAAAAAATACAAATACACAATATAAAATGCAAATATACAATATAAAATACACAATTTAAAACATGAAATAGTACAATATATAAAAAATATAATTATAATTAAAATAATTTACCTCACTTGGAGATACCTATATTTCACAATGAATTATAAAATCAATTAAATATCAGTATGGGAATAATACCGGTTGGCACTTTGTAATAAAGCATTACTATTACAGACATTTATATCACAGCAGCTGGCTAAATTATTAAAATAGTTTAACATCGAGAACATTGGTGACTTAATTAAGATGTTGGTTCTAGGTACTGAACAGATAAATGTTTTATTCTGCCGAGAGTTTTGGCGACGCATGTAGAACTTGATTTCATTTAATAATACAGGACTATCAATTGTACCATGTAATAATTTAAATAGGAACCGTAGAAGAATATAAGATTCTGCGATACTTTAAAGATTGCATACCAAATGCATTTAATAAGAGAGCTTGACTAGCACCTCTCTCCGGATATAGTCCATGACATTTCAAATGTAAGAATTTTAAACATTTTCTTTGAATCGTTTCAATACATACAGAATAGGAAGTATAAATGGGCGAAAACACAAGTGAGCAATATTCAACTTTAGATCGAACAAGAAAGTTAAATAATGGTTTTAACGCCAACTTATTGGAAAACAGCTTACAATAATTGCGCGTTATAAATCCCAGAGATCTGTTACAACTAGCCACTACATTCTCGATGTGCATTGTGACTGATAAAGTCGAATCAAAAGTAATTCCCAGATTGCGAATAAAATCACACCTTCTAAGTGCTATATCATTTATTGTATAATGGAATATTGATGGAGACTTTTTACGTGAGTACGTTACCACTTTGCGTTTGGCGATATTTAGTGATAAATTATTGACATTGCACCACTCAACCAATTTAGTCAACTGTGATTGCAAATTTAAAGAGTCATCCTCATTACCTATAGAGCTAAACATTTTCAAATCATCTGCATACAAAAGATGTTCGCATCTAATATAATCTGAAAGGTCATTAACAAATAACAGAAACAGTAGCGGGCCGATATTAGATCCCTGAGGTATTCCCGAAGTAGCAGTATATATATTAGATTTATATTCATTATATGCGACATACTGAAGTCTGTCTTTAAGATAGGATTCAAATAATTTCAACAAGGCGAACTGAAACCAAATGTTTCGAGCTTTGACAACAGAGTTGAATGACATATGCGATCAAATTCGAGAAATTTGTGTACAATACGTCCAAGACATTAGAAATATATTGAGTGATCACAATTAAGTTGGTCATCGTTGATCTTTAGCTCATAAAACCATGCTGTGAAATAGATATACAATTTTTAACATCATATTACGATTATACACAGACATCTCGAAAACCTTTGAAAAATTCGGTATTATAGAAATAGGTCTGTGTAATTATTAAAATAGGCTGCATCTCGATTTTTGAACACAGGACATACTCTGCTAAATTTCCAACACTCAGGAAAAGTAGATGTAGACAAAATGAGATTAAATATTATTAACAGGGGAATCGCAAAAACATTGGAACCATCTTTAGCGAGAAAGCTGTACTTGATCATGACCTGCTGCCATTCTATTTTTCAATTTCCGCAGAGCTTGCTGCACTTCACCCATATTTAAATATGGTATGTTTATACAGGTATTTGAAATACAACTGATATTAGTATCACAACATCGGTATTATTTGGCAAGTAAACACTGCTAAGGTATTCTCGAAAATCAAAAACAATCGTGTAATGGTCGTCATATGAATTATCGTTCAAAAACATCTTACTTGGAATTCGTGTTGAACCTTGTTTGCTTTGTACATATGCCCAAAAAGATCTAGGATCATTTATTATTGTTGCATTAGTTTGAGTATTCCTCAATGGATGTCGTATATTTTGTTTTATAGAGAAATAATTTGAGACCCTCCCATTATAAATGGGCAGATGTCTACTGACTTATACTTTGTTCCTCTTATTCTAACTTGTATACCTTACCTAGCTCTTAAATACAGAAGTGCATTACATGCACACATGTAAGTATTGGAATTAGATAGTCAACTGAAACTCCGAAGCTGCTTTTACCAATGACATGTTTTCTTAGCAACTATGCACTGTAACTACGCTTACTTTTGAGATTTAACTTAACCAGACTTGTATTATTACATTTTTTTAGAGAAAAATAGGTATAAATACATAAATATAAAATTAGACAAAATTTCTCTCATTTCTGTCTGCAAAAATGTTCAAGCAATTTCCAATTCAACTAAATCTTGACTTGAATTAATTGGAATATGTTAAAAGCATTTCAGAAAACAGCTACTCTGCTAGCTAATGTCAGGATTTGCATTGAATGACAGCTGAAAAACCAACACCTACAGCAGAAAGCTGCAGTTAATAGTTGGTGGTGCCACCAGACATATACCGGTTTCAAGCTTCTTAGCTCTTATCAGTATGCCATAGGTGAGGCCACAGACAAAAAACATATTATTACGGTATATTAGTCAAAAATTGACTTAAACTAGTAGGTTGTTGTACTTTTAGCGACATTACTAAGGAAACTTTTAAAGTAATCAAATATTTCTCAAAAATAATTGTATGATTAGGTTTAAAATCTTAAATTATTTATTAGTTATTTTGAATATTCAAAGTTCAAATAAGAACATTTCTGATAAAGAGTTTTCTCTTCTACCACTTGAATTAGTAAAAGCAGCGCATTAAAATTATTGTCAGCTAAATCGCGGAAAATTTACGAAACTGCGTAGGTATTCACGATTTGTGGAATGGAAGGTGAAAAATACATGCAAGTTCTTCCTCGGAGACAGAGTTATTGGCTTATTTTTCGAAATTGGTGCAACAACAAAAGCCATCAACAGTGTGGTGGAATTCGTTGTTGACATTTCAAAATATTTCAAACTAATTACATTTTTGAAGGTAGAAGAAATCTGCAACTTTTACGAATACACATATTAGTGAATTTATAATTAATGGTCCTGATGAAATGTATTTAATGGCCAAAGCTGTTGTTGTATTTGAGATTGCAGCAGCTTGTCGAATTTGTGAAATCCTCCAGGTAGCATTAGATGATATTGAAAAATCGGGAACGTTATTAACAGTAAAACTTACGCAAACAAAAAATAATGCAAACAGGTGATTTGTAACTGAAAAATATATTAAATTTTACATAATGTACATAGCCTTTCATCCAGCAGCAGCAAAGGATCGCCGCTTGTTGTATGCATATCGCTATGGAACATGAATCAATCAGGTTGTTGGTAAAAATGAATTTTATAAGATGAAACAAAACCAATTTTCTTCTACTGGAAAATGCTGCCATATACAGATTATGCATTTCGAAGATCGTCTGCTATACTTTTAGTTGAATCTGGAGGAGACTTGATGTCACCAAAGAAACATGGTAATTGGAAGTCATCAACGGCGGCTGAAGAACATGATGATGGAGCATATGACAGAAATATATAATAAAGTACTTAGCACATGTGGCAGTGCATTAGGTGAAATAAGACCCAATTTGCGATCAGGACCATCAACGGCAGTTGTGTCCAAGACAGAAAATATGATTTCAACTCAAGAAAATTCCACTGTAGAAGAGATGCCCAATCGTTCGCGGAGCATGCCTTTCATGCAATGCACATTTATCAACTGTACTTTTTACATTAAGGAAATGTAGGTAAGTTTTCTATAATAAAATATTCTAAAGCTCTTATAACATAACATAACATAATTTGACATAACATAATTTATTGTCATTTCACCAAATACAAAACACAAGATCAGATACAATAGCAGTACTCTCCTGCAAAAGAACCTATTGATCCTTGTACGCAGGAATGAATATAAGCCAGTATCTATCAATACAACTGTTTATAGAAAATTCAAAGAAAGGAAAACGGATGAACATATTATGTAATGTGATTTGTGATTTTAATTGAAGAGTAAGTATATTAAAACGCCATTATTCTTTATTGTTATTTGTTAATTATTTTTTATTTATTTATTTATTTTTTTAAATTAAGCACTGATAAAATGATCCGTTGATCATATTATGAATAATCATACGCGATTGTTCGTTTATCCACTTGTTAATTTTTTTAATTTTTTACGTAAACTTCGAATATTATTATGAATTAACCTAAAATTCATCCCTTCCTTCTTCAATATATCTTTACATTCCTGGATATTATTTGCTACATTTGTTCTTAATATATCGGGAGTATAGTCTCTAATATAAGGGTCCATAATTAATTAAATATACAGAAGAGAGTAGTAGAACAATATTTAAATTTATCTGAATATTAGTTGATATAGTACATAAACATTAAGAACAGAGATAAAAAAATAAAACAATAACAATAATAACAATAGTTGCAAAATACTTATTATAAAGGACAATTCCCAGATCTATTTGACTTGCCGTTTGCGTGTAATTCTTTCTTGACCCTTATTAGTATTTATTTATTAGCATTTGGTTCAATCCTTTCTCTTGCCGTTAATCCTCTGGAACTACTATTTGGAGAACTAAGTATACTGCTACAGGGTTTTTCCTGGATGTTTTTTTCGTTTTATATTTCTTTCAGTTGCTGCAAGGTATATGACTCTTCATTTACATACAGAACACCTCTTCTAATATAACAGGTATCGTTTTTATTTTTCTTGGCCAAGTACAGATGTTTCCTAAGTAATTTGTTATCTCTTCTTTGATTTTCTGTTAAATCGTGACTAATCGCTATGTTGGTCCCTTTTAATTTTTGGCAATTTCTCAAAATTTCCTTTTTCTTTAGTTGAGTTATGAGTTCTAGTTTTATTGGACTATCTTTTGAATTTCCTAATGTTTATACATCGTTAATGTCGCTACTATTTAACTCAATATTGAACAGATTTTCCAGCTGTGGTTTCATGAAGTCATACGTTACTTGATTTATACGATGTTTAAGTCCAAATATGATTATATTATTTTTATTACTTATTCGCTTTAAATCTTCAATTTCCACTTTCAGTAAGTTATTTTCTTCCTCTAACTGGTTTATTCTATTTTGTTCTTTTTCAATTTTCGCTGATAGACTTTTCTCACAAGCCTCTATGGTATGTTTGATTTCGGTTTTACTTTGTACAATTTCATCAAGTACTTGCTGAAGATTAACTTCCGGCATATTTTAGACTATTTCAGTGTATGGTCACCTTAAAAACAGAATATGTTTTCTTTTGTGAAAAACTGTGATAGTATTTTTATTCTTTTATCACTTTTTATTACTGGTACTGATAACGGAATCCCAAGACCACTACACTATATTCAGTAATTAGTTAATTACTCCAATAATTATTGTTCTTATGCATAGATAGCACTTCACTATTTTCACTTACACCTAAGTGATTTGTCTATATTGTATTCAAAATTTAATTTAACCGTTTGCCACCCAAAAGTTTGATATATTTAAGGAGCTACCACTGGTTTTGCCTAAAGCAGCCATACACTCAACACACACTTATGTGTACATATTTGGGATAAAAGTATTAATTTTTTCTCAGGGAAAAAGTAATTTAATAAAAAGTGACATTTTCTTACCTGTCAAGAAAGATAAAATCTCAAACTTTTTTCCCGTCACAGAAAAATATATTTATCTGTATTTTGTACAAATTCTCTTTTGAAACTTTACTCCCCAAATCAACAAACCAAATTGAGTGAAAGAAAGTAACGCCAGAAAAAGGAAAATAAAATTCTCAGCCATTGCGTACTTCGAACAAGACCGAACTAGAATCTCTAAAACCAAATTATCCACACAGGCTCTTGACCAGAGGTCATTCGGTCACATAATTCGCAATAAATCCCACCGTAACGTCAAAATAACTTCTGCCGATAAGATTACGTAAGCACACGCAGCCACCCTTATGTCCATTTCCAAACAACTATTTTCCAGGGAGCATTGAATTTTGCACTACAGGACAGTTTCGCGTCTTATTCAAATGATGTATCGGGAAAAGCGAGACTGGCTTTTCGGTGGGACGTGAAGGAAAATAAAGAATTCCATGGGGTTGCGCTTATCGTTGGCCGTTCTCCGTCAAGTGGGGCCGCCGGATTAAAGTTTGGACAATGTCCCTCCCTGCTTTTATTTTATTTTGATTCTTATTTTATTTGGCGGAAGAAGTTTACTACTAAGCTGTAAATAGGGTATAAGGAAACGGCGGGGTCTGCTCTGATACGGTCGGCTATTATGATAAAGGCCGTTGCTGTGTAGTTTGCTTATTTATTTTGTAAAATGTACTACATATATAAACTTTATATTTGCCACGTTTTTGGTGTATTGTAAATTTAGTTAATTCCACTTCTTCTTAAGACAGCGATAAGGACATTAAATCAGTTTTAAGAATGACTACTCATACCACTGTCCAACGTTCATAAAAAAATTCAAAATTATGTATAACCATATTAAACCCTCATTTATCGCCGACTCTGGTCTTCTACCAGCTGCGAAGGCACTGCCTCTTTAAGAAAATAAATTATTTACAAATTATAGATGATTACTTAATGATTTATCTAATGAGAAACAAGATATGGCAGCATAGGAAGGTAGCACGTACCTTACTGATATTAGTGCGAGTAAAGCTTCATTCACATAAGATTAGTGCGGTTGCATTGGTACTGCAGAAAAGTTATTAAAAGGGCGCCGTATTCTGGAAATAGTGTTTTCTACAAAATACCAATAATTTTAGACATTTATTAATTGAATTATCTAGTGTTTAGCAAATAATAGAAATGTTAACTCATCCCACCTGCAAATATTCAAATATACTGAAGTAAAACGGCGAGAAATACGGATGACTTTTGTAACATTCAGATAAAATTAACAGTAACGCCTTTGTACTGTAGTTGTATGGCAGAAGCTAAAAGCATTTTAGCTTTTACAAATCCTTTTCCAACAGTCATACAAGGGCCAATCAGAAAACAGCTTTTTGACAGTAAACAGAAAATTCACGCTTTTGCAGGTTAAGTTTTTAAATTAGATATTTAGTTTAGAATTGATTTGTTTCTAAAAAATGGATGAAGAGAACTATTTGGTTAAGAAACAGTTACTTTTGCTGCTCTTATTTGCAGCGACGTCAATATGTATAAAAACTATACATGCAAAAAAACTGAAAAGAAGAACTTGGAGATGGTGGGTGCGACCTATTAACCGCAGAAAGCACATGCAAGGTGATTTCTATAATTTATATAAAGAAATGCGAAATGAGAATGCCGATTATTTTTCATTACACCCGAATGATAGTGGCAATGTTTGATGACTTGCTGAAATTAGTGGGGCCTCATTTAATCAAACATTCAAATCTCTCTTCCTGCAAATTGACAAAAACCATAAACATAACCTCTTCATCTGAAGGTCAAGAATCTTGAGTTTTTGCTTACTTACAGCGGAAAAATTACCCAATTTCTTAAGTCTACAGTAATTTTATGTAAACAGAGTAAATAATATTTAACACCATACAATTACAATACAACAGTACAACTGCAGTACCATTGCACTATAACGTTTATCTGAACGTTACTTAAGTGGCTGTTCATTTAACGTACGTGGATGTTTGAAGCTAATTTTAACGTTATATAACAAGATAACCTTTTTTATTATTATTTATTTATTTATTTATTTATTTATTTTGAAGTACTTTAATAACGTTCTATCCAAATTTATAAAAATGTTCAAACAAAAAAGTCCTAAGTTATTATTTGAAAGCCAAGGACAGTTTAGGATCTTTGACATAGGAGGATATACGGCTTTGTAAAATTGCGAACTTTACAACCTTAATACCAAGGATTATCTCTTACGAATTAGATTTTATGAATGGTTGCTGCAACGAAACTCTCTAAATCCCGTATTTACAACTGACGTGTTAGTTACAGATTAAACTATTTTTACACGAAATGGGATGTTTAACATTCATAATACTCATGTTTAGGTTTTTTAAAATCCGCATGCGATTCAACGGGATCATTTTCAACAACGCTTTTTCTTAAATGTTTGGGGAGGGATTGTCGATGATCGCCTGATTGGACCACTCAGATTACCAAATCGAATAGATGGGGTTCAGTATCTCGAGTACCCTCGAAATGATCTGCCTGTACTTGGAAACTTGGAACCTGGAAGATGTGCTAGCTATCCGACTCCGAATATGGTTCTTGCAATATTGCTCTCATTTTCGACAAATGTATGAAAGTACCTTAATGAAGTTCAAGGGATACGATGCATTGGACGAGGAGGATCGGTACCATGGTATGAGATAAGTTTCTTCCCACTTTCGACTTTTTCGGTCGATATCCTTCGCCTTTTCGCCTCACTAATGATACAAGCATGTAATTTTTGCTTATATCCTGATTTAACCAAAGCGTTGACAATTTCCATATTTTGGACTTTTCTTCAAAGTATGCCAACAGCATTTTTTCACTGAACTATATCAGTAAAAACTGATGACGTCCTGAACTAGGACATTGAAAAACTAAATTACGCACACATTGTTGGAACAAAGGAACAAATTGTCCCAATCAGCGTTTTTTAGGAATATAATTTTAAAATCGTTTCTCTGCGGCTGTCTCCAATGTTGCATGACTTTTAAAAATTGAATTTGGAAAATAAAAGTTTTAGGAAAACTTGTTAAGAGTAATAAAATATTTTAAATAAAATTTTGCACTGCAATATTGGAGGACTTGTTCATGGGCGTATGACAGAAAAAATGGGGTAGGCAAAGTACCCCCTTCCCCCCAGGTTCTACTTTTGTTTTTTAGCCGTAATTTATAACAATATCCTTGAGCATTTAGTTAACCATAGTCTCTGATAAATTTGAAGTTATTGCGAACAAATATTTTTAAATAATTTTAGCCCGCAGGGTATTTGTTTCCTGAAATTTAACTTTTTAATGGCTCGGTGAATTCTTCTCTTCTAAACCACCGGATTGCACCGGTTTCATTATTTTTGGACAGAATTCTCAATGTGTGAAGAAAAAAATTGGTCATATATGTTTCAGTAGTAAGGTGCAATAAGAACCTGCTATAGGGTGATTTATTAGAACACTAACAAACTTTTACAAATGAAAGATCATGCTAAAGAACAGTTGGCACAAAGAATACTGCTGCTCAAATTAGAAATAGCGATAACATTTTTACTCGAATGAAAAACTCTTTAGTGCGTCGTTTACATATGAATTTCCCTGATTATGAATTTTGAGCAATTTTTCAAAAGATTTAAAATTATCGAAATGGAAACTTTGAAGCCTATTAACTCGTAATAGCAAAATCGGACATAAGCGCAACTGACATTTTTCTCTTAAAAATGATATGATCTTTCATATGGCAAAGTTTGTTAGTGAGCTAATAAATCACCCTGTATAATGAACATTTTATAAATCAATATATATTACAATTCTTGACCAAGAAATCCTTGTTTTCAGCAATATCGTTAAGAATATTTTTCTTTTCTTTAGTTTTGTTGGGTTTTGCCACACTTCTGAAAAATAATAAAGATTAATTAAATAAGCCCTTGCGCCAAAAGGAACAGTCAAGGGTTATTTTAGAAACTAAGTTTGCCTAACCAAAAAATCTCACACTGAAAAAAGTAGATAAATAAAAATAACAAAAATCACATCACTATCGCGCACTTCCGTGTTATTGACGTTTCGAAAAACTCTCTGTTTTCGTTCTCAAAATCGTAGTAAAAATTTTTAAACGTATGTCAAGTTTGACAGTTTAAAATTTGTTAACTTGCTTCCATAGAGATGTTAAATGATTTTTATTTTATTGTTACTTACTTCTTCTTGATACAACTGTAGCCAACAATGATCGATGTTAACTGAACAGTTAGACACACACTTATCTCCGTTCAACAAAATAATCGCGGTCTCTTTTAATTTTCTTTTTGTTGCGTTATCTTCCTTTTCTAAAATTTTTGCCGAACCCCATTGAATCAAATGACCGTTTTCCCAAGAGCGTTCGCAAATTTTGGATTTTTAAAATTTCCGTCTTTTTATATAATTTTTATTTTCCTCAACTCTAATGTTCATAGGCCGAGACGTTTCCCCAACATAATGTTTATTGCATTCACAAGGTATACTGTAGATGCAATTTTTTGAATTTTGTATATCATTTTTGGCCTATGAACATTAGAGTTGAGGAACATAAAAATTATAAAAAAACGGGAATTTGAAAAATCCTAAATTTGCGAACACGCTTGGGAAAACGGTCATTTGATTCAATGGGGTTCGGCAAAAATTTTAGAAAAGGAAGATAACGCAACAAAAAGAAAATTAAAAGAGACCGCGATTATTTTGTTGAACGGAGATAAGTGTGTCTAACTGTTCAGTTAACATCGATCATTGTTGGCTACAGTTGTATCAAGAAGAAGTAAGTAACAATAAAATTAAAATCATTTAACATCTCTATGGAAGCAAGTTAACAAATTTTAAACTGTCAAACTTGACATACGTTTAAAAATTTTTACTACGATTTTGAGAACGAAAACAGAGAGTTTTTCGAAACGTCAATAACACGGAAGTGCGCGATAGTGATGTGATTTTTGTTATTTTTATTTATCTACTTTTTTCAGTGTGAGATTTTTTGGTTAGGCAAACTTAGTATCAAAAATAACCCTTGACTGTTCCGTTTGGCGCAAGGGCTTATTTAATTAATCTTTATTATTTTTTCAGAAATGTGGCAAAAACCCAACAAAACTAAAGAAAAACTAAAATTATGCCACAAATAAATAGCTTCAGACAATATAATATTTTTCTTTGTTAAATACAAATAAAAAAAATCTAATGAACATTTAGATATCACCTGGAAAATGAATAGAACGGAATAGTACGAATACTATGATGAATTTGTTTTGAGATTCCTAATAGGTTTAGAACATTGGTAAAATCAACTAGCTTTTCTTTAAAGAATATCATGTATGGGGTACAAACGTTTTAAAAAAAATAAAATCAAGAATGTCAACAAAGCTAAACAGAAAAAGTAGATTTAAATTATTTTAATTGAATACAATGTGTTTTTGTTGAAAAGCTTAATTTAAAATTTGGAATTGATTATACTATAATATATTCAAGTATAAGTGTAAGCATAATTGTTTTTTCAAAAGCACATGTTTAATATATTATTATTTTTTCTTATATCTTCCTAAAAATCTTATACCTTGAGTAGTACTATATGCACAAGTTGTTAAAATAAACCCCGCACTGAATTTCACCCGTTTGACTAGACTAAAGACATTTGTAAAGTCCTTTGGGTATATTGTTTGCTGCCAACTGTCGGTCATTAAAACCAAAACCGACTATTCAGAACTCTGGTGTATTGTAAAATCTTTGTTAAATACTTATTTGATATATTGTACCATCAGGCACGTGCAAAAGCACCTAAGCAACACCAAAACAGATTTAGTGTTATTCATACTTAGAACAACTTCAAGCCGAGAATGACAAAAAACAGTCATAGATTTAAATATAGAGATATGGAAACGAATTGAGAAGTTAATAAACGCGTCAATTCAAAAAGTAGACAAGTTAGTTGTTAATTATTGTTAGTTGCAAATAAGCTGCTGGCCACTCGAACTTACACAGAGATCTTTAGGCAAAATTTAAAGTTCAATATTTTCAACAGGAATGCAAATTTTTTAACGTGGCATGCAAATTTTAAAAGCTAGTTTTTTTCGGATTAAGCTGCATGACGTATCGTAGAACCATAGGTTTATTATATACGGGGTGATAAATGAAGTCATGCAAAAAATCAAAAAGTTTGTATGAGTGAAATTTCTGCAAATAAATTTTTTTGGTCATTTCAATATGGTTCGTTACTAAGGTAAAATCAATATCTCTAGACGTTTTTGTCAGTTTTTGGATTAAAGCCTTTAGGCCTTGTACGCACTACTCAACATAAAATTTGAGCTGCAAAATTTTTAAAATGCTATAACTTGACATTGGATTGACGGTTCTTGATGATTTTTGCAGATTTAAAATCCTTATTTCACGTAGATTTTCTATGGTCTAAGCATTTTGTTTGAGGGTTCAAGTTTACCCATTATACCGGGTCGATAATAAACAAAAACGTATTGTACGACGCGCTCTAAGGTTTGGCATTATTTTTTATTAAGTTTTTGTAAAAATAAATTCTCACCTCAAGTTGTTTTTATTTAATGTTCTTCTCACTGTTCCGTCCGAAACTCACACCCCAGTTTCTTGTCTCAAAGAATCATTCAGTTCTTTGTCCACCCCCATGCCTATAATTATGATCTGGTGTAATTTCTACGAGACGCGTCCATTTCAAAGTAGTTAATATTATTTTAGATATAAGTGAAAAAAACATTAAATAAAAACAACTTGAGGTGAGAATTTATTTTTACAAAAACTTAAATAAAGCCAAACCTTAGAGCACGTCGTACAATACGTTTTTGTTTATTATCGAGCCGGTATAATGTGTAAATTTCAACCCTCAAATAAAATGCTTAAACCATAGAAAGTATAATAATATGTGAAATAAGGATTTCAAATCTGCAAAAATCATCAAGTCAAGTAGCATTTTAAAAATTTTGCTACCCAAATTTTATGTTGAGTAGTGTGTAGAAGGCCTAAAGGGCCTTAATCCAAAAAACTTACAAAAACGTCTAGAGATATTGAAAACTAGCTCTTAAAATTTGGAAGCCTGGTTCAAAAATTTGTATTTCTGTTGAAAATATTGAACTTTAAATTTTGCCTAAAAATAATTAAAAATTGGAACTGAATTAACTAGATATTTGGAGAATATTAATAAAAGACAAACCAATGCCAAAAAATGTAGGTATACAGGGTGATTCAGGACTTCTCTAAAAATAATTTGGAATAGATGTGTCATGAAAAATGGAGTCAATAAAACAAATTTTTACAAAATCCTTATAGTTTCCGAGAAAAAAATTGCCAGGCGATTTCAAATATCCGATTACTTATCGTATTAACTTTTTTGTGATGCAAGTATTTACATTAGTTTTTCAAATATCAAAAATGGCTTACGTATAGCAACTCGCAGTTGATGGGTATCGTTTTAATTTATGGTGAAGTGAAAATGCTTTAGCAGAACGATTTCTCGGTAAACATGTGCCAAATGTAGCTACTTTTACAGCGGTGTGCAGTAAGTGCAAGTGTAGTACAAACTCGAGCGTGACGAGTGAAATTTATAACCGTATCTTGGAAGAGATGAAGGTATAGGGTGTTCACGCCGTATTGCAGTAGTGTAGGGTATCATATACGAGGCTCAATTATGTCCGTACCATATACAGGGTGTCCGGTAAGTACCTCCTAATCTCTCGGGAGTGTATAGGGAGGTCAAAATAAAACTAGTCCTTCCTATAATTTTTTTTCCTAATGTGCCCCCTAACGGAGTTATGGGGGGTCAAAGGGGTACCTAGAAATTAACGTTTAGGGTTATAACTTTGAAACCACCCTGTATATTTTAATAAAATTTTCGTACGTTGTATTACACATGGAGCTCTACGATTTGATGCTAAAATTAACTTTTTGCTATTATCAGGTGTCCAGAAACGGACTGGCCCTATCACAATTTTTCTCAAAATTTTGACAGAAGTAATTTTATCAAACTGAAAATATTATTATTAGATACTCTGAAGGTTTTTCTTTAAAAATGGTACTCTTTATTTATTTCGAAAAAATTAACGGTTTGCGAGATAAATCGGTTTTGAAAAAAATTGGTAACAAATACAACAACAATTAAAATTTATTTTTTTACAATAAAATCATTACCGCTAGTGCCAGCCTACAGATTAACCATAAACATTTACTGGTGGTGAATTAAGGGAATGAATACTGCCGTTTCTTGTAAAATCAACATCTATGACCAAAATACATCTACAAATTATTATTGCTCTTGTCTCCATGGAGTTCTCTTCTATTGTTTTCGTTAGACCCTGTTGATTTTAAAGTACTTGTCAAAGGCGCGTGACAGAATAAAAATTCAATTTTATTGTGGTATTCGTTTTAAGCCGTTAGAAATAACATTTAAAAATGGAAGAATATTCCTGTGCAGAATATGCTGATATGCACCTAATTTATGGGGAAGCATTATGCAACTCCGTGGAGGCAAGAAGACTTTATGATGAAAGGTTTCCGGGTCGAGATTTGCCGAGTCCAAAAACTTTTGAAAGAGTTGATCGTAGTTTAAGAGAAACAGGTAAAAAAAAATAGTGAAAAACGTTAGTGAAACTAATTTCTTCCGAATCCTTTATTTAGGAAGCTTTTTGCCACGCCGTGGTGGAGCAGGAGCCCCGAGGAGAGTACGAGACCCTCATGTAGAGGAACACATATTGAAAGACGTTGCTAATAATCCTTCAAATAGCATAAGGAAGCTTGCGGCACAAAACAATGTTACAAAATGGGCTGTACATGAAACTCTGAAAGAACAATTGCTTTACCCGTACCACATCCAAAAAGTACATGCTATGTCTCCAGATGATTATCCAAAAAGACTTCAATACGCCAATTGGTTTTTACAGCATCATATTCGGAATCATAATTTTGGTACATCTATTTTGTTCACCGATGAAGCAGGTTTTACAAGAGACGGCATAATTAATTCGCATAATCTACATGTCTGGGATGAAGAAAACCCTCACGCTTTAGTTCAAACTCGCTACCAACAAAGGTTTATGGTGAATGTGTGGGCTGGAATTATCGGGAATCATTTGATTGGTCCATTTATTCTGGAGCAAAGACTTAATGGTGCTCTTTATTTGCAATTTTTAGAGGAAAATCTAAATATTTTGTTAGAAGAAGTGCCCCTTCAAATAAGAACTGAAATGTGGTACATGCATGACGGTGCACCACCCCACTTTGATCGTTTAGTACGTCAACATCTGACGAATGTTTTTGGTGATCGATGGATAGGTCGAGGCGGACCTGTATTATGGCCACCTAGGTCGCCCGATATAAACCCATTAGACTTTTTCTGTGGGGTCATTTAAAAAATAACGTTTATTCAACACCCGTAAATAGTAGAGAGGAACTTCTGCTGAGGATAACACAGAACTGTGACTATCTCCGCAATAATCACGGAATATTATTTCAAGTGCACCGGGAAAACCTCGAAAACCCCGAGAGAACATTTTCCAGACATTTTCGTTGAATCGTGTGTGACATTTTCCATATGTTCAACAAAAATGGGTCATTTGTTAAATAAACAATTAAAAATTTGCGAGCGTACAGAGGTTAGATGTACCTTTTGTTATAAACAATTCCCTGAACATTTTGCAGAAAACTGCATCTCAGTCGGACTTCTCCGCAAAAAGTTGTCCATTTTCACATTTTTCATGCTAATTTGACGCGACTATACAGTGGACCAGTTTGAAGTGCCGTGCGGAAGCGTATTTTTAAATCATGTTTGAACTGCATATTTTTAGAAAATTGTATTTGAGAGACATTAAAAAAAATTTTTAGACAAGTTTTGAATCACTATATAAAGTAAGGTGGTAAAACTGTAAACTGTATTAGGTGTCCAGAAACTAATGGTAAAATGAAAGAGCATACAGGGGAAGTAAAAAATAATGCCAGTACTTCATATACAGGGTGATTCGATCATAATATCATTAATTTTAAGAGGAGATACGAAGAAAATAGTACAATATGATGAAGCGATTAGAAAAATATTTAAATTTGCAAAATTTGAATTTTTAATTTGAGTCGCCTTTAAAATAGCTTAAGGAACTTAATTCCAATAGGTACTCAATTTTATTTAAAGTGCTGTAACAATTTTTTTACATAAAACATCCCTTCTAAATGCAATTCGAATGCGCTGTTTCATTTTCCTCATTTATTCTCAAAACACCCTGTATTTTAAGTAAAGAAAAATGTATGTAAATTAGTGTTTTAAGTCAGACAAAGAAAAAAAATGCTATGGTTATAATATTTTGGTTATACCTAATTTATCTAATTTAATTTATATTAATTAATTGAAAACTCCTGATAATGAATAAACAGAACATATTAAGCCACTCTGTATTCGAATTTTAAATGCGAAATACATAACAGGGTGTCTAGCCATTAGCCAATGCTTACAAATGATTTACCGTAACGAAACTGCCAAGGACGTAACAAATTGAAAATCACACACTATTACCATCACTGAAGCTAACTTAAACCGTAAAAATGAAACCATAACCTGGCCAACAACTGTCAACAATTATACCAATACTGGCCGATAAACATCCATAAAGACTTTCTATTGTTTCTTTTGCCATTTAAAGAAATTTATGATCTTCCTTAAATGGGTGGTGTGTTTCATAATGGTTTTATTACCACAGAAAAGTTCTTGTTCGGTGCACTACATGTGGTGGTTTGCTTAAAGAAAAGGAACAGCATAAAATAATTATTATAGACGTTAATTTATAACCATATTCAGAAAGTGTATACAAAACCAAAATAGGGAGAAAACAATATTCTTGCGTTACTGTTCAATAAACAGTGAATTTTTTAATAATACTTACATCTACACAGGATGTTAATTAAATGTGGGTCCAAATTTTAAAGAATTAATCTTTCATTGGGTTTAATAGTTATTTATTATATAAATGTGTAGCATTTTATTCACGCAAGAATAATAATATTCTTAAGTGAATGCTAATGTAATTAAAACATGGATACAATACAACGTTTTATCTAAAGACACATCACAATGATATTTGTGGAGTCAGAATTATTTGAATATTTACACGATTGATATTTCTTGATACCCAATGAAACGTAGGAAGTAGGTTTTGTTATACCGATTGGTTGCTATGGTACGTTGTTTATTATCAAATATTTAAAAAACAGTTCTATCTGAATTTGATAAAAATGCAAACAAGTAATTCTGTTCCTGTGACTGTTTTTGAAAAAGGTCAAGAAGGAATTTTTCATTTATTGTCAGCGAAATCCAGGGAAATGTTCGACGAATTTAACGAATGAAGAGAAAAACGCAGTATAAACACAATAAATGAAAAAGTCATGCTATCGTGTTTTTTAAATTTGAAGAAAACATATGCAATTATATCTAGGTAGTCGAACTATTCGACGTTGAAAGCTACTATAAAGGTCTACAAAAATATTGACATTGGAAAAATAAGCATAGGGCTTATTTGAAAAGTGAAGCAAGAGGAAACAAAGCAAAAAAGCTGCAGCGTAGGAAAGAGCACGTATTGAAGAATTTTTGACTGGGACTTCCGATAAAGAATATTTAATGATTAAGATAATATCTCTTTACCTTTTACATGTTGTTAGGTATACAGGGTGTTAAAAAAATGAGTGTAAAATGAGGAGGTAATAGTATGAACCAAAATAAGCAGAAAAGTCTTAATAAACATGGGTCCGCAAAGTAACGGTTGTGGAGATATGGACCACTATTCGTTTTTCAAACATTTTATTTTATTAGGAATAAACCGACAAAGGAAGCTTTTAACATTTTCGTCTCAACGATATTCGAACTCTTTCGAAAACACCCTCCTTGGTTTGGATTTCTGGACACTTTTGATTAATCCGTAGCTACAGCTCTTCCAGGCTATTTACAGGAGTACCATACACTAATATGTATGGTACTCCTATAAATAGCTGGAAGCAGAGCTGCAGCTACGGATTAATTAAGAGTGTCAAGAAATCCAAACAAGGAGGGTGTTTTTGAAAGAGTTCGAATATCGTTGAGACGAAGTTGTGCCTGCTTGGAAATGGACGGAGGGCACTTTGAACATCTTCTGTAACTTTGTTTTTTGTTTGTTAAAAGCTTCCTTTGTCGGTTTATTCCTAATAAAATAAAATGTTTGAAAAACGAATAGTGGTCCATATCTCCGCAACCGTTACTTTGCGGACCCATGTTTATTAAGACTTTTCTGCTTATTTTGGTTCATACTATTACCTCCTGAAATATTTTACACTCTTTTTTTAACACCCTGTATAGTGAACTTTGAATTATTTTAGGTTGCAATAATAATGGGAGTTTCTGGTGCCTGTTGATGCTTCAAATTGACAAACTTGAAAATTACTGACGTACAGGACGTTCGCAGTTACCTAATTAAATGACATCTAGATTTATGCCTGTTGCTGCTGTAACTTATTCGCGATTTTTTACATTATCTCGTATCAAAATATTAATTACGTATACAGTGTGTCCATAAAGTTACGCATTACGGCTTAATATACAATATTATTAAACATTCCAGGAACAGGTCTATTTTTTATTTTAATTTACTGTTTTTTCAAATAATAATTTAATATACAGGGTGATCTACTCTCGAGCAATGACGTCATCACCGGTTCTTTAAAATGGAACACCCCATTTCCAGATTTCTCTTGCTGAGCTCATTCCAAAAATATACAACAAGTTGCTCCAAATTGGTACAGGGTTGGCAACAATACCAAGATTACAAGTTATTTACAAATGCATGAATGTACTAAAAATTAAATGAAATTATGTATTTTTATTACAGTTATTTTGATGAAAACAAAATACGCCAAATACGTTTATTACTGATCTTACGTCTCAGTCATGAATTGACCGAAGATGACGTTGACCGAAGAACTGAATTCTGCGCGTATATGATGCACGAAAATAATTGAAACAACAATTTCATTGCCAATGCTTAATTTTCGAACGAGACAACGTTTTATTGGAACGGACATGTTAATCGGTAAAACACCCGTTATTGGTCTCAGGAAAATTCACATTGGATGCAAGAATATAATATAATATAATATAATACGCAATGACCACAAAAGGTCAGTGTGTGAGCTGGTATTGTTATAAATACAGGGTCCATATCTTTTTGATGAAAATTTGACAGGATAGGATAGTAACGTATAAGTTTCTAATTTTTATAAACACCTTTGGTATTGTTGCCCACCCTGTAACCAATTTAAAGCAACTTGTGATACATTTGCTGCTTTCCATTTGCCACAATACTCAATTATTCTAACCTCAGCTTAGATGGGTGCCGTTCCTTTTGCAATAACGAAGTAAGTCAAACTGAGAATTTTTACCTCCCCCCTTACCGATGCAGCACAACCTCTTGGCTTGTATAAGCTGAGAAATTTGGCTTATGCCCCTAGATCATGTACTTGAGACTTATGCCGCATTAACAAGTTATTTTTATTAAGTTGTCAGTTCCATGACTTTTTAAAAGTGAGATTATTATTATTAAACCAATTTATTTTAAAAAAGTTTATTTTTTTTTTCGAAAACTACATGCGAGCGCCGAAATCTGACTTCAGATTCGTGATCAGCACCCTCGAAAATTGGGGGTAGAATTTTTTTTGTTAAGATTAGAGATTTTTACGCTGTTGTAAATAATTACCAACATTTTTTTTAGACATTCTGAACTTCTGACAATTTTGAGATTATCAACAAAGGACGTTCGCTTCGATAAATTCGCCGATTTATGTTCCTTTTACATGATGAGCTAAACTGCGTGGCTTAAATAATCTTATCTCACTTCATAATCACCTCACAAGTAAAAGGAAAGTACTAATCGTTGGAATCAGCTCAGCAAGAGAAATCCGAAAAAGGGGGGAAATAGGGTGTCCCATTTAAAAAATCGGTGATAATGTCATTACGCGAAGCTAGGTCACCCTGTATATTAAATTATTATATGAAAAAACAGTAAATTAAAATCAAAAATCGATCTGTTTCGAGAATTTTAAATAATATTATTTATTTAGCTAATAATGAATTTATGTATTACTTTATGAACGCACTGTACAATATTTACTATTATTATTAATAACCTCGGCAGTTGTAGTCGATATAAATCCTGGACAACTATCCATTCTTCAAAATAAATTTTAAAAAATCCAGAAAACTGAAAATGTTTGTTATTCTGTTTATACTGTAATTCCCATTTACCAACATTATTTATACATAATTAAATTAATTATATTTACTGAACAAAGATCAAATAAATAAAAACTATGTGCAAAATTCTTGTAATTTATGTTTTTTAATAAAACTGTGTTAAGTAAACAACCGACAGTTTACGCGGTGTAGAACTAACTACATCTATCGGCCGTTCGCTACTCCATGCCGGACTGAAAATGTCACAGACACGAAGCGTTCTACATGCAGTAGACACCATTGAAAGCTGTCGACCTTTATCGCGATCGGCGAGAAACGATATTTTGCAAACACGGAATTCCAGGAAACAACTACTCTGCGGGCTAATGCCCCGACCAGCATTGAATTACACCTGGAAAACCTATAGCAACAGCTAGAGTCATTCGTCAGACGCCCACCAGACATATACCGGTTTCGAGCTTATTAGCTCTCATCAGTATGCCATAGGTGAGGTATCCGACGAATAATCCTAGCTGCTTTCGTCTGTCTAACGTAGTTAGTTCTACACCGCGTACTCATGGTCCCTTCTGTCGGGTTAGACAGACGAAAGCAGCTAGGATTATTCGTCGGATACCTCACCTATGGCATACTGATGAGAGCTCGAAACCGGTAGATGTCTGGTGGGCGTCTGACGAATGAGTCTAGCTGTTGCTATAAATTTCAGGTGTAATTCAATGCTGGTCGGGGCATTAGCCCGCAGAGTAGTTGTTTCCTGGAATTCCGTGTTTACAAAATATCGTTTCTCGCCGATCGCGATAAAGGTCGACAGCTTTCAATGTGTCTACTGCATGTAGAACGCTTCGTGTCTGTGACATTTTCAGTCCGGCATGGAGTAGCGAACGGCCGATAGATGTAGTTAGTTCTACACCGCGTACTCATGGTCCCTTCTGTCGGGTTAGACGGACGAAAGCAGCTAGGATTATTCGTCGGATACCTCACCTATGGCATACTGATGAGGCTAATAAGCTCGAAACCGGTATATGTCTGGTGGGCGTCTGACGAATGACTCTAGCTGTTGCTATAGGGGTGTAATTCAATGCTGGTCGGGGCATTAGCCCGCAGAGTAGTTGTTTCCTGGAATTCCGTGTTTGCAAAATATCGTTTCTCGCCGATCGCGATAAAGGTCGACAGCTTTCAATGGTGTCTACTGCATGTAGAACGCTTCGTGTCTGTGACATTTTCAGTCCGGCATGGAGTAGCGAACGGCCGATAGATGTAGTTAGTTCTACACCGCGTACTCATGGTCCCTTCTGTCGGGTTAGACAGACGAAAGCAGCTAGGATTATTCGTCGGATACCTCACCTATGGCATACTGATGAGAGCTAATAAGCTCGAAACCGGTATATGTCTGGTGGGCGTCTGACGAATGACTCTAGCTGTTGCTATAGGTTTTCCAGGTGTAATTCAATGCTGGTCGGGGCATTAGCCCGCAGAGTAGTTGTTTCCTGGAATTCCGTGTTTGCAACCGACAGTTTTTTATAACTGATTTATTGTATATTATTACTTGCTAATATTATAATTTCTCATCAAAGGACAAAGCAATTAAATCAGTTTTACAAATAATCATCTTAGGCATGGAAAATTATAATCAGTTGTATCTAGTAATAGTGCACTGAGCAAAATAAAAAAAATATATACAGGGTTTTCCGCATAAGAACCGACACAGAGCAGGCAAGGGGGTCACAAAATATTGCAATTTAACCAAATATACATATTATATACAAAGTTGCACACGGGCGTAGTTATAGGCCTTCAAAGTGGGGCCAAATATAAAAAAGTAAAATCTCTGAATTAATTTAACTTGGTTTATTATTGATCTCTTTGACTATGAGTTCACAACTTCTTTTTAAATTGAACGAATTTAAAAAGTATGACAATATTCCACGTATAATTTAATTAATTTTTTTTTAATATTGTTAAATTTTAAAAATGTTAGTAACAAAATTATTTTATTTCTTCTACTGTTGATGAGGATGATAAAGATGATGAAGAAAATATTTTACAAACAGTTGAAGATGAACCGCAAATAAGTACTAAACATTTATCTCGAGAAATTGGATTATCAAGAACTTCTGTACACCGAATTCTTAAAAGTAATCTACTACATCCATATCACATTCAAAACGTGCAAGAGCTATTGCCTCAAGATTTGGATCGACGAATGACTTTTTGCGAGTTTATCTTGCATCAGGATTAATTTTCACAAGAAAATTATTTTTACTGATGAGGTTTGTCGCTTCTAGAGGAATTGCAAATGTTCACAATTTCCATAAATATTCCATGTAAGCCTTTATGCAACAACTCGTAGACATTTGCAATTAGAGTTTAATATAAAATCGTCAGTTTGGAACAAGACAGTCATAACTCAAAATTTTCATTTTTCAAGACTTAGTGGTGTATCAACTCCAAATATTGCATACTTTTATGTGTAAAAGAGTTACAAGTGAACTTTGCTTAATAACCGTCGAATGGCGCTGCGTTGAAATGTCACATCTCCAACATTGGTTTTGTGCTTTAGACAAAACTGTGCAAAACTCGTACAAAAAGTGCTTATTGCACTCGACGTGTTGTCCTACTCGGCCTAACGGCCTCGTTGGACAATTTCACTTTGCGTGCAATAAACACTTAGTTTTTGCACTTGTTGCATAAATAACTTTTTTCTACGTTCATGCAAAAAACAAAACTTTATTGAACTATATTTAGTGGAAAAAGTGGTTCTTTATTGCACTAGTGCAATAAAGTGTTTATTGCATTCATCTGTCACTCTACAATCGCGTTTTGTCATCACGACAAACATAAACGTTCAAATCGATGTCACATTTTCCTAGACTTAGTGTCATCTAAATAACAATTAGTTTTTGCATGAACGTAGAAAAAATATTGTATGCAACTCGTGCTTATTGCATTCGATGGGTTGTCCTGACGGCCTCGTTGGACAATTTCACGTCACGTGCAATAGACACTTTTTGTACTTGTTGCATAAATAACTATTATAATAATCTTTAAAATTGTATTATTTTAGTCTACTTTAATAAAATAATTTAGTTTATTAGAAATGTATTTCATTTTATTACCTAAACTCATGTTGAAAAACTTGTAAAAAAATATGTGAAAGAGAGTCACAACTCGGAATTATTTAACAAAAATAACAATAACAAAGTTCCAAAAACCAAAGTAAACAAAACATTTTATGAAAAATACTAAAAACTGTCACACAAACATTTTAACATGATTCAAACATTATATATTTATTTATTTTCCAATATTTAGAGTAAGATTATTTATAAAACTTTACCGAGCTCTCCTGAAAATTTACATTTTTTGAGTTATGACAGTCTTGTTCCAAACTGACGAAATGTTTGTGCCGGTATTATTTATCGTTATTTGATTGGACCAGTTATTTTATCAACTTGATTAAATGGAGAAAGTTATTTCAAATTTCTGCAAAATACTTTCCCTGATTTAATCCAAAATTTACCATTGCAACTTAAGACTTGGTTTATTCATAATGGGGACCGCCTCATTTTAGTGCTACTGTTGTCTTTTTGAATTTTAAGCTTCCAAATAAATGAATAGGATGAGGAAATAACTGTCCTCAAAATTGGCATCACAATCGCCAGACCTGAACAAATGTGATTATTTTCTTTGGAGAACATTGCAGAATCCTGTTTATTTTTTATTACTCGCCAACTGAATCCTGAGAAGATTTGTGGAATTGCATTATCAATAAATGTAACGTTATAAGAAATGGTCATCATTTATTAGACAAAATAAATTTAAACTTTCGTCGAAGGGTAGATTTATGTTTCGGAGAAAATGGTGCCTATTTTGAAACCATTCTTTAATTTTTATTTTTTTATTTTTATTTTATAGTTGGCAAATTTTAAAGACAAAGCCTAGTAATGTATTTTTCTTTTCTACTAATGAACACTATGAAAATTATTGTCTTAATAAATGCATTTTTTCTTGAAAATCATCCAGTTTTTTGAAATTTAACAAGAGTAAAAAACTCTTTTAAATTAAATTATACGCGGGATATTATCATTCTTTTTAAATTCGATCAATGAAAAAAATGTTGGTATAATTTTAGAGGTCACTCACTCTCAATGATCATCTTGTAGTGTTACAATTTACTTGTACTCTTAGTCAAAGAAGACCAATAATAAACCTAAATCATGTACCAAATTTGGTTATTCCAAGTTAAAGCAATTCAGAGATATTATTATTTCTTTTAAGTATTTAGCCCTACTTTAAAGGCTTGTAACTTCACCTGTGTGCAACTTTTTTAGGGATGTTTGGTTAAATTGCAATATTTTGACACCCTTACATGCACCTGATCTATGTCGCTTTTTGTGCAGAACACCCTGTATAAAATAAAGTCTATTAAAAATTATTGTCTCAACATTTTCTGATATCTGTTGCAAGTTCAAGACAAATTCGATATTTTATTTTTACATATACGAAGCAGTTTTGCTGGAATATTTGAAAGTTTTTCCATTATCGACTCTCTCGGTTCTTTGGCATTTATTTAAATAAAGGAAAAATTATCAAAAAATTAAGGGCAATTTTAAGTCAGGAGCGTCATTTTTTAAAATATACAAGGTGGTCGCGATGTAATGGGACAACATTCATGACTAGATTCCTGACGTGAAAATATTGCGATTTAGATAAACTCACCTTAGTCCAAAAGTTGATACTTATAGAGATACAGGGTGTTTAATGCGAAATATTATTTTAGTTTTTTCTTATTTATTTCATAATAAATGCTCATATCGAGATGAAATGTTGGTGTTAGGGGTTTTCTGGGGCGAGAGATTGAAATATATCCATGGTTTACTTGTAGCTCATAGAGAGCGCCACCTATGCTAGGTTGAATGCGTTGAAAACGATAGAACTTTTTTATCTTTCACAAATCTAATTCTCAGGTAGCAAATTCTGATTTTACAACTTCTTTTACACAAAAAAGCTATACTTGCACCGTTCTCATAAAATTTGCCATTGAAAACTCCAATGTATTTGCATTCAATTACAAATCGGAAAAAAATTTCAAGTAGGCTTATGTTAAAATCCAATTTTGACATTTTCCACTTATCTTAGTGCTGTCAGTAATATTACAGTATTATTCGTGCCTTATTAAAAGTATTCTTTACTTTATGATCTAAATCGTAGTGCGAGATAACATGCCACGCCATAATTTATTTTCAAATGGAAAAATGCGCGATATGGTTTGCGTTTATGCGCAATCAGATTATGTTGGATGTCGAGCACTTCGTCGGTATTCAGAGTTGTATCCGCATAGAAGACAACCAAATCGGAAACTATTTCAAGAACTTTTTAATAGACTTGGAGAAACTGGTATTTTTCGTCCTAAAAGAACAACGCAGGGCGTACTGTTACAGTTCACCAAGAAAAAGACATTTTAGTAAGAGTGGCAAAAAATAAAGAAGTTAGCAGCAGGCAGGTAGCTAGAGAAACCGGTGTTAGTAAAACAACAGTTCTCAAAATCTTTCACAAGGAAAATTTATATCCTTCCATTTTACCATTTTACACCGGTGCAAAATCTTTTAGCAGCAGACTTACCAGCTAGATTACAATTTGCTCATTTTATGCGCAATCAGCAAAACCTTGACCAGGAATTTTTGGATAATGTACTATTCACTGGTGAAGCGACCTTTACTCGTCGAGGAGTTTTCAATTTTAGAAACAAGCACATATGGGATAATGAAAATCCTCACGTAGTCAGTGAGCGTCTCTTCCAACATGAATTTAAGATAAATGTTTGGTGCGGAATCATAGGAAATCACCTTTTGGGTCCACATGAGCTTCCTCCATCTAAATGGTGACTTGTATTTAGATTTCCTGCAGCACCATTTAGTTGACTACCTCGACGATTTACCACTGAATACACGGTAAAATCTATTTTTTATGCAAGATGGAGCTCCCCCTCATTTTTCTGTCAGAGTACGGAACTATCTTGACCACATTTATCTGGATCGTTGGATCGGCCGTGGGGTCGAATATTATGGCCTCCTCGTAGTCCTGGCTTTAATCCTACGGATTTTTGTTTCTGGGGCTACATGAAATCAGTTGTCTATAGAGAAACTATAAACACCCGCGAAGAGCTGTGACAGAAAATTGTAAATGCCGCCGAATCATTTTGTAACAAGAATCACTATTTTAAAATACGGCAGTCTTTGAACAAACGCGTTAATAAATGTATTGAAGTTGGAGGCGGACATGTTGAACATTTATTGTAATATTCGATATTCAATTAATTGTTCATCACAATTTATAATTTGAAATAAACTCTTGTTCTTTTTGACATTCGTACCTTATTTTGATTACTCGAATTACCAAAGCTAAATATCTTGAGAACGGTGTGAGATAGCGACTATCAAAAAGTATAGCTTTTTTGTGCAAAAGAAGTTGTAAAATCAGAACACCAAAATTTCATCTCGATATGAGCATTTATTATGAAATAAATAAGAAAAAACTAAAATAATATTTTGCATTAAACACCCTGTATCTCTGTAAGTATCATATTTTGGACTAAGGTGAGTTTATCTAAATCGCAATATTTTCACGTCAGGAATCTAGTCATGAATTTTGGCCCATTACATCGCCACCACCCTGTATACATACGTACATTAGACGGTAAAATTCATAGGTTGGATTTAAAGAATGCTGTATTTTTAAATATTTTATTATAAATATTAGATTAGATTAAGCCAAATTAAACTTAAAGTTAGTGGTATAGTTGTATTGTATGCATATAAATAAAATATAACTGCTTGAATTGTTCCAAAAGAAAACAACAAAGTTTGAAACATATTATTTGTTGTAATTTACTCTACCTAACAATAATAATGAAATAATGATGATAACACGCTGTTACGGGTTTTACTCTGTCAAGGTGAATATTTTTGTTTTTATGAATATGTATATAAAGGTGGGAACCCCACTTTGCTACTTTCCTCATTACCAATGCTATAAAACTTAAACAACTAAGTGCATTACTCGTACAACGACGTCGACAAAATGAAGAAAAACGTGAGATTTTTATTGTGTTTCATCTCTCTGGTGACAGCAACAGAATGTAGTGAGTGCCCGAAAACAGTGAAATATGCCGTTCAAATAGTAACCGAACAATATCCCTATGAATCTAAATATTTCGAGACAAATGTTATTTCGCCAAGTGAAAAGACGTTTAGTATCACATTAGAGAGCAACGTACCAATTTTTTGCAAGGAAATGTTGAATATTACGAAACCCACACATCATTTCTATGCATCAAACAGCGGCATTGAAGAAATAGAACCAGGAACATTTGAAAACCAGAATATTAACTCCCAATTGCGTCTTTCATACAATTCTTTAACTATTATAAAAAGAGGTACTTTTAGAAATATTTTGATCACGGACCTGGATTTGACTCGTAATAAGATCACAACTATAGAAAAGGAAGCTTTGCATGACTTGCCGCTTTTGAGTATACTAAATCTGGGATGGAATAGAATTAAAGAATTTCACCCAACTTCTATAGTTTCCACGCCAAAACTTTTGTTTTTTGACATGTCTGTAAACAAATTGGAAAAATTAGAAGAAAATCACTTTTCCTTTATGAGCAAAGAAAGGAATGTTGGTATTGGACTAGCCGTTAACAAACTGAAAGAGATCCACCCAAAAGCTTTTGAAGGAATTGATGTTTTCACTTTAAACTTGAGTCATAATCATTTGAATTCTATACCAAAGGAAGTTTTTGCTAAAAATAAGTTATTCTACCTAGACATAGCTTACAACGACTTAATCCATTTGGATCAAGAATTCTTTGACATGAATACGACAATACTGAGAGATGTTCAACTTGATGGTAATAATTTTGACAAGGAAACAGTTGGGAAGCTTGAACCATTTATGAAGACAATAGAGGAGAATAGGAAACAAGATCAGCGATATCATCAGTTTGACGATACAATCCAGTATCAATAAATAATTGTAAGGAATAAATTTTTTACATAAATATAACAGTATGGAACGGTGTCAATTATTGAATTCCAAGATGAATCCCAAATGTTTGCACTGTATGGTTTCTCTGACAGAATGACAGAGATTACAGTATTGTAACCTTTAGAAATAATGTTCTATTAAATATGTGACGAAAAAATGTCACGATCTTGGTGACAAAATTCATATATTATTGGTAATATTAAGTGTTCAAAATATATAGGGTTTTCATATAAACATTTCTAGATACAGGGTGTTAATATTTCAAACAAAAAACTAATAAATTTGTTTAACTGTAGTAATGAGAAGCTGTTAAACTTTTTGACTCATTCAGCCCCCAGTTTAAATACACGCAGTGACATATCGACATGAGAGAGAGAATAAAGTTATATGTTTATTAATTTCTACTTACAAATTTTTATACCCAAAGATTACGTAGTTGATAAAATTAAATCAATAATTCCGAGAAATAATGTTTCTGTAATTCTTAAAAAATACATAACAAACTAAGGAAAGTTAATTATTTGTTTTTTAGTCAGAAAAATTTTTTAAACTTGTTCCATGTAATTATTTAAAAAATTATGATTTTCTTCTAAATTTTTTATGAAAATATATACCTTACCATTCGGTACTCAAAACTTAAAATCCTAGACATATAAATAAATGTACAGATGTCCTGTAAAGTTTATTACAAGCTTTTTATGGAGATAGTACATAAAATAATAATATATCTACCTCTCATTCTAATCTTGAGGATTAGCCCACAAGTCGGAGATTTGTGCGGGGAAAGGGGCAGTATATTTTTATATTATTGTTAAGCAGGCCGCATTTGCGCGTAGGAACGACTTATGTTGGTAGGCCCTAACCACCATTCAGGGCCAGAATGAGAGAAACCTGGAAAACCTCATTAATTAAGGGGGTGGTCAAACGTCGACCGGTATCAATCTGTCATCAATCTGTGTATCAATTATTTTCAATACAAAGTCTAATTGTAATACGTGATACGCATTTCTACCTTCAAATTAAATAGGCAGGCAGACATTTTTTTACCGAATATCTCTGAAGCTTAAATTATTTCTGAAAATTCATGAATATTATTAGATTATTTTCAAAATATTCATGATCTCGAAAAAATTTGCTGAAATAATTTAAGCACTTAAAAAAAATTCTTGTACTGTTCTTTTTTCTAAAAATCTTTTAATGTTTGCTCTACTTTCATAGAAAAAACTTTTTTTTGGCAGAAAATAGGATACAGGGTGATAAAAAACCATTCTTCCGCTCTCTCAATGGTATTCATATCTACATTATTTACCAGCTTCCTAAAGCTGACTAGAAAATAGAAAATAATGTTTTCTTCCTCTAACAAAGAGTTACCTACATCATAAAAACTACTTTTGAATTGCACCTTTTAAGGTCAATAACTGTAAAACTGCACGTTTAGAAAGTTAATGTTTATTACACTGTAAAAAAGTTGATGTGTAAATGAGTTTTTTCAGTGTGTAATTTAGGATGTGTAAAATTTCCGTGTTAATAGCTTTACTCGCTAGTCTTTTTTATATGTTTTAAAATTTCTAGCATTATAATAAAATATACTGATATTGTGTAATATTTACCAGTGATGTGTACACCATTTTGTGTAAAACTAACACACCGCTGTGTTCTATATCAGCTGTTCCAACACACGTCATTACGCCATGTTGGTCGTGTAGCGTTGTTGTGTTCAGTTACCTCTCGTTCGCTATGTTCAAATGGAGAACATTTAAATTTAAGTATAAGTTTGATCAAAGAAAATGGTAAGTACTTACCTAACAAATATTGCTGATTGTGATAAAGTTAAAATTGATTAGGACTATAACTCTTAAAAATTTTAGGAATTTGCTCTGACGTTTTATTGCGATTTTATAAATTTAGAGAAAGAAAATTATATTATTTTGTTCAGATTATATAGTGCCCAAATAGGTACAACTTTGTTTAATGTTTGTTGTTTTATCGTTTATGATTTAGTAGAATGTTATTATATTATAAGTCCCTTATTAGAATATGTACTACTACTACCAGTGGCGTGCGTGCAATAGAAGCATAAAGGAATTGCCTACCCTAGAAAAGTTACCAATACCACCAATACACTGTTTTTGTTATAAAAGATCTACTATCTACTATGCTCTATCCTGTCTCAGTCCTCTTAAAACTCATAATAATATAATTAATAAATTATACACCTCTCGCCGCTAGCGCAAGGGGTAATTTTATTTAAGTTTCTCTATGGCGCTCAGCGCGCACTGCTCTACTGTGTATAAGCAACGTATTTAAAAAGAAAGCAAAGCATTATCGGCTGATTAATACAAATTCATATGGAGCGCTAAAGCACTGCTTGCTTGGTGTATTTATAATCTCTGCTTGATGGTAGTCGATCTGAGTCGAGCTGACCCGACCGATAACAAAAATGCGAAAATGAAGCGAAACACTTTCAGCAGCTAGATAATGTACGAATTTACTTTGCAAGACTTCGAGTTTAATTATTTTTTAGCAATTTTTAATGCAATATTTATACAAACTGATATTCTTTTTAATATAATAAAATCAAAATCGTAGATATTGGCTATTACTTAAAAAAAATCGAAGGATTTAGAAACTTTATTGATAACTTTTACAATAACTGACAAAATTTATGAAATAATGATGTAAAAGTACATTATATGCGAATATTTCGAGAAATATTGGACAATATCAAAATGGAAATTTCTGATCGTTATAATGAAATTAACCAGCTGCTTTTTTTTCGCCTTCTTGATTTAGATTCTTCTTCGCAATTCAAAGATAATTTTCCTAGCGAAATATTTTCGGAGCTAAAACCAAAATATAAAGAACGATTTGATTATATTCTTTATCAGAATTTGCCGGTCTCAATGCCTATGAAATTATTTGAATTTGCGAAAAAAACAGAATGTGCCACGTGTTTCCGCAACTTGTTACATTAGCCAAGCTTGTGACGATACTAGTTAGTAGCGCTTCGGCAGAACGATCTTTTTCCGATTTGACGAATTCATACCTACTTACGAAACACTCAGGGACAAGAGAGATTAAGCAACTTAGCAGTTATTTCAATTCAAAAAGAACTTATGCAAGACTTTATGATGATGTGTTAAATGAGTTTTTAAAAAATGAACGCTGTATTGACCTGATTTATAAAAAATAATAGTGGTTAATATTTTATAATCATTAATCTAATAGACTGCGTGCTCGACTGCGTGTTAAGTGTGTTTGTTACTCAGTTTCTTATGCAAGAAAGAACCCACTGTTTCTGTTTTAAAAATACTTAGTTTTAAGTGTAAAGCCCAAATCAATTATTGACTATTATACTGACACTGACATTTCCGAACGAGATCATATTTTGGTGGATCATATTAGTAACTAATTTAAATGTTTGCCTACCCTATTGTAACTGGCATTGCACGCCACTGACTGCTACTACTAATTTTGCTAATCATTTTTTGTTTGTTGTTTATTTGAATTGATACGGAATCTCACGTACCTTTCTAAATTGTTAATTATTATGTGTTTCATTTTGAAATAATAATTTTTGTAATAGGTACGTTTATTTTGACATTTTCTAGAACGATGCATTCTCGACGACTGGGATAACTTCTCGAAAACATTAAAACAAAGGTATTACAAAAAATATATTTATTAAAAATTATTTCGAAAACAAACAGGAACATAATTAACAATCTGAAAAGGTAGGTGAGCTTCCATATCAATACCTACAATAAAATTAACATGTTAATGTGTAAAGTCTACACCTTTAAAGATACAAATAACAATGAAAAGGTACACATGGCATTTGTATATTAACACAATAATGTGTAATTATTTTTTTACAGTGTAGACAAAGTTTGTATCATACTTTTTTACCAATTATTTGATAAAGATAGTTTTAACGGGAACATACCTGATACTATTTTCTTTATTTCAAAAAGAGAATGCTTCGTGAATCCGTGAAGGATACAAAATGGTGAGATCTATGGTTAACAACTGGTTAACAGGGCAAACAGATCTTCCCGTGTCCTAATCGATGGCTCATAATCTTCCGCTGAGTGTAAATAATAGTTGTGTCTCTTTGTAGTTAAGTTTCCTGTGCCACCCACTGTTCCTTGACATGACAAATGGTTTACTTAACATCTTCATAGCAAGCTGTACCCTCATTTTAGACAAATACGGCCCCTAAGTACACCAGAATAAGACGCTCCAGCGTTAGCCGCTTCTAAATTACCTCGAAAACGTACACTGGATTTCATGGTAGATTATACTTCACACTGAAAGGAATTAGTCCTTTTGAGTTATTTTAAAATGCATTACATACTAGGTAATAAGTACTGATATATTTTAAAAGAGGCGGAACTAATTTGGATGGAAAAAATGGTAAACCTCAGGGGTCAACATTCGCCTGGATATGGTTGAGGTTTTTTTCATTAAACACCATTTTCAACAATTATAAGCCAAACAACGTTTCAATGCATGTTTCTGTATATTACATAAAATAAGGAAGGAATAATAATGACAATTTAATAATAATAAATAATAATAGGCAATAAAGAGACTTAAAAAAACACAAATTAAAAATAACTTATCCTAAGCGGGACACATGTCTGCAAATTGCATTTATCATTAAAAATATCGCAGTCCTATGCAATTTTATTAAACACAATGCACATTAAATATATTGGAGATTTAGCTAACATATTAGTCCTAGCAGTACCAGAGTAAAATAAAGTTTGCTGTCTTGTGTTAGGTACTACGTGATACTAGAAATCAGATTTTACTCAACAAAACCGAACAGTCAAATTTATTATTTGAATATTATACAAATAACGAATTAATAAGACATTACGACGCATCTCCAGTGAATTCATATCAAAACGATTCAGAAGATCACTACGATTAAAACCTTGCGGTGGATGAACACAATCTTGCAAAATAGCTTAAAGCTTTAAGAAACATGTTTGCACGAACTTCAACCTTTGACGATGTATATTATAAATTGGATACCATATTATAGATCCGTATTACATTGGTGACCTAACTAGGGAGCAAAATAACATTTTAAATATGTGTGTATATTTAATTTTGTAAAATCTTTACAGTTGCGGTATATAAAACCATACATTCGAAATGCACAGGAAACAACATTATTAATATGCTCGATGAAAGTATGTTTGCGGTCAGATGTTATTTATTTATTTATTTATTTATTTAACAAATACACTACCCTACAGTACACCGCCAATTACAGGGTAGGAAAATACAATTTGCCAAAAACAGAAAACAGAACATATACAGTACACAAAATACATACATTATCAGATACAGTGAAAAAAGCAGTAAAAATTAAACTAACACTTAAATGTACCAACGCAAATATGTTACAGTAAATTAATAAAACTATCAAAATTTTGAGATTTTATTGAGGCCATAGTACAGTTGAAAATATCGAAGCCACCTTGCAATCTATTATAATTTTCACAAATCCGGTGAATAGGTGAATATTTAGTTGTATTAATTCTCGGCGTTGATGTGTAAAACAACATATTAAGCCTAGAGCCATGTCTCGGTATCCTGAAGTTAATCAAGTTAAGTATATGAGTGCAGTCAACTAAGTTATGTAATAGTTTATACAAAAATATTTGCTGAGCCATTACAGGGCGGGCAGCCAGACTAATGATACCAAATCTGTGCGGTAAACTCTCGTAAGGATATCCAACAACTGGATAAACCCCGTCCTCCTTGTAACATAAAAACATCAGGAAGCGTCTTTGAATACGTTCTATACGATCTATATGAATGTTATAATAAGGACACCAAATTAAAGAACAATATTCGAGTTTTGATCTGACAATAGACTGAAATAATAGTGTTTTAACATGAGTGGAAGAAAAATCATTCATATTACGAATTACAAAACCCAACTTTCTAAATCCATCACAAGTGATATTTTGAATATGATGTGTAAAGGATAATTTGCTATCAAATGTTACCCCAAGGTCACAAAATGTAAGTGATCTGGAAACAATAACATCATTCAATTTGTCATGGTATTCCATGGCGCTATTTTTAAGTGTAAAAGTGAGAACATTACATTTTTTGACATTCAGATCTAACTTGTTTGCAGAACACCACGCATTCAAACTATTAAGAGAACTCTGCAGATTAATACAATCATTAAAGCAGTCGATTCTGTTATATATTTTCATGTCATCTGCATACAGAAGACACTTAACATTTATATCCGTAACAATATCATTTATAAAAATGTTAAAAAGCAATGGCCCAAGGACCGAGCCCTGTGGCACCCCAGATGGTGGAATAAATTGAAGC
This sequence comes from Monochamus saltuarius, assembly GCA_025584915.1. Taxonomy (NCBI): domain Eukaryota; kingdom Metazoa; phylum Arthropoda; class Insecta; order Coleoptera; family Cerambycidae; genus Monochamus; species Monochamus saltuarius. The sequence goes on along the minus strand of CM046727.1, from coordinate 21,416,126 downwards.
GATTGTTGACTAGAAAATTCCACATCTTAACGATTTTCAAGGTAAGATTTAAAAAAGGTTAACAAATTATGAGAAAAACCAATATTATTCAATTTGGATAATAACACTGTATGATTTAATCTGTCAAAGGCTTTGCTGAAATTGGTATATATAACGTCTACCTGGGATTTCTGGTCAAATGCATTAGCAATAAACTCCGTTAAGCAGAATAAATTGGTCGATGCTGACCTGCCTTTAAAAAAGCCATGCTGAAATTCAGTTAATCTATTCTTAACATAGGCAAACGTGGGTTCATATAATACCATCTCAAATACTCAAACTCAAAGTCTTGTTTAATTAATTTTTTCAGAGGTGTGGCAAAAATCCAATCAAATTAAAGAAAAATTACTGAACTATGTTACCACATTCGCAAAATTGAGTTATAATTTCAATATATTCGTTGGTTTTTCTACAAATCATCTCTCTGACTAAAAATTGTGTTGATAACCTCATTTCTTTTTTAAAATGTTTAATTACTCAAAATTCAACACAACACAATAATTTCACTCATAATATGGCACTGAAACTTTGAACTCTAAACTTTTTCGTGTATTTTCACTTTTAAGCATTTTCTTAGCATTAACAGAAATTTATTGTTACTATTTAGTATTAATTTAATATGATTCTGTTGCACATATTTTCTATGACTATATTCAAATTTATATTTGTAAACTAAGCCCGGTTCTGTAAAGAATAGCCTATCTTGGAACTATCTATATAAGTGCGAAAAATAAAAAATCAAAATAAGTATCCCCACAAAACACAATGAAATGAGAATAAAACTTTAATTCTTTTAATTATTCTTTAATTTGTTTATGAATTAATTACGTAGGTAGAAGGGCAAATATAATTTATAATTATCACATAAGATAAGTAGTGTACATATACAGACAAATTTTTTTATATATTTTTTAAAATAAGTGCCACACCCGAGATTGCAGTTTGAATATGTAATTTTATTTAAAACTATTTTATTATTATTCTTATTAGTATTTCAAGATTCAAATGTCTCAACAAATAAAGTTATAGAATTGAATTTATAAATTTGTGTTTGTGCAAAAATTTAAATTGGTAACTAACTAACATTATCAGTAAGTACTTATTGGAAATGATATTTTCTTATCTATAAAGGAAAATTATCAGACCTATTATAAAACTGTATTGTTCACGGTAGAAACAGAGCAATATGGTTTAAATAATAAACAATTAATCGCAATGAAGCCGTAAATTTTGGTGAATATTACATAGACACTATCTATTAATTGGCCTATTTGTGAAAAATTTCCGACCAAGCCCAAATCCTTCATTTAAGTGTCGCTTTTATCACCCATCATGGGCTAAACTTGCGGTCTCTTCTGACCAAATTGAGGCACATATATCACTTCGGTTAAAATTGCGGACTGTTCGGACAATGTCTGCAGATGGAGACAGATAAATGCTGTCTGCATATCTGTCTGTCAGTAGGAAGTCCATTGTCAATTGTTATCTTCTACCGGTCATTATTCTGCCGATTTACGGAAAGGTTAGTGCTACCGCTTAGTTACTCGGTTATCTAGAGCACTTTTTATGTATATAGTGGAAGCCAAGGACTTGTTAAACAATTTTAAGAAGGCAATATATAGCATGAACCTATGTCCCAAACAGCTTATTTTTTGAAATACTTACATGTATAATAATTATTATTTAACTATACTATAAGGTTAAAATTGTGAAGAGTTTACGTCATGAATAAATAAAACCACAATTTTACTATATATGTATAAAATTATACTGGAGGAAACAACTACTCCGCGGACTAATGTCCCGACCGGTATTGAATTACACCACATATAAACTGACTGCAGGTGAGATATAAGTGGTCTGCTACTTCCTTCTCGGTCTAAGCGGCTGCAGTATCATTTATAGATTTAATGGCGCGTCGCTCAGGGCGAGAGGTCTGCGTTAATTACCAGCTGCAATGTAGGTCGCTTCCTGCAAGTCGAGCCGCTTAGGCCGCGCAGGAAGTAGTAGACCACTTATATCTCATCACAATTTTACTGTTGCAAATTTTCATTAAAATGGACTGTGAATTTAAAAAAATACTGCTTACTTTTGTTGTCCCAACTACAGATGCTATATGGGTTATTAATAAGGTTTTGTGGGGTGCCAGGACTGGTTGAAAAGGAAAATATATGCTAACAAAACAAGTTCACCGTACTTTCTACTGAACTAACTAACACGATCGTACGAAGCATTTACACGTACTACTTTTTTAATTTCGATTTCGTCTGTTGTCGCGCTAGGTTCGAACGAACTTCTTTTAAAAATATTGTTAATCTGGTAAAGTAATTTTGTGTATCCTCTGTTTGCAAATATTCCACTCATTACATAATATAATATATTATTCTTATTTACACCTTTGTTTATCTTGTAAAAAAGAGACTGAGATTGTGCATCGAAATAGGGACACCGGTAGCTTTACACGTACTACGTGTCATAGACGTACAGGTGAGAAACAGATATTATTTTTCACATTTTATACAGGGTGTCCGGAAAGTCCGTCAGGAAACTCCGTGGCGTGATTCTACGGGTTAAAATAATAGCAGTTTGTAAGGATTTTTTTCGAATTCTCAATTGTTTGCAAGTTACAGTTTGTCAAAGTTCAATTTTTTAAATTTTTCTTTCTAAATAACTTAATTAATTCAAATTCGATTAATCTCTCCTTTGGTACACCCACTAAGTACATCAAGCTCTATTGGAACATTGAGAGAAGAGTTTCATTATACGCCGCTAGACACTTTACCTAGAACTCGAAATTTGTATTATTCATAACTTTTTCTTGCTAGATATCACAAACATTTAAACATTTCTGGAAAGAGAAAAATTTTATAAAAATTATGTTCTGTTTATTCAAGTAGATAAATGTAACCTTTTATCAGAAAATCGCTATTATATTTTTATTAAAAATCAAATTTTTGATTATTCTTTCTTTAATTTATCTAGATGCTTTGCTTCAAATAAATGTCACTAGTAATTTTATTGTTTGACATTATCACGAAAATTGTTTAAAGCAGGTATAAGTCTGATTTTTCACCATAAAAATCTGAGAAATGGCCCAGCAATACTCAAATATTGAATACCGTGACATGGTATTTTGTTACGGACAAGCAAATGGTAATGCAGAACAAACGCGCCGGAATTACATAGACGCATTTCCTGATAGAAGAGTACCACATGCCCAAACATTCGTCAACATTTATAGACGTCTGGAGCAAGGTTCTTTTAAAAATTATAATTATGACACAGGCAGACCAAGAACCATGAGAACTGCAGAAAAGGAAGAAAGAGTGCTGGATGCAGTAGAGATAAATTCAGCTATAAGCACAAGAAAAATTGCTGCTCAGGAGGGTATACCTCGTTCTTCAGTTTGGGAGGTTCTGCATGAGCAACTTCTTCAATCCATGCGTCGTCTACGGCTCTGTAATAGCATTGTAGAAAGATATGATGAGGATAATGCATTTATTAATAAGATTTTATTTACCGACGAAGCTGGTTTTACAAGAGATGATGTTACAAATTATCAAAATACTCATCGCTGGTCCGATGAGAATCCCCATGCATACCAGGAAGCAAGACATCAACGGAGATATTCTCTTAATGTATGGGCCGGAATCATAGGAGATCAACTACTGGGTCCTCACTTCTTTAATGGAACATTAAATGGTGACAGTTACTTGGAATTTCTTTGAACCGATCTTCCAAATTTGCTTGACGATGTTCCTTTAAGAACAAGAGCGAATATGTGGCTATTACAAGATGGCGCATCTTCGCATTTTAGTTTGCCTGTTCGTGCGTATTTAAATGAGATATATCATAATCGTTGGATCGGTAGAGGTAGACCGGTATCTTGGGCACCTCGATCACCCGACCTCAATCCTATGGATTTTTTCTTTGGAAGCACTTGAAGTCGATAGTTTATGAAACACCTGCAAATGACGTCAACGATCTTCGTCAAAGGATTATCGGTGGATGTGAAGTGATTCGAAACAATATCGGTGTTTTTCATCGTGTCAGACGATCATTTTTAAAACGTGTCAGAAAATGTATCGAAGTGAATGGAGGTCATTACGAACATTTATTATGATAAAATAGGACTGAAAATCTGTCAAAAATTTGATTTTTAATAAAACTTTAATAGCGGTTTTCTGCTAAACGGTTACATTTATCGACTTGAATAAAGAGTACATAATTTTTATAAAATTGTTTCTCTTTCCAGAAATGTTTAAATGTTTGTGATATCTAGCAAGAAAAAAGTTATGAATAATACAAATTTTGAGTTCTAGGTAAAATGCCCTAGCGGCGTATAATGAAACTCTTCTCTCAATGTTCCAATAGAGCTTGATATACTTAGTGGGTGTACCAAAGGAGAGATTAATCGAATTTGAATTAATTAAGTTATTTAGAAAGAAAAATTTTAAAAATTGAACTTTGACAAACTGTAACTTGCAAACAATTGAGAATTCGAAAAAAAATCCTTACAAACTGCTATTATTTTAACCCGTCGAATCACGCCACGGAGTTTCCTGACGGACTTTCCGGACACCCTGTATATAAAGCTGTTTACAGGTATTTATAAGCTCAAGCTGCGTCATTTTTCTCCACTCCCTTCTGGTACTCGCCTTTTTTTTCCAGTCCGTTACATTTTTGTCCCTTAGATCTGTTGCAATTGTCTCTCTCCATCGCTTCCTCATCTTTTTTCTTCTTATAGTTAGATCTACTCTACTATTTTTTCACTGTCCTTTCATTTCCCATTGGTTCCAGATGCCCTAGCCACTGCACTCTACTAGGTATCACAACTTCATCTATTTTTAGTTCCTGGTACATTCCACATATTTCCTCATTATTTCTCCTAATACAGCCATAGCCTCCGTCTTGTTTCACTTTCTTCTTCTTACGATCTTCCATTCTCATCTCAGTAGGTTTGCTCTTGACATATTATTGAAAGTAAAGGTTTCAGTGCCATATAGCGTTGTCGTCCTTAACATTGTTTTGTACATTCTAAATTTTACTCCTCCGAACAAATTGTTTGATTTCATTAAGGAGGTTGATTGCTGCTGAACTTCTGTTTGCTTTTATTATTCTCATATTAATTTCTTGTTCCTCGTCACAAGCTTAGTTGTTATCAGCGCCCCCAAGTACACATATTCTTGTACATCGTCGAACTCCATCTCGCCGTGTTCAATTTGAAATTTATATCTTTTTCTTGCCTCCTTTTTTTGCTTTTTCAAAAGCTTACTAATCTCTTGATTTACATACAGTCTCACTTTATTTGCTTCCTGCACTAATTTTATCGTTCTAATTTATGATTCGTATAGCTTACTATTTGGTGACTTTTAAACAATACAGGGTGATACATAACTTATCCAAAAAAAATGAGAATAAATTCGTCTTGAAAATGAAGTAAATATATTTAAAAAAATGAAATCTTTATAGTTTCCAAGAAAAAAATTATTGAAGTTGTAGAATTTCCAACCTTTACATCTCTAGGCTATTATAGCCTCTAACGTCATCGAAATGCACGCTATTCAGAATACTGAAATCCGATGGATATCGTTTTAATTTATAGTGATGTTAAGATAAAATATTTAACAGCAGTCTGTACGCAGAACGATTTCCCGGTAGGCATATGCCAAATGCATACCGCGGTAGTGCAATGTGGATGTGACACGAGAAACAGCCGTGGAAGAGATGGAAGTCCGGGACGTCCACGATGTATTGCAGCAGCTGAGGAACACATTTTAGAAATTGTTGAAGATAATCCTCAAACAAGTACAAGGCAAATCGCTCAACAAGTAAAAAATGTTCCAATCAAGACTGTAGCATATCAAGCGATTATCTCTTATGAATTAGATTTTCTGGTTGCAGCAATAAAATGCTCAAAATCCCAGATTTACAGCTGACGTGTTAGTTATAGATGAAGCTATCTAACTAACAATAGCTACAAAAACAAGTGAATTTGCTGATATAAAATTACTGTTATACATTTTATCAATTTATTTCGTTGGAAAATTCTTTTTTGCCCGTTTATTGTTTATTACACTTTGCCATCGCGCCGGTCGCTCTCTGCATGCTTTCTGCCTTGCGCAAGATCAAATTTTACAGTGGACCAGTTGCCAGTGCCGTGTAGGAGTATATTTTTAAAATCATTTTCGAACTGCCATTTTTGATTTTCTTTACCAAATTATATTTGTAAGAGTCGGTTCATTCAAAAATTTTGTTCCAAGTTCTAAATCACCCTGTATGTGACCTTCTCTATTCAGCTGACTATCTCTTATGACTTTTTCTAATACCAAATTAAAAAGAAACTTTGAGTGTGGGTTTCCTTGTCATAATCATGTGTGTGGTTTTCAATAGCCTATTCACTTAGTTGGTATTTCAAATTATTCTATTTAGTTTGTTTGTTTTGACAGCATCATATGTTTTACTAAAGTCCAAAAACATTGCTTTAATCCTATACAGGGTGAGTCAGTCATAATGTCATTAATTTTAACCACGTATTCGGGAGGCCTAATAAAGGCAGAAAATCGAAAAAAAAATTTTTTACTCGACCTTTAAAAAAATAAACAAATCACCCTATAAAAATCAGTAACGCGACGCTCCTAGTACGCTACGAACTTTTTGATGGCGCACCCGACGAAATTCTAATGCCACAGACTTGCCGTATTAACCATGGATGCCACATTTACTTTCATAATATCGTCTAACACATCAGCGTGTTATTCAAATTTACCTCCTTTAGCACTCTGCATTTCATTTCTTCCTCTCTAATTTGTAGATCATGCCACACATTGGAGGGGATGGAGAGAATACAAGGTCAAGCAGTAAGCAGTAGTTTGTTTATTTCGGTCTAACCTCACGTATTTGGCGTTTGATTGGGCCGTATTTTCTACTGGAAAACCTGAGTGGACCGCGTTACTTGCAATTTTTAATAGAATTATTTGATTATTATTATTTGATTTTATTGGGTATTAACATTTTAAATTATTATTGGCTGAAGTTGAACTGAGCAAGAAAAAATGATATTCTAAAATAGTCAGTACAACCGTTTATTTGTGATGTCTAAAACCTAGGTGGGTAGGTACTATATAGAAAAATATTACAACTTGACAACATTGCATCAGGTCGATATCGAGTTGAACTGTGAGCCGTAACCGACCAAGGCTGTGACCGGTCAGTGACGGTCTGAAAAGGGGGTTTAAATAATGATTTGAAAATATTTTTTTCGGCGTAAATATGCATTTAGATTTTTTTTTAATCACGTATTCGCATTATACTCATTATTCCCTATCTCCTCTTAAAATTAATGACATTATGACTGACTCACCCTGTATATTCATAGCATAGTAGATAGTAAAAGTTTCCTTCATCATCAAGATTGAATCTATCTTTTTATCACCAATGTTGTCGGATACTGCCAAAATAGTAGAAATATCTTCTTAAATCACAATCTTGACAACGCTTATATAGGTTTTAAAAATGATTAGGGGTGGAAAAATATACAGTGTTCCATTTGAGCTAAAAAGAATTATATCTTGCCGTTTCAGATTGTCAAAATGTACAGTGCCTTCATAAATGATTACAAGCCACGTGATCAGCGCCGAGATTCTCAAATCAATCGCAGATCAATTCATATGCAAATATCCTTTTCCTCACTACGGCAATTGAGAGAGACAAGATATCTATTCGCATACGAGTTGCTCTTCGAGAATCACAGTCTTGGTTACGTGGCTTGTAATCATTTATGAAGACTCTGTATGTAACGACAAGAATGACAGTCTTGGTACCCCCGGACACCTTAGCACCGTCAGTGTTTTTTCTTAATAAATTAATAGCAAATTTATAATCCTAGTCATAGGGGATGTTATACAAAGCGACCCTAAAATCATCCCCAGAATCCAAAATGTAATATATACCTACATGACGTCCAATTTAAAATTAAAAAAAATTTCGACTTCTGGTATGTGCTTGAGATATTTTAGTTGTGTTCAAACAAATTTTAATTGATGTTTTTATCTACTATCTACTCATACCCAATCTACTAAAACTCTAATGGTCCCATAATATTGTCACTACTGCATTTATTTGTACTCTTGTATGAACTTTTAAGAAAGTAAAAAATTGTCATTACCGAAAACTAAGAATTGAAGAAGGGAAACGTATACGATAGACAGAAAATACTACTTGGGCTTAAAATTAATAGATTTTTTTATGGTAAAATTGTTAAAGAAGAAAAAAGATTAAGACTCAGATCAGTCAGAAATAAATTTCCTAGTAGTAGTACTTTATGTCTTCAAATGTAACAGAATAGCGTTCGTATTAAACTCTTTATAAAAAATTCTTACAGGTTGTCCGGCATAACCAGCGATACAAAAAATTCAAAGCTCGCTAATCTTCCACCAAAAGAATTCCACCCCATATGTCACGATACTCTGATACAAATTTGTATTAAAGATGTTTTGATTTCAAAGAAGTGACAATCTTTTCGAGTACGGTCGCCCAACGGGGAGCCTTACAATGTATCAAAAAGCTATTAAGGGCCCCATAAATAAGCACACCGTGGCTCTTTTCTTTCCTACAACCATACGCGCACTTACATAATCAACCGGAAGCCAAAAGGTGGGTAAGGATGTGTGAAAGAAATCATTTAATGCTGTGTCAAAGGGCCTATTTAGACCGATAAAAGACTGTGTTACAGTGCACAATTTTTTCACGTAACGCTACACCGCATTCAAAAATAAAAGTCATTAATATTGGACTCAAAACTATTTCATTACTGCAAGAATAATTGTAACAATAACAAATGAGGAGCATACTTTCTATATAATATACAGTTATCACATTTTTAAGTATTTCCAACATTTTTTTTATATATAATTTGAAAGAGGAATTTTTTTATGTGTACTATAATCTAATTGGATGAGACAATCAGTTTATATCAGTTTCAATCCTGTAACGTGCGTATTGTGTCTCAAACTTGATAGTATGAGCCTACTGTAAGGACAAACAATTTAAATAAAATTTGGGATACGTGGTGTTAAATGGGATGGGCTCCATTGCAATCAAAAGTATTATCTTTGGGATTTGACAGAAACCACTAATGACATTATCAATTATATATTTTCACAAAACATACCCAATTTTTGTTCCTGTTAAAAAGCTCTCTTTTTTCTAATATATTCTTATTAGAGAATTTTTTCTGTATTACTCACCGTTTAAAAGTTATAAGCAATATCGTCCTATAGTCTCAAATGAAATATCACCTACCACCTCACATTAGCGATGGAAGGATCAAGTAGTCGTTGGAAAATAAATGTTCAAACTACATAAATGTCATTAAGAAAAAAAAGAATTAAACTCGATAATTATTTAAGACAGTTAAACAGAACATAATGATAACAATGACTTATAAAATGAAGTAAACGCCCTCATACTACATACATATTACAATCTATTCTTTATATGATCTCTCATTTGAAGACATATCCAATCTTCGCCTGACTTTCTTATAGGCTGCGTTTATTAACATTTTGCCGTTTAACTCATTACAAGCGTACGTGATTTCTTCTTTCAAATACCCTTATTATTTAAAAACCCTCATAAAAAAACAAGGGTTGTTAAATCTGGTAACTTTTCGGGCCACTGAATATCCATTAATCCCAATCAATTTTTCTGGTAATGTGTTTTCTAAATATTGCTGCATAATCCTGAACTTGTGGGGGTACCTAAACTCGAGCTGCTCAATGTATGTTCAAAAAAATAAGGCCCAATTAATTGCCTACCGATGATGCTGCACCATACATTTACTCCAAAATGGCCTTGGTTTTGGACTGGATTTTACAATGTGGGGATTTTCAATGGACCACTAGTGTTCGTTACGCCTGTTTGACAGACCGACTTCCGTCTTTCTACATTTCTGTCGCAATTTGAGTTATACTCCAAATTCCAGTAAACACTCCAAATTGTAAATTTTGTAATACATGATACCCATTGGTCTTTAAAATTCCTTGAACAGTTGATTTATTCAAATTTAATTTCAGGTTAGCCTGCCGTATAGAATTTCGTGGATTCCCCGATATAACTCTACAGCTCTTGTGACTTACCGTAAATTATGTCAACTTTTTCTGAATGAGAAAATATTTTGTAAGTACAAAAGTTTTTTAACAGGAAAAAATTTGGGTATGGTTCTGGAAACAATTTAATTGATAAGGTCATTAGTCGTTTATGTCAGATCCCAAGATAATACTTCAGATTGAGAATAGAGATTACCTCATCCCATGTAACACTACTATAGACATCCCAAATTTTATTTTAATTTTTTGTATCCTCACGGTGGGCCTAGTTTGAGACACCCTGAGGGAGTTCCTAACAGTGTTATTTTTTCAATTTCGCTTAAAACAATACTCGGGCTGGTTTCAATATTGTCAAGAGTTCCAAGAACAGTAGCAGTAAGCAGTTTTATCGATGGCCTGCGAGTTTCCGAAATTAGTCAAGCATTAAGGTCATATATTTTCAGGTATTAACAATATTGTGTGAAACTAACTACTCAGACAAAAGCCCCAACCTGCATCGAATTACACCCACAATATCTACCCATATATTCCTTATTATTAGCTTTTGTAACATTTTTTTACTGTTTATTAGCTTAAAATACCTTTCTTAAACAGTAAAAAAAACATTAAGGTTAGCCTGACAAAATATATCTGAAACTTTGTCCCAGGCACTAGAAATTGAAGCCGCACGGCAAGCTTCTAGAAGTAGTCAAGGCAGAACAAGACAACTCAGATTCAGGATGGAAGGACAGCTGGCAGCCGAAAAGGACAACGAAGGATTAATAAAAAACGAGACATTTATTGAACAACTACTAGGGAAGACAAGACAGAAGTGGTAATTCTAGCTATTTGTTGCAGTCCATCGACAGGTTGAAGATGCTGTAGTTGTGGAGAAAGAACCAGCGAGAAGTCTTTATAGGAAGGGCATATTAACGGGAAATACATTATCGGAAAGAAAAAAATAATTTGGTATCCGTAAGAATGTGAAATCTGAAGGACTACCCAACAGATCAAGAAAGGCAAACCTTTTGAAGCTTGTCAAACAGTTGAATATTATTTACATATTTCAAAATATTCTGAAACTGAAAATTAAGCCAGTACTTACATTTTCTAATACTGTTCCATGGCGGTTATTAGTTATTAAGTCTACAGAATAAGCATCTTCGCCAGTATTCCGTTCCATTAACCTTTGTCAACGGATTTCCTCGTCCAATACGTACATACTATATAGACCGGAGCCTTGCTTTTGCAGATCATCTTGGAAAGGATGATCTCTAACTTCTTTCATGTATGTAGGTGCTGAATGCCATCATTCTATTCAGAAACGAGTTTTGAGCCAAAGCACTTGAAAGAAATAAATACCATGTCTAGTGTCAGCTTTCAGAAGAAATACAAATATTAGCAGGTCATGAGGAGGACCCTATCTATCTGTCCCTATATACTGAATTAGTTAACTGATATGAATGGTGTTCGGTAGGTAATAGAACTAGCAAAAGAAAATATTGCAACGTATCTAGTGATGAAATTTATTAGCTTGAAACATGAAATTTGATTGTCTAATCCTATTTAAATACAACATATTTCAAATGTTCACCATGAGACGCTATACTTATAGCTATACAGTGTGTGTGTAAATGATTAACAAAATTCAGCACACTTACTTCTTGTTCAATAATGTTTGATACTTATCTTTGTACACCTTAGACTTAAAAAATCTTTGGAAGAAGACGTCTGAAGCATTTCAGTTCAGGGATTGCAGAATAGTAATTGTTACCAAAGCTTGAGATCAGTCTTTCGAAGAAAATACATCATAAGATATTTATAATCTGAATAACAATATGTGTTAATAGTACTATCCTGTCTGTCGTAACAGAAACAAAGTTTTCTTGCTTCGATCAAAAACAAGTTTTCCAGTATATTCAGTGTCTCAACTGTTACAGTTTGATTATTCTCTAATAATTACTGATGAACTACTCACTAATCGGTAAAAATTTGGCAATGTAGAGGTCGTTTATTTCAATTTGATTCAATTAGAAATGGATTTTCTGAGGACCATAGGTCAGTAGGTTGTTTATTCACATAACCATTTAGATATAAATTAAGCTCCTCCGTTCACGCAAGACATTTTGGTGTTAAAAATTTCTAAAAACTATTAAATAATTTAATTGCTTGGTTAATCTAATGTTTTAGACTTTAAATAACCTGAGTTTTGTACGGATAATAGTATGACATTTTAAGATTTGTTGAAGAGATTAATTTAAAATGTTAAAATATTGAGAATGCTTTTTTATCTGATCGTGGGGAATTTTGCTCAACAGCTGTTTTTTCTCAATTCGAAGCAACCTTTCCGCGATTACGAAAATTTCTGATCCCGCTTTGAAAGAAAAATTTTGCGCCATATACAGAATTAGCTATGACTAGGTACAAAATTTTTAATTTCGGAATTCTAGCTCGACCATGCGTCGTTTTTTACATCGTTGTCAAATGTAGGCACTTCCGACGTTTAGAGTGTCCTGTAAAAATTCTTTCTTTTCTTTCTTTGACCCTTATAATATAATATTCTAAGCTTTGACCAGTGTTCCTTGATGTTTGGAAACTATGCAACTAGCAATACAAAAATCAATGTCGGAATTGAAACCTTAGTGTTTACTACGTTATAGTTCATATTTAGTAACTAATTTTTAGATTTAAATGTTTCATAGTAATTAAATCAAGAAATTTATGACGGGTACAGATATTTTCCTATTACATGGTTCCTCTTATGCGCTGTTTGTTTTTCTAGAGTCGAGGGCAAATCCACCGAGGCTATGGCAATCCTACAAGATTTTATAATTAAAGACTGCCGTTGTGCGTTGTGAGTTTTTTAATAGTAGGCGTTGCTTTCATTAAATTTCGATTTTCTTAGAATAATTGGGTAATTTTTATTACTGAAAGCGGACTGTGTATTCTGTTAGTAGATAATTCTGACGGATCTGCAATGAAAATGTAATTTTAGCAATGCACAAAGATAGAATGAAGAACGATTGCAAAATAGGGAGGCAGCTGATTGGATTAACTGTTATCTATCAGGTGCTTAAGTATTATTAATGAAAATGTTTATTTTCACCGTTTCCAGATTTGACAATGCTGTAAAAACGACCGCATGGTAGTTGACATTTAAACCATCTTAGATGATGATTATCATAGGCGCCGATTGCCGCGGAAATAACGGTTTTACCCAATTTTTTTAACATCGAACTAGAATTCAGAAATACATTTTTTATTATCTTTTCAGGCTTCATTAAGCAGATGGTTAAAATTTTGGTACTTTGTCATAGTTAATTCTGTATGTGACTCAAGATCTTTCTGCAGCATCAGAAATTGTCATAAGTATTCTTACATATAATGCTGTCATATTTTATTTGTAGCTATACAGCTAGTCTCTAAGTGTCTATCTACAGTGCACTTGATTAAATATCACAAAGAATAACGAAAATACAGGGTGTCTGTATAAAAGGTCTTTACAAAAACATACCACATATTCCTTAGACCAAAATAAGTCGATTTAAGTAAAATTATCTTAGTACAAAGTTGCTTCGTTTGGGCTCCAGAGGGCCTTGAAGTTACAATTTTTAAATCGTTTTTTCCATATAAATTTAAAACGGCATATGCGATTTTGCTGAAATTTGGTATATTGGTAGAGTTTTATGTGGCCAAATATAAATGGTGTTAAATTTTTGTCCGATATTAATCCATAGGCGTAGAACTTGATTTTTTTTAATAATTGCACCTTTAAAAATTCTACGGCAATGGAAGAAAAGGAGTTTGAGTATGAAATTTAGATTGCTCAACTCATTTACTTTAAAAAAGGTACTCTTGATAAGACTCGATTACTCTCATGGTTTTGACGAAATTTGCATTTTAGAACATAAACAATAATTATTAATTAAGTTCTACGCCTATGTATTATTATCGGACAAAATTTTATACGATGAAAAACATAAAAATGTACTTTTTTCATATCTTCTTCAACACCTCTAATCGAGACTTTTAACAAAAATACTCGATTCTTGCCATGTACGATTTTTGAGGAATATTAATTATTTGCCTGCAATACTATACAAAAACATTTATTGTTGGTTTCCATATTTTAATCTAAATAAAAATATTGTCAATTTTTAAAAACCTATCACTTGTTAAAGTTTGTAATTTTTCTAACTTTATCAATTATTAAAAAAAAAATTGCGTGGTTTATTAATATGGCTGTACAATATACCAATGCAGAATATACCGATATGTTACTGACATTAGGATTTTGTGAAGGAAATGCTCGAGAGAGTGTACTCTGAAAGGTTTCCAAATCGTCGTGTACCTAGCCACCCAACTTTTGCTGCTGTTGAGAGACGTCTTCGGGAGACCGGTTCCTTTGCTCCCAACAATGTTGATAATGGAAGAGAACGTTTTGTAAGGATTCCTGAAGTTGAAAAAGACATTTTAGAACGTGTTGAAGAATATCCACAATTAAGCACCAGACGAATTGGAAGGGAACTAGGAGTAAGTAAAAATGTCGTTCATAAAGTGCTTAGAGAACAATTGCTATATCCATACCATAAGAAGCCAGTACAAGATTTATTAGTCCATGATCCTCAAAATCGTTTGGGTTTTTGTCGATTTGTTAATATGTTAAGAGAAAGAGATCCAAACTTTGTCAAGAAGGTTCTCTTTACCGATGACACGGGTTTTACAAGAAGAGGTAAGACCCATAATGAACATGTTTATGCCGTTGAAAATCCGCATGCAATAAAGGTAAACCATTTTCAGCACGAATTCAAAATTAATGTGTGGGCTGGAATAATTGGTAATTTCATTGTTGGTCCTGTCATACTTCCACGAAGATTAACTGGAGAAAATTTTTTGGATTTTCTACAAAATACGTTGCCAGAATTATTAGAAGATTTACCTCTCAACTTGGGAGAGATATGTGGTTTATGCTAGATGGACCACCACATTTTTCTGTAAACGTTAGAAACCACTTGAATGAACAATATCCACACAAATGGATAGGCAGAGGTAATGACGCACCTGTAAACTGGCCACCACGTTCCCCAGACCTAACACCGATGGATTACTTTTATGGGGACACCTGAAATCCACATTTTACAGGTACACACAACCTGTAGAAAATGAGGAACAACTCTGGCAACGTATTCAAGATGCAATAAACAATCTTAGAGGTGATGAAGAAGTTATGGAAAGGATACATTTTAATTTTTTTCGACGTATAAATCTTTGTATGCGTGAATATTGTTAACATTTTGAACATTTTTTGTATAATCTCTATTTTGATTATTTTGTAAATAAATATTTTTGTGAAACCTATACACTCTAAATTATTAAAACAGAAATTTAGCGAAAACCATTAAAGTAATCGAGTCTTATCAAGAGTACCTTTTAAAGTAAATGAGCAATCTAAATTTCATACTCAAACTCCTTTTCTTCCATTGCCGTAGAATTTTTAAAGGTGCAATTATTAAAAAATATCAAGTTCTACGCCTATGGATTAATATCGGACAAAAATTTAACACCATTTTTTTGGCCACATAAAACTCTACCAATATACCAAATTTTAGCAAAATCGCATATGCCGTTTTAAATTTATATGGGAAAAACGATTTAAAAATTGTAACTTCAAGGCCCTCTGGAGCCCAAACGAAGCAACTTTGTACTAAGGTAATTTTACTTAAATCGACTTATTTTGGTCTAAGGAATATGTGGTATGTTTTTGTAAAGACCTTTTACAGACACCCTGTATATGTCAGCAGTTGGAATTATTTCTATCTGTTAACTTGTCTCTAAAATTGCTTGAAACATAGTTATTCCGAAGTTTTCATAAAATATATCAGGAATTGTTTTGTACTTTTTTTAACAAAGTAATCGAAAAATAACGCATTTTGCACAAATAAATCGGTACATCATTGTTTCCTTTTTGAAAGTGCAGTTTTGTGACAACTCGCGTAAAATTACGCCCTGATATTGTTTTAAAATTTGGAACTCGAGTAAACAAATCCGATGTGCTAATTATAGTGTTAAATGACATTTCATTTTGCAACAGAGAGGAAAAAGACATTTTTATATAACTTTGTATGCATATGTACGAGTAGAAATATGAGTATACAGATTTTAGCAGTCTCTTCGAGATAGCGTGAGATGAAACAGATAGTTACAGTTTACCAGCCTGAACTGGACTTGATATAAACCTTATTCAACTCAGATATAATATAAAAATATAACTGTCAGATTAGGATCGCAAAGGCCAATATGAATTAAAATGACTTGGCAAGAATAGAAACCGAATAAGAGTTTGGGTTATGTTATTACAAAAGCAAGGGTGCATTTTTTTTATAATCAGTTAGCAGTTCTGTGGGTTCTTAGTATATTCAATACATGTTTTGACAGTATGAAAAGTTGGTCTTTTTAAGGGTTATTTCAGTACAAAAGTCGCAATAGAATCAGTTTGATTTAAGACACCTACGACCAGAAAGGCCTTTTCAAAGAGAGTGTGTTTATACAGGGTGTGTTAAAGTCACTATAAATACGTTTAAAATATGTTTGGTTTCGAATTGGAAGGTAAAATGATTGCATTTATATTAATTTTTGATGGCCCTCAAAAACATATGCAACGGGTGTCCCCATTTTTTCGTTCTTAACTTTGGAAAAAGGTAATGCATGAAAAAATAATAGGGGTATTTCCTACTATATTTTTCTGTTCGACACTCCTTTTTCCTGCTACAGGGTTTCAACATTAAAAAATATATATTTTCTTTAGTATCTACTAAATAAATAAATATTTTTCGTTTAAATTTGGTATGCAGTAATCATAATGAAAGTTAAAATTTCTTAAAACAAAGCTTAGTAGATTTTCTTAGAGGCCTTTGTTTAAGAAAATATAATAAAATACTAATGAAAACAATATGCATAGAGAGAACTTTTTCAACAGCTAACATTGTTTCAGATATATAACTGAATATCAATGTGTATAAAATTTAACAATTTGAACATGTTAAAAAAAATATATACCAAAGAATTCAATTCAATTATTTTCATTTTGTTTAACCTGAATAGTGTAGCAGAAAAACCTATTTAAAAATGTAGTATATTATTTTTGTAGCGATATGCACAGTGTGTTGACAGATGAAGTTGAAAAGAGGAACAAGTTTTTACATTAAATGTCATGGAAAAAAGTCTACTTGTTAAAATGTACAAAAACACAGGTTTAATCTAGTCAGTATAATATGCAGGATATCTCTTACTAATAAATTGTTTTGTTGTAAATACAGTAGATTTTATTATTAGAATTCAATAATAAATACAATATGCGGGTCACATTTTTATTTCTAAATAGTTAAGGCCTTGTGAGGAGCAGAAATAACTTCTGTATAGGAAAATTTTCTTAGTGGAATTTGTCCATCCTCTAATGTGAATTATACATCCTTCTCAGTAAAAGTGTATTGTTCATCCATTATCTAAAAATGTATTTCATTCGCATTCAAAGATATACTGAATATTTTTGCTGAAAATATTACAAAATTATTCTGGAAACATCAGTATATATTTCTTGGTTTTTGCAAATATTTGTAGATATACGTATATCTGTGTGAAAATAAATATTTTTAGCTCTAATCACGACAATTTTAGTTACAGTAAATATATAATTAATGTTAATATCTATTGTAAGAGATTACTATTTTTACTGGCACAAAAATAAATACGTTGTTTAAAATTAATGATGTATATTTTAGGGACAAAGGTAATGATGAAGTTTTGATGCAACCATCTAAACAACGTACCGTTTCAGCTTCTATTTTATTTAGAAATTTTACAACATTTAAATTTGCATAAGCTGTAAGTGCACGCGTAATAAAATATAATCTTATTGCTTTACGAATGTCCTTATTGATAAACCGTATATATTAGTCTACCACACGTTAACAACACAACTAAAACGTATCAGGTTAGATGTCAGATTGATGTGCCTCTACGGATATGCAACAGAAATCACATAAAAACATCTGTAAATTGAGTAAAAGTATATGTTTTATTGTAATAAATTGTATTACCACACCATTTCTGAATGTCTTAATTTTATTACGTATAAGCACATACATTTGATTACTCCTTAATGTATAACGTAAAATAAAATTGTCCAGCAAATATTATATAAAAAGAACATAACACAACATTGAAATTTCCACCCATTTTTATCAGTGTGAGGAAAATGTCTTCAATTTTGACACTTTGTTGTTTTATATCTTAATACAACTTTAAATACAAAACTTTACCAATTATCAATTAAACCTGATTTAGAAGACAAATTGTCAGCGCTACTTTCGTTCTTGGTAGGAGAGTTAGTCCCATGATGATTAAGCAACTATACAAGGGTATTTAGAATAAGTAACAAGATCCTACATTATAACGTACTTATGGCCCTAATATCTCCTTTGAGCATTTATCAAAGAATCTCTAGCGTCCTTTTCTTGTGTAATGTATACCTCTAATGGGAAAATGAGGATTAACGCTACTACTTTTGTACAAAGAAACTCGATCATATCTTTTCTGGTGGGGGTACTTCAGTCAAAATAACGCCAGCCGAACGTGTCGAATAATGGTAAATTCAGTGGGAACGTTTTACACTCATATTTACCTTGGCGTGTAAAATAGGAAGATGATACTTCAACCGGATTTTAAGAGAATACAGGTGAGATGCGTATCAAGGCGGGCGGACTGCATTAGGCGTACAAATAATTTCATTACGGTCTAAAAGTTGTTTTCAAATATAAGACCAATTTTAAAAAAATCTCTCGCCGACAAAAGTAATACTTGTTTGCAAAATCTGACTATACAAATTTGATGCGGACCGATACAATTGAAGCTATACCAGGAAAATAAATTTTGTTCAAATTTTCAGATTTAAGTCGGCTCGAATTTTAAAGTGCCTCTAGCATGATTTTTTACTGTTTTTAACTGTAAAAACATACTAACTGATGCACAACTATCTTCCAGATTCAAAATGCTTTAATTTGCGAATTACACTTTGTCCACTGGCGTTGGACAATGAAATACATGTGCTTTAGTTATCAATTACAGACCAATATCAATTTTAAACAATACTGCAAAGGTCTTGGAGAGTGTTCTTTACAACCGTATTTATATGGCTGCAAGTAACAAAATTTCTCTTTGTCAACATGGATTTTTGAATTGCAGATATACTATCAGTTTTTAATAAGTTTTTGTGTAATACTTTAGATGTTCCAGGGCAGGTAGATGCGATATATACGGACTTCTCCAAGGCTTTTGACAAGATCAGTCACCATAACTTACTGGCAATCTTTCAAGTTTAGGTTTTAACATCACTTATATAACCCTTTTAAAATCATATTTACATAATTGTCAACAATTTGTTTACTATAATGGCTTTTGTTCAAAACTTACTCAGTGGAGTCCCACAGGATTCCAATTTCTTTTCTTAATATTTATAAATTGTATATGTGATAAGCTGATGGAATTCCTTCTTCTTTGTTAAAATACTGTGTGTCAATTTTGCTGCTCCGTTTTCGATTATTTTTAATATATCACTTAGAACGCTCCCTTTTTCCAGGCAACTGCAGAAAAACAAAGGTCTGCCCTGTTTTCAAAAACGGGGATAGATGTATAATTGAGAATTATCGACCAATTTTAGCATGATTTGGTTCTCATATTAAATCACATGTTGTTGAAAACCAACATGGCTTCTTTAAGGAAAGATCGACTAATTCTAATTTAGCTTGTGTCACACAATATATTGCTCACCGTTTAGATGTATCCATCCCAGGTAGACGTCATTTACACTAATTTTTCTAAAGCTTGTGACAGGCTTGACCATGGTTTACTTCTTGGAAAACTTTCGAGCTTTGGTTTATTTAACAACTTTGTTTTATTTTTTTAAACATATCTCTTCAAGAGGTCATTATTTATTCAGTATCATAATTTCAAGTCTGTCACTTTTATTACTAAGTCAGGATTTCACGAGGATCTGTCCTAGGTCTCCTTCTTTTTAACTTGTTTGTGAATGACCCTTGCCTTGGGATAAATTAATAAGTTTTTTATCTGCCGATTATTGCAAACTGTTTTGCGAAATCATTTTCCTAAATGAGTGCTTAATCCTTCAAGAGGATATTAATAAACTGGTTCATTGGTGTGATATTAATTTGTTAAATCTTAAAATTTCTTAATGAAACATTTTCTCTTTTACCAGCAACAAAATGTTAGGTACTTAACTAATTTTGCCTATACTATAATTGACATTAACCTGAACAGATGTTTTCAATTTAATGACCTTTAAATAGTATTTGATAGTAAATGAACGTTCTCTTATCATATTAATAACATTGTTTCAGAATCTTTTAGAACTTTAGGTTTTGTTATAAGGTACTCCAAGTAGGTACCAGTTAAACTAATATTTAAAGTATGACAGTATTGTTTGGAACCCTGGCTATGTGCTATATTTAAATAATATTGAGTCCGTCCAAAGACGTTTTGTGAAATACTTGTCGTTTCTGCTGATGGTGTCTATCCATGACATGGTGTTTTGCAGGAAGTGCTAAACCATAGGTTTGATATACAGTTGTTAGAAACACGCCGCAAATATTTTGGAGTATTATTTTCATACAAAATTTTAAATAATGTAATACTAACATTTTAGAATTTTTACCGATACATAAGATTTTAAAGGATTTTAGTCTTGTACAGGGTATCATTGACATTTTTGCTTGGATCTCCAATGCAGTACCTACATTTTCGCAATTAATTTAATATTGTTGTTGTATTTTTGATGTTATCTATTAGTTACTGTGAGTTTCTATATGTTTGCCTTTCTTTTCCCCACCCTAAATCTTCTAAATAAATAAATAAATGGAAGTTCTGGTTATACAAGACGTTCAATGTAAAAACTTATTGAATTTTTTATCTAATAATATAATAATCTGAATATGTAAATGATGTCCCAATTTCGCAATTGCAGGATATATCTGAAACTACAAGAGATAAAAAGCTACGATTTTCAGAACATTGGACAACTTTTCCAAGAAACTTAAGATATCGAAATCAGAATTTTCATATCTCTTCGTTTTTAAGTTACATAGGGCGAATTTAAAAATAACTGCTCGTATCTCGGAGAATAGCAGAGATATCGGAAAGGTGAAAATTACTTCTCATAAACTTTTTATTTACAATTCAGTGGCGTACTTGTAATTCCTGTACAGGGTGAATATTTTAAATTATGACCCAAACATACAATGTTTTAAATGGAACACACTGTATATTTTATGCAATCCAATTGCATTATTTTTTCCTTCATAGTGATATACAGCAGTTGCGAAAAGCGTTAAATTATCAAAATTGATGTTGTGTAGTGCACATTTGGCCATGGGTGTTTTATAATTATCTATACAAAATTGGTCATTATTTTAGTAATTCTAAATATAATGTTCTTTTTAATAACTCAAAAAATAATTTACCAATATAATTGTTCCCTGGAGTTCCGTGTCTGCAAAATATCGTTCTTGCCGCGTTGCGATGGAGGTCGAGCTGCAAAGCTACATCTAGTGGTCTAGATGTAGCTTTGCTACACCCTGTACGCATGGTCTCTTCTGTCAGGTTACACAGACTTTAAAGAGCTAGGGTTGTTCGTCGGTTACCTCACCTATGGCATTCTAATAAGCTCAAAACCGGTATATGTCCGGTGACAAGTGACTGTTTGCTATAGGTTTTTCAAGTGTAATTCAGAGCTGGTCGGGCAGTTTTACCGTCTTAAGTTTTGTACCAACTTTTCCAAACACGTTATACAGGTATTACACAATTTACTTTTGTTTTGTAAATAATTTGTCCTATAAATGGATTTTATCTGTTGGGCAATAAAGATTATTATTATTATTATTATTATTATTAATAGTATATTATTCAACGAGCCTATAATGATGGGTATTATTCACGAGGTAAAGTTTAGTGTAGATGCTCCTTCCATTCCAACCGGGGGTCCCGAGTTCGAATCTGGTCTAGGAAATTTCACTTTTTTATTTTTTTTTTTATATGTACAGCACTGAATTGAAAATATTTAGTGGATTACACGATGAACAATATAATATTATATCTAAATCAAGGAAGCATCTGACAGTAGTGATTAATGGATATTAATAAGATCGAGGAAACACATGTATAATGGGTACATTATACAATAGTCGTGGATAAAATATATTAGTCAGCACCTCAGAAGGTGAAAGATGGACCTTCACATATTTTTGTGTCATAAAAATAACTTACTTTAATTTTCATATTGATCAAATAATGTCCTGTACTTACTTTTTTTTGTAAACTTGTAAAAAATTCAATTTTTATATTCATGCCTCAGAGATTTTGGTTGACATTATTTTTTTCGTGAACGATTGTTGGCATCTACAAAGAACTACTTTAAGATTTTTATCCTAATGGTCTATCATTTTCTAATAAACCATTTTTCTGCCGTTCTCTCTACTTTACATAGAGTCATGGTACATAACTAAATGTAATTAATTATCCTAGAACATCATTTATGTTATTTATGAAACTTGAGTAAGTTTTAAAAATTACTATATAAATTTTCCGTCATAGTATTTTCGCAAATTTTAAAAAGTTACCGTACATTTATTAAGAGCACCATTTCTGTGTAAAATAAAGTTTCACATAATATCACGTGACTTAAGCCGATCCCAGAAGATGTGTCCAACGTTGGTTGAAATGTTGCTTCCAATGTTGGTTCCGACATTGGATACAATTTTCGTCATAAAAGTATGGCACGTATGTCTGCTACACGATGGGGTAATCTGTAAATGATACTGCAGGAAACAACTACTCCGTGGACTAATGCCCCGAGCGGCATTGAATTACTCCTGCAGTATATGTGTGAACAGCCAAGAACCCTTGTCGGACACAAAACCAGGCAAAGACCGGTTTCGGGCTTGTTAGCCTTCACCAGTATGCCATAGGTGAGATGACTGACAATTGAACTAGCTGTTCACATGTGAACTGAGTGCAGGTCGAGCAGGAAGTAAGCAGACCATTTATATCTCACGGGTAAATTTTTGTCGCAACATTGGAATCACATGTGGGGCCAACGTTCGTCAGTGTGATACTTATACTGCAGATTCACAGAACAGTAAAAAATGGAATACGTGCGCTCCTGGAATGCATCAAACACACGATCGCTTGCGTGGGTGTGTGCTGAACGATGCTTCCAACATGTTTCCAACGCTGGAAGCTCCTTTTACGCGGTTCAGTGACTGACAGAAGCCCGAAAGTGGCATGTAGCCAACGTTGGACACTTGCAATTCATCAGCGCCCGCTCACACGATGTGGTAAATGCCGATGTGTTGGAAGGCATTTGCCACATCGTCTGAGACCGGCTTTAGAATGAGAAAAACTAAATTAAAAAATGTTATAGAATAAAGGTGCTAGTAACTAGCGCTCTCTGCTCTTATGCTTGTACAGAAAAATCGATAACACCAGTGTGTTCGGCACTACGAAAAACGTGCCTGTGTCAAATTTTGATGAAATATGATATGTTTACATCCAAAATGGGATTTTCTAAAATTATCTTATCCTGTATTTAAAAAATGAGTGGCTCTCCGACATGCGTTTATTAAGCACTCCACTTATTTTTCAATGTTTTATGAGCTCTAACAATATTGCCATGTCTTTTTGAAACACTCTCAGTGGTGTTCATAGTCCATCCCCAGTCGCCGGAGTGCAGTCTCCTTCTCGACGAATTTCGTTATGAAATTCGCATTATTTCCGGATGGAGATATGGGATATCACTTTTACAGTACACTGTATTCATAGTCAGTCCGAAATTATGTGAATATGTCATAACGAAATTCATATAATTTCGGGAAGGAGACCGCTCTCCTAAGGCCGGAGACGGACTATGAATACCACCGTCTGTATATCGTTTTCCATAAAAAATTTTAGAAATAGTGTTAACATTGAAGAAATACTTATTTTACGATGTTTTGAGCTCGTCGTCGTAAACAATATCAAGTTGCATAACTTTCCTGCAAAATTATCGGTGTAAGGTAACTTTTATAAATTACGTATTTTAATTCATGATAATAACTAATCTTTAAATCTTTTTCCTGAAACGTACACAGATTACAGCACATAAAAGACGGGAAAGATGAAGGTTAACTAAATGCATTTCGTAAATGGAGCAAAATATAAATCTGATTTTATGCACAATTGGTCACTAAATCTATCTCGTTGTGAGGGAACTTTGCTAGTCCTAGTCATCTGATATGGTTATTTATATGATATAAAGCTGGAAGTATCCCATTTCAATGGACACAACAATAAAGTCTAAGCCGAATGCGAATGAATAAGTTAAGGGCTCTTTGTGGGGCGAGATTTCCATTCTCGAAATGAGGGATAATAAGGTTTTTAGGAAATGTTTGTAAGAAATAAAAAATGCTGCGATGTTATCTCGTCGTAAATTGAGCATGCTGCCTTATCTGATGATAGAATCGTGGGAGTGATGTGTTCACGAGGATATTTAAATTTTGCCATCATATTTATTTTATTATTTACACAAACTCAACAGGACAGAATCGCAGTTATAGAGTCATGAAAAATAAAAAAACAACACAAAAAAAAAATATGAGACAAATTGACCTAACAAATAAAAGCCCGTTTGACATCTCTAGCTGAACAATGAAAAATATCAAGTTTATCCTGGATTAAGTTGTAATTATTACACATACTGTTAATGGGTGAGTATTTTAATACATTTGTACGAAACTTTTTAACTTCAAATATAACATGGAAACGAGTTGATGTGTAGGGAATTCGAAAGTTAATCATTTGTAAGATATTAGAACAGTCCACTTTATTATTTGATAATTTATATGAAAACAGAAACTCGTGCATATTTCTACGCTTTTGAAGTGAATAATAAGAAAACCGATGGAGCAAGTAATTGTGATCAATCCCAATAGGTGGATACACTCCGTCTAACTGATAGCACAAATATTTTAAAAACTTTCTCTGGATGTTTTCTAAGGAATTTATGTGAGAGGTGTAATATGGAGACCACACTGCGCTTGAGTATTCCAATTTACTTCTGATAAATGTATTATACAAACTTTGCAAAGTACAGGAGTTACGAAAATGCCTGGTGTTTCTAAGGATGAAACCCAGTCACTTCAAAGCAGAAGCAGTAATACTGTTGATATGTAGGATAAAACTTAATTTACTGTCAAATTGAACACCTAGGTCTTTGAAACCGTTGGCACGTTCCAAAATATTATTGTTCAGCATATATCCGTAATGTTCCTGCTCATGCTTACGCGTATAAGTAACAATATTACATTTTCCAACATTTATGGATAAACCGTTGTTATAACACCACGACTTTATTCAAATCTGACTGCAATCCTTGACATTCGCTGATAAAATCAATTCTATTGTATAATTTCAAATCATCAGCGTATAACAAGCTATGGCATTGGAGATCGGAAACCAGATTATTTATAAATAAAATAAAAAGCAGTGGCTCCAGAACTGAACCATGTGGGACACCAGTTCGATCATTCTGTAATACGAATAAGAAATCTGGAGACAGCGGTTTGATGAAAATAATTTACACCCTCAGAACGTACCCCATAACAAATTCTGTATCAACTATCGACAGAGAAAATGCATTGTTGAAATTGTGGGAATAGACAGAATTTATAAAATTCCACAGAATATAGCTGAGTTGATAAAGCTGTTAAATCCAGAAATGTATACTGGACATTACTTCCGCCGTTCTGCAGCTACGATGGTTATAAATTCTGAGGCAGACTTGGTTGGTAACAGTAACGTGGATGGATGGGTGGCAGTCTTCTTCTGTAGCAGAGACATACATTGAGGAATCAGTAGTCAACCAGATGGAAAATTATGGACAAATCAGATTATTGGCACCAATACATCGGTATTTTGGTCGAAGCAAAAAAAGGATCCTTCCCTTCCCATGCATATTTCTGAGAATGTTAATTGTAATATTAATATTTCATCAAAATATTTAAGAAACTGCAACTAAAAGTAATAAAACTATATACTACACTAAAAGTTTTCATTATATTTTCCACTAAATTGCAAAAAATGATTGTTTTTAACGCGACCAAATATCGAAAATTACGTTGATAATAAAAACAAATGTGTAACGTCTGAATTCTTGATGCGAGTATATATTATTATGTATTCATAAACAGTAGGAGGTACTGATTTTAATTAGTGATTATACGGTTAAAGTACTACTTTATCTGGTTTTTTTTGTAGATGAAAGACAACTTTATCATTAGCTGTAGAAAAAAAATATATTTCCAATTCAATATCACCAAATCGATTGAATAATAAATAAATTATTGCGCGAAAACTTCTTTTTCTGGAGGAAAATATTTTAAACATAATAATGCCTGTTTTTTAAATCCAGCTGCACGCTAAAATTTCACACATGAATGCCTCTATTTCTTAATCGGATTATGACAAAGGTATTGACAGCTATCAGGTAAGATTCTCAAATCAGGAAATAAAAATACAAAGACGCGATTTTATACTAATTCGGGATAGTTCTGAATAACTGTCAGAAATCTGAAGTTTTCTTGCATATTATATCAAAATCTTTATTGTGCGTTGTCCTGGCGGCGTCTTCAAAGTTTTGCGCAAACAAACAGATGGCCAAGGGTGTGTTTTTTATGTACTCGTAGCACACTTCACTCGCATAACAATAAGTCGAACCTTAAGTGGTTGAGTTCGGAATACTGTTAGGCAGCTATTTTGTGGGGTTTCTGGGAGTTTTATCACGTGGCAATTTTGATGCTTACTAACAAACAAAAAAATACTCTTAAGTATTTGCGCAAAATATGAATTAAATAAATCCCTACTTGTACCTTTGTACCTAAGCTACTTTTACCATGAACAAAGTTCATGGTATATATGATAATTTAAACACAGCAAAAGATTATTTGACAATATCTGGGAGGTGATATTTCTATCTATGTTCATCATGAACTATGTATCTATACACTCATGAGTTTACTAATGTACTCCAGTGGCGTAGTTACAGAGTAGGCACTAAAGGTACGCTACTGGCATTTCTAAAATGTCAATATAGTTTTAGAATTTACGACAAGTTTTGATAAAAAAGTATTCCAGTAAATTATTTGTAATACGGACGGGTTTGAGATAATTAGAGCTTTTAAACATGCTTAACGTTACAGAAATTCGAAATATTAAAAATAATAACACAATAATTGCAACAATAAAACTGCACGCCAAGCACCTTTAACTATTTATTGTCGTGAACAATTACAGCTGCCCACCCTGTAACTTTCATCAACAGAATTTGTTGGGAAATTTAACCAAACTTTAGCTTATTAACACCGTATATGAAATAATAATTAAATTGTAACAACAACAAATTCTAGTGGATTTGAGGCTTTCACATCTGGCGTTGTTATTTGATCTATAGTAGTTTTCCGGGTTGTGATTTCATGACCTAGGTAACTGTTTGCTGCCAGTACCAGAATTAACGTACACATTATAACCTTCGTTGGGACTGTTTGACATTCCCTTGTTGTTCTTGGGCTAGGCTCTTTGGGGCGGATTTGCTATCAGCACCCATATATAATTCGGTTCTGGTTATTACGGCTGTTTTGCTCGGAACCATTCTTCGATAAACGATGGAGTTCCCAGTTATCCGGTAGCTGGTTGCATCCTATGCTTCCGGACGTTTCGCTGTTCTTCAGTTTTAACGTCTTCATTGATGACTGCAAAAGTTTGGCCACAGTAGCATTAGCACTGATAGCGGGCCCGCCTTCCATAGAGCCTAGTCCGAGAACAACAAGAGTATTTCTGGGGTCGCTTTAGCTACAAATATGGCTTTTAGTACGTAAATTACTATTGATAAAAGCTTCAATGATTCTAGATCTATATAATATATATCAGATAATATTGTCAATAACTTTGGTGTGCCACAGGAGCGTTTTGGGACCTCTCTTATTTCTTATCTATATCAATGATATGTCATTATTTGTTAATTGTGAATTCATTAATTTATTTGCAGATGATACGTTATTGGCTTGTAGTGGTCCAAATCTGAATGAATGCATAGATTTAATGAATACAACATTGAACAACGTCAGTCAATATTTTAAAGTTAATAGATTGAAACTCAATGTTAATAAAACAAAGGCTATTATATTTACAACTAAATATAAATCTATTAATATTGATGTTAATAATATCAATTTAATCATCGATAATGAAAAGATTGATGTTGTAACTGAAATTAAATATCTTGGTCTGTTACTTGATAATACTCTCTCATTTAATAATCACGTTAAGTATATTCATAATAAAATATTGAAAAAATTGTTCTTTTTTCCACGAGTTGCAAGTAATTTACCTATGTATTGTAGACTTACGGTTTACAATAGTATCATTCGACCTCATTTTGAATTTTGTGCATCACTAATGTATATGTTTAATTTAAATCAACTAACTCAATTGTAAAAATTGCAAAACAGAGGGATGAGAATTATTCTGAAATGTAATAATTATACGCCAATTAGATTTATGCTTTCTGCCCTCCAGTAGCTTTCTGTTAGAAATCGACTGTTTTACTGCACGATGATATTTATTTATAAATTATTGAATGGTTTATTACCTAATTATTTTGATCCATATATTATGTTTAATTATAACACTCATTCCCATTTTACCAGAAGTGTAAATTGTATACATATTGCGAGGGTTAATTACAGTGGCACAAAGAATGTTTTATTCTACAAGGGTGTAGACAGTTATAATAAGTTACCAAATGATGTTAAATCCGCTCAGTCCTTATCTGTATTTAAGAAGAATCTCCTTAATTATGTTATTAGTAATTTTGGTTAATTAATTAATGTTTTTCTCTATTGTTGTTTCTTTTTTTATGTCATTCTAGACTATATTCAATTAAATTTGTAATACTAGGATGTTCCTATTTCCAATAAAGTTCTTATTAATTTAATTTTGTCTGCAGCGTTTTGATTACTTGAAATATGAAATACACCTAAAAGCAGGAAAAAATCTGTCGGGTTTTTCTTCCCTATATTTTAACAGAGAAATAAAAAGTAAAATAAATTGTATCTTTCAAATAGCCCCACGCAGAAAAATATCTAATAGGTTAAGACATGGAGACCTTGGACGCCAAGAACAGGCTCATGAGTGCCAATACAATTGGGTATTTGGAAAGCGCCGATTTAAATAGTGGGACACCATTGCAGAATTATGAGGCCACTGAACCATTTCTAAATTTCTAATACTTACAATGTAATGGAAGATTATCAGTGCATCCTCCGTTTCCATTCCTAAAATATTTAAATACTTCTGAGATGTGAGACTTTCAACAATAAGAACAGTGCTGGAATCTGACTAATGGTTTGTTGATTTTTGTTTTATATCAAGAACAAATAAGTAGATTTTTTATTTATATTTCTTTAATTTTATGGATTATTCTTCAAATAAAATAGTAGTGCTGTGATTATAATTTTATTCTCCATCTGTAGCTGACAAGGTCTAACAAGGCCATGTGAAGTAAAAATAATTGAATATTTCATATACGAAACTAGTAACTAGAGATTTTTTTTCAAAGAAAATCGATTTCTCGTATATTTTCATCTCTCTGTATCAAATTTAAAGTCCTTCCGTTTTTAAATAATGACTACTTAATGATGAATAATGACTAATGAATCGATTTTAATCAAAACTTTATAAATACCTTACACTAAGGAAATATTTATTAGCTTTAACATACATTTTGTCTAACAATTCTTAAAATTTAACATAATTGGCCTACTACGTTAAAATGTGATAAGGAACTATGCAACTGATTGTTGAACAGCTATTATCTTGAAATAGGTCAATTTCTAAGACTATAGTCTGTTTGGAAATGAAAGAGAGTAATAAAACCCCGAGATAAGAACCGGCCATAGGCGTGGTAATATTTCGTTTCAGGTAATTATCGGGTAACACTAATGCTAACAGGTAATGGGTGTACATTAGTATATTTTACTGGATACATCATAGAGCAGGAGCCAGTATATTGTGACAGATCAATCCAGTCTTAGAGCTGAATATACGAAAACGTGCTAGTGCAGTAGAGTAAAATTCGCCTTGTGTTTAGTGACTATTGTGCCAGTGGATATAATATTATTTGGGTAAAATCTCGAGCTTATCAGATTACGTACCTGCTAAACGCGTGAAAAGATGTGCGCTGTCTCAGAATGAGAAGATTATTATATTAAATATATTTAATGCATTGAAACACCAAATTCTACCAACAGTGTTGAAGACATCGTGGAAAAGTGTTCCAAAATGACAGAGATTGGAAAATCGATTATCTACAAACTTTTAGAGGAAACAAAAAATGAACAAGATACTGTAAATCCCCCAAAATCATCTACAGGGAGGTCAAAAGTCGTTATAGATGATTTCTTCAAAAATGTCATTCGCAGAAAAGTACACTCATTTTATTTTAAAAAAGAAATACCAACGCTAAACAAAATTTTAAGTGAACTTTCAGATGACAACGATTTGCCAAAAATCAGTAGAAGCAAATTATGGGCCGTCTTACGAGAGTTGAATTGTTGAAGCAGCAGAACACGAAGTCAGTTCTTATCGATAAAGATGAAATTATTTGTTGGCGAAGATCCTACTTAAGATCAGTTAGAAAATTCCGTGACAAAGGGACGAATATTTATTATCTAGACGAAACTTGGGTCAACCAGGGATATACTGTAACAAATGTATGGCAAGATAAAAATGTAAAAAGTTTTCGACAAGCATTTTTGAATGGACTTTGAACAGGGTTCAAGGCACCTTCAGGTAAAGGGCGAAGATTAATAGTGGCACATATAAGAGTGCCAGTGGTTTTGTAGATGAAGGTTTATTTGAATCTAAAAATACAGGTGACTATGACGAAGACATGAACGCAGATGTTTTTTACCACGGCAGACCAAGCGGACGCCTACGACTGCTTGGAGGAAAGCCGATATAATTCAATGGTTATCCGGAAAAAACATTTCTTTTGAAACAAATATGGTGAAAAAGAAACTTTTGACACTTAATCTTAATGAAGATCAGAAAAAAATATGTTATCGATGAAATGGCAACAAATCGCCAAATAACGGTACTACGGTTACCACCTTATCACTGTGAACTTAACCCAATCGAATTAGTCTGGGCGCAGGTAAAAGGAGATGTAGCGCGAAATAATACGACGTTTAAATTAACTGACGTGAAAATTTTGTTAAAAAATTCCTTGGAACGAGTAACTGCAGATAACTGGCAAAGATGTATACATCATGTACAAAAAGAAGCGGAGAAAATGTGGCAACTGACGTTACTGTGGATCCTATCGTTATCAATCTAGGAGACGAAGATAATTCATCAGAATATTCAGAGGATGAATTTTAATATACCTACTTTTTTATTTTCTTTATTGTACATTTATACAACACTACATTTACTCACCATAATTTGAATTTTCAAAATACATATATTTTGTGTGGAATAAAAGTCTATTCATTAAATTTAAATAAATATTTTGATAATAATATTGAATAATTTTATTTGAATTACTAAAAACCCTCTTAACCCGGTTATGATGCTCATGTTTTGAAATGCTGTTTTTATATTGTTTACTTATAAGAGAAATGGACCGAGAAATTGAAGCGGCATAGACAAAGACGGATTGTCGGGGATTAAATTTTAGCTACCTGCTACAATTTAGTACGGTTCGATCACACAAAGTTTTTTTAAAAGTACCCCTCATCTATACTGATAATACATAATATAAAAATATTGAATATAAGCACCAGTACTACATTTATTTACGATTTGCATACATAATAAGCTTTTATTACTCTCTTTCATTTCTAAACAGCCTATAATGACAAATATATATTTTCTCCTCAAAAACAATGAAACTTTAAGATTTTTTAAAAACGTGATAACGTGTGGGCCAAAAGAGTTACGCTCACATTTACGTCACAAATATAGCGGTTATGGCGCTCTAGGCAATACGTTGAAGAAGGCAACAAATTATGCTTTCTCATATCCAAAAAGATCTATTCCCAAATTTTTAAGTAGATACAGTCAAATACAGTGACAAAAAAGCACTTTTTAAATTCCATCTTTGACACCAGTATCTTTCTAATTACCATTTTATTAAGGCATATTGGCTTAAATCGTAATTTGATAACAAAAGGTAAGGTTTTTTTTCTGGGTTTTCAGTATAAGTATTTAGTTGCATCCATTTTAACAACTATCTTAACTTATGCTTAAAAAGTCGGGACTGTTTCTAACAGATTTGAAATAAATACATACTTAACGACCATGTTCCGGAACCGTTGAACCTTTATAATATTTACACAATAAGGTATTGTAAGTGAATTTTATCATTAAAATTATTACCTTTAATGGGACCTAGGAGGTTGTCACCGCTAAGGTAAACCGAACAAACCCAAGTTCGACCCCTACTGGAATTAACAATCCCCCGTGTACGCCTTTGTTAACCCCTTTCAGAGAGGGCACTGCAGACTCAAATAAATAATGTCAGATTAGACTGGGTGCAGTGAATAGGGGGTGACGGGCGATTTTCATAGTTGGGATGTGCTAAGGTGCTGGGAATTTCGTTAATTGAATTTTTGAGATGTAATTCTAATGCATCTTCGTGTAATTAGAGGCAGCAACGCTCAACAGGTTTATATTAGAATATAAATTAAACGACATATTAATTTAGATGCTTATTTTATTCAGTGCTTCTTTTATTTAATTATTATTCCTGCCACTGAAATATAACAACCTTGTGCCTAACAAAATATCTCACATTGTGAAAACACTAAACACATGCATGTAGCTAACTTTTACAAAATTCTTCTATTTTCGTTATCAACTTGTGTTAGTACATCTCATCAATATAAGAGAATATAAAACGCCGAAACTAAGTCGTGGGAAAGAGTGGTGCAATATTATTTTATTTTTTATTTATTTTTATTTTAGAATTACACCATCCAACAGTCAAAGACCAGTTACAGGATCGGAAGTACAACATTTCATATAAACAACGCACAAATTACAAAAAAAAACTACTTAAGAAAATCAACACAATGAAATAGTATTACAATCTTGAAATGAATGTCAAATTCTATATTCTAAACATTTCTAAGATTTTTTATTTTACATATATTTCAAGTTAAATAAAGTACAAAATAAATCAACTTTGCTTTGCAAATCATTGCAGAGGTATGACAGCTGAAATGCAACGGAAGAAAAGGAAAATACATATTAGTTCTCGGAACAGGCAAATATAACGTTGTCATATATCTAGAGGAAGTACGTGCCAACGTTAGCTTTTCCAATATTGGAGGATAGTCTACCTACTGGTTAAAAATTTCGAATATAAATTATATAGCTCGTTTTTACCTACGTATTTCAAAACTTTCTGCAGAAAATCTAAAAATTAATATATTCTGAGGAATGCCTATGGTAGGATAAAGTCCATCAACTGTATAAGATACATATCTATTTTAAAAAATGCCTATAAATGTGTTCTAATGAATTTTTATATGTATCATACCCAGGATTCCAGATCAACGAAGTATATTCTAACTTAGATCATACGAATGTGTTAAAAAGCAAAAACAAACTATATTAATATGGAAGCCCTTGGAGTTTCTAATAACGAATCCCAAATTTCTGTAGCATGCTTGAATAACTGATTCAACATGGAAATTAAAAGTCAATTCTCTGTCAAAAGTAACTCTCAGGTTTTGACATACTAATATATAAAATAGGATTCTTTTTTCTGTTGTAAGAGACCACACTACATTTTTTGCCATTAAGGGGCAGTATATTACCATCACACCATTCTTTCATTTTTAACAGAGTGGTCTGTAATTTAATACAGTCAGATAGGAAATCTATAGGGCAAAAAATTTTGGCGTCATCGGCATAGAGTAAGATGTCAACGTTCAAGTCTTTTACAATATCATTAATAAATAAAGCAAATAGAAGGGGCCCAAGAATAGAGCCTTGAGGTACGCCAGAAATAGCTTGAATTTCGACAGACCTGACACCATGGTACTCAACAAATTGTTTTCTGTTGTTTAAATAACTATAGAAGAAAATTGACAATGGGGAAGACAAACCAGCCTGCTGTTTTTCCAGTAGAATACCATGATCAAGTCTGTCGAAGGTTTTCGAAAACTCGGTATAAATAACATCCACTTGAACGTTTCCATCTAAATTTCCAGCGAAGAATTGGGTGATGTGAAATAAATTTGTTACCGTGGACCTACCGTGAATAAATCCGTGTTGGTAAATAATAATTTGATTTTAAATGTGTGTCTGAAGTATTTCAAACGAGTGACATAAAAATTATTAGAATATGGGGATATTATGCATAATATATTATCATAATTCTATAGATGATGTCTATTTTAGTCATCTAACTCGATATTACTGAAAGCGTGATGGTTATTAAGGAAATATTTTATATCTCATCGTCAAATCAGTAGTATATTACCCCAATCGAACCCACCGCTCGAATGTAAAAACTTATATTGGAACGGCGGCTACAAGCTGTTATTTGAATGCAACGTTGTAACTTCTCACAAAACAAGGTCTTTCTGTACATCACGGAAATGGATCGCTGTCTTTATAAAGTATTTTAACAGGTGTCAAATATGTATATATGACATTTCGAATTATTAGCAGTTTATAAGTTGGAAACATTGGCGATCGACAATCTGCAATGCTCTTATCGACACCAAAACCTAGAAAGACCGGCCGCTATGTGTACCTATTACGAATAACAAATCTGGAGACAGCGCAGCGTTTTGAAGATTATACGAAAATATATCGCCCTAGGCCCTTAGAACAAGTCCCATAATAATTTTTTACCCACTATCGATAGAGGAAATGCTCTGTTCACCTGTGGGAATAAACACCACTTATAATATTCCACAGAAGATAACTGGTTAGTAAATTTAGCTAGATTATTATTTTTAGATAATTGTTGATTAGAGCTTTTAATGGGGAATTGTTCATTAGAATACCTATATGTTTGGTATCAGAGAACATACATATGATTTCATTGATAGGAATTGTAGGAGATCTGATATATACTAGCTTAAAATACCTTTCTAATACAGTAAAAAAAAGATAGCTGAGTTTTTAAAGCCGCCAAACCCAGAAATGAATACTCGACATTGTATTCACAAATAGTTGGTGATGATTTATATTAGCGGTTATAAGTACTTACTAAGAAAGTAAATATTTTTGCCTATCATTGGCGTTAAAGTATCAGTTTATCTACTCTTGCAGTTAAAGTACAATGCTCGTCAGCTTAAAGTCACCAGTTCCATGGTCCATTCTTTTCTAGTGCCATTTATTATACACGGTGCTAGAAAGGGACAAAACATGGAAGTGGTGACTTTAAGCTGACGACCATTGTACTACTTTATCTGCGATGTTAGTAATACCAGTGTTTATAAAGTATAGTTAGTCAACCTGCCTTAGTTGTGGACCATGTCGGTTAGATGGCGAGGACCACAATGTGTGCAAAATAATTTGGACAGCCCTATACGAGCTGGACCAGCATGAGGTTATTGTATTGGCTTTCTTTATGAAGGAATCTTTATCTAATATTCATTCCTTTAACAAAGTACCACACATTTTATGTAGGTGTCACTGTACAAAATTTTAAAATACATGACAAAAAACTTTTATTACTACGAGACACGTGCAAAAAAACCTCAAGGCTATCGCTGTTTACCCAACATTTCAATTCTTATATATTTTGTGATTTCAACTCTATCCATATGTGAAGTGGGAAGGCACTACAGATAAAGAAGGCACGATGCAAAAAAGAAACAACGAATATAAAATTATAAATATATAAATTCTACAGAATTTACAGGTTACAAGTTTTTGCTGTCTGACAAAATACACAAATTAATCAGATCAAATTGCAGCATACAAAAAGTTGTAGAGATGTTTAGGTCAAGTTTGTAATTAATAAAGGCGTTTAAGTGTTTTAAAATTTAGTTGGTGCTGAATATTAAAAATATAGGTTAGGTATTAATTGAAAGTAGTTCATTATAATATTAAAATTAATCTAATGTACAGGGCGATTTGCTTAAGGATCATTGTTATAAAAATCTTACAATTTATGCAAAAAGGATTAAAAATTATAAATTAAGATAGGTACACAAACGCTAAGCACTTTTTAATTATATATATGCCTAATTACAACTTTCATATTCATATCTCATCACAAAATTCCAATATTTTTCTGTTTTTTAATTTTGTAGCTTTAAATATTAGTAACTATTTAAAAATTTGAGGTATATTGCATAAATTAACTTTCCTGTATCGAACTGGTTGTCGAGCTGCATTAGAATTTTTGTTATAATATATACATAGATATATGGATATACTCATGCAAAAATTATTGTTTATTCAAATGTGATTAAAACCAAAATTTAGTTAGTAGTTTTGCCGTAAATGACTAGTGAAAACTATTTTTTTGGCTTATATTTTAAAATACAAATGAGGTGGCTCCATAACTTTATACAGGGGACAAAAAAGAAATTAAGATAAATCAGAAAACGCTGCTTAAGGAGCAGAATGTGATTTTTTCTAAATATTTCAAAAACGCCTAAAATAAAACAATAAATATTTGTACTGAGTATTATCATTAAACAATAAATCTAGTGTTCTAATAATAATTTTGCACAAATAGCCATTTAAATTTATTAATTTATAAAGGACCCCGCACAAATCTTATGGAAATTGAATTTCGGTCAAATGACTTGAAATTTTCAGAAGAGTTTCTTCAAGTCATGCCGAGAAAAAGTCCTAATGGGCACAAAGTTCCTAGATGCTTTGGAGCCGAGATGTAAGCGATGGAAAGTTGAAAACGCGTTTTTTATGTCTCAGACATCTATAATTGGTTTTACGGAATTTTTACATTCTTACTAAAGAAAAAACGTATAACTTAATAAATGCTAACGTATTTTCTATGACATGATTTAAAAAATAGTTTTTTATGTGTTTTTGTTAAAAATTTATAATTTTTTTTTCTAACAGCCAAAATCTTGAGAGAGAAAGTTAGAGCAATATTTATTCTATAACCCCCAGGTTTGATACGCTTATGACCATGACTAATTATGCGGAATTATTTTCTTTCTCAATTTCAAATTTGTTTACTGTACCTCGATTCGTTTTGAAAATATTTAAAAAGTAAATAAATTTTTGAGGTCACATTTTAAGGAGCTATAGCTCCGTTAGGGGAGGTTGCGTTACTTATATGCATATTTTTAAATAAAAATAGTTATAAAAAATGTGAAAATTAATACCTAGAGCATGCTAACAAAGTTGACCGTCGTCAATTAGAAGTTCTAATAATACAACACTATAGTCGATGAACATGTTAATTGATTTGATTTAAGAGCTTTTATGTAAAGATAATATTTAAGTAAGCTCGTAAGTAAGTATGAATTTTCGTATATGTAATTTCATTGTTTGTGAACTTAAAAAATAGAAGAAACTTAAGCATTCAAAAGTTTTCATTAATGATTTATCGTCGTTTTATCTCCTGAACTGAATTATCTGCTTGCTATATGTATACATAGGTAATTATATATAAACTATTAAATATTATTTAACCAAAAGTAATAATAATTAATGGTTAGTTTATTGATACGTTTTTTCTTTCAACTAATAAATTACATTTCCTATAATTAAAGCTATTAATATTTTTACATATCAAATCAATATACCTACATAGGTACTCAACTAGTGTTTGCTAAAAATTGTATTCTACAAGTTTGTAACTTGGTGATGTTGTATAATTGTAACAAATACGACTGAACTCTTTAGAGACCTCTCACTTAAATTTTTGACTTCTGGCTTAATCCTAAGAAGCATGTTTGTTGTTTGTAATTCAAGTTATGTATCATAAGATTTGCAACCAAATTAGTATGTGAAATTAACCATAATAGCTGTTTGTTGGCGAAAAATAGCTTAACGTTCATTCTTAAATTATTGATGACATCTATTTTAAATCAAGTGAACTAAATATCCAAACATATTAAATTTGGTTTAAATGTCCACTTTGGACAACCCTCGAGACAAATATCTTCAAAATAGTACTTATGCTGCCATCTCTTGTCAACTCATTAAATCTTAGGTTGACTAACTATACTTTTATAAACACTGCTAATACTGAAACATTATACATAGAAAAAAAAGCAATAACTACAAGTAATAATTTCATTATTATCAATCACTGTCTACTGACAGCGAATTGAATAACAATTTTTTTGAAAAAACCTTAGTAGATTTAAATTTTTGAAAAAATATCAATATGAAAAAGTGTTCGTAGATAATCGACTTATTTTCCAAACAAATAATGGAGCAGGAACATTTTATATTACTTATTCCCAAGAAAATTATATTTAGTTAAAAAACTTTTATTCAATATGATTATTCTACGAAAAATAATAAAGTTTTACCATGAGAAAGTTCCATTTACCAGTTTATCAATTTAATTGTGTGTGAGAATGCTGTCGCCATCTATGAGAGAGTAGCTACATTACAATATTGGGAGATCAAGTAGAACTTTATATTAAATCGGTAAAGATGTTATTCTGAAAATATTAACTATAATGGTATCTACATTTTTCAACAGAATTTATATTCGATACCTTACGTGTATTCTTAAGATGGCACTGTTTGAAAAAGTTTTTTTTTAAAATTTGGTTAACAATAACTGCATTATTCTCACCTCGTTTATGGTAAGTAAAACTGCCTTATTAAAAATAATGATACTAATAATAGACACTTATGTTTAATATGCCGTATTTACAATATTATGTATTATTATGTTATAATATAATACCTAGAGTTATTTTTAAAATTTAGCAAATTATTGTCGCTATATAAACATTTGATATGCTATGATGCATTTTCCTCAAAATAAAATGATTTCGCTAGTATTCTTCGATACATGATACCTAAATTAGAAGTAACAGTACTAATTATACCCTAAGCAAATTTAAAAAGAACGCTGTTTCTCTCAAATTTTTTATTAAGTAGTAACTAGTAACTTTTTATCAAAAGGAAATAATCAAAAACTTCTTTTCGTCTTATCCAAAGTCATGTAAATTATTATTATAACAAGAAATAAGTACCTTCTTCTTTACTGTGTTCAACTTTATTTTTATTAATTTAAGACATTTCAGAATTTGATTGGAAAAAATCCCATAATTCTTTTTATACTTGGTTCTATTGCTTAGCTCATTTATATACGCATTATGATTATTGATCACAATTGTCAGAAAAAGGTAATAAAATTAATCGAAGAGTCGCCCCAAGTGACGAAATTGAAAATTATCAAAGACATTTTTTATGCACCGCCCCTTGTTTGGTCAATAATTGTGTATACAATGTGCTGTGCAATATAATACCATAGATACCCAGATACTTATCTCGATGTTTGAACAGTCAGATTTCATAACGGATTAAATTAAGTAGCTGAATTACAACTAGAAGTGTTTTTGTACCAATTTGGTTAAATATGTTCCTTAAAAAGTACTTGTTAATCCACGACAATAGAGGTAAGCCATTCATTCTTCCTTTTGTGTACTATTAAGGACATACTACGTAAATGAATCTATTGTAAATCATAAGGAATAAAATTAGTCATGTTTATTTATCACATATTAGGCGATGTTCATTTAGGCTGCAAACGAATTTGTTAAAATAATGTTTGTTGTGCCTAACCAATGTAAGTACTGATTTTATCTTCTGCCCTATTGTGATTGATAAATATTGACATTAGTTTATGAAGAATAGGTACCTAACACTTTCTAGGTTTAATGAATAATGTGAATAGAATTTCAAAAATGTACAGAAGAAAAATTATTTTTTATTCCTAGTTATGTTATTCCACTTGAACAAACTGTAAACGCTTTTACAAAATTTAAGCAAATATGACATCCATAGTTTTCAAAATTTGATTTATAATCGTTCGTAATTAAGTATTTTGAATTTTCAAATTATTAATAATATTTACATTCCGTAGTCAATAGTTTTATAGATTTAAAAAAAAAATAAAAGTTTACATAAGATAGAACTACTTAAATCTACTTTTAAAAATGTGTTTATTTTATACAAGGGCGTTAAATTGCATCTTAAGGTAAAATTTTTCGGGCGATAAGTGTCACTTTAACGCCCGGGAGTCTTATTAACGCCTTCGGGCGTTCAAGTCGCCGTATTTCTCGCCGTAAAATGATCAAATTTGTAGTGCTTTTTAGTTACAGAAATCTAGAAAAATAAAACACGTAAGTAGAGCAAAAGTAATATCAAAATTATTGATGTTTTGTTTATCCACTATCGCTATTTAAATTCTCCTCAAATAATATAGTAACTTTTAAGGCGGGGATTTTGTAGAAAAGAAATTGCACAGCCTGAGTGAGCGAAACGGCAAATCAACGAGGCCTATGAGACAGTATACAAACCATATAGGCCCGAACCACAAGGTTCCCTAAAGTCTATCGTGCATTTTGACGTACATAAAAATGGAAGCCGTGATATATGTTATGATTTTACTCGAGGACACACAATGTAAAATTAGCAATAAATATTAATCTGAAAGTGAAACACAAGTTGTCCTATATGTCCTGGCTAGTGAGTGAAATAATTTGGTGCATGGCTGTCGCTGTGATAATTTTGCCGTAATTGCGACATATTGGCGTAGTAACTGTGTGGCTAAAATTGAGGTATTTTAATATTTATTTTTATTATTCTTGTGATTTTATGAGCAATGAAAATTATCTCACGCACTAGCGGGATCCTTTTTGAATACGTTGATATATAATAATAACCAATTATTTCAATATTCTTGGAGTTCTGTGTCCTCGCTTGAAGCGCTGTTAGACGGTAAAAATATGTATACAAAATCCCAGCCTTAAAGTCTGAAATTACTTGTGTTTGTAAAAAAACACTATTTTATCAATACGACGCAATTAATGACTGTAACTGCTGTAATGCACGAAGTATTCTCTCTCCTTTAATCTCTATTCTCTATTTTTATTGAAGGAAAATATCATTTTATGTACCACATTTTCTGAAAAAAGATTAAGAATTACAAACAATAAATTGCAATTTAATTGTACTAATATAATTATTTTGACTTACATCTCTGTGTTTACAATACAATTAACGGAATTACTTTCTAAAATATTAAGACAGAATTTGTCCAGTTCATTTACTACTTGTTTTACTGATCTACTTTGTGTAACTTCACTAACACTAGTATTTTTGGAAAATTCTGCGGAAGATCCTGAACACCTACTAGTTGAAGGCATATTAGTGCAATTTTTTTTTTGCTATTTCCATTTTGTTGGGCACTGAATTTTCAATATAGTCTTCAGCAACAGTGGTTGATTTTCAACCATCCTGGAGCTTTATGTTAGTTATAACCTGCTCCAGCGTCGGCTAATAAAGTAGCCGAAGAACGCCGAAAATAATGCCCGGCATATTCCTTTCGGTTTGGTAATTTAAGATAGTTTGCTATTTTGTACAGAATCTAACTCAACGCATTTTTCTCAACCAATTGCTTGGAACATTAATTATTATTAAAATGTACAAAAAAACGTCGATACTCAGTATCAGGTTGATGAAGAGGTGCATTACTTCTGTACGTACATCTTGTTTTCGTTGTTTTCATTATCATTTATACTAAATATGCGCTGTATAGATCTGCGCTTAATCTCAAATTCTTATAATTACTAGCAAAGTTTTATCTAAATCCTGAATATTATCTGTTGTTATGTTATATAACTATTTTCCATGACAAGCTCCAGATATGCCAAAAATCAGTAAAACTTAATTAAAAACAAACTCTTGCAGAAAAAAAATTATTTGCCAAAAATACTGCGATTTTAAAAATAAAACATTTTTATCTAATCTCCTACGCTGCATATAAGAAGAACGTTATTTGTTCATGAGATTATTGCAATAAGTAATAATACAATAATTCCTGTGCCTAAGTTTTATTTAGATCTGATAATTCATTTTTAAAAATGTCCTTTTTTTCAATTAATCTTTATCACTAAGAATTTTTTTAAGCCGTTGCAGATCATTGTTTTCTTTTATCTCAGTTTTCTTTACTACAATGTTTGACTCTAATTTATATATTGTTATTAATAGCATATCTCGAAAAGACAAGAAACTAAAATTGCAATTGGAAAAATTGCATAAATGAATGATGAATATATAAGTAGTCCAGTTTCTACATGATATGTGAAACAACATTACCCCGTAAATAATTTTTTGAATGAAGTATTTCCACTTTCTTCAAGTCATGGTGTACAATTATACGAGGTGTGAAAAAAAGTAACGGGAATTTTGTAATATTTCGAATTTTGTAATCCGACTTCGATATTTTCGTTATTGTGTTGATAAAAATGCCTCAAAAGTATCTATACATTATGAACCATATCGGATGTTTAGCCTGTTGTCACCTGTCACAAAGCTTATGTGTTTTGGTACGATCGAATATGAAATGTGTTATGACACATTCTGCACCTATTATAACACGTGTCAGTAGTTCTCGAAATTCAACAATTTTGGAACATATTTAGTTGCCACTCATTTCGTACCCAAATAACCCGAATTAAATTCATGGCCAATTGATATACCAATATCATCAGAGACTACTCTGATTGTGATTCGGCGATTGTACACAATCATTTCTTTCATTATTTTCACATTTTCATCAGTTCTTGAGGTGCTGGTGCGTCTAGGGCGCTCGTCATCTTCAACGGTCTTTTCGGAAACACTTGTAACTTGTAAACTCTTGTTTTGTTTATAGCAGACTCACTAAAAGCAATATTTAATATTTGTAAAACATTGTTTCACGTTGTTCCATTCTTATAAATAGAAATGCAAATTATCTGGAACATTTTTTAAAAAATAAATAATCGGCGATTGTATCAAAGCATATGTAACATTTGTTTGCCGATATGGCTAATAATGTAGAGACATATATTTTCAGATATGTTTACCAACACAATAACAAAAATGTCGGGCGGATTGGACTAATTACCCGAGATATTACAAAATTCCCGCTACTTTTTGATCAAACCTCGTATATATATCAAGTAGTTGAAAATTAAGTAATTATTTAACATGATCTAATTATTATAAATATTATTGGATGTTAACAAACGGCAGTTTAAAAACTTTAAATAACGTGTATAAAAGCATTACTTATCATCTTCATCTAAGACAGATAAATCTTTTAACATATCTATTTAACCTGCTACAAATATTTTTAACAGTTAGGACACTTTTGGAGAATTAATACTTGTCAACAGAAGAGGAAGATACTAATGTTAAAAAATGTTTAGCCATTGCAAATAGGTTTGGGAAACATGTAGGTACAGGTACAGGTTTATTATAGAAAATAAAAATTTATACTGATTTATATATAATTACTTCTAAAATTAGAATAAATTTAAATTTTGTAAAAGGCAATAATTTTTTTAATTGCATATCTAAATAGCGCGTTTTATCTGTTTTATAATTTCCAAGGGAAAAATGTTATATGACAAACTTGCATCATTTTTTTAAATTAAATCTAATTTAATCTTCGATAAAATATTTAAAAATAAATATCTAAAACCAATAGAAAATATTAAGCATGTTTTAGTCCCTATAAGGAAAAATTAAACTTATTAACATTTACTGTTGCTATCTTGTATCTCACCGCTACTAAGTTAGGGGAGTTAAGTAGATATATCCCTTCATGAAACCCTTAATTGTACTCGCTTCGGCGGTACATATACTAAAATTGGAACGATACAGAGAAGATTAGCATGGCCCCTGCGCAAGGATGACACGCAAAATCGTGAAGCGTTCCACATTTTTTGAAAAATTTTGTTATAATTTTTATTTACTAAATATCGATTAAGTTAAAAACTGCAAATAATTTCGAACGGATAATTACAAAAGTGAAAATAAAAGAGAGATAGAAGAAATCAATTGACGTGTTACAAAAAGTTTCAACTGAATGATACCATTGTTATGATTACATAGTATACAATATAGTGAATTGCTATTGAATATATATAATTAAAAGAACTATGTTAAATTCATATTGTAACTAACTAACGGTCTAAGGTAATTCCGACAGACGACAGACAAAATTAATAGAAAAATTAATTTTAATATTTTTATAATTTAATATTAAAGGAAATGTGTGGATATATGGACCACCTCTAATAAACATTAGTTAATATGCAAACTAGTTTTTCTTTAGTTTTATTGGGTTTTTGCCACACTTCTGAAAAAATAAAGATTAATTAAATAAGCCCTTGCACCAAACGGATTAGTCAAGGGTTATTTTTGAAACTAAGTTTGCCTAACCAAAAAATCTCACACTGAAAAAAGCAGATAAGTAAAAAACAACAAAAATCACATCAATAACGCGCACTTCCGTATTTTTGACGTTTCGAAAATCTCTCTGTTTTCGTTTTCAAAATAGTAATAAAAATATTAAACGTATGTCAAGTTTGACAGTTTAAAATTTGTTTATCTGCTTCCATAGAGATA
The DNA here is from genome assembly GCA_025584915.1 of Monochamus saltuarius. NCBI lineage: Eukaryota > Metazoa > Arthropoda > Insecta > Coleoptera > Cerambycidae > Monochamus > Monochamus saltuarius. The sequence continues at coordinate 21,371,247 of CM046727.1, read as the reverse complement.
TTAAATGATTTTTATTTTATTGTCACTTACTTGATACAATTGAAGCCAACAATGATCGATGTTTACTAAACAGTTTGATACACACTTATCTCCGTTCAACAAAACAATCGCGGTCTCTTTTAATTTTCTTTTTGTTGCGTTATCTTCCTTCTCTAAAATTTTTGCCGAACCCTATTGAATCAAATGACCGTTTCCCAAGCGTGTTCGCAAATTTTGGATTTTTCAAATTTCCTATGAATGTTAGAGTTGAGGAACATAAAAATTATATAAAAAGACAGGAAATTCGAAACGTCAAAAATACGGAATTGCGCGATAGTGATGTGATTTTTGTTATTTTTTACTTATCTGCTTTTTTTCAGTGTGAGATTTTTTGGTTAGGCAAACTTAGTTTCAAAAATAACTCTTGACTGATCCGTTTGGCGCAAGAGCTTATTTAATTAATCTTTATTTTTTCAGAAGTGTGGCAAAAACCCAATAAAACTAAAGAAAAACTAAAATTATGCCACAAATAAATAGCTTCAGACAATATGCAAACTAGTAATTCAAGTTATGTTACCTTCATATCAATTTACTACATTTTCATGCCAATCTATAAATTTAATAAAATTATATTTGTAGAAATGTTTACATACTTCACTTAGAGAAATGTTCAACACAGACCAAACACTAAATTGCAAATATTTAAATTTTTTGTAAGCAGCATGTTGTGTCGGCAGCTGTTACAAGTAATATATACTAAATGAATGTAAAATATCATGATCCTAGACCGATTAATTTATGAATTATACGACTGGTCCATCTCAACTAGTGGTTCATCATTCCCGGAGTTACTCTAATTAATAATTAATTATTGACTAACTTCCAAATAACAAATTCACTTTTGGATATAGGCCTGTTATATAATTTCAATATTTTACTTTTTCATTGAAAATATTCAGCTACATTATTTGTAATTTAGATCCAACCCTGTCTATATATATATTTGGTATCAATAAATTATAAGTAACTTGAAATTGTGGGTGTAATTCAATGTACCAGTCCGTTCAGTAGTTGTTTCACACACAATATCATTACCTTAATACCTAATAAAAAAATTATGAAATGTCATACTTCGATACGAGCATAAAAGACCTATTAAATATTTTGGAGAAAAATGTGGATTTGATATGGCAAGGGATAATGCGTGTGTCGAAATCTGGTAACTCCTGCTTTAGAAAGAGGAAAACTGAAAGAGAAAAAAAAGAATCAATATCAATATGATTAGCTGGAAAGGAGGGTAGTGAACTTTAGTATATGAAGAACACAATAGCATGTAGGGGGGGTGGCAGGGGAGGATTAAGGATAATAAAAAGCAATCAAGGAGAGGAACCACAAAATTGATGTTGATAGTAAAAATAGTGTCATATTCTGTGGAAAGGTATGGAAAACATTTTTGAACCGTTATTTAATACTACCAATTTAATGGCAGGATAAAAAATGCGTACTTGACTATTTTATAGTTATCAACTATTTATTTTGAATAACATCATACAGGGTATTTTCAAAAGGCTTAAAAATCTCAAAACTGGAGATACTAGAAACGAAGATGTCAGTTGAGCCAAAGATGCCAAATATGAATACTTTGTTAAAAGATGCAGGATATGAAAGCTACAATTTTATTTGCAATTTTTTTATTGCTGAAGAATTTTTTCAGGTTTTGTCTAAAATCCCGTCAGGTCTTGCCTACATTACCAAATTTAAATCCTTCTTTCAAGAATGAAAGCGTAGAATTTTGTTTCCACTTTCATTGGAAAGCATATGGCGAACAATATAAGACTACGAATATTTATAATAAGAAGAAGTCAAGAGAAAACCTTTTAAGGTGGGAAAAGAAGATCTTAAGGAGAATTCTAGGTGGTAAGAAGACGGAGGAAGGCTATGCATGGAGAAATAATGAGGAAATATATGCAATGTACCAGGCACCAACAATAGACGAAGTTGTAAAAGTCAGAAAAGTGCAGTGGCTAGGGCATCTAGAACGTATGGAAGATGAAAAGACAGTTAAGAAAATAGTAGGGAGTAAACCTAAGTACAAGAAAAAAAGAAGGAGACCGAGGAAGCGATGGAGAGAGGCAGTGGCAATAGATCTAAGGAAGAAAAATATGACGAATAGGAAAAGAAAGGCGAAGAACAGAATGGAGTGGAGGGGAATAACACAGCTCTGGGCCTAAAAGGCCTGTAAACAACTTTATATATACATACATATATACAATTCTTGAAACTTTATATTCATTTAGCAAAAACCATGTGAAATAATTCCTTATTTTTTAATGGTAAATAAAGACAATGAGAATTGCACTTTCTCATGAAAATTTACGTCACTCACTGAGGGAATGTGTTCCACAGACTTCGAAAATCAAGTCCCTGCAGTTAAATAAATGGGATGTTTCTGTCTATTAGCTGGCATAATTAAATTTATTTTAATATAAATAAAGCATATTTAAATATTCAGGTCGTCGCCGAATCCGGACCTGAGATCTGAGATCTGCGAAATGTGCAACTTTTTCCTAATTTAACACCCTGTATATATTACTGTGTCCAAGATCTTTATACCGAGTCTTCGTAAAAGTGACCGCCCTGTATATAAACCTGAACAATCAAAAGTATATCCAGTCTCGTTTTAATTTTATAGATAGAATTTTATTGCCCTATAATATTTTGAATTTTAAAGAAAAGAAAATTCATCCGCACCAATATTTTAAACCTGTACTGCTTGGAATTGTCCAATAAACTGGAACAAAACTACAGTTTTTAATAAGACGACGCAAATAGAAACATAATATTGCCGCCTACATCCTACTTCCTATTTAATACAAATTATTCATTCTCCAAAGAGGTTTCTCTTAAGGTCAAACAGAATGCGGTTCACATATTACTTAATAGTGTAATTCTCTTAAGATGCTTATTGTCGTGTTAATCATCTCGTGCTTCATAATAGTCAAGGAAATGTTTTTCAGACTGCCGACATTTTTTAATCTGACACCTAGAAATGGTAAGGTTAATATTTGTGACAATAAAAAAAGTTCGGCTATAGCTGATGTCAGTGCTAAAGTAACCTGTTACAACAAGTCTCTTGTCTCGGAAAATAAATGCAGTGTAGAAAATTTTAGTAATCACATGGGAAATAAATTGATAGGTACCTACCCTATAATAAATCAGGTAAAAATTGACACCATCAAAAAGTGACAAAAATTTTTGACAGGAGGAAAAATGTTTCCGTACCTCATAGAAGAACGAGAGGGTAGAAGATCTCCAAGAAATGAATCCCCTAAGAGAAAAGCGTTTGAAGAAGACAGGAATGGAAACAACCTCACGATCAGACACAGCACTACCAATTTTTCACCTAGATGTCAAAGTAAGTAGGTGCATTTTAAGAAAATCATATCTAAGCGATTATTTGTAAACTGAAATTTTTAAAATCTGCTGCAAAACTGAAACAACAAATAGAAAATATAGTCAAAAAGTTTTTATGAACATGAGTAAGAAATCCTTTGATAAAAAAAGTGATAGCATGATACAGATGCACTCTGCCAAAAACATATTTTACTATCAAATCTTGTATGAAGTTTAGCACATAATAATAATTATTTATTCATACCCAGTAGCGGAGATGTAGGGAGTAAATGAGGGATTTCGTACCTAAAAAAATTGATAAAATAATAGGTACATTTTTCTGAGAGCATCTTCAAATTTGCATTGTTTTTAAGAAAATTGATTATTCAATACAGGGTGGCCAGATCAAAACGAAACGAGCCATTTTCAGGAACTGCGTCAAGATTGTAGTAAAGCGCTCAGACCCGTCTATTTTAGATTAAAGGGGGACATTCTTTGCTGGTATTTTTTACTCCGTCACTTTCACCCCCAAGCAAGGGTGCGCATCACCCCAAAATATTTAAATGGCATTGGGGGTTGAGTAATATTTATTTTGAAAGCTCTTGCAATTCTCTTTACATCAGACTTTAAATTTTATAATTCCGTCCAATACTTCATAAGAATTTTGATTTTAAACTTTAAATTTATGAACCTACAAACAATTAGTAACGGTAAAAATGTCCCTTATTTGAATTAAGTACGCCAATGATATAAATTTAGTATTTTTGCGTTACATTGGTTTTTGGTGATTTGTTATAACTTTCGTAAAAAAACACAATTGTAAAATACAGAAATGAATACTATACACACATAACGGGAGAAAGACAGTTTACAAATAAGTTATCAGCAAGAATGACTTTAAAATCCAGAGAAAAATTCTATTATATACTTATTAATTTTCCAAATGAATGGATTACTTGTCTCTCTAAATTTAATTTTTGACATATGTTCATTTAGACTAATAAAAGTAAAAAATTTCGCATCCTGATGATGACATCATACATGTCGAAACGTTGATGATGTAAAATAAAGCCTTTTAATAAATTTATGACCTCATTCCAACTACATTTATCTTAAAACTTATTTTTCTACGTTCATGCAAAAAAACAAAACTTTATTGAACTATATTTAGTGGAAAAAGTGTTTATTGCATTCATCTGTCACTCTACAATAGCGTTTTGTCATCATGACAAACATAAACATTCAAATCGATGTCACATTTTCCTAGACTTAGTGTCATCTAAATAACATTTTTTGGTTTTTGCATGAACGAAGAAAAAATATTGTATGCAACTATTTAATTGTGTTGTTGAAAATTAAACAATATGGTTTATTCCATTGCGGAAAGGGTAGATCGCTTTACTTTATGAGCAATAAATGTGCGAATAGAACAGCTCAGCTATTTAATGAACAACATGAAGATCGACATGTCAGGTGGAAGTATGTTCTAGAGTTAGTAAACAAATTTCAAGAGACAGAGAACGTGGGCAATAAAAAACGAGAAATTGAAAAGCCTATAGTTAATGAAGCTAGTGAAGTTGCAGTTTTGAAACAAGTTTATCTTGATCCTACATTAAGTACGAGGCAGCTGGCATCTGTGTCTGGGATCAATCGAATTAGCATACAAACCATTTTAAAGAAGAATAAATTCCATCCATACAAAATATATTTAGTCCAGGAACGTTATGAGGATGATTATGAGGGCCGTTTGCAATTTTGCGAAATAACAAGTGGGCGAGCAGGGAGCGATTTACAGTTCCTTTTTAACATCTGTTTTTCTAATGAATGCAGTTTTTTCTTGAACGGGATGGTAAATCGTCACAATTACCGCTATTGGGCATATTGAAACCCAAGAGTTTTTCACGAGGTGGAAACCGGAAATATTAAATGTATGGGCTGGAATTTTCGGTGACCGGCTGGTGGGTCCTTTTTTTCTCAGTCAAATTACCAGGATATTATTGAAAATGTTCTAGACTATGATGAAGATTTTCATTTTTCAACAGGACGGTGCTCCTCCTCATTATGCGTTAATACCGTTCCGTCAGTATTTGGTCCAACGTTTTCCACGGATTTGAATTGAGAGAGGAGGCAGCATTGAGTGGCCTCCACGATCACCGGATTTAACGCCTCTTGATTTTTTTTTGGGATATCTAAAAAGTGAAATCTATAAAACACAGCCAGCGTCCCTGCAAGATTTGCCTGACGTCGAATCACTCCGGAAATGCTTCAGAATGTGCGCGAACGATTCGAACAAAATCTTTATTCTTGTATGGAAGCAGGCGGTCATCAGTTTGAACATTTAATCAACTAAGTAATGAGAAAGCAACTAAACATAATTTTAAAATGTAATTTTTTTTTCAAAGTATTAGGCGGAATTATAAAATTTAAAGTCTGTTGTAAAGATAATTGTAAGAGCTTTCAAAATAAATATTAGTCAACCCCCAATGCCATTTAAATATTTTGGGGTGATGCTTACTCTTGCTTGGGGGTGAAAGTGGCGGTGTCAAAAATATCAGCAAAGAATGTCCCCTTTAATCTAAAATCGACGGTTCTGAGCGTTTTTCTACAATTTTGACGCTCTTCGGAACTTCAAAAGGACAGGCTGAACCATGCACGTAATACATTAACAGTAACATTATGTTCCGTGACTGAAGAACAGCTTCTAACAGCTTCCCTCATCACTGAACTTACAAGCTAATCCTGTAGCACATACTTTGTCAACAGTGTATTCCACAACTGAAGAACATCCTCAAGCCTAATATAACTTTTTCTATTTCTTGTTTCATTTTTGTATCATATTTTAGCAACATCCTGTATATTAAATATGATTTTAGTTCTCTTGATATCTAATTTTAGAAAATAAAAAAATATATATTTGTAATTAAAAAATATATATTTTGTAATTTTCTTAATTAAAATTAACATTACTGAAAAATGATAGAGATAAATGTGCAATTTCATAAGAAATGCAGTAGTAGGCAAATGTGAAATTCAAGAACATGTAGAAAACTAAAACTGTGTTCTGTGAATTCAGAAAAAATAACTAGTTGCCATTTATGTTGCAATAATGAATGAAAGACATCAAAATTTTTTTGTTTAGATTTGTTGTCTAGTATATCACCTGTTCCGAGTCCTCCAAAATCACCCACCCCGAAAAAAATTACCAGATCGAAGAGGGAATCTATATACGACTATAAATCAGAGGCTGCTAAAAAGGTATGCAAAAGTCTTTGATTTGCTTTAACATTTTTTAAATTATTAGCTGTTAAAAGTAAATATTTAATTCAGATCTGTTTCGTTGCCAAGATTTGATGAGAGATATTGATTAAAAATTTGCATTTTAAGTAAATAATTCTAATTTGTTTTTTAATCTTATTATTAATACCTACCAGTTGAATATGAAATAATATATTTTGCAAATTTGCGATCCTTCCCGAGATATCAGGGCAGACCAGCTCTATTTTATTTCGCAAATAAGGCCTAGAAATATTTTTCTAACAATACGGAAAAGGTTTCAAACCTCATATCAAAATACAATAACTTTAATTTGTTATTGACTCTCACTAATACACCATGGGCGAAGTTAGAGGGGCTTAGCCCCCCCTCAGAAATCAAATTAGCCCCCCCCCCAAAAAAATATTCTTAAACAACTCACACATATTAATTAAACGAACGACAAATGTCAAACCTGAACGTAAGGTGTTTTGAATAATATTAACAGTCGTTAAAAATATTATTAATAGTCGTGGACATAGTTGCTTTCAAGCCCGGTGCTATTAGTTGATACAAGTATAGTGATTTTACGAGTTGTTATACCGTGACCTCGTTATCCCTAGATTAAGCTGAGGTTCTTTGACTTGGCCTGGTGGTTCTCAGGCTAAAAAAAAGTATGTGGGAACAGACCCGCTATCGGTATTTCTGGGCCCGCCCATATGTTGATTTCTGCTTCTGTTGTTGGTTAGAACCATTCCTTGGATAAAGGTGGTCTTCCGAGACGTCTCGTAGCCGCTTCTGTATCTAATCGCATCTCATGCATCCAAACAACCTCCATTATCCGAGGAACGGTTCCTACTATAACAATCGTAATACCAATAGGAGCCGAAATCAAATATGGGCGTGCCCAGAGATACCGATAGCGGATCTGTCCCTATAGAGCCTAGCCCGAGAACAACCAGGGCAGGTCTAATAATCTCAGCATGGGATGTGCACTTTAAAGAAGCATAACTTTATCTCATATTAAGTGATATAGTTTTCTTGATTCCAACTAATTTTTATTGTTAAATTAATAATATATAATCTTATTGTACAAAAATAAGGTAATCTTCAATAATCAATCAATAAAGTATTACTATAGGAATAGTGAAACTAAGCTAGTGTTAGTAGCGTTGGAATAAGTGTATTAATCTTGATATCAGTATATCTTTCTTTCCGTGTACCTTATATTAACAAATCTATCTTTATGTGAATTTTCAAATTAGTCTTTAACATATATGGCACTGTCCACATTGATGACACAGTGTACTTTTTGTTGATATTAAAAAACACGCAAGCATGACTTCCTTATTGACTGCCCTTACTAGCCGTTTTTCTCCCCAATTGTTACAATTTTTCTCTTAAAGTTCTTTCGACTTGCCTGGTAATAAACGCAAAAATGCTTCTTCAGCTCCTACAGATATATCTTACGGAATAAAAAATCCACTTAACATCTTCCGTTGTCACCAACTTTTGAAACAAAACTGGATGAAAAAAAGCCACCATAACAACCAACGCGTCTCGTCATGACACTCCGATTCTCACCTATGTTCTGAAGGAACAGCCTTGTTGACGTTTAAAAATTACATCTTATTTTAATTAAACTTAACTAACTTAAGCTTGTCATTGTGGATTGTATTGCATTCGTTCTTTAGACGCGTTTTATCCACTTAAAACATTCTTACGCTAATTGCGCTGTTTAAAATACTTTTGCAATAAATAACTATTATACATTACGTTTTCTTTAATTGTCTCCAAAGCTGCACTACAAACAATGACTTTAACATTACCGCGTTTTTTTAACCGTAAGCAACGCAATCTACTAAAAAAAATCAGGAGTTGCAATAATAAATTAATTTCGAGATGTCTATTCCAAACATCTACATGACTGAAAGAATTGCACTATACCCATTTTGAAGTATATATGCAGTGAATTTGTCAACTTCATCCCATTTCTAAATTTTGAATAACGCAATTTTTAAGAAAGCAGCTCTAATTGTTCCAAAATCAACCTGTTATCATTAGATTTATAGGAATTTATAAAACCAATGCTGTTACTACGAGCATTGTAATTAGTACCTATGTCACATATACTCCGATCTTGCTTTATCCGATTTTCATTTTTTTCCATAATCTCTAATGAATCTTTATTGATAATGAAACTGCTTTGACATATTAGTTTGATTTTTTTTTTCGAGCTATTGATTTTTTTCAGATTCCGAACTTAGATCTTACCAAAACATTAAAAGTAAATCGTAAATATAGAAGAAAAATATTCTATTACTAAGTATTTATTATTTATGTTGTATATTTGGTGATAGAGATATAGATTCATGTCATTAAAACACTACAAACAGACGGTACAACTTAATAGTTGCAACCTTTTTTACAGTTGATTAACCTATTATTATTAGGTGCTCTCTAAGATACTATATACCAATTTTTAAAGGTAGAACTGATTGCCAAAAGCAGAGATGAGCGTCGCGCGCGGCAGGCGGACGAAAAAGCTCTCAAGGAACAACTGGTCCAGCTGGAACAAAACAACCCCTACTGGGAGTTTGCCCAGATGATCAACGAATACAGGGCCGGTCTCGAATTCCGACCTCTCAGGGAAACAGACCCCGTAATCGAAAATCAAATCACTGTGTGCGTGAGAAAGAGGCCCCTCAATGATAAGGAAATCCGCAGGAGAGAAGTAGATGTCGTTTCAGTTCCTACAAGAAACCAATTGGTCGTCCACGAACCCAAACATAAAGTAGATCTGACCAAGTATTTGGAAAATCAACACTTTCGTTTCGATTACGTTTTCGATGACAGCTGTAACAACGATCTGGTTTACAAATTCACGGCCAAGCCTTTGGTGAAGACCATATTTGAAGGTGGAATGGCTACGTGCTTTGCATATGGTCAGACTGGATCCGGAAAGACCCATACCATGGGAGGAGAATTTAAAGGTAAGTAAAGGTATCTCATTAACTAAAAACAAAACATTCGAAGTATTGAAAAGTTTTATGAATGAACATAACAAACATAATATATTACATTACCTTATAACGAATGATGTCTCATACACCTCGTTATTACTAATACTAAAAACTGAAATTTTATTTTTGTTTATAATTACTTTATATTACTATGCATTGGAACAGAATGCAAATTTAGTAGTTGATAATACGTTCGCGTACATTTGATCACTTGTAAGTAAATCTTCGTTCGTTTTGAAACAGTGTATCTTCAATAAAAACAGAGATACTGTGCGACTCCAGTTAGCAACAGCGACTGTAGCTGTTGCACCCCACAGGGTGCTACAAATTTCGGGAAAAAATCTTAGTCTTTTTGTCGTGCCCCGTATATGCTCAAATTAAATTCCGAACAAAAATTTCTGACACAGCATCCGTTCCTGAGAAATGTACAATTTAAAAAAAAGATCATCAAAATCAAATGTGCGGTTCGCGAGGAAGTCTACTTTAAAATTGGGGCTAGTTCTTAGTGGCCTGTTTTTTTGCCGGTGAGTTTATATATATACAGGGTGAACCTTAAATAAGTACAAATATTTTAACCAGCAGTATAGTTCACTGTGTAGAACACATAGTTAATAGCTTTTTTTACAAAAAAATGAGAAATAAATAAGCGAAATTTTAAATAAATTTTGTAATTTTTCTGTAGAAAACTTGTTGAGGACCGCTGACTTTCATACATTTACGAGTGATTGAATGTGTAGTTCACAGTGTTGCCAGTGTTACACAAATGTCTTTGCTTGAAGAATGTATATCTGAAATATGGTACATAACTGAACAGATATAGTAAAATACCATATATTTTTACCCTCTAAGTGATAAAACACCGTGAAAAAGTAAAAATTGTTAACCTTAAAATTGTTAGTAGTACGCCTCTACCATTCTATTTTTATCTATATCTTTGTAACAAATTTATACATTATGGTCGGTTTTGATAATTAAAAGTTTAAGTGCACAGAGCAATGCAAAGAAAATCATATAGTTGTGACTAGAAAGTCATATATTTGAAATAAAATAAACATTTGCTGGTATTGCTTTAGATATATTTCCTTCTTTGTGATTAACTATTCGGAATGTTCAAGGAGATCTCTGTATATGTATATACAGGGTGAACCTTAAATAAGTACAAATATTTTAACCAGCAGTATAGTTCACTGTGTAGAACACATAATTAATAGTTTTTTTACAAAAAATCAGAAATAAAAAAGTGAAATTTTAATTAAATTTTGTAATTTATCTGTAGAAAACTTGTTGAGGACCGCTGACTTTCATACATTTATGAGTCATAGCGCTTCAGATTGAACGTGTACTTCACAGTGTTGGCAGTGTTACACAAATGTCTTTGCTTGAAGAAACTTTTAAATTTAATATGTTGTGTGAAAATCATAGTTTTCCGTTATTATTCATAAAATAACTTCAGAAAATTGTGTCTTCTGTGTCTCTTTCTAACAATGTGCACTGGCATTTAACTTGTGAAATGTGGATTACTGATTAAATAGTAAATTTTTTAATAAACAGGTAAGCTTGTGTGCACGTTTATGTATAATTTTTGAACATTGGACATAATAATATCACTTAATATCTTCCTAAATACTTTACGGTAGTATTTGCGGAAATTCATTTTTAAGCATTTATAGTAAGATCAGTTAAGCAGTTAAAATGTATGTTAATATTGCTGAATATCACATACTACATACCCAACTTTATTGTACTTATGCTTCAAACAAGTATTTTTAAACTAGAATTAACCATATTACTTTACTATTACGTTAAGGGAAACGTAATATTATTTATATTAGAGAAGATATGGCAACCTCGCAACAAATCATATGGTTCATTAGCTTGGTTAAGCAGCGGTCCTCAAAATGTGGGTATTTTAAAAAAAAAATTATATCTCCGTAAAAGAAATTTTTAAAAATGGCTTTCACCAGACTGATCTATATGACGAACTACACCAGCAGTTAAAATATTTGTACTTATTTAAGGTTCACCCTGTATATAAATACTAACCAAAGTTCCTCAAGCGATTTGCTAACAAAAATGCACTCTTGTTTGAATTTGATAAAATTAACGGTTAAGGGAAATTTATTATTTTATTTTAGCATCGGATACTTCATCATTTTTGTAAGTGCAATCACCATTATCGTTGAAAAGGCTGTCCATAACTACCACTGGATGTCTACGTTAAGTTAGAAGTAAAACACAACAAATAATTATTTTTTTTAAATACCTTAGCTATCAAGATATCATTTTCGGTATGTTCAACGCCTTCTAAGCTAATCGTTTAATTTAAAAAACAAATTATTTTTGCAAAATGTCCGCCTTTGAAAATTTATTTTATCAGGCGGATTATTTCTCTAACGTACTGTATAACAAAATAGTATGCCATTGAATAGGCCATGAAAAAAGTTTTAATTTGATATACGGGACGATAGCTTTTGTTATTATAGTTTTATTAAAAAAAGGTCAAATTATGTTTGGTTTTCAAAAACTGCAGTAGCCTGAAAACAAAACACTATGGAGGCATATTTATGGTTCTTGACTGTTCTAATTAAAGTTAAAAAATACATTGTTTAATGGAAATTCAGTTTTATTTTAAAAATGGATAAACATCGACTCAAATATAACCTATTTTTCTGTATTTATTATATTTTCTACAGCATTTCCACTAACAGACTTGTTAAAAAATGTTATTTTAGTAACTCCAAAGAGACTTATAAAGATCCAATTGAAAGTAGTATTGTTGCAGGTAAACAGCAAAACTTCAAAAGTGGTATATACGGTTTGGTCGCTAACGATGTGTTCAAACTACTCACTCATCCAAAGTATGCAAAAATGAATTATATGGTATCAGCTAGTTTCTTTGAAATATACGGGAAGCTGGTATTTGATTTACTTGCAAAGAAACAGAGGCTGCGAGTATTGGAAGATGGAAAGCAGCAGGTTCAAGTGGTTGGACTAACTGAAAGGGCTGTTACTAAGGTAACTTCTATAAAATTTAGTCAGTAAAAGTAAAATGGATTGATTATATAGAATCTCTTTCTTGAAGCACTTGGTATTATATTTAAGTATACGTGATCTGAGTAAAGGATTCCAGGACTTATTTTTTTATAAATATGTTGGGTTACTTATAATTTATTCAAACTTATTGTTTTGGACGTAGTCTAATCACACACTCCCTTCAACTGTGCTTGTACTCTTAGCAGAATGTAGAAAATTTGTCTTGCAAAATCTGCTATAGTTCCTCCAGAGATAAAAAGTAGGTATGGGTCAAATCAGCAAGTACGCCTATTGAAAAGAACTATCATACATGGGTATCAATTTTTGAACTAAAGACATAAACAGTAATCCGAAAAGTCTCTGTAAATTATGTCTCTAATTTCACACAGAACTTGATATTAATACGTTATTCGCTCGATGTCATCAATAAAACTTTCCAGCTATAACAACAATCAACTAAAACTGGTTACCTAGTGAGGCTATGTTCAAAGCAGTCCTGAAACATTTTGATCAGCCCTCATATAAACTCATTGAATTTTTATGTGTATTACTTAATTTTTAGGTAGAACATGTGTTAGACCTTATCCAAAAAGGAAGTTTAGAAAGAACATCCGGTCAGACTTCAGCAAACTCAAACTCATCAAGATCTCACGCAGTCTTTCAAATAATTCTTAGGAAGAATGGCTCCAAACACATTGATGGGAAGTTTTCCTTGATTGATCTTGCTGGAAATGAAAGAGGTGCAGATAACAGTAAATCGAACAGACAGACCAGAATCGAAGGCATTTATTATAATATACGTATCTTCATCAAAATAAGCAATACTATTTTCAGGAGCTGATATTAATAAAAGTCTGTTAGCCTTAAAAGAGTGTATTCGAGCTTTGGGAAGAAAAGGCGCCCACCTGCCTTTTAGAGGAAGTAAACTCACTCAAGTCCTGCGAGATTCATTTATTGGCGAAAAGTCAAGGACTTGTATGATTGCTCTCATATCTCCAGGAAATTTTTCAGTGGACCATTCGTTGAATACGTTACGATATGCAGATAGGGTAAGTCTGATTTATCGATTTTACAAAGATAAGCTTTCTATAACTTTAAAACAGGTACAGCTATGTAGGTATCTATTTTAAAAATAGAGAAAGGTTAAAGAAGTTATTGTGGACAAAATACACACGAATAAGCCAAGCATTTAACAATTGTTTTCAGTTATTCTGCATATCTGAAATTTTTCAACTTACCTTCAGTGTATGCAGTAACGCTACAGTTTATACAGGGTTTGTCACTTAATTTTTTATTATCAATCTTGTATACGGTTCTTCCTATCGAATGATACTTTTTCAGGTTAAAGAATTAATAGCAAGTGACACTTTAGATATGGAAGATGTTCCGGCCACTGTACCCGAAGATGATGTGTCAGAGGACAACACAGATGCTGATATAGATGAAGAACTATTGAAAGCTGAAGAAAAACGTCTTCAAATATCTTCTTTGGAGTGGGAACTGAGAGAAAGTCAGCGGCACGTCATACAGAGCTGCGTTAACTTCCACGACATGGCATGTAATTTATATAATTCGGCTGACGAAAACGGATTTGACAAACAACATTATGCCAAAAAATGGAGAAGTATGTTGAATGAAATTGTTGATATACAAAAAGGGGCATTAATAAAAGCCACTGAATTCTGTCAAGCTCTTGAAGGTCTTTGATGCGTCTCCTTAATTTGTTTCTTTTATAATTGATGTAATGTTGAAATTAAAGGCTTTACTAATTTTTTAGATAATGTTTTTTATTTGTATCTATAATATTGCATCTAAAAAGGGAAGGAAACTTCACACCACAGTACACCGGTATGTTTTGATGGTTTTGCAGAAGACCAACAGACCGAAATCATTTTCATTTTACTAATTTGACAATGTGCAATATATTGCATACATGTCAAACAAATGACACCTTGTAATATTGCATGAAAGATTTTGCTGCAAAATAGTTTTCATTGCATTGCATGCTCCATTGCCTAAATGTAAAGCGGCCTTTTGGCACCATTTTGGTTAGAAGGGGGGAGGGGAGAATGGGGATAAGTATCCTCAAGATAGTGAGTTAAGCTTTGTCCTCATGGACGAGAAATTCGCGAATTTTGCAGATTTTGATTTAAATTTAATGGCGCATTTCGCGAAACTGGAATATTTTCGCTATTTTCATATGTGGGATTAGTAAATTTAAGTTGAGCTTCTGATTTTGTGATCGACCATGACAGTCAGACAGTTTTATGATGAAAATGATGAAGTTGACGAAACTGGTTAAAAGCTGAGACTTTTCCCGCCATTACATAATTCGAGCAGATATTTGCGAATTTCTTGTCCATGAGGACAAAGCTTAAGGGTAAGTAGTATTTAAATAAAGTCATACTAATAACTGTTCGGCAGTATCAAAGGGATTTCCAATAACTATCTAATACTATGCGGTATTCCAATGTATTATAGGCAGTTAACTTCAATTATTTGAAAACACCACGTTCTCATATCAGTCATTTTTTACAGTCCGTATCAGAAGACTACTTTCCTGTCGTTCTAACTCTCGGGTATATCTTTTCATTAATTTAATTATGAATGTAATTAATTTTATTTGATTTGACCGAAATGAGGAATATCGGATGATGACATGTATGAAGAGTTTAGAGCGCGAGGTCAAAATATCAGTGTAAGTGATGTTGAAATATGTATTTCATTAACAAAATTGTACGTGAATAGCATATGTGTGCAAATAAAAAAGTGGTAAAGAAGTACAACTGTGAAACGGAAAGTGATGGAAACTCGCGGAAGGAAGATTGTATTTTTAAAATGAGTTTTCCAAAAAAAAATTATATTGCTATATATCTTACAAGATGAAACTTAGTCCGTATAAATGAAATCGAAGAAAGAGTATACTGATAGAAAGGACAAAATAGTGATATGGTCAAGAAACTATTTAAAAATAAATATTAAAAAATGAGAATCTGGATCGCACAATATATTAAATTTTGACGAAATATGGGCGTATAAAGGTCATACGGAAAGCGGTACGATATGATATGGTGCATCACTTAAGGTGTAAAATGTAAAATACCGTTTTGAGGTTATGTGATGCTAATTACCACTATTACATCTAATAGTTCGGTAATTTGTGATTACCACTTAATACAGAGTAGAACCAATATTCTGTACTCATTCAGAATATCCGTTTGAACACCCTTTTTAGTTTTTAGGTTAGTTTGGGTAGATTAAAAAAATCACCGGTTCCGATAGTGTTCTGTAATTCAATCACAAATTTCAGTTACCAGAAAATACCAAAACCGTGATTCTGGCAAGACCCGTCAAATTACGGAATACACCCTTAATGGTGATTAGTCGGTTTAAGGGCGCTTAATATGTCGCCTCTCCCACACAAGTCTCCGACTTCTGGGCTAATCATCGTGATTAGAATGAGGGGTAGCGATATTATTATAAAAAAGATTAAGCACTTTTTATTTATAGATAGAATGGAAAAAACGTTGCTTGGGTCAATAATAGTTATTTATTTATGCAACAAATACAAAAAGTGCGTTTATTGCACGCGACGTGAAATTGTCCAACGAGGCCGTCAGGCCGAGTAGAACAACATTTTTTCCACTAAATATAGTTCAATAGTTTCGATTTTTGCGTGAACGTAGACAAAAAATGATATTAAGTTAACCGTAATCCGTAACTTTGATAGACTTATTCGTTTCTGAGATACAGAGCATAATTTTAAAAAACTAGTTTTAAGAGATTCTTTTATCCCAGAGAATAGTTGAGATATCACAGTATAGTGAAAATTGCTTCTGAGAGAATTTTTTGTGTAGAGTTCAGTGGTGTAGCTGTAATTTCTCTACAAGGTGTGTCTCTTTAAAAATATAACCCAAATATACTTTTTTTAAATAAAACACCCTGTATATTTTTATTCCATTCAATTGCATCATATTTTTAATTTATATCTAATATACAGGCTGTATCACATAAGAGGGCCGCTCCCATGTATCTCGCTTAATATGCGAGACACGTCAAAAATCTTTAATTGTTTTTTGTTGCATTTTTGGAGGCCTTTATGCTCGTAAAATCAAATTTGAGATCCATGGCCAACTTTATGAGTAATAACAAAAAAACATGTAATGTGCCCAAACTTTAAGGCTGTCTAACTTTTTTATTTTAAGAGATATAGAGAAAACTTATTGGTAATAAATTTTTATTGCAAAATTGATACCTTCCACCTGATATAAACCGATTTTTGAAATATGGTATGTGCTGTCTAGGCGGATAAAAATTTTTTTTATTGAAGCAGGCTATGGCCACAAAAATTGCCTGTTTTTTCGTCTTTCATGCAATATAGGTACTACATGTTGCCCTTATCTTTCGTATTTATTACATTTTTTTTTTAAATATTTAGGTACATTTTTTTTTAACTAAAATGGAAAAAAATTTAATAAATACAAAAGATAAGGGCAACATGTAGTATATTGCATGAAAGACGAAAAAACAGGCAATTTTTGTGGCCATAGCCTGCTTCAATAAAAAAAATTTTTATCCGCCTAGAGGGCGCAGCGAACCACATACGATATTTCAAAAGTCTGTTTATATCAGGTGGAAGGTATCAATTTTGCAATAAAAATTTATTACCAATAAATTATCTCTATCTCTTAAAATAAAAAAGTTAGACAGCCTTAAAGCCCGCATTTCATTGAGACTGGTCCAGCCAGGCTGGTCCTGGTCTACTGGTTGTACAGCGACGTAGATACTCACGTGGTATAAAAGCAGAAATCTAATTGGTCTATATAGGAACCCGCTTAGCTGGTCCCGCTTGAAAATGTAAGTTTGGGCACTTTACAGGTTTTTTTGTTATTGCTCATAAAGTTGGCCACGGATCCCAAATTTGTTTTTACGAGCATAAAGGCCTTCAAAAATGCAACAAAAAACAATTAAAGATTTTTTACGTGTCTCGCTTATTAACCGAGATACATGAGAGTGGCCCTCTTATGTGATACAGCCTGTATATACCTACTTTATATTTGGGAAATGGTCAAAAAACGTTAAATTGATAAAACTGATATGTTGCGTGGTTCATAGTTGGCCATGTATTTTTATATAACTATACAATATTCGTTCATGAATCTTACCGTACTTACAAAAGGACAAATGTATACAGAATAAACAGTTGTTTACATAATTAAGTTATACAATAAATAGTCCATATTTTTTATGCTACATCTAGCAAATCATTAGCACTATAAATAATACAACTGAATAATATGTATATGTTAATAATATTCATTAATATTGAAAAAAATGAATACCCAAAATATATTGTTCTATTTATCCCTAGCTTATAATTTGTTGAATATTTTTATGATTATATTTAAAATCACCACCAGAAGGAAAATTTAAACAGTTTCTAAATATTTTTATCACATTAATAAACAATTTTCAATGGTTTTGATATTTTTAATAATTTTTCTTATTTTTTATATTTTAGTTTATTTTCAAATGTTATTCAAAGACAGATTTTTTGAATTACCTATTAAAAAATATATTTTTAAAATTGTTAAATTCATGAACCAATTTTGTATTTAACGTTTTTTGACAATTTCCAAAATATAAAAAAATGCAAAAAAATTAATGCAATTGAATGACAAAAATGTGCAAGATATTCCATTTAAAAAAATATGTTTGGGCTATATTTGAAAAGAGACATCCTGTAGAGAAATTACAAGCATGCCACTGATCTCTATGTAAAAACTCCATCAGAAGCAATTTTCACCGTTGCAATATCTGAGCTATTTTCTGAGATACAAAGACCTTATTAGTTGTTTAAATTACAACTTGTATCTCAAAAACGATGTCTATGAAACTTCTGATTTCGGCATCTTAAGTTTCTCAAAAAAGTAGTCCAGTGCTGTAAAAACTGCATCCTTCTTATCTCTTGTATTTTCCGAGATAACCTGCAATGACAACGAAATTGGAACACCCTGTACATTACGTACTTCTTTCTGAACTTAAAAGTCCATAACTTGGTAACCATGAAGAATTGACACCATGTATAACTCATTTAATCAGAATGACCTCAGGAACTTGCTCCTTAAGTTTGTCCAGTACATCATACAACACCCTGTATATTCTTAAAAAAAAACTTTCAATGGCATTCATTGATGCTCTTTTCTGTATGTTTTTGGACGATGAACACTAGCAAAATGATCAAGGAGGGTGCAATATTAATTAATTGACAATTATCTCAGGTTTGGAAGTATTTTATTAAAAAAATAAATACACATACCAGTTTCATTAAAACATGAGCAAAACTATGTACAACACTATGTCTTCATAATTTTATATTTTTTTTCCATTTATTTACAAAATAAAATTTACTATCAACAACAAAAATTATAATATTTTCAATTTTTCTCTGAGAAATAAAAGGTGGAAATATACTTACAATGATTAAAAACAAAAAAAATTGAAAATATTAACTTTTAGTTATTTACAGACAAATTTATTATTACAAACGGCTAGAAAGTTCTACAATTCGAATAGGTACTCTATCTGTATATGTACAACTAAAAAGATAAGTTAACAAAATAAGTAAACATTAATGTATAAATTTAAAAAGTAAAAAAATTGCAATAAACAAATTACTTTAATTTTGAAAACATAAATATTCCAAATATCATTTAACGAATGCTTCGGGTGGTATAACACCCTGTGACTGTAGCTGCTGAAAAACCATACTAGCCCTTTGGAAGTCCCACTGTGTTTCTTCTAAACATCTACAAATTTATGAAAAATTCAAAAACTATACTATTCAATTACCAATAAAATGTAACTATACTCAACGGCCGAAAATCTAGAGAGTGATTCGTGTTATAAACCTGTTCACAATTTCTAGCAGTCGACTTGAAGAAACATACATGCAACCCGTATATTTTTCCTATAAAATCGTGTGCAGCATATATCTGAGAGCATACCCGATGACATAGCTTCTGCTGCAGTAATTACGCATGCACCGCACCCTTCTTTTGGCTGTGACGAATTGACGGATCCACCTATTCCATTTCCAATGCTATCATGGGCGGGCATATCTTTTGGGCAGGAAAAATTTCGGGTATATCTTTTCGCTAATTTAATTATAAATGTAATTAATTTTATTAGTGATGTTGTGTTTTTAAGAATGGAGAATAATTCAAGCTCTACAGTGTATTCTCGAAATCATCCTAATTTAACAAGTGGGGAATGTCAGATGATGTATGAGGTTTAGGGTGCGAAGTCAAAATACGAGTGTAAGTGATGTTGAAATATGTAATCCTATAACAAGAATGTACGTGAGTAGCATATACAGATTTGGAAACTGAGGATCTTGATGGTAAATTGTATTTTGCCGCTTGCGTGTATTTGTGTCATGCTACACGCATACTTCGACCACAGCGTGTTGGCATCAAGCAGTGTTGCCAGGTGGGAAAAAATCAGTGCATGAGAATAATTTCAAATAAGCATGAGGTTTGGAGAAAAAAGCATGAGATGGCTTAATTTATCAAAAAACACCTCTTGACACAGCTTAATTTTTAATTACTTTTGTAATGCCATTTTTATTTCATTAAAAAGCATTATGTTCTGCTATTTTATCATAATATTACATTGTAAGTAGGTAGTTACAGATACTTACTTAAAAGTTATTAACCACGTAACCTTTCTAATTTATTTTATTGTTAGGCTAACGTTGAGACGCAGTTGACGTGACGCAGGGTGACTCACGGGTTGTAAAATCTGTTGTTTCCAGAAAATGTAGGTACCCTTATGGAATAGAGTTAAGAATCACTGCAATACAGCGTGAATACAGCACACACACCGCATATCCGTAGACTGTCATACCCGTTTATGTATTCATTGCTAATTATTAAGGACATTTCAAGTACCCAAATATTGTAGATACCTACCTCTATCTATTCAATTTTGCCCTCGCTTTTGCTTTTATTTCTCGTTAGGATTATGTTTTGGTAGATTTCAAAGGGTAATTTTAATAATTTTATTATTTCTTTTTGTGTCTATTAAAAAGCATGAGATCTGACAACACTGGCATCAGTTGACCGGACAGTTAGATTTGCAATGGCGAATTGGCGTTGGCGATACGGAACCGATTACCGTAGTAGTGGGGAATGCTAGACCAATGCACGTCGCCGCCCCTCTTAAAGTTCGTACCTTCCCTGGGATGAAGCGGCAATTTCTACTTTCTCTGTAAAGATCCACAATTTCCGAATCTATATGTATAGTGCAAAAACAAGTGACAAAGAAGTATAACTGCAAAACGGAAAATAGGGGAAACTTGCGGAAGGAAGATGGTATTTTTAAAATGAGTTTCCGACAAAAAGAACTGGATTACTATATCTTACAAAATGAAACATTGTCTAGAATATACAGGGTGAGTCAGTCATAATGTCATTAATTTTAAGAGGAGATAGGGAATAATGAGTATAATGCGAATACGTGATTAAAAAAATCTAAATGCATATTTACGCCGAAAAAAAATATTTTCAAATCATTATTTAAACCTCCTTTTCAGACTGTCACTGACCGGTCACAGCCTTGGTCGGTTACAGCTGACAGTTCAACTCGATATCGACCTGATGCAATGTTGTCAAGTTGTAATATTTTTCTGTATAGTACCTACCCACCTAGGTTTTAGACATCACAAATAAACGGTTGTACTGACTATTTTAGAATATCATTTTTTCTTGCTCAGTTCAACTTCAGCCAATAATAATTTAAAATGTTAATACCCAATAAAATCAAATAATAATAATCAAATAATTCTATTAAAAATTGCAAGTAACGCAGTCCACTCAGGTTTTCCCGTAGAAAATACGGCCCAATCAAACGATACCAGACACTGCTGTCGATTTTTCTTGAGCAAATGTAGCCGCTATGACTGCAACAAAACTCCAACGTGTCTAATAATAAACTGAGTAATAAACCATTTACGTACATTACATAAAAACCTATACCCAATGGGTAAATTATTGAGAAGCTGAAAAGTGTTTCGTGTTTAAATACTAAGTAATAAAAAACCATCGTGTTGTCGACAGAAAACTGTCCAAGACCGAAATGGCACGCCGCTAATCGAGAGTTAATCTTGACCTTGACCTTATTAGGTCAATAACCTAGTTACCTAGTTTTTGTACTGTTATTTAACGACAAGGAGTAAAACTATTTTTTTAATCTAGATAAATGAATAAATTTTCCTTAAATATTGATTTATTTGTTAATAAAAAAAAATGTAGATAACAAATAAATATTTTCCAATGCTAGGATATAAAAGTTTAATAATATTGATATTACGTTATCAATACGTTTTACAAATAAATATGAATTTTTAGTATTACTCGTAAGTACAATTAACCGCACACATAACCAAATGTACAATTTGTAGTTACGTACATCTAGCCTAGAAATGTATTGTTTTTTAAGTAGTATGATACTAACCTGTTTACAGCCCACATAAGTATAACTGCATTTATCCGTCCATAGCACTTTATTAATAAAATTCAGTCGCATTTCGTAAACATTCTCCGTATAACACTACCATTTCCACATAATCGGAATTTGTAAAATTATGTGTTGTGAATTTACGCCAAATACGTGAGGTTAGACCGAAATAAACAAACTACTGCTTGTATTCTCTAAATCCCCCCTCCAATGTGTGGCATGATCTACAAATTTGAGGAGGAAGAAATGCGGAAATGCAGAGTGCTAAATGGAGGTAAATTTGAATAACACGCTGATGTGTTAGATGATATTATGTATGTAAATGTGGCATCCATGGTTAATACGGCAAGTCTGTGACATTAGAATTTCGTCGGGTGCGCCATCGTAGCGTACCAGGAGCGTCGTGTTACTGATTTTTATAGGGTGATTTGTTTATTTTTTTAAAGGTCGAGTAAAAATTTTTTTTTCGATTTTCTGCCTTTATTAGGCCTCCCGAATACGTGGTTAAAATTAATGACATTATGACTGACTCACCCTGTATACAAGGGTGCTTTTGCAAATTATGCTTATGATATATGAGTTATGGTATGTGAATTTCTGCATAAATGAAATTGAAAAGAGTATACTGATAGAAAAAGAAGAAACTATTTATAATAAATATTAAAAGATCGGAATCTGGATAGAATATATTCATACGGAAGGAGGTACGTTATGATATAATAAGTGTTAATGTGTGACGGTCATAGTGATAGTGCTGGTAACCAATAGTGAAAGTGTATATGTATTTTAAAGCCATTTGTTCTTTTGAATGCACGATTTATTTAATGGTGAGAAAATTTACTACTTGTAACAAATTTTGTCAACTATAACATTTTCTATCATTTTCATCATGAAATTGCCATAGTAGATTGCTAGAACCTTAAAACAATTTTTTTTTACACATTATAATGAAAGTAGCAATAATATTTGCAGTTTTACTGTTTTGCAAAATTTGTCAAGAGTTGAGATTTTTCTGTCATAATTAAAACAGAAGTTGCAAAATTTGTGTAAAAATCCATGAATTTCATGTCCATGAGGACAACGCTTAAATGTGATATCCGTGGAGTACGCATCAGTTAGATGTACGTGGCTGGTGGTGGGCAATCGCCGTTCAAAAATATGGCACAGGGGGCACATTTAAAGTAAATTGTTAATGTACTAGGTTCAGCCGACATCAACTTATTTTTGATAATTGGGTATGCTTTGAACTCTTCTCAAGTGGCACGCTTAGGTAATCATGCCATCCTCACCTTTCGTACTCATCTCTGCGTTGTGAATTAGTCACTTTCTATTATTTTCGACCTTGGGTAAATGAAAATACAAGGTAAAAACTTCAAATTTGAAAATAATTCTTATCATTTTTATTATCTAACGCCTCGAAATTGGCAAAAACTGTTATATCACTGTTTCTACTAAAAATAATGGATGTTATGTAATGCAATTATTTTTGTCATTTTTGTGAATTTTCTGTCTGTTCGCCTTCAACTTTAGTACACCTATGAAATGTTACACTTCACACACTTCGCCCGTCACCCTTGTCTACAAGCAGCGATTAGTCACTCTCTAGATTTCCGGCCGTTGACTATAGAAATTCCACATCTTTTAAATATAATCTAGCAAAATTATTAACTTACTTTAGAGACCACTCCAAATTCATTCCAGACTGTGTGGACATTTGTTGCACCATTTCTTGTTTTGTAATAGCATCAGGTACTGGCACAACAGGAGCTGCTTGTGCTAGAGACGACGATATACTAGCTGAAGAAGTCGCTGGATTTGATTCTACCGTTACAGGGTTTTTAAAAGCTTCCTGCATCATTAATTGATATTGTATTAGTATTTTGCATACGAACAATGATTAATCGAGGAGTAACCACTGGGACCAAAATTGCGACAAGATTTCGAAAAATAGAGATTTCCAAGGGATTTCGCAGAATTCCGGGCAATTTCAAGAAATTTCCAAGGATTTCACATTTGATAAAAATTCCCTCAAAAATTACTATACTTTTACAAGGTGTTGGTAAAGTTTGAGAAAATATCACATATTCAGGGGGCCACATATGATGGCCTAAATCAAGTTATCCGAGTTCAAAATTTTATAATATCTGGAGTACAGGATGTTGAACTTTTTTAGTTTTTTCTCAATAACTTTATTATAAATTGTAGTAAATAAATAAAACTTGATAGTGGTGAGTTTTCTGGCACAAAAAATTTAAATATGGCCTATGGTATGACCTACAGTACTTCACAATTCACATGCATTTAAATCGTTATAAATTTTGTGTGGCAACTAATTTAAACAATCAATACAACAATAATTCTTATCCTTTGATTTATTTTTCTTAAATAAACGTCTTAAACAACAGTTATTTTGGAATGAATTTTAAAGTTTTATTTCACAAACATAAACCCATTGTCGTAAATTCTGGTATAAAATTGGGGGTACAGAATGTACATGTACCAAAAATGTATGGTGATTTAAATGCATGTGAAGTACTATAGGTGAAGCCTTTTACAGTCGACAGCAAATCCATGGACATATTTCAATTTCTCGTGCCAGAAAATAGCTATGTACCAAATTTGATGTATTTACTACAATTTGTACAAAGTTATTGAGAAAAAACTGAAATAAAATTGTATTTTCAACACCCTGTACCTCGTAAACTATAATATTTTGTAATGTAACTTAATATAGATCAACACATTTTGTCCCTCGGAGTATGTGGTTCCCAACCTAACAGACACCATGTATACGCAAGATAAAAAAAAAATCAAAAACATCCTGATGTATTAACTCGACAAAAAAAAATCTTTCTAAGATTGCCCAGAATTGTGACATTCTTGGTTAAAAAACTGATTTAGATCTTAGTCACACCCTGTACAACAAGAAAAAAACCGTAAAAAAATGATTCGATGCCAGTGGCCATGATCCGAAAGATAGCACTTTACGATATTGGCTAAAAATGGGAAATTGACAGTTTTTTAGAAATAACGATTTTTTTTGTTCTAAGTTTTCCACAATAGTTAAATTGTTTCACAAGGTGCAAAGCGCCGTAGTTAACTCTCGACTTGGCCCGGCCCCCCAGCTACAGGGTGTCCAATTTTATTGTTTACAAATTTTTAGGGAAACTAGTGTATAGGGATATTAATTCAAAAATTAACGTCAAAGTGCAAAGTCATAGTTTCATAAAATTAAACAAAAGAACATTAAACTGTGAAGACAAACAGCTTTCCAGTAGTTCCTAACAATTGTGACATATCTCACACATAATAAGGTGTGCTGGAGCCTGCATTATTCGCGAAATGGAAACGCGAATAAGTATAATATTGTCAATAATGACGCAAGGTGGACAGTATTGTCAGTCTTTACGGGTAAATTTCCCTCCAGATAACGCGGAATTTGTGATAAAATTTCCATGAGTGGTTACTCCCTCATTATTTTTTTTATTGAAATAAGGAATATGTTCAAAATACAATTTTACAAATATGGAATAAAAAAAAATTTGAAAAGTTGTTTTGTTACATTAAAACAATTTTTCTATTTTATTTTATCAATAGAATAGTTATTAATAAATAACTATTTTATATACAGGGTGTCCGGAAAAGACGTGTACAACGAAAGACCACAGACTCCTGGGTTCAAAATAAGCCGATTTAGCCCAATTTACTTATTTCCAAAATTGCTTCGTTTCGCCGCTAGGGAGCGCCAAAGTTCGCGAAAAATTTTTGTTTATTCCGAATATCTAAAACGACTTGATCGATGTTAACCATTTTTGGGCTACGTAGTTATAAGTCTAACCGACACTTTTTGACATTATTTAAAATCTTTTGCAGTCATTAGAAATATAAGAAAAATCATGTATCATGCAAATATAAGCACATATTTTTTTAACCCCCTGTACAATTACTCTCAGTTTTTTTCTATTAGTAGCTGACTTTATTTACAAACTTTTTTTATACTTTAAGAATTTTGAATAGATGAGTAGTTTAGGCAGAAAAATATTTTTCGTATGTCAACAATATCAGCATTCGTTCTGCAACAAATAACGAAAATTCCAAAATTCATTTATATTCTATTTAATAAATACGAGATAATAAGATTAATATAGCAAATAAAAAAAGTTATGATCTCTTTACAATAAATGCTCAGTGACCACCTTTTCTCGTGACGCAATAAGTAATCCGTTTACGGTTTTACTGGTTGTAGTGCTCTCCATGGATTACCTCGTAAAATGTTAACTGCGTCTTGGATTCACCTAAAAAAATCCTCTTTATTATTAACTGCGTAGGCATATACTTTACAAAAAATGATCGCTAGGAGGTAAGTCTGGTGC
The DNA here is from genome assembly GCA_025584915.1 of Monochamus saltuarius. Lineage (NCBI taxonomy): Eukaryota > Metazoa > Arthropoda > Insecta > Coleoptera > Cerambycidae > Monochamus > Monochamus saltuarius. The sequence goes on along the minus strand of CM046727.1, from coordinate 21,344,675 downwards.
TCGAGGTGGCCATTTTATAGGAGCATCGTTTTCTCTTCCAATCCGCCTGTTAGGATACAGATTATGTAAATGCTGACTAACGGGTATTGTAAAATGGGGCACCATCGAGCATAAACCATATGTTACAAGTAGTAACGGTAAATCGTCAATAAATTAAGTAAAAATTTAAATAGTTGACCCCATTTAATCCATGTGGAAACACAACCGGGCCAATACTACAGTTGTCTATAATGCCCGTCCACACGTTTACTCTGTATGCATAGTGATATTGTCTTATTTTCAGTACCGTGTGGATTTTCATCAGTATAAACGTGTTTGTTATGGATATTAATAATTCCTGACCTAGCAAAATATGCTTCATCTGTAAATAAAATGTTTTTGCTGAAATTAATATCATGGACTCTTTGATCTTGTATAAAATTACACAATGCTAAACGTTTTCAGGGTCAATTGGTTGATGAACCGCTCATAAACCGATTGTGGTACGGATGTAGTTACTGCTCCTTCAAAACATCATGAACTATGGTTTTGGTATCCCTATTTCTTGTCCAATGCGCCTTGCACCAATTTTGGGTTCTGTTCTATCTTATCTACGATTTGATCCTGAACCTTTATAGTTTTCGTGGTACTTTGAAGTCATTGAACCGTATTCATTTGGTTGAAGTAATCGCCTTCGATGTTGGCAAAAGTTTGATGATTTGACACTCGATGAGGAGATGAGATTAATTTATTGGACGATTTACCGTTACTACTCGTAACATATGGTTTATGCTCGATGGTGCACCCCCATTTTACAATACCCGTTAGTCAGTATTTACATAATCTGTATCCTAACAGGCGGATTGGAAGAGAAAACGATGCTCCTATAAAATGGCCACCTCGAGCACCAGACTTACCTCCTAGCGATCATTTTTTGTAAAGTATATGCCTACGCAGTTAATAATAAAGAGGATTTTTTTAGGTGAATCCAAGACGCAGTTAACATTTTACGAGGTAATCCATGGAGAGCACTACAACTTCGTAAAACCGTAAAACGGATTACTTATTGCGACGAAAAGGTGGTCACTGAGCATTTATTGTAAAGAGATCATAACTTTTTTATTTGCTATATTAATCTTATTATCTCGTATTTATTAAATAGAATATAAATGAATTTTGGAATTTTCGTTATTTGTTGCAGAACGAATGCTGATATTGTTGACACATGAAAAATATTTTTTCTGCCTAAACTACTCATCTATTCAAAATTCTGAAAGTATAAAAAAGTTTCTAAATAAAGTCAGCTACTAATAGAAAAAACCTGAGAGTAATTGTACAGGGGGATAAAAAAATATGTGCTTATATTTTCATGATACATGATTTTTCTTATATTTCTAATGACTGCAGAAGATTTTAAATAATGTCAAACAGTGTCGGTTAGACTTATAACTGCGTAGCTCAAAAATGGTTAAAATCGATCAAGTCGTCGAGATATTCGGATGAAACAAAAATTTTTCGCGAACTTTGGCGCTCCCTAGCGGCGAAACAAAGCAATTTTGGAAATAAGTAAATTGGGCTAAATCGGCTTATTTTATACCCAGGAGTCTGTGGTCTTCCGTTGTACACGTCTTTTCCGGACACCCTGTATAATAAAAACTGGTTCTTAAATTTTTCTTAAACAAATTTTGTCAGGTACCTAATGTATTTGTTGATATTTTTCTACAGATTTCACTTTATTAAGCCAGCTGAAAGATAACAAAAACTTACCTTTGCCTGATCAGGTGTTGCGTTGGTAATGTGAAGTACTTCGTTTGCTATACAGAAACCTGAACCAGCAGGTACAATGACAAGGGTCCTGATGAAAAATCGCATTGGTGGAATTTTATGGCCACTTTTTAATTCCTTAAACATTCCTGACACTGTCAGGCATAGCATCTGAGGCTGCAAGAAATTGCATATTGAGAAATACAATATTCACCTAAACTTTAGGTCCTAAAGTAAAAGGAAAAGGTAATTTTGAGATATAGGAATATAGAATTTTACTTCATTTTTAGTGCTTTTCAGTTATACAGCAGGGCCTTGATAATCCGTACCCCATCTAGTCCGAACGCCTCTATAATCCGAACGACCCCCCTTACCCCTGCACAACCGCCGTTTCTCACAGTTTCTGTCTCGCCAGTGCCACGCAGTGCGTTTTAGATAATACACCTATCGCTTTTTTGTCCGCCCGCGCGCCGTTCCGCCATTTTATTGTGTTGGCGTCTCAAATTTGCATCATGGCCTCAACATCGAAGAAAAGAAAACACGTGACGCTAACAATGGGGAAGTTGCATGAATTTTATATTGGTTTGAAATGTATTACAAGGTAAACTTTCAAACATATTGAAAGGTCAGAACATATGTCTGGCGGCAATAATCACATAATAATTAAAATATTAACATTAATAAATTGCCATAGAATGTAAACAAAACCACGTGATCGAAAACACTGTTATTATTGGTGTGACGTCAACGGCCGGAGTAACGCCATCTTGCTTATGTTTCCGTGAGATACTCACGGTGATCGTGGACGTAAATAGGCATTGGTTTCTGAGTTTTTGTGACATTACTGACATTTCATTTGAACAAGTCATAGAAATGTCAATACTGTCTAAGGTAGTGACATGACTGAGGCTCTTTGAAAAAAACTATAAAATAAATAAGGCGAACAGCCCTATAATTTGTTTTGTAAGGAGGATGTAAACATGTAAAGCAAAAGTAATAGATATCAAAATAAAATTCTTTATGTTAGATCTGTTTATTCATTGTTACTATTCAAATTTTGTAACATAAAACAATAAATTTTAAAAGCCTTTGTAAGACACATTATTTTGCTGTTAACAATTATTTTCACATATTTGTAAATAAACAATTTTTGTATGTAGTATTAGGTTTATATTTTAACAATATTTACAAATACAGTTCAATTTAAGAAAATACATATTTCTAAAGATTTCTGTACCTAAACAATTTTTTGAGCGACCGCTTCCATTATTTATTCGTATTTATTTTCAATCAACCTTACATTAAAATGGTCTTCAGAAACATACAACGTTGAAATGATAAGAGTTTTACGCTTTTTCCTTCGCCGTGATTCATTGCCATACACCACATTTTTCTAGTTTTTTCAATTTTTGGCACAGAGAAATATTTTTTATTAGCGCTGTACGGAAAGTATTTGTAATTGCACAATGCAATGTTTCTTCCATTTTCGCGGTGATAATACACTTTCTGTGCTCATTCTACGAGTCTATTTTGCAAATCTGTTCAACACCAGTGTCTGTTTAACACAATAACACTTAATAAATATCACATGTTATGTGATAAATATTACAAACGTCAAACTAACTAACTTACCTAACCTAAACGTATGTACTGTACTGCGACTGCGTTGTTTTGGGCTTTACAGGTGACGTCACTGCGGCTGGTGACGTCACAGATATTTAATATGGTGGCCTCCGTTTTCTGGAGGCGTGGTCAGACCAAAAACTTTAAAAGCAGTTTTTGAGTTTATTTTTTCATCAAATTGTCTAGGACAAACGGCATTTCGATTAAAATAATACATTCTTTCATTTCCATGTATTTGAAAAAATCATGCAATTTCCCCATTGAACAAAAGTGCGAGATTTTGGACAAGATTAAGGAAGGCATCTCGTCATCAATTCTCGCACAGCAATATAATCCCTTTCAAAATGTCTACATACTATAATCCAAATGCTCCGTGAATCCGAACAGGGTATAAATTTTCGGTGTTCGGATTATCGAGGCCCTGCTGTATATACTTGGCTTTTTTACTGTTAAAAAAATGTTACAACAGTTTCCAATAAATCAATATTTATCCAACGTTCTTTCAATTCATCAAAACATATAGGATGATTTAGATTTTATCTAAAAAAAAATTCTCTTACAAAAACTCAACTTTAATTTTGTAAAAAAAAATTACTTTTGCCGCTATTGTCATTAATTAATAATAAAATGAATTTGTGGTTTTTAATTAATAAAATAATTTGACATTTATGTTACAACAAAACTTTGTATCGTCTAACCCAGTTTCTACTCCAGTGCGATACACTTCATTTTTTAAATATCCCCACAAAAGAAGTTCAAAGGATGTAAAGTCATGAGATTGTTGTACTGGTCCTCCTCATCAAATCACTTGGTATTAATGCTTGGACACGCTGTACGTGGTATAGATATAATTGAGCCTCCGGTACGATACACCACACTGCTCCAATACACCACGGACGCCCTGGACCTCCATCTCTTCCACGATTTGGTTGGAAATTTCACGTGTCATGCCCGTGTTGCATACACTTGCACTAACTGCACACCAGTAAAAGTAGCTGCATTTGGCACATGTTTATTGGGAAATTGTTCTGCTAAAGCTTTATCACTTCACCATAATATAAAACGATATCTATCAGCTCCGAGTTGCTATACATGGGGTCGTTCGAGTCTATAAGAGCAGAGCGAACGGAGCGGGCACAGAGCAGACTGACGTAATAATACACAGATCATTGGCCGAAAAGAAAATAATAATAGAAGTGTTTGGATATGGTGAATTACTACACAATAGGAGCCACTCCGAGCTTCAAAACAAACGCGCAGAGTGCGCCCTGAACGCGTTCAGAGCGCCAACTCGAACGACCCCCCATGTAAGCCCGTTTCTGACACCGACTGACTAATGTAATCACTCACATCACAAAAACTCTAATACTATAAGTAATCGGATTTCAATATTTGGAATCGCCTGCGTAGAGACGACAGTAGTTCAGTGATGCAAATAAAAATACTACAACTTCAATAATTTCTTTCTGAGAAACTATAAGGATTTTACAAACATTTTTTTACGATATAGACTCCATTTTTAATTACACATCTATTGCCAAATTTTCTTAGATAAGTTGTGATTCACCCTATACATTAAAAATGAACAATTTTGTACTTACTGTAAATATAGTGAGATCAACGGTGAAGCTGTGAATATCATGCTTGGTTAGAGGCATTTCTTGCAGGAAGGAGACGACAGCCAAATGACCCTGCCTCAGTAATTTGTTCCTTCTCTCAGGGTCCTGCACTCTCATGATATTCCTATTATCTGTGGCATACCAGTTCAACCAAGCTACGTTTTTGTCTTTACCGTAACCATACGGGTATCCCATCGTCATGGAAAACATGGCGTTTTCGTGATAGGCTTGCAACAGAGGTTGTCTGTTTTCTGTGTCATATATAAGGAAGTACTGTTCGAGGAACTGTCGTACTATAGAGCTACCTTCAGCGTTACATAAGAAGGTTTGTTGAGGATCAGGTAAATGATGTTCTTCTGCAATATCGAAGCTTATTGGAGGGGGTAGATCAATGCCATCCTAAAATACAATATCAGACAATTTGAATTTTTTTTAACTTCACTGAAAAAAAATATCCATGTGATTCAACAAGGTGGTAGAACAGATGATTATAAATTATAAATAGCCGGCATACAGTAAAAAATAAAAAAAGAGCTAGCACTAATTTGCCAAAACAAGTGTTTTAGTTTTTCAATTTAAGATAAGGTGTTTGTTTGAATATCTGAATTTGTATGTTAGAAATACAACTTTAAACACAATCGCAAAATTTAACAAATGATTCATTCGTCAAATAAAATTGATTTTATTTGATTTCTTTAAGTTACTAATTTTGATATATTAAAGAAAAATATTTCTACAATTTCAAAAGGTATACCAAAAATGAGGTTTTTTATGACAATTTTGAATAAAAAATTGTTGTTGCTTTGTTTATTCATTCTTAAGTTTTATTGGGTGTGGCACTTCTGAAAAAAACAAAGATCAATTAAATAAGCCCTTGCGCCAAACGATGGTGAACTTAGTTTCAAAAATAACCCTTGACTGATCCGTTTGGCGCAAGGGCTTATTTAATTAATCTTTATTTTTTTCAGAAGTGTGGCAAAAACCCAATAAAACTAAAAAAAACTAAAATTATGCCACAAATAAATAGCTTCAGACAATATTGTTTATTCATTGTTATTATTTCAATTTTCATGAAAGAAAATAACTTTTAAAGTGTTTGTAAGACCATTTTGCATTTGTAAAATTATTCGTATTTGAATAAAACACTATTTCAAGAATTCGATGCCCTTAAATCATTTGTTCTTTCACCTAAATCATTTGTTTTAAACAATTATTGCAGATGTTGCAGATTTTCTATCTCAAAAACATCTTTTTACATATATCACATTAATTTTTAATTTATGTGTTAACAATGCACACTTACCAGTTTCATACATTTGGGAAACCTCTTCCGAACTTCACTGTAGACAAAAAAAATCAAGGGAGCCCAATAGGCCCATGTATTATACACTATTCATCCTGTGAACACTCGCTCAGAGCATAGATTACATCAACAACACATATAGTATTAAAGATGAAAATAAAAACAATTTTTTAAAAAATTCTGATACACAGATTTACCAAATGCTCTTAATACATTTTAATTGTCCTTATAATATTAAATAATAATATCAGTAGGTAAACAATGACTCAATTGCATCTCATAAAGTTCACAAAATCTTTTTCCTCAAGTTGTAATTTGAAAGAAAAGGATACGTTGGACTAGAAATGAATTATTTTCCATCACTATATAGATTATTATTATTAACAATATTTTATCCTTTTTCAGTACAATCTAAAATCATTTACATAGATAATTTAATTATTTGGCAAAAGATTGTCAATAATATCATTTAGAGCATGATTTTTATTACTATCAGGCACTAGTTTGAAATTATTAGATGTGTGTTAGTTTTTGCTTTTATTTTCATTGGAAATACAGCATGTTATAAAATAATTTCAAACAGTTCAAAACTAGCTGCTAAATTTGTATTATTTATTGAATTTCATTTAATTGGGTTTCATCAAAATATCTTTCCTCAGTACCGTAAAAATACTCCAATTAAATAAAAGTCAAATAAGTTTTATTGTTTTTGTAAATTTCTATTTTCATAAAACTTGTGACAGCATATAAAAAATTTTCATAGTTATCGTGACCCATGAATACCCATCGAAATTTTAGAATCATATTTTCACACAAATACCATTTGAAAAATTTCAGTTAGGAGTTAAGAAACAAGTACCTATGCAATATCAGAGTATGTAATCGGTGATATTTCACCTCATTTGTGCTATTTCATGTTCCTTATTGCTTCATTCCCAAATTAAATTTTTGGCCCAGTATTATCCACATATATTCCAAGATTACTGAAATTCAACTATTTTTATATAAATGAAGCCTCTTCCACAGAAAATTATTGTTAGATTTTACGATTTACAGGTTCTATATGAGAGAATATGACAAATAAAAAATCGTTATATTTCAAAATATATTAGACACCATATTTTTCTAAACATTTTTCAGCAAACTTAAAACAAAATTATTTTGTGAAAAACTTTCTATCATATTTCTCCCCCTTTTTTTGAAGGACTTACTGTTACTAATACCTCATGGTACAGTAGAGCAGTTTCCCTTTCAGTAATAAGAGTTCGGAGAAGCACATGTTTCACCTTTAGAAAATAGTTCTAAGAGGCAGTTTGATGTTTGTAAGCAAAGATCTTGCATGCTTAGTATCGTGTGCTGTGTTCTGTATGCTGATTTTTGTAAATTTCTCACAAAATTGAGTCTATATAATAACTTCTAAATATTATTTAGTTATAATATGGTTTCCAATATATAAGAAACAGTATTAATTTCGATTAACAACTCCCTCCCATATAGAAAACTAAGATTTATTTAAAAATTCGTGAATTTTAGCTTCATTTAAATAATTTTGTTTCAGGTTCAAGATGTACAATTTTTACAGTGAACTGTTATCATTTATAATGTCTTTTGCTAAATAATGTTGATAACTTCAAAATTTATGATTTACACTTGCTTTTCACTGAAGAAAGGATAAAATATTTTGTCGATTGTTAAAAAAATAGCCTACACTTTTCAAACAGGCAAAATCAACTTCTAGTCCAATATAAAGTAAATAGTACTATTCTGTACTGTTTTACAATGGCGGTAATGCTGGAAACATACTTTTGCTATGACACACATATGAATGGATATGAAACACATATACCATAAAGTATGACTTTCACGGCCAAATACAGTATTGTATACATGTTGTGCCTACAAATCCATACTTTAACGTATCACATGCAGTATACTGCATGTGATAAAGCACTATTTTAATGTGATAAAATTTTTTTTAAAAAGAATTGTTACAATAAATGCGATTTCATGTAGGTACATCACATTTCCCAATATTTTGCGCTGGACCTATAGCTATTATTTCTTAAGCTAGAAAAATAATAGAGTAAGAATAAAGAAATTAAACAGTTGTCTGAATTTTCCTGAAGCACCATATCTCAAAGTATTCCACTAAACGTAATAATATTGTTCCAAAAGCAAGTCAATTTGTTTGATCTGGTTTCCTGAAGCATCATATCTCTATTTCTATAAGAGACAATTAGCCATAACACTGTACTTTCCAAAGGTGTCAAGTTAATTTGTTTGACTTGATATAATGTTCTGACAATTCAGGAAAATATATAGGTACTATGTTTATATTCCACTTTCCTTTCTCTATATCCAAAAATGATAACTATAGGTCGAGTTAAATATGGGAAAATATGTTGTACACACAATTTTAAATCAGAAGATCAAAGAAACAAACAAGACACTAATGGCTACTTTATAAGTTTAACTGATGAATAAAATTTTCTTCAGCAGAATCCAGCAAGCAAAACACGTACAGGCACTTACTGTACTGTCTTTTTTATCAGTGTACCCTTTTCCTTCCGTAATTTATTTATATTATTCATTATTCGTGAACCAAAAAACATGTATTGCTTTGATTATAAATGCAGCTTCCATTTTTATTTAAAAAATTATTAGAAGCAAATAATATTTAGTAATATATGAAAGTTCTTCCAATATTCAATTTCACTTTTAAAATTACAGGATTCAATGCATCTGGCAAATCTGTATATTGGAAAAATATTTTTTTTTGGTATAATAGAACAAAAAATGAGTTGTTTAGTTAAAAAACCAGAATATCTATTTTCAAAATATTGTGATTAACATCTTTAGTTTAATGTGTTAGAGTTTTATATTCAACGTTTTTTCCATTGCTATTAAATTTTAATTTATTTAAAATATTCGACAATCAGTTTTCGTCATAATTATTTTTTATTTTACAATGACTGGTTTTTGCAACTAAAAACTTGTGTAAAATTGACAAGAAACAGGAAATTATTTAACATGTAAAATAAAATCAGAGCAGCTTCCAAGTGATGCTTAACGTACACAGAAACAGGCGTGAAGGTCAAGAAATTGATGTGTATTTTCTGTAAAATATAACCAGGGCAGTTTCCAAGCGACGTTAAGAGCGTTAAACAGTATCGTAATGTGTCAACACTGCATTCATACCTCTTATTTGAAAATGTATCAACTCGGAAGAAATCCTGATTGTAATAGTAAACATATATTAGAATTATCATACCTAATATAAGAAGCTTGGTCCTTAAATTTGTCACAAAGTGGATTTCCGTTCAAGACTAAATCTAGAATTGGAAGCCCTTGAAGTGAATCCAACTGAGCCATTTCTCTTAACTACAAATATAAATGTTATAAAAAAATATATTAAAAATACAGGGTGATTCAGTCACTATGTCATGAATTTTAATCAAGTAGTCGAAGACCTAATAAAGACAGAAAAAAAATATTATGAACACAAAGTCACAGAGCATTCGAGTGTTGAAACAAAACAGTGTTGCCATGTCAGGACCACATATTAACATGTTCAACACTTCAAGGCAGGTGGCGTCTGGTCCAAAAAAATTTGATACATTTTATAAAAAAATATAAATCTCACATTATGCATTATTGACTTATCATAATGCACAGGCGTGAACTTATGATTGTGTAAACCTAGAAGAAAATTCTAAAAATTAAAATATCTCTACAGAGCAAAACGGGAAAAGAAAGGATTGCAGCCAATAACAATATTTTATAGAAATGGGAACTTATAGGAGATGAAATAAAAATCTGGAAATATATAAATATGGAAGGACTACTATGAAAAATTGCTGAATAAACCCGAAGAATAAGAGGAATGAATCAATGGCACAACAAATATAAATCAAAATGCAGAAACAGAAGTACCACATAGCCTAGAAGAAATAAAAACAATACAAATTTTGAAAAATGAGAAGAATCCAGGAGAGGCTGGAATTACTGCAGAAATATATAATATAGCTTCCTTTCATTTTGGTAGTCCCTATTGCTTTCAAACAAGCATACGACAGCCAAAAGATGTCAACTATACAAAGCACTAAAAGAACTGAAAGTAAGCCCTAAAATATTAAATATGGTAAAATTGACGTTCACACAAACAGTAAATAAAGAATAAACGGAAAGTTGTTGGAAATGTTTGAAGTAGCAGAAGGTCTCAGACAAGGAGATCCATTGTCACCACTTTTGTTTAATCTTTAGTCCTACAAAGAATATTCAAAGAAGCAAACGTAAATAAATCTGGCTTAATATACCACAAACGACATCAGTCTCTAGCATTTGCACATGATATGGTACTTTTAACAAGAAGCAAAATAGAGTTAACAGAAACATTCAAGAGATTGATAAGATCAGTAGAAAATATTGAAATAGTAATCACCCAAGCTAAAACTAAATACAGCAGGGCCTTGATAATCCGTACCCCAGCTAGTCCGAACGCCTCTATAATCCGAACGACCCCCCTTACCCCTGCGCAAGTGCCGTTTCTCACAGTTTCTGTCTTGCCAGTGCCACGCAGTACGTTTTAGATAATACACGTATCGCTTTTTCGTCCACCCGCGCGCCGTTTCGCCATTTTATTGTGTTGGCGTCTCAAATTTGCATCATGGCCTCAACATCAAAGAAAAGAAAACACGTGATGTACTAGCACTATATTGGAATTCTTTAAAAAAGTGTGATTAATAGCATTGTATCTAACATACATCTAACGTACATACTTAAATAAATACATTATAATGTAAAATATTTTTGTTTTATTTCGAAAAATCCCTTTCAAAATGTCTACATACTATAATCCGAACGCTTCGTGAATCCGAACAGAGTATAAATTTTCGGTGTTCGGATTATCGAGGCTCTGCTGTACATGGAACGGTCGGACGGGGTATTTGTACAAAATCAGATATTAAGAATAGCAACAGATAAAGGAAAAGTATACACATTTGAACGGTTGAAGAATTCACATTCAATCGAGTTGTGAAGAGTATATGAAATTGTTGTGTTGGGGCAATAATATATTGAAATAAAGGTATATAAAGAGGTCTCAAAATCAGAACATAGACAACTGTTATAAGGCCAGTACTGACTTTTGGATGTAAAATATGACGTCTGCTCAAGCAAGAAACCCAAACTGGTTCCAAACTGTCAAAACCGTTCATCCAAATTCATCTTGGCATGATGTTTAATGGTCAAATATTTATAACAATTTGAAACCATTCCGAACTATTTTTTATGGATACTGACAATGGCAGAACAAAATAGGTTAAGAGTGTGGGAGACAAAAATTTTAAGGAAGAGATTAGGAGGAAAAAAGTAGATGATGTATTGGACAGAAGAACAATGATTGAACTGTAGAACCACTAATTTATAATGTTTATTAGGTACAAAAAATATTAAAATTTGGCAACGTTGCACCCAAACCGAGACCAATTTGATTTTGGAGCAAATCAAGACTGCCAGCAGTCAATCAGTAACAGTCTGGAAAGGGAGGTTTAAATAATGATTTGAAAATATTTTATTTACTTTTTTCTGTTTAAATATGCATTTAACATTTTTTTCCTTCACATATTTGTATTATACTTTCTTAAAATTAATGACATAATAACTGAATCACCCTGAATTCAAGTACTACCTTATTGTTTCCCATATGTAGAATTTTCAAATTTGGTATCTTTTTCATGGATTTCTTCAGAAAACTTAACACTGAAATTTTGTTATCAAACAAATTCAGGGCTTCTAGTTCAGGAATATTCTCTGCTATGATTTCAACTACAGTTAGAAATACTATCGGTTTGAATAAAGCACAGAAATAATCTTGCAATTCTGGATCCGCATGGAATTTTGTCAAATCTAATGCTTTGTTCCCTGCGTTGTAACGTTTAGCCATAACGAGTTTCATTTTTTCTTTTGTAGCCGAGTTCATATCGACATTAGGAGAACCAGGATGTACTCGAATTATAAGTCGAAATCCCTTAGGTAGCTGTATCTGCCGGTCTAAATTTAGAAGTTTTTCAGCAACTTTGTAATCATCTACGTAAAAGGTGCTGGTTGTTCCATATACTTGCCACTGGAAAATGTCTGTAACTACAGTGTTTTTGTAACAAATAGATTATAACTTACCGCTATAGGCCAAAATGGTAACGGAGTTACTTTTTCTAGTAACGTTTTTAATATAAAACTTTTTTCATATTTATCTCCATGCGGAATCTGTAACAATATAATTAATAAGACTATAGAGTATTCAGTTTAAACACAAGCCCAAACCCAATCTAACTCAGTAATCAACTGTACAGGATAGGTAAATTTTGACGTTTTTATAGGCTCTCGTTACCTTCCCCCTCCCCCACTCTCAATCTCTTTTGTTAAGAGAAAGTTAATGGTCAAAACCGACATGACATGTCTTTTATTTTTGAGTAATAAAGAAAATTACAAATTTTTCACTTTTCGATACATGTCTAACTTGGTTTTACTGTTTAAGAAAGGTATTTTAAGCTAATATGTATCAAATCTCCTACAATTCCTATCAATGTTACAAAAGCTAATAATAAGGAATATATGGGTAGATATTGTGGGTGTAATTCAACGCAGGTTGGGGCTTTTGTCCACTGAGTAGTTAGTTTCACACAATATTGTTAATACCTGAAAATATATGAGAAAAGAAAAAAATGTCTAACTTGGTTGTAAAGTTAGAAAAAAATAAATAATACGTTCTTCATACTTTTTTTGAGTTATAACCTAAAGTTGTGTTTTTTTAAATACAAATCATAGGTGGCCATTGACCAGTTAAAATTGTTATTTTTTTATTATTATTATTTATTGACTTTTATTGGCAGAACCAATAGGCCATCGACTGAAGTCCTTCAGCCTGTTATATTTCACAATATGTGGTATATCATACATATTTGAATTAAAAACTATCCATACATTAAATTAAAAAAAAAACGACTTCTCTCATCAATTATGGAGGTTCTGGACGGATTCCCATACAGTTTTTTTTTGGTAGTTTTCTTCTGGGTTGTTGTTCTGGATCCCTTTCTTTGCACATTGGTTGTAGATGATCAATATTGTGGGTTTGTTTAGCAAATTTTGTTGACAAATTGTATAGACGTTGATTTATTGGGGTGATGCCTGCAGTTTCATATAATGCGTATTTGGTGGATTATGGAATGGATTTCTTGGGTGTCTCATTTTCATAATGGTACGAATAGTAACTGTTTCTGCCACCTCTAGCTTTTTTAGTGCAGGTTTTCTGGTGTTTTACAAAATTGGATGACTATTCGAGGATGGGTCGGCATATTAATTTATATATGTTGGTTCTCGTTCTTATAGATATCCCTTGGTTTTTATAGGTTAGGCATCGGAAGTGTTGACCTCTTCTTTTACACTGTTTCTTAATGTTGTCCAGATGGTTCTTGAAATTTAATTTATTGTCTATGGTAATCCCCAAGTATTTTATGTTATTGGAACAGTTTATTGTATTATTATTTACGGATAGAGTTGGAGAATTTGGTGTAACTTTATGATGGAACGAAATAAACTGTGATTTTTGTGAATTAATTTTCAGTCTCCATCTATTAAGCCAATTTTCTGTTTGTTGCAGATCATACACTGTTTTCGTCATTGTCTTGTTGTGGCTGATTAGAGCGGTGTCATCGGCATACTGTAGAATGTAGAGGTTCAAACTATGACGGTCATGATTCAGGTTATATATGTCATGGCAATAGAAATTGTATAAAAAAGTGATAAGGGTGAACCTTGCGGGACTCCCTGTTCTATTTTAAATTTCTCAGAAAGGCAATTGTTGACTTTAATTTGTATAGAACGGTGTGCTAAATAGTCTTTTAATAGCCATGTTAGGAGGGCAGTTTGCTAGATATATTTTGTATAGTAGTCCTCTATGCCATACACTGTCGAAAGCCTTATTCATATCCAGAAACACAGCTGCACTATGACCTGTTAACTTTGTAGCTTGGATGTTTGACACTAGTATTGTTAGTGGGTGTATTGTTGAGCTCTTCTCTCGCAATCCGAACTGATGTTTAGGTATGACATGTCCTACTTCTTTTTCCAGTAATGTTTTAATTATCTTTTCAAAGTTTTTTCGAAGCACTGATAGTAAAGTAATAGGTCGGTAGTTTCTTACATTGGAGTGATCGGTATTAGGTTTTGGTATTGTTATTAAAATTCCACTCTTCCATGGCATAGGGAAATGAAGTTCGCTGAGACAGAACTCTATAGTTGTTTGTATATCAATTATCATTTCAATAGAATCGTGGTCTGCTCCTATGTCTGGATGGGTGTCAATTTTTTTATATGTATGGTTAAATATGATTATTCACCATTTTACTGAGGAAACAGTTTATTCCAGAGTATCAATTTAATTTTTTAATAGTTTTGACTACATTTAGAAAAAATCATGACAAAATGAGTTACTAAACAAATAATAATATTATAAAAATGATTTATTCTCAATAACAATTATTCTCTAAATGTATCCAAGATGTAATTAAATTAATGTATGGAAAAAGTTAAATAACATTCCTGATATGTAACAATCGATACGAAAATATCAAAGATTGGTAACAGGCAATTATTTGAAGAAAATGAAAGAAACAAAATAACGTTTTCAACTGACTCATGGCTACGTTGGTTTGTATTAAAAAAAAACGCAACTTTAAGTTCCAATTCAAAATTTTATAGTTACAAAAAAATATACACTGGACTCTACTCAAAGAGTGTCTGAAGAACGTATTAATTTTTTTTTTATTTATTACTCGGAACCAAAAGACGATAGGTCATTTTGATACTGACCATTAATTTTCTTTTAAAAAATGATATCGAGACTGGGAGGTAATTTTATTCTTTCTCCTATAGTTAACGAGATAGACTATAAAAACATCGAAATTTGCCCACCCTGTACAGAAAAACTTTTAGAACCCTTGGTCACTAACAATTAGCATGATCTAGCAGCGTGTCTGAATTGCATATAACACGACTAGTCACAAAGACACAACCGAATCATGCAGCTAACATTTAAATGATTCAGATATAACATAACTTTAAGGTTGGTTTTGCAGCTGTGATTTGGAAGTGGTGTGGCACTTCCTTTAAGGAATATACAAAGAAAATGAAAACTGTTACAAATTTTGTATACCTACTGCCATTTCGACTGGTACAATCAAGTACTTTCCATCATATTGCTAATTACTGCTGAATTTTGTCAAAAACTATCAAGTACTGTTTTATTTCTACAGGTTCTACCTTAATATCATAGATTTCACCGCTACTGCATAAAAACGCCTATTACGATGTTTTAAAAGTAGCAATAAATTCAGATTGTTTAAAAGTGTCTATTGTATTAAAATTCTCGTTTTTACTTTTTTCTACAGATTCTATCGGATCGGTCAGTGGTCGCGCGGTTTAAGGCGTCAGTACTTGAATCGAGGTGACTGGATCGCTGTGGGTTCGACCCCTGCAGCCGGTAGACCGTATATAAGCTATATTCGTGGAGAGATTGGCACCCTCTCTGCGGGTATGGTAGGGTGGAAGAATGTTGACTTGGATCAATGTGAGAGATTGATACCGGTTGGCATTTAACTACCCCCCTAATTAATGAGGTTTTCCAGGTTTCCCTCATTCCTGCACTGAATGGTGGTTAGGGCCTACCAACGTAAGTCGTTCCTGGGCGCAAAATGCGGTCTGCTTAATAATAATATGCCGCCCCCTTTCCTGCACAAGTCTTCGACTTCTGGGCTAATCCTCGTGATTAGAATGAGGGGTAGAGATATTATTATTATTATTATTATTATTATTATTATAGATTCTATATGGGAAATGTTTTGATACCAAAATTATAGAAGCAACAAAAATCATTCAAAACAATGTGTGCACCATGGCTGCATCAGCATTAAAGCGCCTGTTAACAATGTCTTAATAGTAGCAATAAACTCTGGGTTTGACTTTTTTCGATAGGTTTCTAAAGTAGGAAATGATTTGATATCAAAATTGTAAAAAAAAATATTCTTTTAATGAATAGTTAATATCTTTTTTGCACTTAGCCACCCTTATGTTGCATTAGCTCTAAAAAACTACCTTGTATTTCTTAAATTTTTCTTATGTTAGAAAATACTTAGAATTATTAAATATTTGTAGCTTTTGTCGAATGAGCGAACAAGAGCAAGAGAGAGAACATGCGAGTCTCAAAAATTCTCAAGTTTGCTGTTGCCCACAAGCACATATGAGAATACTTGCTTTTTGTCGTTTATTTGGTCTGGACACAGCTTTAGCAGCAAGTTTCTAAAGGATGGACAAGAAAACAGAACAATTTTATTGATTTAATGTTGAGCTACGGATTAGCTAAGAAAAGCAATCCTTTTTATAACAAATATTTCTATTCTTTTTTTATTAGAAATGAATCGATTATTTAAATGATTTAACCAATAAAATTCAAAGTTAAACCATTTTTATTACACACTGAATGGCTGCCCTGTTTTGGCGAATGGGCTCCCTGCATATTTAAATATATTAAGATTAATTTCCCCATTAAACTTCTTTTCTAAGAACTGAAAGAGCATTACTCAGGTAAGTTTTTAATAATATCTGAACAAACCTACACACAAAGGTTGAAATAAAATCCACGTTTAAATTTGACTCTTCACTTTTACAAAATAGAAAAACCATGTTTATGAAGTTCTAGGTAAGTAACAAAGCCACTTTGGATTTTATTGGTTAAATCATTTAAATAATTCATTAATTCCTAATAAAAAAAGTATAGAAATATTTGTTATAAAAAGGATTTTTTTTTTAAATATTATAAAATTAATTATCACAAACATTGTAACACTTGGTATATAGATATGTTTGTTTCAATCGACTCAAAATCAAGTATTCTATCACCTCCTAAAATTATTGTAACGACTTGCAACACACCCTGTATTATTCAATTAGCAGCAGTATAATGATAGCTGTAACTTACAACGGTGAATATTATAGCATTTTGTAATTATTCAAAACATGAATACGACACATAACAATTCACACACAATTCATCGTTCACTTGATAAATTTAAAAAAGCAATAAAACTTCAATTAGTAAACTTTTACCATCATTCAGAAAAATGTTAATATTGCCATGACTGGTTAGGTGACAGGAGTGTTGGGCTTTTGCACAGGAGGTTCGGATTCAACCGGACAAATTTTATTTTGTTAGTCCATTTCCGATACTGTCATACTGAAGAATTTAAATTTGATGACAGAAATATAATCAATCATCATTAATCAAAAGTGAATAACGATTAACCACTCTTATAGTGCATGTACATCATTGTACTTGAAGAAACAGATGAGTACCTAATCTATATAATATAGTCGTGGATACAGATTCTGAGGCTTAAAAGTACCCATTTAAATTTACAGTAAGCTTATGAAATTATTAGAAATATGCAGACCACTTTTCTCACTTATTTTTATATATATTTGATATGGAAAAAATCATTAAAAAAATATATCTACAGTAGGCCGAATGTCGTATCTTGAAACATGTAATTATTATAAAAATATATTATTATCTAAGTTTTAAAAAAATTTTTCAACTTTGTTTAAATACTAGAAAATTCCATTATAAGAAATCAATTAATTCATCACACTCAACATGAAATTTTCCAGTTAGTGTAAAGCTTGGTACTTCAAAATATTAAAATCATTAAATTTGAATGGAATCTAAGGAAATCAAGTGGAATCAGTAAAATTGATGAAATCATGCAAAATGGGCAGAATTAGCAAAATCAAACAAAATCAGTAAAACAAGTGAATAAAGTATGGCAAAACACGGTTAGACACCTCGTGTAGCAGTACTATACAGTACATATGTCATAGTCGTCAATTGTTTGTATTAATAATTTGACGTTTCTTAAAAATTATGACTAATTTCAAATACCTGTTGGGTGTCTGTTTATGTGTGTTTGCAAAAACTAACACTGGAGTTGCCACAGGACAGTATATTACAGAATGCTATATTGAGATTTAGATGTATCGACAGATAAGTATTACAAAGTGGACACAATTTAGGAGATGATGGGTAAAATCGTGAGAAATCAAATAAGTCATAAATTCATGTGAAACCAGATTGCTTGATTTTGCCGATTTTCATTAAAGTAATAGGGGTTTTGAAATCAGATATACAAAATTCTTGGAAGTTTCACACTCTTCAAAATTATATGAACTCTATAATAGTGTTATTATATTATTTTTGCTTATTTTAATTATTCATTATGTAATATATGTTATATATACTTTTATAATCTTATCTTAGAAAATTGAAACGGAAGCACACAAATAGTATAAAACTAAGTGCGTGCTCCACGTTCTTCAGTCTTGTTCTACAAAGCATTTAATACACACAATAAAGTTTGTTAGCAGTATCTCGCCTACTTATTTAGTGTCGAAAGGGCCAAACCTAAAATTGGCGCAGTCGGTAGGATATCAGTTAACTCCTTCAATTGTTAATCAAAGTGAAGGTAGGAGACCTTCTGGTCAGAGATACTGAATCCTCGAACTTTACGTGGCTAATTTCGACCTAATAAGGAAGGCAAAACTGCAGACGACTATAACGCGTCGGGAAAGTAGTGAAGAGCTGAATTTAGTAAGCTCGTCCGTGTGCAAATTGCATAGTTAAGGGCTGAATTGAGTAGGTCCGTCGTCGCCTGTGTTTGGATTATTTGTGTATTGGATTACCACCAAATCTATCTCCGCTGCATCCTTAGGGAATTTCCTGGAACCGGAATTACCTGGTGAGTACCGAAGTGCTAGTACTTGACTCCTATCCTTTCAAACGAATATTGACAGTGGTAGGTTAGAATTAGTATCAATTTATCAATAAGAAAGTGTATTAAAGAAGATAATTAATTCACCTTGAAAATTTGTTGATCTCGACATACGCATAAGTCGTGTATCTGTTGTGCCATATCAAGTTCTCGCTGGACTTGCAAGGACGCGTAGTCTACCAGAAACTGATAGTGAGCCGTGTTTAGCTGAGTCGTTTTCGACCTACTTAACTTATCTTAACTTATCTGCATAAAGAAACTTAAGAATAATACAATGTCAAACCCGCAATCAAACGTAAGCACCAACCCAGCTGCTTCACAGCGTAAAGATTTAGACGCACAAAAACTAAACTTTTATGTTCGACAATACAACCATTTGATGGTTCGGAAATTGAGTTGACCCAATTCTTAGAATCAGTGGAAACATTCATAATATCGTTAGATTTGCCACATCCAACTGATATACAATCACGTTTATTCATAAACATAATCAAGAGTAAATTGAGAGGACAAGCAAAAACGCTTATTTTAGGCAGACCTGAAATAACTAACTGGCAATAAATCAGAAACCTTTTAATTCAAAATTATAGTGATCATAAATCACTTCAAACTTGGCAGAACGAAATTTGCCTATTACAACGCGATATCCGCGAACCTTTACGTACCTTCTGTAATAAAATTCTAGGTATGCGCTCAAAAATTGTGCAGAAAATACAATTAATATATACAGATCCACAAGAAAGGACTTCTCTTCAAGCAGTATATACTTCCCTGCTTTTGAATAAATTAAAGAGTAATCTCCCACAAAATTTCGAAACTATCATACTATCTAGACCTGATTTGAACGACATTGAATCAGTAGTTCAGGCTATACTTGAACTTGAAACCTATTTTGAGTACAAAAGCATGAGTCGTCGTTTACCCCAAACTCAACCACCACAAAGACCACCTATGTTACCTATTAGACAAAATCTACCGCCTAAACCGAGCTATAACTATAAACCCCAATATAATACAAATCAACAACCTAATTTTCTACCAAGACAATTCCTATCATCTTATCCTGCTCCAAGACAAACTCAACCACCAATAAGACCTCCGTATAACCAACCTAAACCCTTCTTACCCCCAGACAGTATACAAATCAACAACCCTGTTCTACAAATACTTATTCAAATAATAGAAAACAGTTTGAACCCGAACCGATGGATACTTCCAGTACTACACTAACTAAATTTCAGAACGTCCCTCGTAATTTTTCACATCATTGTCATGACGAATTACAAACCGAAGAATACGATTCCCAAGAATATGAATATCCAAATTACTCAGTAGATCCTGATTACCTTGAACAACCCGAACAACCCGAATATTTTCAGCAAACTATTTCAGATACGGAACTCGAAAATTTTCAGAAAATAGCCTCGAACCAGAACCTAAAGAAATGATATTTGAAAATAATTCCATTTTAGCTGCACCCCTATCTTACATCAAAATTGAAAATCCACCTTTGAAATTGCTTATAGATTCCGGCTCTTCTAAAACTATGATTCGCCCAGACATCATTGAAAAATATTACCCTGAATGTATCTACCAATCTTCAAATGTTTTAAAAACATGCATGGGCCAAAAGAAAACAAAATTCTGTGCAACCATTCCCGCTTTTAATGAATTTTACAGTAATGATAGCATTGATATTTTATTATATGACTTTCACGATTTTTATGACGGACTAATAGGCTTAGATTTAATAACCCAATTTGGACTTTTTGATTACAAAACGCAACAGTTTTTAATGAAAATATTTCAATTCCTTTATATGTTTGAAACCCATTAGAAATTTCCAAGAGAGTTACTGTCAATGCTTCTGAAATTTTCAGAACACAAATTCCAGTTTCAGTAGAGAATGGTGAAATTTTAATTCCTAAAATTGAAAGTGATCATATTATCATACCCGAATCAATATCTTTAGAAAGCGGATTAGCCTACGTAGACATCCATAATTACACAAACGAACCATCTACTGAATATTTCGACTATCCTATCCGAGTTACATCCTTAGATAAGTACGATCCTGTTAAACCTATTATCCAACCATCTGAAAATAAAACCTTGAAGACTGACGTAAAACGACTTATACAAACTAAGAATAAAGTTGCGGATGCACTATCCCGAATAAAAATAGACGAAATTAACGCCAACGAAATTGACGACCTAGACTCTATCCTTAACAACCCTCCTGATGAAAATATAAATCAACTTATTGATTCTCTTAATGAAGAACTAGCTAGTACCTTACATATACCTGAAGGTACTGAAATTCCCGAAGAACAAAGAGGACTTTTAAATCGTTTAGATAACCTATCCGATACTCAGACACAACATACCGCCCAAGAAAATCCTATCTGTTCTCCACCAATTACAGAAAAAAGTATTAATGGGTACAAAAGGCAATTATTTATACACGAAACTCAAAATATGCCTAGTCGTTTTGGAATTCATACATCGAAACAAAATCACGATAAGATAAGAACCACCCTAGTTTGTCATACTTCTATATCTGACGATGAACTTACTAACATACTAAAAAGGTATCTAAATATAAATGAAACAACTTGTCTTTATTTTCATTCAGATAAAATTAAAGAAAAAGTATTGAGAGTATTGGCTAATAATTTTGTCCCTGAAACTAAAATAATTATTTCTAACATATTGTTGAAAGATCTAATTTCAAAAGATGAACAAATGGACCAAATTAAATTCTTTCATGAAACAAAAACCACACACAGAGGAATTAATGAAACTATCAAACGACTTTCTAAAAAATTTTATTGGCCGAATTTATCAACTCATGTTCATGATTACATAACTAAATGTGAACCATGTAACTTAGCCAAATACGATAGAAATCCACAAAAAGTCAAAATTCAAAATACACCAACTCCATCTAAACCACTCGAGACTCTTCACATAGATCTTTTCTTTATCGATAAAAATATTTTTCTAACCTTATTTGACCCATTTTCAAAATTCGGACAAGCAATCAAAATTGAATCTAAAAATGCTCTTGATACTATTCAAGGCCTAACTACTTTACGTCTTTCTTTGGAACCCCAGGTATATAATTCATGATCCTGGCAAGGAATTTGTTAATACCCTTTTAAACAATTCTGTCAATTACATAATATCAAAATTCATGTAACCTCAATACAAAATTCTCAAAGTAATAGCCCTGTAGAAAGGTTCCACTCGACATTGCTAGAATCTATCCGCATATTAAAAACAGAAGATCCCCATAAGCCTCTAGACTACTTGATGAGGTTAGCAATAACTTCTTATAACAATTCTATCCATTCTGCTACTCAGCAAACCCCTTTTTCGATACTGTTCCCATCCATCTATAACGATACTTCACCTATTCTTAATGAAGTTGAAACTACCCAAGACTTCGTAGAAAATAATCTTAAATTATCAGAAAAACTTAATGAACAAATAAAAACTAAACTAAATCAAAGTAAGCAGACTCGCAATGAATAATTAAATCAACATCGTAACGAACCTGAAGTCCTATACCCTAATGATGAAATTTATTTAAAAACAAAACCCCTGGTTTCGTAAAATTCAAAATCCTTTGAAAAAGTTAAAGTCATACAAGATTTAAACATAACGGTAAAAACTAAGAAAGGAAAATACCATAAACGCAAAGTTAAAAAGAAAAGACAGACTAAAGGTTCTCCTTTGTTACAGAATAATGAAGACCCTGCTTCCCTTTCTGACAATGATAACGGTGATGACGATATTGACGAAGAACATGACTATGACAATAAAAATAGAGAGACTGACTAACCCTATCCTCCCTGTAAATTTGGGTCCCCTCAAAACTATATCCTTTACCATTCTTTTGTACACGTACTTAATTTAACGGAAATAGGAGAACATGTAAATAGACTTCTTGTATCCTCAGAAAATACAACTAAAGAAAAACAGTTCTGGCATACTCAGTTACATTATCTCACAGAGCGTATTAAACAAAAATTCGAAATCATTTGTTCCGCTACTGCAAAACGCGAGAAACGCGGTATTTTTAATTTTATCGGAAATATCTATTCAGAATTATTTGGTTTAATGAGTGCCGATGATAAGGAGCTTTTGGAACAAAAACTAGAAATTGTATTTAGTAATCAGAAAAATATAAATGATCAGCTAAACACGAAGCTTTCCGTTCTGGAATCATTTACAAGTGAAATACAAAATGCTATGAAACAGATTAACAATTTTTGGAAAACCGCAAACGATTTTTTTGAAACTCAAACCTTAATTAACGATTGTTTAATCACTTTAGAAATTTTAGACCAAATTGAAGATGGCTTATTATTTAGTCATATGAGTATTATACATTCCGATGTAATTTCAACTACAACCATTGCCGAAATTTTTAAAATTCTATACACTTTATATGAACCTGCGGAATTACCTTCTTTAGATCAAAATTCATTATTTTCTTTATTTCATATGAAACATTACGTATCAAGCTCAGTAATATATATGGAAATTTTAATTCCGATCTACCATGTCAATGAATATAACCTATTCCAAATATTTATGTCCTCCTCAAACATATCCATCATTCCCCCTGAAAGTTACTTGGCACTTGGTACTTCTGCTAGCGTTTATTCCTGGTTAGAAGAAAACCCCCCAAAAGTTGGCAAATATTACCAACTTAAAGAAATGATATATGAAAAACCACCATCATGTATTCCAAAAATGATGATTGATCATGATGAACCAAATTGTACATTTTATTATTTGAAAAATCCTAAGGACAGCATTACCATGTTACCTTCCGGACAATTGCTTATCCTACCAAGCAAAACGGTGCATATAGAAGAACAATGTTCTAGCGTTATCCACCATTTTCTCACAGAAGATTCTTTAATATCTAACCAAGAAGGATGCACTTTGCGAATTAATGAAGAAGACTTTTTCCTTCCTACAACGAACTTACAAGCCTCTACATTTCTTTTACCAGAAATAAGAAAACCCCGAATATCAAATTTTACATTGGACAATACCATAAATTAATTAGAGTTCCTTAAGAACAAAGTAAAAGAAACAAAAGATATTCAGTTGATTGACCCTGCATCAATTGAACCTACATCAATCTCGTGGACGACCTGGTTAACATGGTCTCTCATTGGACTTACAATCTTATTTATTCTCTTCACTTTCCGGAAAAGTATAAACTCATGGCTGGTATGCCCAAAAAGGACAACAACGCCAACTACTACACCTCAAACTTTCCAGGAGCCAACTCCCGTAAACTCTGATTTTCCGTCTAAGAGGGGAGGAATTATATGAACTCTATAATAGTGTTATTATATTATTTTTGCTTATTTTAATTATTCATTATGTAATATATGTTATATATACTTTTATAATCTTATCTTAGAAAATTGCAACGGAAGCACACAAATAGTATAAAACTAAGTGCGTGCTCCACGTTCTTCAGTCTTGTTCTACAAAGCATTTAATACACACAATAAAGTTTGTTAGCAGTATCTCGCCTACTTATTTAGTGTCGAAAGGGCCAAACCTAAAATTTCAATCTGCCCCATACATTACTGAACGTCGAAAGTTAATTTTAAATCCCTAATTTGTAAAAGGCACATAATTACATATAAAACCATGCACAAGTTCACTATACTACTACTATACTTGCGGTAAGAATTCAAACGTCATGGCTGACGTTACACAATTGTTTTTATTGTTAACATAATTTTTGATATTTGATCGCGTTAAAAATAATAATTTTTTGCAATTTAGTACAATATATAATGCAAACATTTAGTGTAGTATATAGTTTTATTACTCTGTTGCAGTTTCTTAAATATTTTGATGAAAATATAATGAATTATTCATTTGTTCGCATGACATGTCTTCTGAAGTCTGGCTGCAAGTATACTAACTACTAACCCAATAAAAACATTTGCATACATTACTTACCGAAACCTTATACCAGCTAGTGGGACCTTCTAAGAGTTTTCGTCTGCTGTTAGGTACAGGTGATCCTTTCCTTCCTTTCTTTCCTTTGTTATACTTCTTATTAATAAAATTTCTACCAGATCCAGAACTAACACCCATGTCAACATCCTCATCTTGCAAATGTTCCCGTATAGCATTACTCCAATCTCTATTATGATCCTTTTTGCCTCCAAACCGATTAGGTTTGAATGTAACTCTACGATCTCTATCTCGTTCTCGATCTAAAATATTTAACGGTACATAGTAATAAATAATATTTAATAAAGAAATAAATAACAAAACTATGTCACATTTACCATATTTGATCCATGTCTGTCTATCCTCAAAATGCGGTTTTGGCATTTTCCCTTAATCTTAATTACTCACTAAGTTAATTTGTTATGAATAGAAATAAAGTTTAAAGTACACTACTAAATTCTTAAGTTTTAAATTATCCAAATGTACAAATTACAGAATTTGTTTTGGAATTATTTTCTCAAACTACGTCACTTCACCTTCGTTCGCCTTCGCCTTCCAATTTCCAATAATGCCACAGACCACAGAACACATAAAACATAAGGAAGACTCTACAAACCACAGAACTGTATTAATAGAACATAGCCACACCACCTACGTACGGTCGGGACACAAACTTACAAAAAATATAGACTGCATCGGTTTATGATATAGGTCACGTGACAGGTGCCGCATTTTCTAGGGACCTACGGTCCAGAAAATGGATATTATATTTGCTATATGTTTGCGATTGTGCAAATATGATGGCTGCATTGCAATCTGAAATTAACTAACTTGCTGTCATTTTAAATGTCATTAAAGAATGTGACATGAATGTATGACCAATTACACTAAACAAATGAGCTTCACGTTACAATACAATACAACGAACGTAAATTGGCATAAAAACCAAGTTTTAGAGATTCTGGACCTTTTAGGGCATGGTCTATATTTTTTCTAGGTTTGTGGGAAGGAACATGGTCGTGGTCGGGGCCATTGGGGTTAGGTAACGTCACAAATATTACCGTAAATAAAGACAAAATATAAAGTCAGTCTTTCCTGCAAAATTGACTGAAATATACTGTGTTATACGTCACAAAAGTCCTTAGTATTCATTGGTTATCTGATGATGATCCCGACAAAGTATAGTTAATAGCCTTATTCGCGGTAGCGATTCCGAACTAGTTCAGGATTAATTTACGGATCTGCTCAAGCGCAGTTTGAATTTGATCGTCCGAAATGCAAACTGCGCTTGAGCAGATCCGTAAATTAATCCTGAACTAGTTCGGAATCGCTACCGCGAATAAGGCTAATACCACTGAAATGTAATTTTATATTATGATGACTGGAATGCGCTAAAAGCTGCGCGAATGGATTATTATGATCAGCGATCAGCGCCATATTTGGTTTTGTGCCTCTAGCAATGATGGAGCAGTAGGGCCTTAGCTGATTGTGAATTGAAATGAAATTGAATTCTGGATATGAAGAATTATTTTGTGCTATATGCTGGTTAATTTTACAGTCCCTTATAAAGCATGACATGTTCCAACGATAACACCCACAAAAATACACAAAGAATAACACTAACGAGATACAGGATAAAAGAAGAAACCACATACACTGTACGCCAATGACGTGTTTACAAACAAAATAATAGGAAATTAAGAACACAATTCATATCGTACGTGCAGATGGTTGTCTCTCTCGCACCCACGTACATAACCAATGAAGTATGTCTTTTCTGAATTTCATGTGCCTCCTTTTGTCTGCTCCTTTTATTTGGATGCGCAATGGACTTTACGCATTCCATATTGTACATTTCATTGGTTAATACATAGTCACAGAATAATGGAACTACCAGAAGCGAAAGCTAAGGCGGCGCCTTTGATCTTGGATGGTCACGAAAATTTAGCCTTGAATTTGAAACTTGAGGTATATACTACATACTACACTGAGAGAAAGTTGTATATAATATCTACAGTCTACATAGAGAAACAAGTTGACACTATATTTATTTAGTCGTATTGAAGCTTTAGCAGTATAAAATACCTACTATTTATAAAGTTAATAAAATATATAAAATACATTTATAAATTGCATTTATTCCTGTTTATTTTTTTTATTGTTGTGAAAATTATATATTTTATTTAACGTGGGAGAGCTTTTTCAGATACATTTGCCATGCAGAAAATATGATACTGCAATAGATGTTTTAAATAGTATAGTCACTAATATTTCCTTTGTTTCAGTTATGGAAGCTATTTTCATTTCAAGTAATTAATAGATTTCAGGTATGAGTACTTGGTGGGCCACGCTAGATGCAGGTCAACTCAATCATTCCGCAAAGCACACAGCAACCATCCGACTTCTCTTACATCTTTTGCTCTTTCCTAGTTCCAAATTTACAAAGTTATTCTTAATTATTTTCAGAAACAAAGTGTACATAAATTTAAAAAAATAATTTTCCCCTCCATTTATTTTGTTCACTTTTACGTTTTAAACCTTAGTTTACTTGTGTCAAAAAATATGATTTAGGGCACCCTGGACACTAGATTCTAAGAGCACTGGTGTAAGACTCAAATGAAATCAATATTATGGGAGTTATTTTGAAACTAGTTTCAAGACACCTAAAGTTTTAATTCTGAATAAAAGTAATTTATTTTTCAATGTTTACAGAATAATAACGGAGATGGTCTTAAAGAAAATACAAATATGGTTCATGAAATATATATTTATACAATACCTATTTTACATAACTATAAATTAAAAGAATCTATCACTTTCCAAAACACACCAAACCGACACAGCGACACACATAAACAAAGCAATAAGCAAAGCGAGGTTGATTAATAAACTACTTGTAAAATGGCGGCGCCGCACATGCGCACTAAAATTGTGTTTTGGCGGCAGCTCTCTCCTTCGCTTCTGGTAGTTCCATTATTCTGTGACATAGTTAATAGATCTTGCACACTGCCCACAATAAAACTATTATAGAAAAGTTGCACTGGATGCAAATAGGTCTGTCCCTGCAACAGTTTTGGAAACGGTTTGAAACTATCAGAAATATTCAATCAAGTTGAGAACGAGTTACTCATGAATTTAATGCAATATTAAGCAGTTAAACAAACATTCCTGATAGTTTCAAACATTCAAACCGTTTTCAACTGCTGCAAAAACAAGCCTGCGTTGCATAAGGATTGGGGGCAAAGGTTTTACACGTAAAAATTGTTACACCTGTTAGAACTGTGTATTTACATTTACGAAAGAATAGGTTTGGTGCAAAAAGTGTACAGTGAAGGTAAAAAAGTCAAACCATCGTCGCTTTTATTGTAATACCACGGCTGCTACGATTTAGTCGACTATGATCAAACAATACTTATTAAAAGCTTCAGGACATTGTTGTAAAAAATACTGTATTGAAATATGTATGCAGATATATATTATTGATTTTGTACATTTTTAGATAGGACTTATTAAACAGATGCAATCCAGATTTATATACTATGTATGAAATTAAAAACAAGATGTAAGATATATACACTTGCATACATTGCCTTTTCTCATCAGCTTTTTCCATATATTTTATCTAGGTTAGGCACTCAAAAATAGTCAGACTATGGAGGGGATTAGAACAGCCATTCATATAGGAAAAACTTAAAGTTATTTGTTGGTTACACTCATAGAAATCATAAAATATATAGAACCCCAAAAGAGGTATCGAAAATAGTCAACCTATGGAAAAAACGCGAGTCTGGTAATATTACAGTAACTTAGCTTTCATGAGTTGGTTACACTAACGAGGCAGCTTCACACTAATAGGCGGGAATTTCAAAAAATTTTACGTCCAATTTGTGATTTCTATGGTCCTTCCGTTTTGAATTCAATTGTATGCTAGGTTTAAAATGCAGTGTAACCAACTGCTTACGTTAAGTTTTCCCTAGATGGCTGATTTCTAAGCCCCTCCATAGTCTGACTATTTTTGAGTGCCTAATGTAAAGGCTTCTGGCGTTCTATATATTTTATGATTTCTATGGTTACACTGCATTTTAATCCTTTTTTACTGCACTGAAATGTACGATATGGAATGCGTAAAGTCCATTGCGCATCCAAATAAAGGTACCAAACCTAGGAGCAGACAAAAGGAGGCACATGAAACTCAGCAAAGACATACTTCATTGGTTATGTATGTGGGTGCGAGAGAAACAACCATCTGCATGTACGATATGAATTGTGTTCTTAATTTCTCATTATTTTGTTTGTAAACACGTCATTGGCGTACAGTGTGGTTTCTTCGTTTATCTTGTATCTCGTTAGTTATTCTTTGTGTATTTTTGTGGGTGTTATTGTTGGAACATGTCATGTTTTATAAGGGACTGTAAAATTAACCAGCATATAGCACGAAACAATTCTTCATATCAAGAATTCAATTTCATTGCAATTCAGAATCAGCTAAGCCCCTACTGCTCCGCCATTGCTAGAGGCACAAAACAAAATATGGCACTGATCATGAATAATCCATTCGCGCAGCTTATAGCGCATTCCAGTCATCATAATAATACATATAAAATTACATTTCAGTGGTTTACTGGTGAGTGGTGAGAGGTGATTTGGTGATCAGTGGGTCATCATCACCACAGAACTCAGTGAGTCGTGGGTCAATTTAAACTAAGATGCCGGTTATTTTGAAATTTGAAAATACGAGTTCTAGTTATATATTTTGTGATACGAGTTTCATTCTAGTCTCTTTAGGGATCTTGAAAATACCGACCCTTTGAAATACCATTTCTGTAACTGTATCTCCGCGAGCTTACTCGTAATTAAAACTTTATGTACTATATGTATTCTTACTTAATAGTGAAGTGTTGTGAAAACATTCGTGAAACGAATAGGTTTTGTTAAAAAGTTCATTACCCTAGGCAGTTTCAGTTTGTAAGTTTTACCAAAATATTTTTCCCATTTGATAATAATTACTTATCCATTCTTCAGTTATCTTACTGAATACCTCTTGATCAATTTGGAGTTTTTAAAAATATTACACACAAACCTTATTTTTTCTAAGTTTGTGATATTACAAAAGAAGAAACTGAAGAATGGTCAACCATCGTCGGCTAAATCGCAGCAGCCGTGAAAGGCGACGCGATTAAGCAGACGAAGAGGGTCAACTAGTTTAATGACCGTATAACATCGGTATAATCACAGAGTATAATAATTCACAAACTACAAGTCTTCAATAGTATAGTAGAACACCACATACAATCATAGTCTTCTGGACTGCTTTTTGTTTTGGGGAAACAACATATAATAAACGTGATTTTACTGCCACTTTGGGAACGTATTGCTGATATGCTGATATAGCTCAGTAAAGAAGGACGTAATGAAAAAATATATATATGAACCTTCCTTGATTAAAACTTAATTTCATAATCAGCTCCTAAACTATTTATTTTGAAACCCAGTTATATACGATTTTCTATAATAATTTAATTAGGAACTCAGTCTTTCGCCTGCAAGGCGAATACAAATATCATTCTGAACATGGCCCTGATGTTGTCATAGCCGATAATAAAGACAAACATTTTTAACGATAGGATAGGATTAGAATTTTTTAGAAGAAACGTCGAAACTGTCAAAAGTCGGAAAGTTACAAGAGAAGTACCTCCCATGTATGATCTTGTTAGGATTTTATATAAATTTAGTAAATAAACCTTTTTTAAGTAATAGTTAAAATGATATTATTGGAAATAAATAACAGGGTAGTGGAAGAAACGTTAACTTTAAAAATAAAAAACGCTCAAGCTGGGTGAGTAATTTCTAATATATATTATTTCTAATAAATACTGTATGCTGTATGTGTTATTTTACTGGGTTGGGCATTTATTTAGATAGCCAATTTGTAGATTATAACTCACTTTTAGATACATATTGATTAGTATCATATTTTAGTTACTCAAAAGTTAGTACCTACTTTATTCAAAAAGGAAATCCTAATGACTCATAGAGCCTATATTATTGACATTTTTGTAATTGTGATTAATATGTAATCTATATATTACAGTTTAAAAAACGAGAGCATAGATATTACAGTAGCTGATTTTGATGGAGTTTTATACCATATATCAAATTTGAATGGAGATAAGACAAAAATACGAGTAAGCACATACTTATCCAAATTAATGAAGCTTAATATTTTCAACCTGTACTTATTTTTAGACTAGCATCTCATTAAAATTTTATAAACAATTACAAGAACATGGTGCAGATGAATTACTGAAACGAGAATATGGGCCATACTTAATCTCGCCAGAAAATGGATATAATGTGTCTGTGTTGTTAGATCTAGAGAACATTCCTGAGAATTGGCCTGAATTTGTCAAAAAACTAGGACTGTTAAAAAGGAACTGTTTTGCTTCAGTTTTCGAAAAGTATTTTGACTTCCAAGAGAAAGGGGATGAGGGTCAGAAAAGAGCTGTTATTCCATATAGAGATGATGAGACACTGTAAGTACTTACGAAATTTTAGTTCATAATAATATATCTAGGTGTTTTACTATATTAGAAATGTATTTTAAGCTAATATAAATCAAATCTACAATTACTGTCAATAAAGTCATATGTACCTATGCTCTCTGATATCAAACATCTAGGTATGCTAATGAACAATTCCACAATAAATCTAAAGAAATTAATCTAGCTAAATTTACTAACCTGGTTTAATGAAAACACTATAAATATCTAGCTTCTCTTTTGAAACAGTGGGAACTCGAAAATTCAACCATATCTAGGTATCATATAAATATTTTGTCACATTTTTAAAATTTTTTCTACGGATATGACATGAAACTAATTGAAACCAAAAATGTTTTGTTCATTATACAAAGACATATATTGTATTCCAATTTTAATATTAGGTTTGAGTTCAATATTTAAAATTTATTTTCTACGTTCATGCAAAAAACAATACTTTATTGAACTATATTTAGTGGAAAAAGTGGTTCTTTATTGCACTCAAATGAGTGCAATAAAATGTTTATTGCACTCATCTGTCATTCTACTGCAGCGTTTTGTCATCATGACAAACATAAACCTTCAAATCGACGTCACATTTTTCTAGACTTAGTGTCATCTAAATAACATTTTTTGGTTTTTGCATGAACGTAGAAAAAATATTGTATGCAACTCGTACAAAAAGTGCCTATTGCACTCGACGTGTTGTCCTACTCGGCCTGACGACTACACTTACTTTTTGCACTTGTTGCATAAATAACTATTATATCTATTTACTTCTTAGTTAGTTCACATTTTTATTCATTGTTCATATTTTGGTTGTACTATCCCAACGAAAGAAATGGTTAATTGACTCTATTAGGTACCAACTACCTACAAATTCTAATAGGTATTCTTAAGGAGAATATAGACCAAGTTGTAGTGATGTAATTGTTTATCATATTATATTTTCAATTATTTTGATATTACTCATATTATCACCACATTTCGTATTTTATAAACAAAATTATAAATTTGTTCCCTATTTTTTTTAATATAACAGTTAATTTGCAGGTGTTATTGTAAATGTAAAATACAAGATTTTCTAATATTAAACTGTTAACTTTAAAATCTTTCATAGATAGAAAATATTGAAGTCTTGAAACTTGTGTGTTAGAAATTAACTAAATATGAAACAATTTTAGAATATTTTTCTAATAGTGCTCCCACCATATCTTTAGGACAAAATGAAATAAATGATTAACATTTGTCAAATTGAATTATGTATTACAAAAACAAAAAAATAAGAAACATCAAATATTTTCAGGCAAAATAGGATTGAAACGTTTAAAAAGTTAATCGGTCTAAAACAAAAGCATTTAAATTCCTTAATAATATTTTATCTCTTGTGGCCCGCACATTTCCTGATATAATTTCCTTTATATTTGTCATATTCATTGTTGATATGATAAAATATGAAACAAAAATATATTTTAACTTTGTACATGCATACTTACAATAATATCTATGTTGCACGTACAATAGATACTTTGTAGTGCAATATAGGTATTATTGATAAAGAAAAAAATCAAAATGTTTATGATCTCAAGAAGTCTGTAAATTTAGAAATGAGTAAGGGATAAGTTTAAAAATGAATAAAAGGTTCAACTATTTTAATAGAATGATGTTTATTATAAGGGCACTTATAACTACTTAAAACAAAACAAAAATAACTTAAATTACTGATTAAGCAGTTATTATTTTTTTTTTTGTATTTAAAACAAACTAAACTTTTGTCTTCTGTAAGATTATTATGTTGAATTATTAATCACTACAGTGCAACCTCCATTATACGAACACGCCTTTATCCGAATATCCACTTAACCGAATGGAAAAAAAATGCAAGACATCCAAACGAGCCTCGTTTATCTGAACTGGAAGACCGCGGAGCTCGCGTGATATGTGAAATTTGCTGTGCGACTGGGAAAAAATTAAACTTACCACATAAAGCACTTTTAATTTTGGACAATGCACCTGGTCATCCAGTAGAACTCAAAAGTGATGATTTTCAAATATCAGTCTTGTTTTTGCTTGCAATTTAAATTAAAGTAATCGCTTATGCTCAAATAGAATCAGGCGATGAGAGATACGAGACAGGCTAGAAGATGGAAGATGTAAGGAAAATCATATGATCATAATATATGAATGGGAATGGTTGAATTCACTTGCCTGCTGTTACCTGTTAAGTTATTTATGATATGGATGTTGTTAATAAAAGTTCATAACCATATCAATATTTTAGAAGGGACTTATATAATAAAGTATTAAGTAGTCAAAATATAGAATTTTTGTGGAATTTTTAAGATAAATTTTTCATTTGTAGTAATTATATCAACACACATAATGTTTGTTTGAAACATTAACATGTTTTTCTTTATTTCATTCATTATTACGACTTTACACAATCGATAAATATATATGCATAATATGTGGCAACTAAAAGTGGATACATTTTCAGTTAAACCTAATTAGAATTCAGGCTTTCAGAAATAAATTGACGTACCTGAAATACAAATAGCTCCTTATTTTGCAAACACGGAATTCATGTAGAACGCTTTGTGTCTGTGACATTTTCAGTCCGGCATGGAGTAGCGAACGGCCGATAGATGTAGTTGTTAGTTCTACACCGCGTAGCTCCTTATTTATTAAATTGAAAATGTTGTTCTTTGAAATATAATTCACAGTCTGAAATAGACATGAAAAAGTTGTAAAGGAATGTAAAATTATTTTTTTTTTCATTTTCCCATTGGTGATTATAAAAAAAATAAAATTACTGATATCCTTGTTTATTTTTTTCTTTAGTTTTTTTTTGCCACATTCTGAAAAAATAATAGAGATTAATTAAATAAGCCCTTGCGCCAAACGGAACAGTCAAGGGTTATTTTTGAAACTATGTTTGCCTAACCAAAAAATCTCACACTGAAAAAACAGATAAGTAAAAAAATAACAAAAATCACATCACTATCGCGCACTTCCGTATTATTGACGTTTCGAAAACCTCTCTGTTTTCGTTCTCAAAATCGTATTAGCAAATGTTAAACGTATGTCAAGTTTGACAGTTTAAAATTTATTTATCTGCTTCCATAGAGATGTTAAATGATTTTTATTTTATTGTTACTTACTTCTTCTTGATACAACTGTAGCCAACAAGGATCGATGTTCACTGAACAGTTTGACACACACTTATCTCCGTTCAACAAAATAATCGCGGTCTCTTTTAATTTTTTTTTGTTTCGTTATCTTCTAAAATTATTGCCGAACCCCATTGAATCAACTGACCGTTTTCCCAAGCGTATTCGCAAATTTTTGATTTTTCAAATTCCCGTCTTATTTAATTTTGTTTTCCTCAACTCTAACATTCATAGGCCGAGACGTTTCTCCAACATAATGTTTATTGCATTCACAAGGTATGCTGTAGATGCAATTTTTTTAATTTTGTATATCATTTTTTGGACGCGTTTTAGACAAAAATGATCGCAAAGTATTAGTTGTCTGAAAAACTGTTCGAATATTAAATTTATTACCGATTCTTCTTAATCTTTTTGATAATATAGAAATGTATGGAATTTTATTGTATGATTAATTTCTTTTATTTGTCTTACAGTGTTCGTTTTATCTGTAATATTTTTTAATGTTCTATCAACAAAATTTAGAGGGTATTCATTATTTATTAATACATTTTTAATAAATTTTATTTCGTTATTAAAAATATCATTGTTTGATGAAATTAATTTTGCTCTATCATATAAACATTTAACAACACCTTTCTTAATATCGATGTGATGGTTAGATCTAAAATTTAAATATCTATTGGTGTGAGTTTGTTTTCTATAAACACTTGTTTCTACAGAATTATCGTGTTTTTAATTAAAACATCTAAAAATGGTAGCATATTATTATTTTCTATTTCCAAAGTAAATTTTATTGTTGGTTCTTTATTGTTAATATCATTTAAAAATTCATTTAATTCTGTAACAGTAAAAGGCCAAATTGCAAAAATATCATCTACATATCTCCACCAGATAGTTGGTTTTTATTTATATTTTGAATATAATTTTCTTAAAAAAAATCCATAAAAATATTACTTAGAATTGGTGATAATGATGAGCCCATTGATATTTTGTTGATAAAATTCATTGTTTAGTTGAAAATATGTTGTTTTTATACATAGACTTAGTAATTCCATTATACATCCTACATTTAATTTTGTTCTGTTTGCCAAATTGATATCATTTTCCAGTTTATTTTTAATGATATTCAATGTTTTGTCTACTGGTACGTTAGTGAATAAACTAACTACGTCAAAACTCACCATTAAATGATTATTATTAAACTTATTTGAGGAAGAAATCTTTTCTAAAAGATGTTTGCTATTTTAATATAAGAATCGGATTGTCAAATAAAGGTTTAATAATCTGTAACAAATATTTTGCTAATTTGTTGCAAGGTGAATTTATAGAACTAACTATTGGTCTTAGAGGTACATCACGTTTATGAATCTTTGGTAAATCATAAAAATGTGGTTTACTATAATGTGGGTTTAAAATTTTTCTTTCAATATCTGAAAATTCTCTTTTGTATTTATATAATGTTCTATAAATTTTGTTTTCAATAGATTTAGTTGGGTCTTTGTTTAATTTTGTATAATTTCCGTCATTAATTAAACTATTTATTTTTCATCATAAGTTGTTGTATCTAATATAACTGTGGCATTACCTTTATCGGCTGGTAAAATTTTAATATTATTATCATTTTTAAGTGATGATATAGATTTCCTCTCCTCTAATGATAAATTACTTTTAATTACATATTTTTTCTCAATTTCAATTTTTGACCGGATTCTATATTCATTAGCAATATTTAATGGTAATTTTTGAGCAATTTGTTCTATTGATGTTATTATATCAAATTTAGGGATATCTTTTGGTGTTACAGAATAATTTAAACCTTTACTGAGAACTAGTTTTTCAGACGAACTAAGTTGTCGATTTGACATATTTATGACAGTTTTATTTATAATTGGATTGTCATTTAAATTTAATTCAGAATTTTGCCTTTCATGATTTAATGTTCTAAATTTATTCAAATGTGTATTTTTTTGTTTGTTAAATTCCTTATTATAAGAATATGAAACATTATTGTACATACGTTCATAATCCTGTTGGTTCACTGTGTTTTGAAGTTGTTCTTTTATATGATATTTCTTACCAGTTGTATCTTTTGTGTCTATGGAATTGTATACAACTGGTAAGAAATATCAACTATATAAAAGAACAACTTCAAAACACAGTGAACCAACAGGATTATGAACGTATGTACAATAATGTTTCATATTCTTATAATAAGGAATTTAACAAACAAAAAAATACACATTTGAATAAATTTAGAACATTAAATCATGAAAGGCAAAATTCTGAATTAAATTTAAATGACAATCCAATTATAAATAAAACTGTCATAAATATGTCAAATCGACAACTTAGTTCGTCTGAAAAACTAGTTCTCAGTAAAGGTTTAAATTATTCTGTAACACCAAAAGATATCCCTAAATTTGATATAATAACATCAATAGAACAAATTGCTCAAAAATTACCATTAAATATTGCTAATGAATATAGAATCCGGTCAAAAATTGAAATTGAGAAAAAATATGTAATTAAAAGTAATTTATCATTAGAGGAGAGGAAATCTATATCATCACTTAAAAATGATAATAATATTAAAATTTTACCAGCCGATAAAGGTAATGCCACAGTTATATTAGATACAACAACTTATGATGAAAATAAATAGTTTAATTAATGACGGAAATTATACAAAATTAAACAAAGACCCAACTAAATCTATTGAAAACAAAATTTATAGAACATTATATAAATACAAAAGAGAATTTTCAGATATTGAAAGAAAATTTTAAACCCACATTATAGTAAACCACCACATTTTTATGGTTTACCAAAGATTCATAAACGTGATGTACCTCTAAGACCAATAGTTAGTTCTATAAATTCACCTTGCAACAAATTAGCAAAATATTTGTTACAGATTATTACACCTTTATTTGGACAATCCGATTCTTATATTAAAAATAGCAAACATCTTTTAGAAAAGATTTCTTCCTCAAATAAGTTTAATAATAATCATTTAATGGTGAGTTTTGACGTAGTTAGTTTATTCACTAACGTACCAGTAGACAAAACATTGAATATCATTAAAAATAAACTGGAAAATGATATCAATTTGGCAAACAGAACAAAATTAAATGTAGGATGTATAATGGAATTACTAAGTCTATGTATAAAACAACACATTTTCAACTAAACAATGAATTTTATCAACAAAATTTCGGAATGGCAATGGGCTCATCATTATCACCAATTTTAAGTAACATTTTTATGGATTTTTTGAAGAAAATTATATTCAAAATATAAATAAAAAACCAACTATCTGGTGGAGATATGTAGATGATATTTTTGCAATTTGGCCTTTTACTGTTACAGAATTAAATGAATTTTTAAATGATATTAACAATAAAGAACCAACAATAAAATTTACTTTGGAAATAGAAAATAATAATATGCTATCATTTTAGATGTTTTCGATAATTCTGTAGAAACAAGTGTTTATAGAAAACAAACTCACACCAATAGATATTTAAATTTTAGATCTAACCATCACATCGATATTAAGAAAGGTGTTGTTAAATGTTTATATGACAGAGCAAAATTAATTTCATCAAACAATGATATTTTTAATAACGAAATAAAATTTATTAAAAATGTATTAATAAATAATGAATACCCTCTAAATTTTGTTGATAGAACATTAAAAATATTACAGATAAAACAAACACTGTAAGACAAATAAAAGAAATTAATCATACAATAAAATTCCATACATTTATCAGAAAGATTAAGACGAATCGGTAAAGAATTTAATATTAGAAGAGTTTTTCATAAAACTAATACTTTATGATCCTTTTTGTCAAAAACACGTCAAAAAAATTATATACAATTCAAAAAATTGCATCTACAGCATACCTTGTGAATGCAATAAACATTATGTTGGAGAAACGTCTCGGCCTATGAATGTTAAAGTTGAGGAACATACAAATTACATAAAAAGACGGAATTTGAAAATCCAAAATTTGCGAACACGCTTGGGAAAACGGTCACTTAATTCAATGGGGTTCGCAAAAATTTTAGAGAAGGAAGATAACACAACAAAAGAAAATTAAAAGAGACCGCGATTATTTTGTTGAACGGAGATAAGTGTGTGTCAAACTGTTCAGTGAACATCGATCCTTGTTGGCTACAGTTGTATCAAGAAGAAGTAAGTAACAATAAAATAAAAATCATTTAACATCTCTATGGAAGCAGATAAATAAATTTTAAACTGTCAAACTTGACATACGTTTAACATTTTTAATACGATTTTGAGAACGAAAACAGAGAGGTTTTCGAAACGTCAATAATACGGAAGTGCGCGATAGTGATGTGATTTTTGTTATTTTTTTACTTATCTGTTTTTCAGTGTGAGATTTTGGTTAGGCAAACATAGTTTCAAAAATAACCCTTGACTGTTCCGTTTGGCGCAAGGGCTTATTTAATTAATCTCTATTATTTTTCAGAAGTGTGGCAAAACCCAAAAACTAAAGAAAAACTAAAACTATGCCACAAATAAATAGCTTTAGACAATATCTTTGTTTATATAATATCATCGCCTGATAACTATACTATTCTATGTCCATGTTATTCTGAAATTGAAATTTTTATATGAAATTATTCTATACCCCAAGCGCTATATCTTGTTAAAGTTTGAACCATAGTATTCCAAGTCCAAGCGATCAATCAGGTCACATTATTATAGTTGTGTGGGTATGATAAATTATTTCAAGTAATAATATAATGCTATAATATTTTGTGTTGTGAACAGGCCAAATAAACAGCTTTCATGTTTTTAATAATTGGTGATTCAGAAGGAATCAATTTCTGTACCCTTTGAGGACTCAGGATCAGAATATTAACTATCAGTGTGGTTTTTGCAAGAAACTATTTATTTCTTCAAAATAAACATTCTAGTACCAGTTTTTTTTAATCACTCTATCTTCAAATAAAATTTTAGATATAGAAATAAGGCAACTGCAAATGTTCTTAATTTAATTTATTCTATGTCCAAGACTGTTTTATGTAGTTTAGTTTTTTCACTCTCAGTCTCTTCTGAAAAATATATATTATTTATAATTTTAATAACAAAACAGTCACTGAAAGTAGGAGAAATTATCCTGTAAAAAAATATATGTTGGTTCGGAATTATCATATTCCTAAGTTTTAAATAGGAGAGTCACCATCTTAAGAATAAAATGTATTATTATTATTATCTAGTTGTTATATTTCCAAGTCTGATTGGTTATCTAACTATATCATAAGTAGGTATACAAGGCTAATATAATGACACTAAAATATAATAAGTGTATGACAATATATTTTACAGTTTCTTGTACCAAAATTATAGCTCCCTATATGTATATTTTTTCCAGTTATGTTGAAGCTAAAGCTGATAGAGTGACAGTAGTATTTTCAACACGCTTTCGAGATGAGGATGATGTTGTAATCGGCAAAGTTTTCATGCAGGAGCTCAAGGAAGGCCTCCGAGCTTCCCACACTGCTCCTCCAGTGCTTTTCAGCCACAGAGAACCTCCACTTGAGCTGCAGAATACCAAAGCTGTCGTTGACAACAAAGTCGGATACGTAACCTTCGTTTTATTTCCTAGACACACAGCCAGAAACACACGTGACAACACTATTAATCTAATTCATATGTTCCGTCACTACTTGCATTATCACATTAAGTGTTCTAAGGCATACATCCATAGTAGAATGCGAGCAAAGACCTCTGACTTCCTGAAAGTTTTAAATAGAGCTCGCCCAGAAAATAAGTCTACAGATAAGAAGACGATCACGTGAGTATTATTTACTTTTTTTATATTTTTGTTCTTCTCTTTTTTCGTTCGGAAGGTACTTAGTAAATAATTCAAAATGTGAAAATTTGTGTATAGAAAGCTAAAGCATTACATTTACGTTGATTAACTGCAATTTATACATGGTAACTTCGTATAAGACACATACACATTGGTATCATTTTTGTTTTAAGTAGATATTGAAATTTGGGATGCAATACTTAACAATACTTATTAAGCGTACCATAACTGTCTTGATTTATTCTAATTAACCCATGCATTGCTAATAAAATCAGTATCATCAAACCGATATTTGGCGCATGACACAATCATTTTAAAGTAATAGTGATTTTATTCATATGATTTATTTAGCTGAGCAATATATACAAAGTGACTGTTAAACGAAGTGGAAAAATTCAAATTAATTAATAGGTATTGTACAAATTTACGAGTACCCTAAAGCTAATTTCCTGGTAGATATATTTTATTTCATACTGCATTAAAAGTACTCAAATAATGTAATCATAAATATGTTTGTGTATTTTTGTTACTGTCAAAAAATATCCCCAATAATACGTAATACGTGGGTTACCATGGCAATTTATTTAAAGTCCTAGAACTTTTACTTTGTCATCGTAGTAAAGGTCCATTTTTCGTCCTTAAAGTGATCCAAAAAATGCATCGTTATTGAACCGTATGAAATGAAGAGATATCACTGATTCGTATCGTTGATTTAGAATATTATGCAGAATTAAAAAATACAGTGTGCCATTTCAAAATATTGAAAGTTGGTGTCACTTCTGCAAAACTGGAAATAAAAAAGTTATTCATGTCAGAAACAACTGAAACGTAAAAAAGGGCTACACCATGGTTATGTTATACCACAGTTATTTAAATTAGAGAAACAAATGACTAGTGTAGTTTTGAAACCATCACTTTTATTCACAAACTCTTTTTTCAGAATTTAGAACAACAATTTTAGTCATATATATTTTATAGCTTATATCTTGTGTAAATAAAGATAAGATAATAAATATGCCCTCTAATTTTATAGGTTTTTATGTTAACAATATTTGTACAATTTTATTTAACATTTATTATTTGTTTAAACAGGAACTATAGTTTATTTTTATGATAGAAAAGACAATATGTTAGTTATTTTAATTTCAAGTGTCACTTTATATTACGTTCCTGTCAAAATTCGTTTGTTTTTATGCAAACAAATTTTAGGGGAGACGCTAATTAAAATTTTTTTTATGAAAAAAACCCTTAAAATTTACCAAGGGAACTGCCTCTGTATACCTTTGTGTTTTATGTATACATGTATGTAACGGCCTGTATACATGACAATTGAATAGGGGACATCCAAATGTATTTGTTTATAGAAGGAAGTTTCTTATCAAGACAATTAAAAAATGCATAGAATTAGGTTGCGGCCATATCGAAAATTTTCTCTAACATGTAATAATTAAAACAAAAGCAGTGTTCTATTCTGTATTTCATTCAATAAATACAACTTTTTTTTGTTTTTGCTGTGAACATTTATGAAATACAATAAATAATTTACTTATTTATCAACAGGGTTGGAATAAGTCTATATAAAAAGTCAAAAAGTCCGAGACTTGAATTAATTTTTTAATTCGGATTTTTTTTTTAATTAATTTACTTTAAAAAAAAAACAAATTTTATTTACTTACTAAAACAAAATAAAAGAAAACAAAAAAACTGAGTTTCTATTTTCTTCAAAAATCTTAAAGCATAACAGAATAAAACATGGTTTTTGCAAAACAAACTGAAACTATTAAAATTAAGTATTACAAAAATAGACAACTTATTAAGAAACTTCATTAGAAAAGTTAGTTTTCTGGCTTTTTCCACCCCTAGTTGGTTCAAGTTGATAATGCAATGTTCTCATTGGAAAAAGATTGAAATAATTTGTGACATTTTTTTTAAAGTAATTTGAATTAATACACGAACTAAATCGCTGACTTAATTCATATGAATTAATTCATGCCAACCCTGTTTATCGAATCACAAATAGTTTGTGAGTTTGAAAATTAAGAATAAGTAGCAATTTTCAAGTAGTCATAAGCAGAAATCTTTTAGGACTGGTTTACTGGCTGGTGTTTTAAGTAGAAATGGCATCTGAATAAAATGCTGTAATCATTTGTATTAGAATGTTTTATAGACAAAAATAATAGAGACATTCATAATAAGGCATTGCTGGTTTTTATGGCGGCATCTGTTTAATATAAAAATTATAATTTTTGTCTTCAAAAATGTTTTATTACTCGTTCTATTAGAATTTGTTTAGCGGTACTCGAGTTCACACAAAAACATATTTTCGACGCCTGTGTTTTAATTCAGCAATATTTTATTATATATCTTTACATTTTGCCCCAAAAACTTCACACCTGCTCTGGCCTATTACTAACAGTGCCGTCTGTATATTTTTCAAGTAGGTATTATCGAATGTAAGCAAACCTGTGTAGAACTATTTATTGTTACAATTTTTATCTAAATTAGCATTTGTAGGTGAAATTAAACACGTTAATATATAAGTATATATAAAAAAGTATCATTAAACATGATATACATAGTTTATCTAGTTTATTAATTTATTCCAAAAATTTCAAAAATGTAAAAAAATATATTATTTCCTAAAGGGTTACAAATTGAAATAGGTATGAATACAAAATTGAAAAATAAAACTTTTTCTCTGATTTTTTCTTAACTTTGAAAGGTAATGTTTTTTATTTTTTGAAGACATGTCAATTTTGATATAGAGAGGAAAGAAGAAACAATTCTTGTATGATTTCAAGTTCATAAAATTAACATCTTAGCCAGGTATAAACAGATACATTCGTCTTCTTTCTCATTCAGATATAAAGGATGTAACAAAAAAGCAGGTCATCTTATTAACTGCATATTTTTGACAACAAAATATGACAATTTAACCCTATTTACCTTTCAACAAAAATGTGCAGCCTCAAATATACAGTCTTGAAGTTGAATTTTTAATAATATTTATTAGAGGTACTCCTTGTGGTTAACTAAATCTTCAAGGGTATTGTTGTAAAGGAGGTCTGAAAAAAACTGGAGGGAAGGATGAACTTTGCCTCTCTAATTTTTTACGCCCATGGTCAATTTCTCTCAACCTCGACAATTTTCCATAAAACTCATATGTTTATCTCGAAAAAGAAGCATATTTAATATTTTAAATAAAATTTTACACTACGATATTCAAAGAACCCTCTTCCCCCAGTTTCTGTTTATTTGTTAGACGTTGTTTACAATAATACCCTTAAGCCGCAAGAAATTTCAAACTGATACGTGAAAAATTGACAGTTACTTCAGAAAAATGATATTAAAACTTCAACATGTATCTTTTAAGGTAAGGATTTTTGTATATAGGTAAGAAATAGTCATTTTGCTTTTTTGTTACACCCTGTATATTTCAATGAGAAAATAGATGATTACAAAAAAAGGGAAGCAACCTAACTTTTGCATGTATGTTATCCTTTGTACTTTCAATTAGTATTAAACTTGTTTGGTAAGCAAGTGAGCTAAATTAATGGAAAAAAATACAAAATCTGTAATTACATATTTCATGATATATTTGTTTACATATAATATTAGATAAAACATATTTCATCCGACAAGCAAATGGGCGAACGACAACCTTAGTTCGGATCTTAGTCTATTAATTTTGTTTCATATTGTTGAATCCCAGAAAGAATAATTCAGTACTCACTTTTTCTTGTCCTTTCACAAACCTTT
Organism: Monochamus saltuarius; assembly: GCA_025584915.1. Lineage (NCBI taxonomy): Eukaryota > Metazoa > Arthropoda > Insecta > Coleoptera > Cerambycidae > Monochamus > Monochamus saltuarius. The sequence goes on along the minus strand of CM046727.1, from coordinate 21,300,192 downwards.
TCACCTAGCTGGGGTGAAAATCATTATTGCTTTTGTGTATGTCAATTTGCATACATTTTTAATTAAAAACTACTGGTAAAGTAAAAAAAATTTAAAAATGTATTGTTTCATATTGTTGAATCCCAGAAAGAATATTTCACTACTCACTTTTTCTTGTCCTTTCACGAACCTTTTCACCTAGCTGGGGGTGAAAATCATGATGTTGTTTGTAGTTAACTTTCATGTGTTTTAAAATTGTTTTCGTTTTTAGCGGAAGAACTTTTATAAGAAGAGATTAATGTGAATGCAAATAGTGAATCGACTTAAACAAGAATTAAAATCAACTGCCAAGGTTTAATTTTAAACCTAGCCTATTAAAATTTAACTGCTTTATTCTCTACCAGAATTTAATATTATTATGTAATAGGTTTTTATGTCTCTGTTTAAGGCTTATTTATTTTCACTACAATAGTTACTTTTCAATATTTATTTAATGTGTTACAAGATGGTGAAGAATTAAACAGTTTTATTTTAAATATGTTTAATCAAATTCAATTAGTCAGGAGTCTTTAAAAAAATGAAACTAAAGATGTATGAGCTGGGTATCAGCTGTATTGTATATATAGAATTCTTTTTAACTGTGCTTCCTCAAAAGTAAGGATTAAGCACTAACTTGAAAGTGTATATTTCAAATACTAATACATATTAAAATATGTTTATATTTTTTGCTTTATTATTATTATTTTTTGTATATTATTTTTTTATTGCTTTTGATATGAACTTTTAGAGTTTGGGCCATTTTCCATAAATTGTTGTATTATTTGAATGAAGCGTGTCAATTTATAGTATTTTAAACACTTTGTAGTATTTTAAACATCATTCTAATCTGTAAGATTTTTATTAAATATTTTTATGTACTTTTGTTAATTTAAATGTATTTGTAAAATTCAACTTTAACAAATAGACAGTAAACATGTTCTTGGATTTTAGAAAATAAAATGTTATTTTAATTTATAATTGTTTCATTTTAAATGTTTTGAAATTTTTGGTATGAAATATGATAAAAAGTAAGGTAAGTTAAGAATAAATATTTGATTCTTTAAGGAATTTCTGTTATTACTTTTTTATGTATGTATGTGTATATACACAGTATTTTGCACAATCTCATCAACAAAATTGTAAAGGTGGTTCTCTAATCACAAATGACGCAAAATCAAAAGGTTAAATGATGATTTTAGTGGTAAATGATTGTTTTTTTTATATATTTTTATGTATTAACAATATTGTATGAAACTAACTACTCTGTGGACTAAAGCCCCAACCAGCGTTGAATTACACCCACAATATATCTACTCATATTCTTTATTATTAGTTTTTGTAAACTTTGTGACGGTTAGAAAGGTAGGAGATTTGATACATATTAACTTAAAATGCCTTTCTAATACAGTAGTGAATGTGAATTGTGTTCTAATTATTGTAATTAGTATCACTCGTTTCCTGATACTCTTACTTGCTGACTGTCCCCAGAGACTTGAATTTTGAAATGATTAATTATATAAGTTGCACAATTAGGTAAGTATAGAAGAAACAGTTTTACGTAAAACTATAATATCCTAGCAAAAAAGTTGTTCTTATAAAAAGAAGAATCAGTAGATTTGTGACATCAGCAAATGTCATATATATTATTTCAAAAGCTCGTTTATAGGTCTTTTACAACATTCGACTACTACCAAACCAAAATTTTCTTACTATATAACTACATTACTTCCAAAGCTGGTTACATGGTTGGGTACGTCAACAAGTGGCCACAACAAATTGATAATCAAATTTTTATCATATAAAATAATCATTTTGACTAATAATTACTGCTATATTTTAAAACTGCAGTTTAGAAAAAGTTGAAAAAAATGTCTTCACTGTGATACATAGTGAATTTCCAGGTTGTTATGCCATGACCTTGGTAACTGGTTCCTGCCAGAAACATAATTAAAGTGACATCTCTAGCATTAGGTGGGATTCATTTACCAGGTTATTCTCGAACTAGGATCTGTGGGGACAGACCCGCTATCGGTGTCTCTGGGTCTACCCATATATTGATTTCGGCTCCTATTGTTGGTATTTCGACTACCACGGTCGGAACCGTTCCTCAGATAATGCTGTAACTGGTCACATCCCATACTTCCATGCATTATAAACATTGTCACACCCCACAGATTTTTTTTAAACTACTAACACTTGAATTGATGTAAATTATGAAGTATTTTTCCACAGTGTGTGGTCCACAATAATAAAGTATCTACAATTTACAGTCTTTCTTGTTATTTAGCGCACTTTCCCCTCAAAAGTTAAAGAAAGTTCATATTTTAGCACTACATTAATAACATCCACCTACTGGGTGGATTTTTTTGTGCATCTATTAGATATGATTCTTGTTCTTGAAATGCCAGCACTCACTACTAGCCTCGCTCTTTTAAGGGTATTTTTACTACCAATAACTAAGAAAAGAAAAACACCACAAATTTTTGTATCTACTAAATCATTTTATTAACTGGCCTGATCATATATTTCATTTAACCTTAGATATAATAATCGTCTCAATTGTGCTATTGTATTTACAGAGGGCCATAGTAGAATACCAACAAATTTAAATTTTTTCAGTAAGGTGCTTTAAGGGTTATAAAAAATATATGAACTTCTAAATATTTATTTATTGTATTAGGTCAATAGTACTCGTACTTAACTAACTTTTTGATATTAATATTAAATACAAAAAAAAAACAATAGCATCCCTTATACATGATACTCTCCACCATCTATTTTATCATGGGATAGAATAGACATTAATGATTTTGCAGTCTCGTCACTAACCCACAATAATTGCAGTAGTAAACCATCGAAAACTCCTAATAAACATCCTCCCAAAACGTCTAAAATGTAATGTCTGCTCATCAATATGCGGCTTAAACAGACTGAAGAAGCCCAAGCTATAAGCGGGCCATAACAAAGAATAGGTAATGGATATAATCGCGTAAAAAAGTATACAACAAATATCGATCTACTGGCATGTCCGGAAGGGAAACTAAAAATATCTGGACCTAGTTGTCCCAGGGCATCATCTTTATTATGCACCGGCCTTTTTCTTCTGAAATATGCTTTGGCTACTGCTACTAGTATTATATCCAAAAACAAACCTGAAAATGCAGTGAGGATTTACATATTACTATTATTATTAACTTTTGGTGACTGAAAATTTAATACAGTATAAGATAATATAGTCTAAAGATATTCTAATACTTCAGACCACTCTTTTGATGGGGTTGAATATTCCGCTGTTTTGTGCACCAATAAGCCATAGACTTATTACTAATAATTTTTTTCTTTAGTCTAATTGGGTATTTGCCACATTACTGGAAAAAATAAAGATTAATTGAATACACCTTGCACCAAAAGGATCGGTTATGCATGGGTTATTTTTGAAACTAAGTTTGTCTAACCAAAAAGTCTCGCATTGAAAAAGCAGATAAGTAAAAATGAACAAAAATCACATCACTATCGCGCTCTTCCGTATTTTTGATGTTTCGAAAAACTTTGTTTTTATTCTCAAAAATTGCAAATGTATTAAACGTAAGACAAGTTTGACAGTTTAAAATTTGTTTATCTGCTTCCATAGAGATGTTAACTGATTTTTATTTTATTATTACTTACTTCTTGATACAACTGTAGCCAACAATGGTCAATGTTTACGGAACAATTTGACACACACTTATCTCCGTTCAACAAAATAATTGCAGACTCTTTTAATTTTCTTTTTGTTGCATTATTCTCCTTCTTTAAAATTTTTGCCAAACCCCATTGAATCAAATGACCGTTTTGCCAAGTATGTTCCTCAATTCATATTCATAGGTTGAGACATTTGTCCAACATAATGTTTATTAGTGATGTGATATTGGTTATTTTTACTGATCTGCTTTTTCAGTGTGAGATTTTTTGGTTAGGTAAACTTAGTTTCAAAAATAACCCTTGACTCATCCTTTCGCCACAAGAGTTTATTCACCTAATTAGACTAAAGAAAAACTAGAATTACCCCACAAATAAATAGTTTCAGAGATTATCTTACTAATAAAGTATGGGCAAGTCAAGCTGTAAATCATACCAACAACCTACTTTTGAGGGTTGTCATTGTCAACCAAATGCACACAAAGTACATTAATGTATTTTGTATATATACAAGGATTATTCATATTACTGCTGTGCTAGGTATTAAGATTTGAATAAATAAAAAATGTTAATACATACTGATAAATATATTACATACAATAGCTTTTTATATTAATTAATAAAAATACAGGATTATAGACCTCTGACTATGTCACTTTGGTGAATAAACTCTATTTTTATGACATACGTGGTGGTATTCCTCTAGAACTGATTAGTTCACACTTGACCAATAGAATGCAACATGTTTCCTATGAAAATAGTTTATCAAACTACCCATTTATTCGGCTTAGAATCCCTCAGGGGTCCATACTTGGGCCACTATTATTTGTGTTTTATATTAATGACTATTTGTTATTTATATTAATAACTTATACTATCACATATATCTGGATGGGTGTACCTCATTTACAGATGTCAAAACATTGATATATTTTCATAAACACAGATATACTGTGTTGAGAATGGCCGAAAACGGTCTAGTTAAAGCTGAATTATGGGTTACTTCAAATAATCAATTGCAGGAGGGACACATCAGGCATGATATGGAGAGTGGTCCGATTTATTAGAATATCTCTAGATTAGGGATGGCATTGACATTCGGCTAATAAACTACATCCGGCCTGGTGTATCAAACGTTCGGTTCAGGTTAGAAATATCAGATATTTGGATCCAACAATGGTGAATAAATGCTTTTGCAATAATAATGACACTACGTCAACAGTTTTTGAACTTTTGAGTAGAAATTTCAATAAATCTTCATTGGTGAGTGAAAGAACTAATGTTAAAAGTTGAAAGTATATTGCATTACAAATACGTTAGCAATTCAAAAGAAATCCCATAATTAATTTTAAAGAATGTAATTATTATTGCAAACGATTGTACAAATATTAGGATGTAAGTACCATATAAAAATTGAACTTTATTTTTATTTTATAAGTTTGAGCTGTTTCATGTGATAAGTTGTATATAGACTTGCTGAACAGCCACCTTCCCTATAATATATCGCTTTTACAAACAACTTATACATAGCAAACATTCAGTTACAACAATTGAAGACAAAACCATGTAATGCACATAATTTTGTTAGGTATAACATACCTACTCGCTTATAACGATTATTCAGATATAATATCCTAATTCTTTGTTTGAACATTTGTAACATGATCGACTGTAACATACTATCGAAGGGTGATCATTTTATCTTATCCTTCATGTAATATTTTATGCATTTTTTGTCTTCCTTGATGATTAGCTATAAAATACGCGTATGTAATTGCAACAGTATTGGAATGATAGATATTACGTAAAAACATTTTTCAATAGTGAATTTCATAACATTGTGATTATTTGAGGTTTTATCATCAATAGTATGATTACGATGAGAAATGAGTGTTAACATTATCACAAAGTAAATATATAATTTGATGAAAAATAAATAATAGGTATTTTACCTAGAAGTATGTTCACTTGCATTTCTACAAGATGTGGGTTGTTAAATAACCACGTAAAGGCAATCCAAAATGCCAACCAAGGAATTCCATGACAAGAGATCTAGAAAATACAACACAAATTTAGACGTTTATGTTAAGACTGAAAGAAGCAGAAAATTATTGCTTTATTATGCAGTATAAAAATAATGTTATCTTTGAATCGAATTCTTTTATTCACATTGGAATTATAGCGGCAAATTATTAAAGTATTTTACACAATGTAAAAAAAATAAAAATAAACCAAATTTGGAGCAAATATTTAATTAATAGTTAAAACTAACGTAGGTATATAGTATTTTAAATATGACTATATTTGGGATGACCATATATTTATTTTGATTTGATTTCTTAATATTGTACGGCTTTTACAAAACACTTACCTCTAAGCCTCTGTAATGTGTACGTAAAGATCGAAGAGTTAAAATATTATTCGCCCATATTACAAATCTTTTGGAAATCTCAGCATCATATCTGAGAATTGTTTTTAGAGTGGAAGGAACTTTTCTTTTTTCCGTCTGAAAATTATTTAGCCTGAAATTATTGTTACATACTTATTATTTTCTTACCTCGGCCATATTAAGACACACAGATTATTATAAACCTGATAAATATTTATATTTAATTACAATCATACAACACTAGCGACTTTTCTACAGTCTCTCAAAATATTTTATTGACAAGGAAAATTTGTCTCTAATAATAGGACTATTTAGAAAGTCAGGAGGTATTTCAAATTTAGTTTAACCTCTACACCCTTGTTTGTGAATTGAATCTACGAAGTACGAACTACGACGAAGTACAAAAGCGATGTAAATAAAAATAAAAATAAAAATAGATAAGATGTCAAAATTTCTTTAATATTCGAATTTGGCAGCAACTAGTTATGCAGTACGGTGTTTATTTGGTTGCATAATGGTACTGCGTAATCGAAACTAGTTTATATGACTAGTTTTATTTTTTACATTATTTAAAAAATGGGGAGGTAATTTTTTATATTTACGATATTGAAAAATTATCAGTTTACAAGTTTTCTAATCAAAGCTAAAAATAGAAAATTTTTCCAAAAAATACTCATCTTTCATTATTTCGTATTTTTTTGAAACACTGGAATATAGAAGATAAAAAATGTAAATTTTAAGTCGAAGTATATTCTACACTTTTTAAAAATTGTATCGACTCCTTTAATTCCTGATTTAAATAAATGATTTTGAAAAAAAATAGGTTTTTTTTCACAGGTTTTGCCACAAGATCCACGGTATCTATAGCTATTATATATATGATGACGTGAAATTTATTTATAATGTTTATTTCTTCAATAATAATAATAATAATAATAATAATTCCTGAAACTATATTTCTTTTTGGACTCAAAATAAGAAAAATTATGTTTATCTGTAAAATTAAATAAAAGACATTCATAAATATGTAAACCCCCAACTGTCAAATACCCAAACAATCTAAATTTGCCTCTACACGAACTATTAAAACTTAAGTAAAAATTATGCAAAAAGCTTGTTTTTTAATAAACACTCGGTCTATATTAGAACTTGCACGCCATAACAAAATTCCAAATTTCATTTTCGATAAAAAACTTGCATAATATACTGTTTTCAAAATTCTCTCCGACACATAGGGCTTTATAACTCGTATACTGTAACAAACACCATTTAATTTTTTTGTTAAATAATTATCTATGTATGAGTTATCCAGTTTAAAGTACTGTCTATAAAAATACCTAAAAATTTGGTACAGTCGCTAAGGGACGTTTGAATTTGATTAATATTTAAGGTTGAAACTCTGTTTTTTGATCTATTAGTGCTGAAAAGGACATATTTGGTTTTATTCTCATTCAGAACAAGTTTGTTTTGTTGGAACCAATTCTGAATTCTAACAAAACAATCCGATGTTTCCGATTCCAGTTCGGAGAGTGTGCCTCCATCTATCAATAATGTCGTATCATCGGCATAATTTATTATTTTATGTCGCCCATTCAAGAACAATTTGCCCAAATCATTAATATATATATATTAAACAACAGAGGCCCCACAATACTACCCTGAGGAATACATCTCTTAACACTTTGCTTTGACGACTTAACAATTGTCCCATTGAAATCGATGTTAGTTATTTTGACTTATATTTTCTTATATGTTTTGAACCACTTTAAACAATTTCCTCTAATGCCGTAAGTAGACATTTTTTTAAGTAAAATTTCATGATCTACACAGTCGTAAGCCGTAAGCCAATAGCACTAAATTATTTATAACAAAAAGTCAATAATTGGGATTGGACAGTCCGTTATAATAACACAAAGAAAGTGTTAAAACTGTACAGAATGATTCAGAACTTATCTAAAAAAAATGTTTGAATGTACAGAGGACTCTTACAAATAATACAATTTTGTAAAAATAAAATCAAAAAGAGCAGTTCAAAAATGATTTAAAAATACACTTCCGCACGGCACTGGAAACTGGTTCACTGTAAAACCTGATAAGATGTAGAACGTAGAATCGGCGACCGGACAAATAATTGGAAGAACATCCCAAGGAAAATAAGTACCCCCCCCTAAGAAGCTTACTGAAATGAAATACTTTGCCTTATAATTTTCCATGTAATTAAACATGCAGGGGTGAAGTATTTGTAATTTGAATTATTTGATAATCGCATGCAAAACAATATTAAATTGTGTAATAAATAATATCTTTATAAGTAATATTTAGAGATTACTAATGTGATTTTCTAAGTTCTGTAATTTTGCTCGATGTTGCTGCATATGTGAATGCTGAAAATACCTCTGATATAGAAAAATACAATATTTTTAAATATGCTTTCATGTCCGGCGAAAACTTTCTTTATCCCTATTCTGTTCATAAAAAAGCCTTGCTCTTCTACATACACATAGACATATTAAGTTATCTCGTAAGTTAGACATTTCAAATATTATTGATATGCAAGTAAAAAAAATAGAAAAATTAATTTAATTTCTATTATCTTTCATTTTTATAATACTTCTGCAATGCATATATTTTTAATTTATATTTTATTATTGTCTATATTTATGTTTATTTCTTTAGTCTGTTGATGCTATAAGACTTTACAACTTTACCCCCTCCAAGATAAATTCATAGATACGCCCATATGCTATTTTTATACAGAAAATTCTACTGCTTTTGCCGGTATTGTTATTAATTATTAATACAATTAATTTGTGATTTTAATTAGTAAAACAGTTTAACATACATGATGTTACAATAACATTTTGGGCCCGTCTTATCCAGTTTCAACTAACACAAATGTTTCTGCTTCTTGTCCGTTTTAAACTTGTAAGTTATTGGCAGCAGCTACGATACGTTTGCGTAAATCATCAATAGTGTCCACTTCGGTGCAATATACTTCATTTTTTAAATATCCCCACAAAAATAATTCCAAATTATTTAAAGTCAGGAGATCATGGCGGCCATGGTACTAGTCCTCCTCATCCAATTATTTGGTAATATTGCTTAATAAGTTCTGAATCACCCTGTATAGTCTAGAGCCGAGGCCAGGAGTGCGCTATCTGCAATAAAAAAAATAAGTACCATTCACAAGAATTTAATTACTTGCTCATTAGTTATTTGAAAATCCGAGGCCATGTATATGTATATGAAATATGATTTATTTACCTTTTTTTTTTAAAAAAAAAGCAAATTTAAAATTAGTATTGCAATATGTTTTAGAGCCCCCCCTCCAAATATGATAAAGTTTTAACAAGAACTTTTGCTACCCGATATTTTCAAAAACGGAGACCATTACCAAAAATTGTGAAGTAAATTATGCAAAACATTAGAAACTTTGGTTTGGTTAAAGGCTAAAGATTAAGAAGAAGAAAACCAGTTGTTAATGACGAAAACAAAGAAATTGCAGTTCTAAGATACTTTGCTGGGTATCCAACATTATCCCTAATACCAGTTGCCTTAAGCTTTGTCTTCATGGACATGAAAATCGCAAAAATTCCCACGAATTATATAATGGCGGGAAAAGGCTCAACTTTTAGTCAATTTTGCAAACTGCAAAATTTTCATCATAAAACTGTCATTGACTGTCATGGTAGAATGTCAAAAGCTCCAGTTAAACTTATTAACCCCACAAAATGATGAAATTAGAGATAGTATTTCTGTTTTGCGAAATTCGCGACAATTTTCACGAATTTCGCATCCTTGAGAACAAGGCTTAAGAATCAAGATTGTCAACAAATTTTCCATTCCACATTCTCCATAAATAATAATAAACAAAAATTTAAATAATCTTCGTTTGAGTAATTTAAGTGCCGGCACAATTATAATAATAATTGTTACAGTTTTAGTGCAAAATGTCGATACACAATACCACAATACCCATATTTGACACATGCCAAGTTAAATTTGTTTTTTTTCAAATGTTTATATCCATAGCAAATTTGAAAAAATATGTTAAAAACTGTCGAAATAATAGAAATTTGCAAATATCTCCAAAAGTCTTATTCTCATGGACGCGAAATTCGCTAAAATTCTCGCGAATATTTAAATTATTAATGGCGGGAATTTTGCAAAACAGGAATATTACTGCTATTTTCATCAATATATGGGATTAATAAGTTTAACTTGAGCTTCTGGCAATCTACCATGACAGTCAATGCGCCAGTTTTTTTATGAAAATGATAGAAAATATTGCAGTTGCCAAATTGGCTAAAAGTTGACACTTTTCCCGCCATTAAATAATTCCCGCAAATTTTCTCAAATTTTGCGTCCATGAGGACAGGGCTTAACAATGCTTAATGCTGATATGGCTTGAAATACAATTTCAATGTGCACAAGACAGAGCGAAAACATACATAGTGTTCCATTTGAAATAAAAAGTTATAGCAGTATGAAGTCGTCAAAATAATAATATTGGTATAATATCTTTAAATTTACCATGTACCATAACTTAGCGCCATCTAAGTCTTTTATGCATACCAAAAATCAATATGATATCTATTTCCAGGAAGAAGCTGTAGATACCCCCTTGCGTCGTGCACCCTTGCATAGGTATATTTTTTTTTTCTTAACAAATTAGTACCACACAATCTATAACTTCTAGCTATAGGAAATGCGACCCTAAAATTCCAAAAATGCAATAATATACAGTGTTCTATTTTAAGTAGTGAAGTGCTGGAGAGTTCTAGATATTTTAGTTCTATATATTTGCTCCAGTTCTATGTTGTCAAATTTTCAAGTATCGTCTATTTGAAAGAGGCATGAAATTTTGAGTCAAAAACATGTTGCATACCCTGCACCTAAACCTCAATAAACTCACATTAAAAAAAATGACAGTTGACAAGATTTGTAAAAATCTATAACTTTTTTAGTATTACATTGACGCATCTAATTTTTGATATACCATTAAAGCGCCTTATTTAATAAAAGTTCTGAAATACTGCAGCAAGTGTTCTATTATTCCGGTTACATTTGATCAATTTCAATAGACAAAAACATTCTCATTTCAAATAGAACCCAGTATATTTTTTTGCTCCAAGTTGTGCAAATTTAAATTATTTGAAATAAGAAAGTTTTCGCGTATTGAAATAGGTAAAATGTAACCAGAAAAATGAAACACTTGATGTAGTATTTTAGAACTGCTATTAAATACAAAATGTGCAACACCTTAAGATTTCATGATATACCAAAAATTAGATGTATAATGCAACACAAAGAAAGTTATAGAAATTCTTACAATCCTCGTCAGCTATATTTTTATCAAATGTCAAATAACTCCGAAAAAGCACGATTTTTAGACATGGTATAGGGTATGTTACTTGATTTCGGCTTACAATTTAATGCCCTTTCCACAGAAAGTAATAACATATAGTGTTCCATTTGAAATAAGTTAACGGTTACTTCCGGTATCTCTGGAATGCTTAAATATGGGGATTATACAGGATGTTCCAGAACGATGGTCAAATATATTACCATTGTATTCCACAAACCCTTGCAGGGCGGGATTTTCATATAATTTTTTTCAATTTGGGTCCTTCCTGTTGAGATATTCGAGTCTCAAAATGGCGGAAAAAATAGTTTTTTATTTTTCCTTAAAAACGGTTACACTTAGAGATTTCAATTTTGGTACACATTATCAGCTAGTCAAAAGCTATTTTGTGGTGGTGTCTATTCCTTGGCTCATGTTTCTGGAGGGCGGGAATCAGCAACCCCCTGTTGTTTTGTTAAACAAACCAGTCTTGACAGTTTTTGCAAATATTTGTAAACAACTGACTCTTCCGTACAAATATTAGCGAATAAATTGACGGAATATGCATACGGCAGGACAGGCCCGGATCCAGGAACTGGTTTTGGGGGTGGCGCAAAGCACTTCTTTATCATTATTATTATTGCCTCGGACGAAAAAAAGTAACTAAAGATTTTTTGTTCATTATTGAATGTTGTACAAGATAGGCATACTGGCGAACCAAAATTTTTAAAATTTGCATTGCAAAATAGCAATAAACTAATGAAAAATGTGGCACTTTTTCAGAGGAGCTTGACACTAATGAATCCTTCTACTTGCATTAATATCGACTAACTGCCTGTTGTCGTTTGGAAAAATTGAAGATCTTTAAAAAATGTTGTGCTTTGGGGCGATCGCCACCCCCTCTGGATCCGGGCCTGCGGCAGGATTGGCAACATTTATAGGAATACCTTTATTTAGAAGTATTTGCAAAAACAGTCAATTATACCTAATGGCGATTTGTTTGACAAGATAGCAGAGAAACATCAACATAGCAATCGCCTACTGCGGTTATCAGTAACCGGTGACGAAAAGATGTTTAGAATAAGGAAAACTATTTTTATTTTTCCACGCAAACTGTTGGTTGTATGAAAAAATTACAAGAAGGAAAAAATAGTACAATTATTTGTAGTATTTAAAAAAAAGTTTTGTTGAAATCGGTCATTGCAGGAAAAAGTTCTGAAAGAAATAAATCTAGGGGTTGCGTATTCCCGCCCTCCAGAAACATGAGCCATGGAATAGAGACCACCACAAAATAGCTTTTGACTAGCTGATAATGTGTACCAAAATTGAAATGTGTGTAACCGTTTTTGAAGAAAAAATAAAAGACTATTTTTGTCCATCATTTTGAGACTCGAATATCTCAACAGGAAGGACCCAAATTGAAACATTTCATATGAAGATCCCGCCCTGAAATTGATTGTGGAATACACTGGTAAAATATTTGATCATCATTTTGGAACACCCTGTATATGTATGAACTGATTTTTAGAAAGTTTTCTGTTCTAGATTCATTTCTCTCATATTTGCAAAAATCTGAAAGTATACGCAAAAAAAATAGAAAACAGGGAAATAAAACATAAATAATACAGTGATGTGTACTTCTTTTCTGTCTGCTTGCTTTTATTTTGTGTGAGATTTATAGTTAGGTCAATATAAACATTAATAAAAACAACCCTTAACTCAAAGGTTTTAAATATATATATATATTTTTTTTTTCATTAGAAACCATAACAATGTAAACAGAGAAATAATACTTACCTCAAATAAAGCAGGTCTTCAAAATACAATAAAATATAAAAATTACAATTAAAATGTGTAAAGTGATGAGTCTTTTTTGAATTGCTTATGTTTTTATGTTTTCTACCTCATGATTGCCTAAGAAAATTCTTTATTTTTTATTATGAAAGGCATAAATTAACACAAAATTTACTTATTTTCAGATTTCAATAATTTGTAACATTTTTAAATATGCTGTATAAGAATTATCTTTTGTTTTATTGGAATTGATATTTATTTTATTTTCAGGTGCTTATAAAATAAAGTGAGAAATGTCTATTTGATATTTTGTTTATAAACTCATGGATTAATGACTTTTTATATGCAAATAGACCTCTTGTGACTAATAAATATTATTATTATTTGAATTATAGATCAGAAAAGTCAAAGAATTATTCAAAAATGATGTCAATTTAATCTACAAAAATTGGTTTTTAGATCTATTTGATTTTTCGAATATTTATTTCAAGTTTAAAATTGTTTGTCACTATCAGTTATTTAACGGTTTGAGAGTAAATAAAAACAATCCGTATTTATAAGAATTAAAACATATTTATTAAAACATTTTATCACAGATACCTTAAAACTAATTTTATAATTTTCATAGATTTCAAATATGCACATACATTCTATCACAGGAATCCCTAACATATTAATTAAAGCTTTGGAAGATATAATCTAATATTAAAGCCAAAATATTGAGCAGATTGAAAGGACAAAAACAAGTGTCTCTTAAATTTTACCAAGGCCTCCACACGGGTTCGGATTTCTGTGTATTCACCGAAGAGTAGTCTATGGGGCTGGGGGAATTCCTCAAGGAAGACGGCGTTAAGGGTGCCGAATATTGGTCGTGGTGGACGTCTTCGTGGGCGGGAGACGCCGGAGGAGTGTAGGCACTAGGCACGTTAACCGTTAACGGTGACACTTTGTCCATTTTTTTCAAACTGTGGCCGAGGTGGGTCATCAGTTTGGTACCCAAATGGATGTCGACTCCGGGGGTGGAAGCCAGGCACTTGGACACCTCCTTGGCACAGGTGGTGAAACCAGCGCGGAACTTGTCCGCTTCCAGGGTTGGATTGGCAGTTAGCCGCTGTTGACGCTTGAGCTTCTGGAGGTGGGCGACTGTCAGTTCCAAGATATCCGCCTTCTCCAACTTGGAGACGTTGTCCCCATCGGTAGCAAGGGCGAAAACCATAAGTTCTTTGAGCTCGTCCAGGCAGCGGTTGATCCTCGCTCTGCGTTTTCTTTCGAGCATGGGTTTCATCACTTTCCTGTACTGCATGGTGCGAGATATAGGCTGCGACTGGTCCTCGCAAGGCAAGACGGCGTACGAAGACATTTTCGACTGTTAAGGCACTGGGTAGCGATACGCACGAAGCAACTACTGTGAGCGCTCGACACTGAATGGCTTCCTAACTGGAAGAATTTTAGTTTTATAGGGGTCGGGAGCCAGGTGCAGGGCTGAGGGAGCTTGAGTCGTGGGAACTGCGGACAGGGTACGAATCGCGTCTATTGGAATAGAAAAAAGGACGGATGAGCGGGTACGCTCCATATGTTTTGAGGATGAATTGGTGTAAGTTATTCGAATTAATTTAGAGCGTGCATGGGAACGTGGACTATGGGAACGTGTCGTTCGCGCGCTCGTCGCGAGACCAGCGGCTGCTCTTGCATTATCGGATATCTTTCAAAGCGTTTTAATTGTCTTCATGTCATCTGCTTTCCTGTAATTTTTAAATAATGCTTCGATATCATTTTGTTACTGTGATATTATTTACTAATTTACATAATCAATTTTGTTATATTAAATTTGCTAGTGCTACAGGGTGAGTTAGGTTTAATTAAGGAGTCAAAACTTCAGAAATAGGTTCCTTACGAAATTTTAAGAGATAAATTTACATACCTACATTTTTTTTACCTTGCTCCCCAACAGTGATACAGGGTGATCAGGTTCAAGGAAAAAGAGCCACTTTCCTAAAATAGGTATTTTAAGTAAAGTATATCAGCATATCCAATGTTAGTTGTCAGTCTTGGACACATTTAATTAATAATAATAATTATTAAAAATTATTTCTTCTTTTCCTTTTGTAACCGAGGATAGAGAACCCAGTAAACAGGCGAGGTTACAAATATTCTGGAGAATTCTAAAATGCAGGAGCCATATATGTATTTTATGCAACTTGTATAAAAGTTCTTTAATACTTTATCTTAGGATATTTAATATACATATAAAGTTATGCTAAAAATAGAGTTACTTTGTAATGTTTTTAAGATATTAAAATTTTACAGTTAGATATCTTCTTCACAGCACAAAGCAGACATCTTCTACATATTTTTTTATGAAGAACAAGCATTTTTGTTTTTATATCTATTATGATCAGACATAAAATATGAAAATACCGACAGGAACAGTGAAATAACCGAAAAAAGTCAAATTTACTATGTAACCGTAGCAGATATGAAAAAAATTTAAGATAGGGTTTTTGTTAGAAATTAAAATACACATTTAAAAATGTCATAAACTTAATTAATTATACAGGGCGACACAACTTTTTTCCTAAATAAAAGATACGAACTGCACATACCTATCTCCGCCACTGGTTGTTCAAAGTGCTTGATATTTTCACATTTTACGCCACACAAGTCAAGTATGGTTTAAATATCTCCATTACTTTATTAATTATACCAAGAAATCAAAATTTCTCTTCAACCTGTAACACCCGGTATCTTCCTTATAAAGTCCCAAAATTATAACTATTGTATAATAGTTGCCATTATTTTTCAAAGTATAGTGTAAACATTTAGTGTAGTTTTATTATTGCCACGTGCAGTGTCTTAAATATTTTAATAAAAATATAATGACTTATTTATTTGTTCATATGACGTAAGTCGTCTGAATTCTTGTCGCAACTACCTATAAAAGAAAACTTCTTGACAGTAAAATAATCTGAAACATTTGTCATATGGATCATAATCTGAATAATTCTGGAATATACGTAACTGAGTTTACTGTTTAGTCTTTAATTTTGGTTTAATACACTTTTAACTGGTAAATTCATTATAACACTCTAGAATAATATTTCATATTAACCTACCATTGTCTTTGTACAACGTAGATTTCCATTAATTATCAATTTATATTTTATATATACATCCTTATCCGTTTTTTTTTTAATTTTTGATGTACCTAACTATCAACTTAAGCTATAACCTATTTTTTTTATGAAAAAATTGTTCTATTGATCGTTTGTACTTCTTCCATAGGGTAAGTTCTAATAATATTATCAAGCAAAACTGTAGTTTCGTTGTGTGTATGAAATATTAACAAAAATTAAAGTGAAAACTGCCTTCCATCATTCGTACCTATATGTTTACTCTCCTCAATAACTGTATTTGTTATTTTATTAATATTGTATTTATATTGTTGTTTGTTAACGATTCTTATACCTATATTAGTTATTTCTTTGGGACTATTTTAGACATTTCAGTCAAACCACTACCTCAAGGAATTTCGATAATTTTACACAAGGAAAGCATAATAAATAGCATGTAACATGTATGTCATAAAAGACGTACTGTTATCAACAGGTGTCCGTAATTAAGTGCCGCTACATTCCACCGTGGGAACGGGGTAGTTTCAGTTCAGTGGGACAGAAAAGGGAGGGACGGCTGCATTCGCCCTGTCCATATGCTTGTAGAGTGAATTGCAGCAAGCTGTGCAGCTTGTTTAGAACGTGCCGTTCACGCGTTTGACGCGAGGATATCTTGATTCGAGATTTGGAAATCAAACGACGGTTTGACGTCTCGTTGACGATTATGATAGTACAGTTCTGTAAATTAAGGTAGACATTGGTAATAGATGTACCTTCAATTAATGATATAACTTAGTCTTTTTATAGCAGATTCTTCAAATTAAATTTAACTACGATTTAATTAAATCGAGTTTAGTTGCTAAGGTATAACATATTTGATCGGTTGTTACTAAGAACTTTAATTAAGTACAGTTTAAACTTATTTTGATGAAACGTTCGTTAAAAATTGAGGTTGGTTTTGGAGTGCTTAAGTTTAGCGTTAGTTTGGCTTAAATAGTTATTACTAAACAGAAGAAAAATTGACAATAAGTCTTGCAAGTATAAGAAGAGGTAATATTTAAAGGAACATTAACTGATAAAATAAATATTGTATTTCTATTATAGGTATACTCGCGACAAGAATTCAGACGACTTACGTCATACGAACAAATGAATAATTCATTATATTTTCATCAAAATATTTAAGAAACTGCAATTGATAGTAATAAAATTATATATTACACTAAAAGTTTGCATTATATATTGCCCTAAATTGCAAAAAATGATTGTTTTTAATGCGACCAATTATCAAAAACTACGTTGACAATAAAAACAAATGTGTAACGTCAGCCGTGACGTAAGACGTCTGAATTCTTGACGCGAGTATATATATATACTTTATTTTAAATTATATTTACAATTAATTAATGCTGTTAGATAAAAAATTCATTTCTTTTTAATTTTTGACACCCTGTATCTCGGTAACTAAGCGTTCCCCGACTGATATTTGTATGAACTTATTTTCTTATTCTTAAAATTCTCCAATAATTTTATTACCTAACATTAATTTCTTTTTTAAATTCGTACCACACAAATTTCTAATTGAAATGCATATTTTGGGCGAAACCATAAAACTTAATGCTATTTTTATACATATAGGGTACTAGGCCTAGGTCCGCAAATGCTTCCTTGTCGAAATAGAGGCTGTCATCTGAAAAAATTCAAAAATATGTTTTTATTGACAATTTCTAAACTTTTCATTTGAAATCGTTTAAATTTGGGTCCATACATTGATTACGGTTATAACTTGGTATACTCGATTGCATTTCAGACCCTCCAGGGGCGTAGATATGAGGGACTACCTAATGATTTTTAACCAGAAATTCTGCGACACTGGTTCTTTGTTTAGTTTTTACTTTATTTTTAACCTCATTTATTTTAGAGCAAAAAGATTCCCTTGCACATTTAACGTTTAGCAAGCGGCTTTCAAGTTATTGAAAATGTTAAGAAAATATCCTAGTTAATGTTTAAAAATACATGAAACATTTAGTATCAAACTCTTGTATCTTGGCTTCGTTGTACTATCGTTTGCAATAATATTGACACTCATTTTGCGATTTCTTTAGAACTTCTGATGTATTTGCAATGAAATATACTTCACATTTTTAATATTAGTTATTAGTTGTTTCACTCACCGATAGAGATTTAATGAAATTTCTACTCAGAACTTCCAGAAGTTCAAAAACTGTTTTAAGGGACTGTCGTCATTATTATTGCAAACGATTGTACCTGCCGACATTAGTATTGTCCAAATTTACAAGAAAATATTAACAATGAAGTCACTTTATTAACATTACCAATAACATATCGATAGTAATAATTAACAATTTAGGATAATTTATTTTATAAAAAAACATCGTGTAAAAAATAATAAACCAGATAATATCAATAACAGTGATAATTAAAAAAAATCCAACGGATTCAGTTCAGGAGAACGTGGTGATCATACGATGAGATATCCTCGCTCTACCCAATTATTTGGGTGTAAAGCCTTGTCCTCATGGACGCGAAATTCGGGAAAATTAGCGCGAATTATTTAACGGCGGGAAAAGTCTCAACTTTTAACGCATTTTGCCAACTGTAATATTTCTATAATTTTCGTCATAAAACTGTCATCGACTGTCACGGTAGATTGTCAGAAGTTCAAATTATACTTGGTAACCCCACGTAGGTAATGATGAAAATAGTCATAATATTCCAGTATTGCGCATTCGCGAAAATTTTAGACTTTCTCGCCATGAATAGTTTAAATCAAAATCTGCCATTAGGACAAGGTTTTACAATACAAAAAATGTGTGATGCAGCGTAGCGAGATTTTTCAGCATTTAGTTATTTGCAATATTGGCACATAAAATACACAAAACTAGAAAAATATAAAACTTTACTAAAATAACATAAATATCCAACTGCAAATTTGATAAAAAATATTGTTACTTGTGACATATCTACCTATAAAAAATACATTGAAATTCTTTTTGTATCAGCTGTACGTATATGATTTTTTTCTCCAAAAGACGCGATGGAAGTGAGGGTCATTGCCAAAATGACTTGTGCGTGTTAGGACACTGTATTGCACTGTAAGAGGAAGTTTAAAAAATTGCATTTGTCTTTTAGAACGCGGTACACTACTATTTATTCAACAATTAAAACTGTTTTTAGATTTTCATCACGTATAGCTATTCGGAAAATTTCTCACCGGAATTTATTACCTGTGTGGAATTCTTAATTCTAAAAATTAAAATATTTATTCATTTTTAAAATAAAGTAATTAGCATTGATAGAAAATCTTAAACAGTTCTTAGAACTTATAATAATAGTAAATAATATCTACAGTGCTTATCATACATGTCATTGGTATCATTTCGTAATAATAATTGTTAATTATTATAGCATTCAAAAATAGTGAAACTTCTTTTCGTGGTTGCCAATTTTTTGTATTTCTTTATTTAGAAATTAATTTTTTTATAGTGTTATAATATATCAAAATGTTAACTTATTAAGTACTTAATTGAGCATATTTTTTATCGCCGTCACTATGTCATTATTCATTCGAAACAGGTGCTTGATTAAGCAAAAACTTCAAAGGATTAGCTTTTTAGTTATACCCAGTCATCGTCTGATATAAATTGTTCATAATTAATTAAAAAATTCGAAATTTAAGGACCAGTATCCATATACCCCCCACAGAGTATACCGAAATATAAAATAATGCTTTTTGTCACTGATAAAAAAATTTTTGATATGTACCTCGAACAAATAAATAACTAAAATTAAATATTAAAAACATCCTACATTCTAGAATTCCATTCCACTCATTATCACTTTCATTCATTAAAACTTAATAGTGGTTTGTGTAGGAAGCTCGTAAAGGACTGCTTTTTTACAAGAGCGTTAACTTCGTTAAAAAATGAACGTTTCTGAATGTTAAGACTGTCTTGTTTTAATAAAATAGATCTAGTATTTGAATAATGATTAAATTTTTAAAAATAGTTTGTCTGTTGAGTTGTATTTAAGCACTGTTAAATATCAAAAATTACAGTGTGTAACCAAATAGCAAGTTAACGAAAAGAATATACGTTAAAGCGTTGTGAAGATTTCTTTAAATAGTAAAGTGATCAGAATTTGGATGAAGATATGTTAAAGTGTCATTACATCAAGATATTTTTGAAATATTGATAATTTAATTTGTAACTTTAAATACACACCTTTTTCCTTGGAATGTCTTTGTCAATTTGTCATACAGGACTGCATATTTTGGTGAAGTGTGATGTTATTTACAGCATTTGAATTATTAAACCTATAAATTAGGTTACTGATTAGGTATATCTAGAATTTGAAGACAATATTCATAATATTATAAAAGAATAAGGGTATGGAGGCAGCATAAATTCATTTTATAACAAAGCGGGGTCTTTTCGTTTCCTATTTTTCTCTTTCACAATCGCTGATTTTTAATTGGCCCGAGATTATTAACATCCAATAACTCACGTGATAGATAGATAGGCATGATTACCACGGATATATCAACTGACAAGTTTGTAAATAAAAGTTTATCAAATTTGTTAATTTGTGACAATGAATGAAAACCTGGAGAGAAGTGAGATTTCAGGCGATTTGTTACAAAAGGCTGAGAAAGCTCGTGCCGCACTACTACCAACAAAGTCGGAAGAGTAAAAAGAATATGACAAATTCCTGTAGTGGCTGAAAGTTAACTGCATTGATTTATTTTTTGAACAGTCTCAATTATACAGTTCTAATTCTCTGTGAATTCGGTGCTCAATGTTAATATCAATGATGATAATTTATAATAACACTGATGGGAGAAGGTTTAATGAACTGGAACGTTTCTGAAGCGAAAAAGTAAAGGCTATGAGCCAAAAAAGTCTGAAGTGTTTAGTCGGAGTGACATTGTCAAATTTTTTAAGGATTGTTGCGTAAGTAATGAGCCATACTGTAACAGCATAATACTATGACCAAAATGAGTCGATTTACTTTGGCTTATCCTGAAAAAATCCAAAAATCCACCAAAATCAATAATAACAAAGATAGGTATCTCAAAATTGAAGAAATAAATCACATTTTCTTTCTAATCTTTCGATCGCTTGAAGGAAATTACACGGAATTTCAGTTATTTTGATCACAGTATTATGCTGTTACAGTATGGCCCATTGCTTACGCAACAATTTGATTTTACTTTTAAATAAATTGTATGCATCATGAGAATTAGATGCGTTTTTCTCAGAAACCATTGCTTTCAGCGACATCAACAAGGTGTACCTTTTTTAACTAGAACAGATAGGGAAGAAATTTTCCAGTCCAAAATGAGATACAGTGTAGCACAAAAAAGTCGTAGCGATTTAAAGGGGTTCAAACCATCGTTGGTGGCGCCCTCTAGCAGATACAACAAACTCGTCAACATATTTGAATATCTAGTACCAAGAAACCCCCCTATACCAAATTTCATAAAATACGGTCGATGCGATCGAAAAATAATAAAGAACATGTGATTTATTTTTTCAACTTTGACACCCTGTAAGATTGTAAAGGAGTAACATTCGGATAAGGCATATTTAGCAAAAAATATACAAGTTTTTCCTACCTATATAATTTTATAGTGTTAGATATATGAATCGATGATAATTCGTAGCGGCCTGGTGTTTATAAACATTTGGGCTATGTCGTCACTAAGCCCAAGCCGCCCCTGTCAGCGGGGATTCATGATTCGGACTCCGACCGAACATGAGCGCTGCCTGGATAGAAAGGCCGCTGGTTATTTTGTAATTAGTGAAATAATTGTAATCACATATAATTAATATTCGTGTATTACATGTGTAACGGTAGTGTTACTCAGTGAGTTGTATTTACTAGTCAAATAAGTAAATATGCAAGTGTTTATGTGTAATGTTTAACTTTTGAGATGATTTATTAATGTAAATCTCAAGCTTGGGTGCGATTTATTACCCCTAAATCTAACACTAGTATTTTTTTGATTAATTATATCGACACTTGTTATTTACTAGAATGTAATTCAATTACAAAGTATATCTAGAGTTGTGAAACTGTTATCTACAGCCATATTCTCGCAGATAAATAACATTACCCTAATTAACAAAGTTCGAGGTTTATGTATTTTCAGTTACGATCAATTTATTATTCTATGTATAAATGTAAAGTGTAAAATGTAAGAATTAAATAAGTAATTGTCCTGTTGCGCCTATCGTTCAGTTACTTGTAAGTGGGCGGTAACCCACACAGTCCACGTGCTGGTCAGTTTTATTATATATTTCGAGTTTTCGAGATACGGTAGTTGCGCAAACAAAAAAATTGAAACTGTATCTCATTACGTGGCTGCGCATGGTTTGTAATAATTTCTTGGAAATATAGAAAACCAAGAACTAGGCTAGTCATTTTAACCAGAGTTTTAACTATCAACATAGAAAGTGCGGTAGTGTTTGTTGTTTTTCCTTTAAAATACCAGGTGTAACAGAACCACGGTATATCTTTTTTTAAGTTTTGAAGATACATTTTTGAAATTTGGGACATTGTAGGCATACAGGATGCTACAGAATGATATTAAGAAAATCTAGAGGCAGGTTTTATGTTTAAATAAAAGAAAAAAGTTTATATAATTCGAGATATAGGTTGTTGTATACCCAGTCATCGTCTGATATAAATTGTTCATAATTAATTAAAAAATTCGAAATTTAAGGACCCGTATCCATATACCCCCCACAGAGTATACCGAAATATAAAATAATGCTTTTTGTCACTGATAAAAAAATTTTTGATATGTACCTCGAACAAATAAATAACTAAAATTAAATATTAAAAACATCCTACATTCTAGAATTCCATTCCACTCATTATCACTTTCATTCATTAAAACTTAATAGTGGTTTGTGTAGGAAGCTCGTAAAGGACTGCTTTTTACAAGAGCGTTAACTTCGTTAAAAAATGAACGTTTCTGAATGTTAAGACTGTCTTGTTTTAATAAAATAGATCTAGTATGTGAATAATGATTAAATTTTTAAAAATAGTTGAATTAAATAGTTTGTCTGTTGGGCTGTATTTAAGCACTGTTAAATATCAAAAATTACAGTGTGTAACCAAATGGCAAGTTAACTAAAAGAATATACGTTAAAGCGTGGTGAAGATTTTTTTTAATACTAAAGTGATCAGAATTTGGATGAAGATATGTTAAAGTGTCATTACATCAAGATATTTTTGAAATATTGATAATTTAATTTGTAACTTTAAATACACACCTTTTTCCTTGGAATGTCTTTGTCAATTTGTCATACAGGACTGCATATTTTGGTGAAGTGTGATGTTATTTACAGCATTTGAATTATTAAACCTATAAATTAGGTTACTGATTAGGTATATCTAGAATTTGAAGACAATATTCATAATATTATAAAAGAATAAGGGTATGGAGGCAGCATAAATTCATTTTATAACAAAGCGGGGTCTTTTCGTTTCCTATTTTCTCTTTCACAATCGCTGATTTTTAATTGGCCGAGATTATTAACATCCAATAACTCACGTGATAGATAGATAGGCATGATTACCACGGATATATCAACTGACAAGTTTGTAAATAAAAGTTTATCAAATTTGTTAATTTGTGACAATGAATGAAAACCTGGAGAGAAGTGAGATTTCAGGCGATTTGTTACAAAAGGCTGAGAAAGCTCGTGCCGCACTACTACCAACAAAGTCGAAACCAAAGTATAAAAAAGAATATGACAAATTTCTACAGTGGCTGAAAGTTAACTGCATTGAAAACAAAAATATGTATTTATTCTTCCAGGTTCTAGTATAAGTAATATTGATTTATTTTTGAACAGTCTCAATTATACAGTTCTAATTCTCTGTGAATTCGGTGCTCAATGTTAAAATCAATGATGATAATTTATAATAACACTGATGGGAGAAGGTTTAATGAACTGGAACGTTTCTGAAGCGAAAAAGTAAAGGCTATGAGCCAAAAAAGTCTGAAGTGTTTAGTCGGAGTGACATTGTCAAATTTTTTAAGGATTGTTGCGTAAGTAATGGGCCATACTGTAACAGCATAATACTGTGACCAAAATAAGTTAATTTACTTTGGCTTATCCTAAAAAAATCAATAATAACAAAGATACCTATAGGGTGTCAAAATTGAAGAAATAAATCACATTTTCTTTCTAATCTTTCGATCGCTTGAAGAAAATTTCACGGAATTTCACTTATTTTGATCACAATATTATGCTGTTACAGTATGGCTCATTGCTTACGCAACAATTTGATTTTACTTTTAAATAAATTGTATGCATCATGAGATTTAGATGCGTTTTTCTCAGAAACCATTGCTTTCAGCGACATCAATAAGGTGTACCTTTTTTAACTAGAACAGATAGGGAAGAAATTATCCAGTCCAAAATGAGATACAGTGTAGCACAAAAAAGTCGTAGCGATTTAAAGGGGTTCAAACCATCGTTGGTGGCGCCCTCTAGCAGATACATCAAACTCGTCAACATATTCGAATTTCTAGTACCAAGAAACCCCCCTATACCAAATTTCATAAAATACGGTCGATGCGATCGAAAAATAATAAAGAACATGTGATTTATTTTTTCAACTTTGACACCCTGTAAGATTGTAAAGGAGTAACATTCGGATAAGGCATATTTAGCAAAAAATATACAAGTTTTTCCTACCTATATAATTTTATAGTGTTAGATATATGAATCGATGATAATTCGTAGCGGCCTGGTGTTTATAAACATTTGGGCTATGTCGTCACCAAGCCCAAGCCGCCTCCTGTCAGCGGGGATTCATGATTCGGACTCCGACCGAACATGAGCGCTGCCTGGATAGAAAGGCCGCTGGTTATTTTGTAATTAGTGAAATAATTGTAATCACATATAATTAATATTCGTGTATTACATGTGTAACGGTAGTGTTACTCAGTGAGTTGTATTTACTAGTCAAATAAGTAAATATACAAGTGTTTATGTGTAATGTTTAACTTTTGAGATGATTTATTAATGTAAATCTCAAGCTTGGGGGCGATTTATTACCCCTAAATCTAACACTAGTATTTTTTTTGATTAATTATATCGACATTTGTTATTTACTAGAATGTAATTCAATTACAAAGTATATCTAGAGTTGTGAAACTGTTATCTACAGCCATATTCTCGCAGATATATAACATTACCCTAATTAACAAAGTTCGAGGTTTATGTGTTTTCAGTTACGATCAATTTATTATTCTATGTATAAATGTAAAGTGTAAAATGTAAGAATTAAATAAGTAATTGCCCTGTTGCGCCTATCGTTCAGTTACTTGTAAGTGGGCGGTAACCCACACAGTCCACGTGCTGGTCAGTTTTATTATATATTTCGAGTTTTCGAGATACGGTAGTTGCGCAAACAAAAAAATTGAAACTGTATCTCATTACGTGGCTGCGCATGGTTTGTAATCATTTCTTGGAAAGAAAGAAAACCAATAACTAGGCTAGTCATTTTAACTAGAGTTTTAACTACCAACATAGAAAGTGCGGTAGTGTTGTTTTTCCTTTAAAATACCAGGTGTAACAGAACCACGGTATATCTTTTTTTAAGTTTTGAAGATACATTTTTGAAATTTGGGACATTGTAGGCATACAGGATGCTACAGAATGATATTAAGAAAATCTAGAGGCAGGTTTTATGTTTAAATAAAAGAAAAAAGTTTATATAATTCGAGATATAGGTTGTTTAAAATTTTCGGTTTTAAATATTATTGCAGTTTCTATTTCTCGAAAACCGATCGAGATATTGAAATGAGATTTGGTACACAACAGTGTATAGTGATGGGCTACTTTTACATGTATAAATTTATCTTGTAATATACTAGCATCACTGGCGTTCGTGCCGTTAACTACTCATTTTTAGCAAAAATATGTACGCCACTGACTTTTTGACAAGTTGGTATCACTCTCTTAAAGCTAAGTTAATTCTGATTAAAAAATGTCTCTTGAATCTTTTCTCATGACGCAAAGTTTTCGAGATAAAAATTTGTTCATTACAATATACCAACCTGCTAATGCTAATTAAAAAACAATATTCTAGGTGGAAGGTGTTGTTTTTTTTCATAAATTCTGTCTGACTTAAACAAAAAAGATAACATAAAGTGTCGATTCACTTGTTTTTGTAGTGTAAGTTACAGTTTTTAATAATTTTTTTTAGATAAGTTAATATTCCTTTGAAGAATTGGCATAAAATGTATGTCACATTTTATGTATGGAAAAGCAAATGGAAACTCAAATGACGCATATGTTCTTGTTTTCATGTGTAAAATTTTAAAAAATAAAATTTTTTCAATAATGTTAGTTTTTAAGTCTGTCAACAATATCTTAATAAGAACGAATTAAATCAAACTCGACTCAAAAATTCTTAAAAGCATTAACCTTCTGTAATTTTTACAAATATTTTAAATTAGTATTTTATTATAAAACACCTATAATCAAGCTAGTAGCATTTAGCATAAATTTTATGGACTGTCAGCTGGAAAATATATTCAATCTGATCTAGTTAAAACGTTAATATCCAAGAATACTCGTAAATAGACTATATACCTAAATAGAAATTTAGTTAAGCATTTTCCAAACTATAACTAATAATTTTGATCCTCAAAAATATTTATTTAATTATTATTTGATTCATATCCTGGTACGAGTATCCTTTCACAGTGTGATTACTGTGATTGCTTCTGATACGTGGCGCCACCTCGGACGTTAAAAAATGAACAGTTAACTAACAGTTTCAGGAACTACCGGTAGATGTCGCCTAATGTAACAAAGTATTCGCGCCTATTGAAATCTCTAAAAAGTTTAGATTCTCGACTTCTTTTTATGTAACAAAATCACGTGGATTTAATTACATAGATATACTTACTCTTAAAGTTCAAAATATGTTGTTTTTATCTGAACTTGACTTTTTTCGAAATAACAGTTTACGAAATATTTTAACTACAATGTGATTAACGGTGTTTATTTTTAATAATTTAATGAAAATTTGTGAACTTTATTATTTTAGTCAAATTGTGATAGAATAGGATAGTCACCGAGTATTAAAAATAACGTGTAGAAAAATTAATAGTTCAAGTATTTTTCAGTTCAGTGCATTTCAATTCAAACAAAAATATAGAGTTTATTATTTTGAGGGTTTTGTAAAGGGAATTGCAGGTAAATAAAATAAGGAGCTATATAACAAATGATATTTATTTTAAAAACGTAGTATTTTCAATATCAAAAATACGATTATTGTATCACAGTAACGCTTGCAATACAGATATTACAAAAAATAAGGCATAAAAACACATTTTTTTGATTTCATTAATTAAATTGCCTTGGAAATCACAGGTACTGACATCAATATCACAAATCGATTAAATCTAATAATTCACCCCTAAAAATTAATTTAAAGCTTTTTTTATAAAGGGAGAGAGATCTTTCTCTAAAACTATATCTACATATTAAAGCAATTGAGCAACGAATTGTTATGAAAGACAAAGTGAGATTTGTTCAAAATATTTACAAATACAATTTTATCGAAATAAGATTTTCTTCACCAGGGCCTCCAGACTTCCTCTTTTTGCGCCACTTTTAACAGCCCGGCGGTGGAGCAATCCATGGGCTGACTGGGGGATGGAGAATGCCTCGAAGACGTAGAAGATGCAGGCGTCAAAGGCATAGCGTAAGGGTGGGTGATCCCTTCTAGGTTAGGAGAACCAGGGGGTGTGTAAGCAGAAGACACTTGAATCACTAGGGGTGACACTTTGTCCATTTCGTTGAGGCGGTGACCTAAGTGGGTCATTAGTTTCGTTCCCAATTGGACGTCGACTCCAGGGATGGCGGCAAGGCACCTGGACACCTCATTAGCGCAATGTGTATACCCCGCTCTGAAACGGTCAGCATCGATGACGGGGTTGGTGGACAGCCTCTGCTGGCGACGGAGCTTGTGGAGGTGGCGCACTGTTAATTCCAAAATATCAGCTTTTTCCAATTTCGAGACGTTTTCCCCTTCACTTTGCAGGGCGGTCACCATCAGTTCTTTCAGTTCGTCCAGGCAACGGTTGATCCGCGCCCTTCGCTTCCTCTCCAGCATCGGCTTCATGACCTTCCTGTATTGGTAGGTCCTCGAGATCGGTTGTGGTTCTTCGACGGTGGAAGATAACATTTCGTACGACATTTTAAAGCACTTGTTACACTGGTTAGCACACGAAGTGAGCGATAACAGAGTTAGACTCGGAATGACACCGGAATGGTAGGGGCTGGCTTTTATAACGGGCCCAGGTGTGGAGTAGAGTGAGTTAACAGACCCATGTTGGTGAGCCCGATCGTGGGAATCTCAGAGGCTATGGTGTTCCCACACTTTAGCCACCTGTGACCAGTCGAGCGCGTGCAGCTGCTTTCGCGCTGTCTTCCTTTAGCGAGAACTCTTTCTAGTACTGCTACTTTCCATGGACGGGCGGAATTATTTCTTCGGGAGGGGTCTCTATTTCAAATATCAATGAGCATACGTGCATATATAATCATGTTTATAAATACATAAATATTATTAAAATTTAACTGAGATTTTATCCATGGCGTTGTACGATAACATTAATTAGTTGTGAGTTAAAATATTTTATTTCATACTAATGCATTATAAACAAATGAACCCTTAGTTACCGTAATTATAAACACGTTTATAACTTCCTTGGGAGTTATACTAAGTATTTGTAAATTTTTAACTCCCTTTAATGTATTTACAAAAATAAACCGACAATTGTCGAATTTTCCACTGAAATTATTTCCCGAATTGCAAGAACTTTCCGTTGACCTGTTGCCACTGCCTATGACTGTAGTCAAACATGAAGTTGATGTTCCACTTCTTTCATTTGACATGCCAGCCAACATTCTTGCAGTTTTATTTTTCACTTCCATGCTGTCGGCCAAATACTCTTCTGCTACCGTTTAACTTTGCCATCCACCATGTCTCTTCAATGTCGTCATATTTGCTCCTGCATGGGCCAAAGCAGTAGCCGAAGTCCTCCGCAGACAATGTCCCGTGACTTCTGAATCTGGCAAACCCAAGCCTTTTCTTAATACAGTTATCTGTATGCAAATAGAGGCATCATATCTCTTTCAAAATTGATTAAACTCAAACAAATGAAAATGTATCTTTCACGTTTTTGGGGAACTATTAAACGAAGTTGTCTTGAAAGTTGATGAAATTAAAACTCTTTAAACATTAGCATCACCGTAAATTTATTCTTAACCCTTTTCTCCTCAATCTGCGCCACTGGTTAAGTCTGTGAGACCTGCTAAATGCAATTGCGCCCTTCCTTCTCATCCCATAGAACCTATCTCCGTCCTTTTTTGAGCTCGTGCGAGTAGCGTGCTCGGTTATTTTTGTAATTTCGTCTCTCTTTCCTAGAGGGTCGCTGATTTGTCTTTGTTTAGTCACATTAGGATAAAGGTCGCTATTAAGTAGCCTATTGACTTGCATACGCTCCTCCAAATTGCGAAGCAGGGACCGGATGTTGGTCACGACGGGCGATTTTTTCACCGTCATAAAATTTAACAAGTTCGCATTAAATAATTCGAGGTAATTAAAGAGATATTTGAAATGTCAGGCTTTATTCAACGCAAATTTTAATTATTTAAGTGCAGTAATTAATTAAAATACCAATATTATAATTGGACAGTTTTTCTTTTGTAGTTCCATAATCTAATCTAGTTGATGTAGTAATTTGACACTTTTTATTGGCACTCTTCTATTTTAATATTTGGATTATACAGGGTGAATCAGAAAAAATGGGTCAACACTAAACTGGAGATACTACTCACCAAAATATTATGTTTGAGCACGTCATGCCTTATACGAATGTCGCTGGTTTAAGAAATACCGGGTGTTCAACGTTTAAATTTGTTTGTGAAATTTCTCAATAATTGAGAAAGTTTTGATACCATAACCATGAAAATTGGTAGTGTTGGGGTTTTCGGTGTAAAAATTACGAATTTGGAGCTTATTTTGCCGTTGCTTCTAGAGGGCGCTAATTTCACTGTATTATTTAGGTAAATCAAAACATAGTTTTTTTATCTGCTGGGCTATGCTTAAAAATCTAAAAGTACGTTCAATTCTACATAAAAGAATTACTCTTGTTTAGGTTGCCTAATTTTATCGGTTTCTGAGTTATTTGCATTTAAAAGTTTCAATGTATTTTGTAGTGATTTTCTTTCAGGCGCTGATATTGCTATTTCTTTTCTAAGTATGCTTGAGTTAAATGTCAGTAAATATTATAGTCGCGTCAAGAATTCAGACGTCTTACGTCACGGCTGACGTTACACATTTGTTTTTATTGTCAACGTAATTTTCGATATTTGGTCGCGTTAAGAGCAATATTTTTTTGCAATTTAGTGCAATACAGTGTGTCCACGTATGGAGTTGACAAGAGGAGAAACTCATTTGTTTTTGACTTTATTGAAAAATATCACTGTTTATAAAAGGTTTTGCATCTCGAAAAAATGAAATTCTCATAGAAACTTCTTAGATCAGATATACAGGGTGCTCATAAATTAAGAAAACAAGAAAATGCTCAAGAGAAAAGTACCATTATTTATTATTGTATACAACATTTTTGTTAAATAAATCTGTTTATAACTTCAAATAGAGTCCCAATACAAATTTTAAAATCAAAATTTCAATTTTAACATTTACTCTACCTCTACCTCCCACCTCAACACATTTTTCTGCTAACTTAATAAATTGTTCCAATAGTTAGCGGCTCATTTAGTTCATGTATTCCTTGGCGTATGTGCTCTTTTAATACTTCCCTATCATGTGGCAAACCATTTGAATAAATGTTTTGTTTTAGGGCACCTTGGAGAAAAAAGGCAAGGGGTGTAAGGTTAGGATTGGGCCACATCTTCCTGTGAGCAGGACAGCCGTCCTGTTGTCAAAACATTTTGGAAACATTTGGTTTACCATTTTTAAACACTTGAGAGTCAGCAGTGCGCAAAAACCTGTTTAGGCAACAGGACTGCTGTCCTGCTCATTTTACGGCCTTGCTCAGACAATAGTGAAAGGTGGATTGGAAGATTTGGCCCATTATCCTGCTAGACCACCTGACCTTAGGCCCCTTGACTTTTTTCCTAAAACAAAAGGTTTATTCAAATGATCTGCCACATGATATTAAAAGAGAGCATAAAAGAAGAAATAACAAACTATTCGTAGTGTGTAGAGTAAAAGTCAAAAATTGAAATTTTGATTTTAAAATTTGTATTAGAACTCAATTTGGGGTTATAAACAGATTTGTTTTATAAAAATGTTGTGTAAAATAATAAATAATGGTATTTCTCTCTTGAGTATTTTCATGTTTTTTTAATTTATGAACACATTGTATATCTGATCTAAGACGTTTCTATGACAGTCTCATCTTTTCGAAAAGCATAACTTTTTATAAAGAGTGACATTTTTCGATAGAGTCAAAAACAAAAGACTTTCTCCTCTTGTCAACTCCATCCGTGGACACACTGTATGTAATGCAAATTTTTAATGTAGTATATAGTTTTATTACTATCAGTTGCAGTTTCTTAAATATTTTGATGAAAGTATAATGAATTATTCATTTGTTCGTATGACATAAGTCGTCTGAATTCTTGTCGCGAGTATATGTGCGTGAACTTAGCCCCCCATTTTTTTGATAAACTAAAATATAAAGGTTGTGCTACATTGTGCCGTTAAAGAAAGGAAAATAATAGTAATTTTTCTATACAATTAAAGAATCATGTTTTTCACGTAGCCCCCCACTTCGTGAAAATCGTATTTTTTTTAATGTGCTATATTGTGCTAGTTGTTCCGAACATTGTGCAGTTTAAAAAAATTTGACATCTGCCTCCGTTCTCCGGAAAAACCGGAATTTTCTAGCTCCTCATTTTATCACAAGCCGATTTTTTTTTCGATGTGCTGAATTGTGCTAGATGATCTGAACATTGTGCCGTTTAAAAAAATTTGATATCTATCTCCGTTTTCCGAAAAATGGAAAAAATCGAAAATTTTGACGTCACCTTACTGTGCCCCCTACTTTGCAAAAATCGTGTTTTTCTTTAATATTCTGAGTTGTGCTAGTTGTTTCGAATATTACACCGTTTTAAAAAAAATTGATTTCCCCGGAAAATCCGAAAAAAAAACGGAAATTTGGGCGTGAACTTAGCCCCCCATTTTGTTCCAAAATTAAAAAACGGTATTGTGCCGAATTGTGCTAGTTGTCTTGAGCATTGTGCTGTTTAAAAAAATTCGATATCAATCTTTGTTCTCCGGAAAATCCGGAAAAACCGGAAATTTAGGCGCGAACTTAGCCCCCATTTTCTTCGAAAATTAAAAAACGGGATTGTGCTGAATTGTGCTAATTGTCCTGAAACTAGGACCCTCTAGGAGCAACGTCAAAATAAGCTTCAAATTCGTAATTCTCACACCAAAACACCTAACGTTACTAATTTTCAGAGTCATGATATCAAAACGAACTCAATTATTGAGATATCTATTTCGGAATAAAATTTAAATCTTGAAAATACTGTATTTCTTAAATCACCGACATTCGTATAACGCATGATGAGCTCAAACATAAGTTGCAACGTACCTACTTTTTAAGTAATTGAAATGTTACTTTTTGATTGCACTCCAAAGGCGCCACTGCTGATCAAATCTATTAATTTCCTAATTAATGTGACGGGTTAGAATTTCTTAGTGCAAAAAGTTACTCTGCCTCCAGGTTTGTTTTTGCATTTAGATTGCGATCCTGCGCCGTTTGATTTTGAATCAGATATAAATATCCAAACTGTAGTAATGCAAATAGAGACCACTCCCTTATTTTATATATATTATTATGTTCTTATCTGATATGCATATAAATTGCAAAAATATTTTGTATGTAATTTCTCTACTTGTGTTTAATATACATACAGTGTATAGATCCAAATTTGACCTGCGCATAGTCGATTATAATAATATACAAGGTGTTTCCAAATTGTCTTTGTAATATTCTATTACATCTTCTTTTGATTAAAATAACCTGTCTTGTTACAAATGTGCTCAGATTTATCTACAGAGTGACCCATTTGAAAGCGGGGCACCTCTCTACAGGGTGTCTCATAATTAGCTGCCAACCCTGAACAGGCCGATTCTATGATCAAAACTAAGTCAAAAAGTTCATATGAACATGGGTCCGGAAATGCTTCCTAAGGGCACAGGGATCCATTGAAGAGGGAGGAGTGGAAATCATTTTTTTGCCATCTCTCAATCGCGTTGTGATAAATGAATGAAATTGGTATACACAACTAAATTTTGATGAGCAATTTGATGGACTAATCCATTTATTTCTACAACGGGGAGGCCCTTGGTATTTTGCGTGTGTAACTTTTTCACCTTTAACTTTGTAACAAATTGGGCAGCAAATTCCTTTTTCCCCGAACTGTTTTACGTTAAAAAGGTACTCTTGTTTCAAATTGTTATCTTCAACGGTTTCAGAGAAAATCGCTCTTCAATTAATTCCACTTTGGTCAATTTCATAGTAATTTAAACAAAAAATAATAATAATAATTTAATACGTAATTAAAAAGCATTTCCGGACCCATGTTCATATGAACTTTTTTTACTTAGTTTTGATCATAGAATCGGCCTGTTTAGGGTTGGCAGCTAATTATGAGACACCCTGTATAAGTTTTCATTGTTGGCCAACGTAAAAGCTTTAGTTTTCAATAATAGAACTTCAATAATTCTATTCTGGTGCCAAATTTCAGACTAAAAATGAAATATTCAAGGCCCCGTTCGAATTTTTTTCAACCTCAAAAATCCAAAAGAAGAAAGATTAGCGATATTTTATTTGAAATTTGAGTGCTGCGAATAGTTTCAAATAGGTGTAATCAAAATTGTCCCAGGATAGCTGGAACAACTCTTGTAAAATACAGAAAGTTTTGGTAAGCATGGCTTTCTGGGACTCGGCTTGCAACTCTGTTTGTTTAACAAACAAGTTTTGCCATGATTTCAAATTCAGAAAGTCTTAGCAATTTGGAAAAAAAACTGAGATTCTTCAAAAGTGCTATCTCTGTGCGAGGTACGACAAAATATTAACAAAAAATTTTCTGGGAATGAAAGCCCAGTATGTGTTCTAAGCCTACTTTGATCTTTTAGCTCGATTTTCAGATTTTTTTCGCTAGTGAAGTACCTACCCTTTTGTGTATGAGATACCTACAGCAAAATGCAATTAAAAAAAGTTCCCAAAATGAAGAAATGAAGACGGGTGCAAAATTGTAGTATTCTATGCCTACTTTGAGAAAAATCAGAAAACAAGCAAAAATTCAAAATAGGCCTAAGACATTGACATTTTTCACACATCCTCAGTTTTTTACTTTTAAAAATATTTTGTCATCGTATCACAGCATCGATCGTTATTGACAATGAATAAAAATGGTGACTTTGCATAATTTTGCATCAATGTCAAAAACAAAAAATAATAGCTTAGCCTTAACAGAAACTCAACTCCCTCTAACAAGAACTGGCACCCGAAATTAAATTCTGAATCTGTTGAGACAAAGTACACGTCAATGACGTCAGTTGCTATAAATTCCTTCCAACGAATCCTAACTCCTAGAAGGGCATGTATGCAAATAATATATTATTTTCAGTTATAGGCAACATTTAGATAAATAACTATTAATAATTACCGGATAAGGACAAATTATATTTACGTATACCTACGGCAACGGGATATATTTTGACATAACACATATTTTACTGTACATAAAAGTGATACTTTTATTATACTCCATATTTGATGTTAAAAGCCTCACCTTTTTCAATATTTATGTAATTACAAATAATGTAGATTATTACCCAATTAATTTATTTCTTTCAATGCAAACTTTAGATATACCACTATTATATTGTTAGGAAACACGCGCGCTAATGACCGCCGCATCCAACCCGTCTTCGAAGTCTCGTCGGTGGCGCCCGTTCGTCCCGAGAATTTATGTCTGAGCTTTGTTAGTTCATATTCGCAAGCAAACCTGAAAAGCCTCCTTCTAGGGGTTAGAATTCGTTGACTCGCTTCCAAGGAATTGGCCCAACTGATGTCTATTCTTGCGGTTCAGGAAGAAAGACTGGGAGATGGTATCTAGCTATTTTACAGTGACATTGCCCACCGTCATACTATTAACATCACAAAAGAG
Source organism: Monochamus saltuarius (assembly GCA_025584915.1). Classification (NCBI taxonomy): domain Eukaryota; kingdom Metazoa; phylum Arthropoda; class Insecta; order Coleoptera; family Cerambycidae; genus Monochamus; species Monochamus saltuarius. Next base: position 21,264,579 of record CM046727.1, on the reverse strand, counting down.
ACTATTGAGAAGTTACTTGACATCCGCTATATTCTCCTGAACTTATTTCAATCAGAAATTTTTTTTGAGTACTTCCAAATGTCACAAAAAAAAGATTTTAGCTCTTGGAACTGTCCTCATCACCAAAACATAAGATTTTGCAGCACAGTGTCATCTGATGAAAGACTTACAGTTTGTATACGGTAAGTAAATAGCGGTTGCTGATGACACAACTGAATTGATCGAATATTTCTGACAGTTTGAAACCAATCTCTGACTTTTGTGGGAACAGAACTCGACTAGCGTGGTGAATGCTGTGCAGGTCCGTGCAAGAATAATGTGCGCGATCTTCAAGTATTAAAGTTTATGACAAAATGACGAAATATGAAAAAAATATGTGTAAATGTAGTGCAATGACAAAATAATGCCATAACGATTAAATCTACCCTCTATTAAGAAAACAAGAATTTCCTTGCTTCAAAATAGGAAATGGTTACAGTGTTCTTCCTTTACATGAAAAGATTTGTGTTCTCTAGTCCTATATTTGTATTATTAAATGTATTAAATTAGCTTTAAATATAAATATTCGCATTGTAAGTTAAATCTTCAGCATTGTGTTGATATAATATGAATATTTGAATACATTAGGGCTATAGCACTATATTGAATTATTCTCAAAGACACTATCACTACTAGTTACAATATACTACAACAAATATTCAAGATTGAAGTACCTACTTAATGAATACTTTTTAACAGGGCACTTGGTATTTATGCATTGAATACTTCTCCTGTATTCATATCCAGCTCTATCATCAACCAAAGGATTTATTCAGGTGTGAAAAAGAAAACCTTTCATATCGTTGAGAGGCAATCGTAAAAAATTGAGAGAAATGTATCCTTTTTTAGTGAATGTGTTTGGCTAATAAAAGGAAACATTTTGAATGAAAATTCGAAACCACGTGCCTACTGCTGACTAAATTCTAGTTAATAACGAGATTTATATTTGTTTATGTTTAGACTATACATATATTTATTATGGAATTAAAATATCGTTAGACATGAACATTATCACGATTTACACAGAAGTTGCGCAATATTTAGTCTCGTGCTCATGATGTGATACATGAACTATTTTTTTAACGCTTTTTCTCGAATTAATTTGGGTATAATAAATATCGATTACAAATACGGAAGGATTAAATTTCAACATAAAACTACCTGAATATACGAAAGTAGATCGATTTATGACACGCGTTTCTATAAAAATTCCTTACCGATAATGATGTGGGACAAAATTTGTAAACCTTATCGAAGTAGCAAAGTCTATAAATGTCAATGTACACGTTTGCATTATGAAGTGATCAAGCTTCGCAAGTACCAAATATATTTAATTAAGTCAATTGCGAAGGAAATATTTGCCGTCTAGACAATTTTATCAGTTCTACAAAATCTAATACAGCTACAAGTACAAGGCATATTGTGAAATGTTTTAGTATAAATAAAGCATATTATCTTAGCGGTTAGACAGATAATGATAGGTATGGAACTCCACCAAGCCTAGCCACGTGTCTAACAGGGGTCATGACAAAACTATTGCTCTGCTTTATAATTTGTTTGATAAACTGTTAGACAAACACTTGATACATATGTTTTGATAAAAAAATATTTTTATGCCAAATAAAATCGGTCGGTCATCCGTCAATCGAAACTATTAGACAAATATTTTTAAAATATAAAGTTTTTTTTTCTTCAGTTTAATTGGATATTTTGCCATACTTCTGAAAATATAATGATTAATTGAATAAACCCTCGCGCCCAGAGGATCAGTCAAGGGTTATTTTTGAAACTAAGTTTGCCTAATCAAAAAATATCACACCGAAATCTCGCATTACTATCGCGCATTTTAGTATTTTTTTGACATTTCGAAAAAGTATCTGTATTCGTTATCAAAAACTGCAAATGTATTAAATGTAAGTCAAGTTAGATAGTTTAAAATTTGTTTATCTGCTTCCATAAAGATGTTGAATGATTTTTATTTTATTGTTACTTCTTCTTGATACAATTGCCACCAACAATCATCAATGTTTACTGAACAGTTTGACACACACTTATTCAACAAAGTAATCACGGTCTCTTTTAATTTTCTGTTTGAATTTTGTATATCATTCTTTTGACGTTTTTGACAAAAAGGATCGTAAAATATTAATTGTCTGATAAACTATTCTAATATCAAATTTGTTTTTTATCAAAGCACGTCCAAGAAATAATATATATAAAATTCAAAAAATTGCATCTACACTATCTTGACTCTAGAGCATATGTTGTGAATGCAATTAGCTATGAAGAAACGTCTCGTTCTATTCATGTTAGAGTTGCTGAACATAAAATTTTTATAAAAACACAGGAAATCGAAAAATCAAAAATTTAAACTGCCAGACTTGACTTACGTTTAATACATTTGCAATTTTTGAGAATAAAAACAGAAAATTTTTCGAAATGTCAAAAAATACGGAAGTACGCGATAGTGGTGTGATTTTTGTTATTTTTTACTTATCTGCTTTTTCGGTTGCTATTATTGCCAGGCATTCCAACAAAAATTACTTGTTTTTAGTATTTTAGTTATCGTAGCACAAAAAGTTGGAACCATTCAACCCAAAATAAAGGATCGTATGCCGGCGCCCTCTACAAAATGCGAAAAAACGGTGGGCAAATTTATAATTCTCATCCTGAAAAAACCTCATATACGAAATTTTGTCAAAATATTATGAGTGTGGCAAAAGGTATTGCAAAAAAAACTGCAAATAAAATTTGTAACTCCGTTAATGATCAGTTTTGGAAGAAATGTTATAGAAAGAGGTAGCATTTATTTTCGGGCTAGAATTATCACCTAAATTGTTTGCTCATCATTTCCGGACACCCTGTATAAAGTGTTATAAACTATTAAAGTGTTTCAAATTCTATAGTTATCAGTGAAATTTTGTTCGCCCTTATTGTATTCAAACTGCCACATTTAAAAATGCATTTTAAAAATTTAACTTTACATAACTACAAATATCTCACACTGAATCAGCAGATAATTATTCAAGTTGATAATTAAAATAACATAAAGCTAAATTTATAAAATCAACTCTTTGGCTGAATGAGCAGAGTTATTTATTTAAAAAAAAAATTCAGGCTACCAAAAGCATGCAATAAAATTAAAATAATAATCCTAAAAACTGTCTCTCGGTTCTACAGGGCGTTAAAAAAAGAGTGTAAAATATTTCAGGAGATAATAGTATGAACCAAAATAAGCAGAAATGTCTTAAATAAACATGAGTCCGCAAAGTAACGGTTGCGGAGATATGGACCACTATTCGTTTTTCAAACATTTTATTTTATTAGGAATAAACCGACAAAGGAAGCTTTTAATAAACAAAAAACAAAGTTACAGAAGATGTTCAAAGTGCCCTCCGTCCATTTCCAAGCAGGCACGACATCTTCGTCTCAACGATATTCGAACTCTTTCGAAAACACCCTCCTTGGTTTGGATTTCTTGACACTTTTGATTAATCCGTAGCTGCAGCTCTTCCAGGCTATTTACAGGAGTACCATGCACTAATGTCTTCAAATATCCCCAAACAAAGAAATCTAGAGGGTTCAGATCAGGCGATCTTGGAGGCCATTAAACAGGTCCGGCCCTTCTTACCCATCTATGTGGAAAAGTTTGGTGTAAATGCTCTCTAACGGCTATGGAAAAATGAGCTGGAGCACCGTCATGCCGCGGAACCACATTTGTTGCCTCTGATTCAAAGGAATGTCTTTCAAAAACTCATATAGTGTGTTCTGCAGAAAGTTGAGGTAAGCAGCGCCTGTTAATCGGTTTGGTAAAACAACAGGACCTAAAAACCTGCCACCTACAATACTCATCCAAATGTTTAATGAAAAACGTGCCTGATGTCCAGATTCTATTAGAGCATGAGGATTTTCGTCGGCCCAAATATGCGTATTGTGAAAATTAAACACTCCATTTCTTGTGAACCCGTCCTCATCAGTAAAAATAATGTTTGCAAGAAAACGAGGGTCTTCAGCATCATGACGTAGAAACCAGCGGCAAAAAACCAAACGTGCTTGATAATCAATTCGTTGCACATGGTATGGATAAAGCAGTTGCTCGTGAAGGATTCTCCAAACAAGAGGACCACTAATTCCTACCTCGGTTGATATTCTCCGCACACTCGTACCTGGATTCTGCTCTACCAGTGCTAGAATTTCTTCTTCTGCTCTAGGAGTGGATACCGACCTTGGTCTTCCGGATAAATGGCACTGTGCTCAAGGAAGCGGTATCACGCAACCTTTGGTGAATTCTTCCAAACATGCGTTGTGAAGGAATCTGGCGATTTGGATAAGCGTCAACATAAAGACGTCGCGCTTCGGTGGCGTTCCCATTAGCACGACCATACATAAAATGCATGTCTGTTAATTCTGCGTTAGAGTAACCAGCCATAGCGAAAGAAAACTTGGACACTGAGAACAACTGTCAAATAAAAACATAAAACATTCCATATCTCTGCAACCGTTACTTTGCGGACCCATGTTTATTCAGACTTCTCTGCTTATTTTGGTTCATACTATTACCTCCTTAAATATTTTACATTCTTTTTTTAACACCCTGTACATGCCATATAAAAAAATTGATGTAACTATTAAGAGGATTCTGGCATTAGAAATGATGGTGCATTATAGTTCAAGTTGATAGTAACATTTTTGTACTGTATTAGATAAGATTAAATTATTTAAAAAAATGCATAGCTTATAAATTTTATAAAATCTTTCGGCGATCATTCCAAGCATTCCAATTTTTTATTCTCAGTTATTGGCTATATCCATTCGTCGATATCGATGTTAATTATATTTTAATCACCATATTGCGGAGATAGATGAATTTTCCCACGTATATTTAATTTCAAAGCATGCCAGGCGAATATGCAAATTTACATAAATTATTTATAAACGTATAAAAAGCCATAATAAGTTCCTGTCTCACGACTCGTTTTTGTGAACTTAAAACTTGTAGTACCAAGCGAATATAAAACGATTTAAGATTTCTACTTCGAGTTTTTTTTAATCGATTAAATTTAACAGTCGCCATAAATTGACTTCTCATGGTACAGATTCAGAAAATGCCCATTGTTTTTGCATTCCCATTAAAGTGTCTGTTTCTTTCGATCTACAGTTAAGTAGACTTCCCAAATCTCTTCTAGGAAAAGCCGGCTTTGTTGAAATTAAACGGTTTTGAGGAATGTCCGGAATTTACAGGGAAATTAATAACTTACGTGGGTTTTGGAATTTATCATTTAGCAATGAATGGTCTGTGAGTCATTTGCCAAATTGTCGTTGTGCAAAAAAAGTGGCTTAATTCTAGGTGGGCATTACGAATGTCACAGATGAATTTGCAAGCGGAACTCAATTTTGTTTGAAATATATCATGAAATAGTCCATTAAAATTTATATAATACAGGGTGAACCTTAAATAAGTACAAATATTTTAACCAGCAGTACAGACACAATTAATAGTTTTTTTTACGAAACAATTGGAATGAAAAAGTCAAATCTTAATAAATTTCGTGACTGAAAGGTACCTTTCTATGGTGGGAAAACTTGCAGTGGTATTTCGTTTAAAAAATGTAAAATTTCGTCAATTTTGAGATTTTTTTCGAGTTCGGTTACATTTATTTCAACACCCTGTATCTTAAAACTTGGATCGGGTCGTCTGTATTTGGTATTTAAAGTTTTATGAATCTTATTTTTTAAATTCCATGAATTTTAGGGGTTATTAAAAATTGGTGCGGTTATTTTAAATACCTTGTATTGTTTTTATTAATTAATATTTACATAGACCCGCATGTTAATAGATTCAATAGTTTTTTTTAATACCATGGATTTTTAGAGATTTTAAAGTTTTAATGGATTTTTTAAACACCCTGTATTTTTAGTTAGTTAATTAGTGGTCCAACAGCCCTTTGTTAAAAGTTTCATGTATATTTTAAAATTCCATTAATTTTGAAAACTTTTAGAGATTGATTCGGTTTTTTTAAAAACCCTTGTTAAAACTCTAATCAATTTAATTCCTTTAATATTGAGGGCTTTTAGAGATTGGTTCCTGACATAAGATCAAGTCGGCTTTGTTTGCGACTGTGCAGATAGAATTATTTTGAATTTCTATATTTTTTACAGAAAAATAAATAAAAAAAATATAAATTTTATATAACAATTGCCTTTTTACAATGTGATGAATTTGACAAGACAAGAATAAAAAACTTTACAACTTTCTACGTTGTTTGAGGTTATGTGTCGGGATGGCACAGAAAAAATAATTGTGGTAGAAAATTAACATAAATGTGTTGTATAAAAATCATACTTTTTCATTCTTCATAATGTGTCTCTTTCCAACAGTGTATGATGGCACCTGCGAAATTGAATAACTGTTTAAATACTTGGTTTTTCAGCAAGTACGTATGCTTTTATGCACGTTTATGTAGAATTTTTGGAATTAAATCAAAATAAAGTAACTTCCTGGTTACTTTCGTTGGTAGTATTGAATTTGCGGAAATTATTTTTTTAATCGTTTATGGTAGCAAGGTCAGTTGAGACGTTACCATTTGGGTTAATATTACTGTGTAGCTTACTACCCAGGTAATTTTACTTTACTTATAGTCTAAAATCTAATCTTTAAATTAGAAACAATCTTAAAGAATTAATTTATTAAAATAAAACAAAGATATATATTTATTTTAGAGGTGATATGGCAACCTCGCCTTCAGCAGATCATGTAGTTTATTAGATTTGTCAGCGCTCTATCTGGTAACGAGCCTCAAAATGTATTTTGTAATAAAATTAATATTTGAAATTTTTAAAAATGACTTTAACTATACTCGCGACAAGAATTCAGACGACTTACGTCATACGAACAAATGAATAATTCATTATATTTTTATCAAAATATTTAAGAAACTGCAACTGATAGTAATGAAACTATATACTACACTAAAAGTTTGCATTATATATTGCACTAAATTGCAAAAAATTATTGTTTTTAACGCTACCAAATATCGAAAATTACGTTGACAATAAAAACAAATGTGTAACGTCAGCTGTGACGTAAGACGTCTGAATTATTCACGCGAGATAGATTCATCTATATGACGAACTACAACTACAGTTAAAATATTTGCACTTATTTATTTAAGGTTCACCCTGTATAAATATAATGCGACAGTCGATAATGGAATGAACTATTGTCATTTGGGGATATAGTGCAACAGAATTCTTCTTACACTACCTAGAATAAAAGTTATAATATCCATTTTTCTGTAATATGCATAGTACATATACTCGTATACAGGGATGATATCTTTTGAATGATTGAATTTTTTTTAAAACGCCGAAACACGTTAACTGATCTTGATTTTTTCCCATCTTTCGGTTATATAATAATTAATTTTTCTTCAACCCCCAGCTACCCCTACTTTTTTTTCAAATGGAAAAATACGACATGAGGAGGCTCGTCGAGAAACTTATAGAAAACTGAATCCAGCCATACCAAGTAAACAAGTTTTATGTTTTCAATAGCAAGGTTTTTAGGCTTGTATAACAAGTGAAATAAAATTTAATTATCTTCAGTGTTATCCTTCATGAATTTGCACAGAATAAAATACAGACTTTGAAACTGTACCTATCACTGCTAATGCAAAGAGATATAATTTTATGTTGCGTTTTAATTTTTCGCTTTAGTTGTAAATTGGTGTTCGAAATATTCCGAAAACCAAATCACAAATTTGAGGAACACGGTACAGTACAGACTTGACCCAAAACTGGACAGGCACGTGCTTTGAATCAAGAAAAGAAATTAGAAATTGCATTGGAACTTGTGGAAAATCCTCATACTTCAACTATTTCATTGGCCCGCAATCACGATGCTTCTCGAAATACAATTCGAATGATTTTGAAACAAGAGAAATACCAATTATATAAGGTATGTCTTGTCCAAGAGCTTTTGGAAGACGATTATGATAGGCGATTACAATTTTGTGAGGAAATGATCAGACGGTGCGACGACAATAATGGTTTTCAACGAGACGTACTTTTTCGGATGAATCTACGTTTTATTTAAATAGAGTGGTTAACAGGCACAACTATCGCTTTTGGTTCTAGAAAAATCCACACTGAACATGCGAATCGCATACGCAACATCCACAGAAAGTTAATGTACGGGCAGGTATCATCAACAATAGAATGTTGGGCTTTTTGAAGAAAATGTTACTGCCGTATGCTAACTGGATTTCTTAACATTTAACCTAATATGCATAATTTACCAGCTGAAGTCATTCGGAATGCTGTGGACAACTTTTACTATCGTCTTGGAAATGCCAAATAGTGAATGGAGGACGTTTTCAGTATTTTGCGGCATTGAGTTTATTTTTGTAAATTATCGAAGTAGTTGTTTGAATTTCTACATAAAACTTGTTTATTTGGTACGGCTGTATTCGGTTTTCTATAAGCTTTTCAACGAGCCCCCTCATGCCTTATGTTTCCATTCGAAAGAAAAAGTAGGGATAGTTGGAGGCTAGGGGTTGAAGAATTATTATATAACGGAAAGATGTAAAAAAATCAAAATCAATTATCGTGTTTCGGCGTTTAAAAAAAATAACTCATTAAAAAGATATGAATTTTATTCCGTATTGTCCCTGTATAATCGATAAACCTCTTATGCCATAAGGTGACAGCTTGTTTATGATTTTTTAATAAAAGAACGTGATAATGTTATGTCCAAAAAAGTTACGCTCACATTGACATCACAAATATGGCTGATGTGGCGCCCTCTAGGAAATACGCCGAAATAGACAACAGATTATGATTTTTCTTATTCAAAAACTTCTAATCTCAAATTTTTAAGTTGATACAGTCAAACACAGTGTAATTATTAAAAAAATCAATTTTTTTAAATTTCAATTTTGACACCCTGTACCTTTTTTATTATCAACATTTTACAAGTTTAAATCGTAATATTTTGAAGTGAAAATGTCTCCATGGCCATTACTTACGGTGCACCCATTTTCCTGATATAAACTTATCTGAAAAATTAATCGAAGGCTGAGGCTATTGTCAGTGGCGTGGACTAATCTAGACGTGGGCGAAGTCGCATCAACGAGGCCCTTTTCTTCTGCCATTGGATGCTGAATGAACTGAATATTGTGGCACATAATAGCTACATGCAAGGTCACAGTGTGAATCGGGAGAAATTAAAAAAAATTAAATTTTACAAAATAGCTATTTATGCCATCAGTTACGAAATGCCTAATTTTGTGTAACGCGTGAGATTTTGAGAACTAACGAAGTGAGTTTCGCAAAAACTCACAAGTTACACAAAATTTCATTTCGTAACGTATTGCATACAAGATCTTTTCTAATTTTGAAGAAAGTAATAAAAAAATAAAATTTAATATAATTGACAAAAATTTGGAAAACATCAATTTAGTTTGTTGCTGTTACTTCATGTTAGTTGTCAGTCTGACATTTTGTAAAAAAGTGTAGACGGAAGGTTTTTAGCGAGATTGATATATTTTTAGTTTTATTTTTAAAAAATGGGTGATTCAAGTTCTGAAGAGCTACCAAGCGATATTGAAGAGGCAGCAGGTAATGCTCTATTATTATCAGTAATTCCCAAAAAGTCAAAGGCAGTTTATGATTTGGCATACGAAAAATTTGTTACGTGGTGTGATGAGAAGAAAATTAAACATGTTAATGAGAAAGTTTTACTTGCATATTTTGAGGGTAAGAAAGATCTAAAAGTTTCCACATTATGGACACTTTACTCAATGTTAAGGTCTGAACTAAATCTGAAAAGGAATATTGATATTAAAAATATACAAATTTGGTAGCATATATTAAAAGGCAAGCGGACGGGTACAGTGCTAAAAAGTCAAAAGTATGTATTAAAGAAAATTTTGCCAAATTTTTAGTGGAAGCTGATGACAAAGAATACTTAATGGCTAAGGTTGCAATGATAATTGGAATGGCAGGAGCATGCAGAAAAGCAGAATTAACATTTCTTCCAGTTGAAAATGTTATAGACGAAGGAAGCCATTTTCGTGTTGATATCCCACCTTCAAAAACAAAAGTTATACGGCAGTTTGCAATTACCACTGGAGACATTGAAAATAAGAATCTTGTTGAAATATTAAGAAAATATATTAAGTTGCGTCCCCAGGTTCTTAAACACAACAGATTTTTTGTAAAATATGCGAATGGAAAATGTACCAGAAATCCTGTGGGAATTAACACATTTAGCAGTCTGCCAAAAGTTATTGCACAATTTCTTGGTCTTTCAAATCCTGTTCTATATACTGGCCACTGCTTCAGAAGAAGCTCTGCCTTTCCTAGCAGACAGTGGCGCTGATATTTTAAAATTAAAGAGGCACTGAGGTTGGAAATCTAGCTCTGTTGCGGAGGGATATGTTGAAAATTCCATGAATAATAAAAAACTTATAGCGCAAGAAATATTTGGTGAAACATCTTATGCAATGTGCGCCGCTTCCCAAATAACAGCAAGTTCGAGCAATGAAAAAATATGTCGTCGGGAATTAATTTGAATAATTGCAATAATTGTGTTATCAATATTTATAATAATTAATTAATTTATAATTTATGTTTTTAACTTGTATTATAACAGTTTAATAAATAGAATAATTCTTTTTGTCACTAATTTTGAAATAAATTTTTCGTCACCAATTGCATAAAATTTTACTTTATGCAACTAGTTACAAAAAGTAAGACGTTTCATAATGTCAATCAGTTTTAAAAAGTGTCACTTTATATGTCAAAATTAGAAAAAAAATTTTAAATGCTATATCCTGAAAACAAAAGGGATCGGACATTAGTGTATATAACTTTATTTATTATTTTTTGGTCCTCTATCGCGTGAGTATATTTTCAAGAAAAGAATGGTGAAACATCCTTCTAGTTAAAGTAGTGAAGTCTGGGTGATCTGAAAATTTCACAATTATGAGGTGTTTAAATGGTAAAAATATTATTTTTTGTAACATTTTCAGTACTTAAAAATATGTCGATACTAAGCACACCCAGCAGGGTGTGCAAATTAATTATAGTACGTGTGTGGTAAAGCCTCGGTAAAGCTTATTCTTAGTAAGGTCTTTTAGGGTGCTATTCGTACTATTTAAGAGTTTATGGCGTTCGGCTTTAAATCACTCCCAAAGGGGCCTCGCGCGAGGCCTCTTTAAGTGCGAGGCGTGGGCGAGGGGCCGCTTCGCCCACGTCTAGCTACGCCACTGGTTATTGTCTATCCTAATAAGAGAAAAGACTGCTAAAACTGAAGGTAGACCGAGAAAGCGAAGAAAAGAGAATTATACATACAAAAGAGGGGACATTAAGTGCAATACATGAAAAGAGAACATGCTCTCAAAAAAAGACCTCTGGTCACACTACTACCGTTTAGAAAATTCATTATTAAATCTTTTCTCTAATATGTCTTATAGAGATTTTTAATTAGACAATAACTGTCTACATTTTTAGTAACATGAAATTAGCCCTCCATTTTCCAAAACGTAACGAGGTTTCAGTTAATTATACTTACTCTTTCCGCATGACACGAAAATTGTGACCGAGGCCATTTATTTCTTCACATCTGACATAATAATAACCAGCTTTTGAAAACAAATAAACATAAACAAGCAATTTGCTACTGTTTAATATTTAAATTGCTGTTTACAATTGTTAAAATTACTGTAAGAAAATTGGTAAATATATTGGGTAAATAAATAAAATTGGGCTCTCATTATTTGCCAAGGAGTGTTGAAATCTTTTTAACCATGTTTTAATTAATGTTTATTTCGTAACCATATTAAATTGATAGCAGTTGTACATCAAAAGAAAAATAATCTTGTGTTAAAAAAGGGTGTAAAATGTTTCAGGAGGTAATAGTATGAACCAAAATAAGCAGAAAACTCTTAATAAACATGGGTCCGCAAAGTAACAATACGGCGCCCTTAAGTACAAATGCATCTTGAAAAATTTCTGTTCTTATCATTGAATAATAGCAAAGGGATTTAGGCTTCTGTGCCTTGCTTAGTTCGTTGAAATACTCGTATATTAATAATAATTTTTCGTTAGTTAAGTTAAATATATATTTTTCCACACCATTTTTCATAGCGACCAAATACTTTTTCGTATTTCATCAGCGATTTATTTCATTATCTGATGGAAAATCATCCCTTGAACTCATACGCACAGTTTTACAATAATTACGAGATATAATTCAATGGCAGCTATGATTATACACGCAGCGATAACTGTTTTCTTAATAGACGATTTTTACATTATGTCGTACTAGAATAATGTCTTTATCGCACTTATTGTGTAAATAACTATTCGATGGACATAGAACATTCAAAAATTCTTTATTTCATGAGGAACACTTTTTAAGGCAAATTTTGTATTCAAAAATAAATTTGTTAATAATGACATATTCCGTTTATTTCTGTAGTTGTTTTATGCATAAATACTGCTCGCTCTTCTAACCTCCAGTGGTTATAATTTAAATATTGTATAGTCATGTCCAGCACATTATAACGCGCCTTCTAAATGTCAGTATTTATTTCTACTGAATTAAACACAATAATGCATCAAATAAATAATTAACGCACGAGTCAAACAACCTTCTAGTTTACACTGTTATCTAAAAATAACCACACAAACAATTCCATTCTCACGTGTTCTTTGGTCATTATTAACGGATCGCAGAATAACAGTTAAAGTAGTTGGTCTTCTTCAGCTTTTTCTATCGAACTTGTACCGTCACGGGCCAATTGTACTGTCACGGACCAATGCCCATTGACCATTTAACTACCCAGCTGTCAAAGAACAGCACACGTCAATACTTTCTTTACGTACCAACTATATACAGTGTGACTCAAAAGTCATGCGCATATCGGAAACTAGCAATTTTGTAAAAAATCACATAGACAGATCAATTTTGTTTCTTTTGTGCCATGAACTTTGCTAAAGGTCAATTCTTAAAAATGTAACCAGTGGCGGAGAGACTACTCCGCGGACTAATGCCCCGACCGGGATTGAATTACACCTGCAGTATCTGTGCGAACAACCAAGAACTCTTGTCGGCCACAGCACCACACATGGATTTTTTAGCCCTCATCAGTATTGCCATAGATGAGATGACCGACAATTGAACTGGCTGTTCCTTCATATGTATGTTTCCATATAAATCGAGTGCAGGTGAGATATAAGTGGGATAAGATTGTTTATTTTAAATGGCAATCACCTTTTTATATTTCAACGTATGAACACTTAGATTTTTCTGATTAATTTGATGTGCAACATGTTGAGGATAGGTAGCGAAAGACTTGAAATAACGCATTCGCCATGAGATCAGACAAATACCAACTGAAACAATCAGTAATGTGCACGAAGAGTTTATAGATAGGCTGGGTCATCATCGAGCTGCAAATAAAAAGAGTAATTTTTTCAAAAATTGATTTTGATCAGGCGCTTAGACTCAGCTATCCCCCTGAAAGATAAATTCAGAGTTTATGGTTTTTTCGATTGTTCTCCAAAATTTTCCCGACCATGCATGTTGCACAAATTAATCAGAGAGGCCTAAGCTCTCATGTGTTACAACAAAAAAAAGTAGATGCCATTTAAAAAAATAATCTTATCCTCCTCTCATCGCCACTGGTTAAATTTTTAAGAATTGAACATCACCAAAGTTAATGTCCCGCAAAAACAAAGTTGTTTTATTCCAGCGATTTTTCCAAAAATTGCGAGTTTTCGAAATGTGTATGACTTTTGAGATACACTGTATAGTGGTTTTGGCATATCTATAGTATGAAAATGCTGAAACAGGTAAACTAATGATTTTAGTGGCGACTTTAGTGGACTTTTTTATGACTGCTGATAAAAATTTGTTATTGGGTGGGTTTATACTAGTTGGTGCCAAGAATTCTTTGAGGTCATGACATATCCGGTTCGACCGGAAATTATCGTAAATTTATGTTTTTTAAATGGAACACCCTGTATTTTTTGACATTTTTGGAATCATCGGATCATTTTACGTAAGGTAGGACCAATTTTCTGACACATTTTCTGGATGTAAGTAACTTTTTTTAATTTAAAAAATAAAACTAGAAGGCCGCAACTGGCAGAAATTGTTTTCTTTTTTGTTTGTAATTATGGGCAAAAATTCTAAATTTTAATATTTTTGTACATTTTTTTTGTTATAACCACTAATAATTTCGATTTATTGTATTTTCTTAAAAACTAATTTTTTTCAAATGTAAAGATGGTGGACCCTATTGATTTTTTAATAAAGGATTTTTTAATAACGGATTTTTTTCTGAATTTTGTGGTGCAACAATTTTTAAAATCCGTCAAAAAAGAAAACAATTTCTGCCAGTAGCGGTTTTCTAGTTTTATTTCTAAAACTTAAAAAAATACTTACATCCAGAAAATGTGTCAGAAAATTGGTCCTATCACACGTAAAATGATCCGCTGATTCAAAAAATGTCAAAAAATACAGGATGTCCCATTTAAAAATATCCGGCCAAACCAGAAATGTCATGAAATCCGAAATAACCAAAGAATTCATGGCATCATCTAGTATAAACCTACCCAATTTAAAAATTTTATCAGCATTCGTAAAAAAGTTACAGCGTGTTCCCACTTTCCGTTGTCACCCGGTATATCACTTTTAAAAAAAGTAAATAATAATATTGATACAATTTGTAAAAACTATAAATGCTTTATTTAACCTAGCAACTACTAGAAGTGTTCATCAACTTGTTGATACACCCACCTATGACGGAATTCATTTCTATCATTATGTATTTAAACTATTAGATGTTGCTCTTCTCATTTTTGTTGTAATTTGTTCTTTTAAATCACCTAAATTATTAGACTTCGTTTTAAATGCTTTATATATAAAACAATCTTAAAGCCAACACTCCATTGTGGTTTTAAATCTGGTGATCTACCTGACCATTTTAGAAAATTTTGTCTTCTAATCTATCGATCAGGAAATATTATATCTACATAATTGTGAAATGGATGAGTGTAATGAGCTGGTGCTCCATTCTGTTGGAACCAGAAGGTGCTGAAGCTGGAATAAGGTTATCTTTGACAAGATTAAGTATCTTACAACTAGTAAAATTATTTAAAAACATACACTACATGATCATCTATTATGTCTAACTTATCGAGCGATTATCCCTTCTATGGTAGTTTGTGGCAGCTTAGTATCTACAGATTTGACATCTCCATTTTAGAGTAAATGTAGATTCGACGTAAAAAAGATGTCTTCCAAAGATGTGTATTAAGTAGTCTTTAATATGTTCACAAAATTGAGTTCAATATTCTGCATCGCCCTCTATTAACCCTTGACCGTGTTGAAGTTTGTTTTTAAAACACCTTAACACGGTTTTATGACTAATACTATATAGTTCCTTGTGAAATGACAAAGCTGGCTGTTTTTCATTGAAATTGAACTACTTCAATACGTGTCCAACATCTGTCCTCATATCCAGTCATCATTAAAAATTAAATTCACAACATTTCCGTCAAATACCACATTAATAACGACAAATGTCTTATTGTCAAATTTCAAAATTCAAATGCAAAAACCTGTTATTCTTTAAAAATATATATGACGTATAAGAGAAATCAATATACTTATAATAATAATAGTAGTAGATATGTATCATCTGCATAGAGCGTAAAGTGTGCACCTCTAAATGAGGTAGTTATATCATTGATATATAAAACAAAGAGGACAGGGCCCAAGACAGAGCCCTGAGGCTCTCCATTTTTAAATCAACTATATCCGAGTTATACGTGCGAACATTGTCACTGCTCAAATGATTGATTAACATATTATTTCTGACATTGCTTTAGGAAGAGCATTATTGAGTCCTATGGCATTCCCCTGTTTTCATAATCATACAGCTTTGTTACTAAAATATCATGATCGGCACAGTCGAATGCCCTTTTGAGGTCATAAAACACTCCACCAGGGCACTCGCATTGTCATAGAAGAATATGTAAAATGTTCTAGTACATATTACCATAGAAAAAAGTATTAAATATAGTGTTTTTTATCTGATATTTTAGACTCATATCTCGGAAATGATGCCCAGATTTACGCATATTTTTAAATATTTTCACTCGAGGAATTTTTCTTTAAAATTTACGTACTTCTTAGTAATACACTCTGTATAACACAAATTAATGTTTGTTCTTGAGTGAAGTCTTGCCACTACGTGCCAGAGCGAATTAATTCCTTGTATTTCAGTATAGTCTTTTTGTAAAAAACTGACTGATCCTTTTGGTTATATCTTTAATGATTCTTCAAACTGCTGCAATTAATAATTTTGATGTTGCTGATGCAGTTCATTTCTCAGATACTGACGCCACCATAAGAGTGCAGGTCGTTGAGTTCTAAAAGTTGTTATTTCCTGTTCTTGAAATAATTCTCTGAAATTTAATTGTCAGCATAGTGCTAGTTGACACTATTTCATGAGTTTGCAACATACCTGCAACAGAAATAAATTATTATGTGATTCTAGGCATAGCTTAACTTCAGGAAATGGATAAATGACTGTAACTAGAAAGCATAGAAAGAGATTGGACACATATTTTATTATTAAATTATCATAAACAATAAAATTAAATTAATTGAAAAACTTTTACTAATTAAGTAGTAGTTAAGAAATCCAAGTATAAAAACAAGTTTTATTTTTGTTCTTGCAACATTGTTATTTTCTTGTTGTATTGAATCAATAAATATGATCATATAAATTTTTATTTGTTTGTGTTTTCAATTTCAAATTGTTTGCAAATATTAAAAAAATGGAACGTATAGGGAATGTTAACTTGACTTCTATATAAAAAAACCTAAAGTCCCTTGTCATTATTTAAAAAAAAATTAAACGTGTGTCATTTTGACTTAAATACAGCTACTTTAGATTCTACATTTCACAAGTACAAATTGAATCATAATAAAAAGTGACCAATTTTAAATTTGCTATTATCAGGTCAGTGAAAATGAGTGTCCATATATTAAGTAGAGTATCTATTTATGATTCAAAAATAATTTCTCTTTTAGATTCTGGTGGAAATAGTATCTTTATGAATAACGATAGATACATATTGAATTGTTAAATAATCTAGGTCATAAAATAAAATATTTGAATGTTACGTGTATAGTGACAGATGGTACGGTTAAATATTTATGTTTTGTAATAGTTTTTAGATTAAAATATAAAGTAAAAATCTTTGACATTTATTTATATTATAGGTACTTAATTTGAGTCACCCTGTGGTTCTTGGTTCAATTTTCTAGATTAAAATGGGAATAGTCCCTAACTTAAGAAAAAGAGAATGGCATCTTTTAAAAGATAATTATTTTAATTTTAAAATTTATTCAATCCAAACTTTATATATGTACATACAAATATATTTACAGGTCCTTTACGCTCAGAACTGCGTTAATTTCCTACACTCCCCACCATTATTTTCTAATTTCTTGCAGTTTTCTACCTTCGATCTATTGTTAGATTTACTCCTTACAATTTCTTTAACTGACCTTTCATCTTCCATTCGTTCTAGATGCCGCAGCCACTGCACTGTTCTGGATTTTACAACTTCATCTATTTTTGATACCAAGTACATTCCATATATTTCCTCATTATTTATCCTTACACAGCTTTCCTCCGTCTTCTTTCCTCCTAGGATTCTTCTTAAAATTTTCCTTTCCTACCTTAACAGGCTTTCTCTTGACTTCTTATTCATTTCCACGTTTCATAGCCATATAGATTTTTACTTTTACTATTCTCCTATTTATTTCTTGCTCCTCGTCACACTTAGCTGTTATTAGCATACACGTATTCTTGAACGTCGTCAAACTCCATCTCTCCATGCTACGTTCCCAGTATGAAATTAGTATCTTTTTTTTTGTTATCCTGTTCTCAAAACCTTACGTTTCTCTTGATTTATATGCAGTTCCATTTTACGTTATCTAAGCCTAAATGAAAATAAAGAAAAATATATGCGAGTTAAAAGATTAGCAAAGAATATATGCAGAAAAAAAAGAGAGAATCAGTAGAGAATCATATGCGCATTTTAGAGAATAATTATACAAAAAAACATGCAAGAGAATTTTATCGGAACATAAAAAATGAAAGGTCAAAACAACAAAATAAAATGGTATTTTATAAGGACAAACAAGGGCAGTTAGTAGGAGGAATTTCAGAAAGCTTGGAGAGATAAATGAAGTATTTACAGGAAGTTCTTGGAGCAGAAGTGGACAAGGAGGAGACGAGAGGGGAAGTAATAATCGTGGAAGCAAATCATATAAAGAATCATCTGGATAGCAAAGAAATAATGGAAATTATAAAAACATTTAAGAATAATAAAGCGCCAAGAGAGAATGGCATTTTTGTAGAAATATTAAAAATAGGAGGGCTGGAATTCGAATAAAATCTAAGTATATGAGACAATAAAATATGTATAGGAAAAAGAACTAATACCTATAAGATGGAGAGAATCATTGATATATCCCCTATATAAAAAAGGATAAAGGACAAATTCTGGAAATTATAGAGGAATTGCTCTTATGGATTTGGTGTACAATATTTTGGCGGTAGCAATAAAGAACAGGATAAATGCAGAAATATAAACAAAATTAGGACGATATCAGTGTAGGTTCAGGAAAAATATAACAACGACAGGCCAAGAATCCATATTGAGAACAATAGTTGATAACAGAATTGATCGGAATTTACGTCTTTACATGATTTTTGTTTTGCAAGCATATGATATGGTAAAGAGAAAGAAACTATATAAATCCATGAGTCCTTAAGATAAAGGACAAACTAATAAGACAGGTTCAAACTGTAACGTGTTGATTGAAGGGCAAACATCTAAGGATATCAGATAATATAGTTATGGACTTAGTAGTAAAAGAAAGCAGGATACCAACGAAAGGGACAGTGTATAATCAGATGAGTCAGATACTAGCTTATGCAAACAACATCCTGATACTGGCGAGAACAAAGAATAATTTTGAACAAGTTAGAGAAAGCGACCAAGGATAAGGGAATAATCAATGAAAATAAAACAAAGTATGTGGTAATTGAAAGGAAAGAAGAACGAGCATATTATCGATCAATATTAACTGAAGAAAAAGAATATCATTTTGAGAGAGTTTAAAAGTTTAATTATTTAGGGGTGACAATAACTGAAAAGGGGGGAGAAATGAAATACAAAAGCTTGGTTGTAGTGACGAGCTAAAATGCTGATTCTATAAACATTTCTAGCAGTGGTATAGACCATGATTTTAAAATGGCACTAATAAGAAAGCTGCTACAGGTATTATTTAATAAAATTGTGTTAATTAATTCTGAGTTGTAAGTAAATTCAAATTTGGCTTAACTCTAAGATTTCCTACTTCTACTTTGGCATTTTAATTCAAGTAAACAAGGAAAACGAAAACGGGCAGAGTGAACTTGGTACACCCCTGTTAAGAACCGCATCTCCCGAATTCTACTAATTGATTAGTATAATACTTAGAACGTCCGACAACACTAAAACATGTTTTGTTACTTAACAAAACTGATTTCCACTAATTACATTAATTATCCACTCTTGCCAACGAATACAATGCGACAGTATAAGCTAATAGACGCATTTTACGATGTTCTGTTGCCTAGAATGACCAGCCGCCACTGTTATCGTGGCGTACGTACATAACTTTCCATCAAATAAATAATTAACGCACGAGTCAAACAGCCTTACAGTTTACAATTTATCTAAAAATAAATGGCACCGATAAATAATTCTCTGCTTCACGTGCTAGCTGATTGTCATTGTGTTGTCGGTCTGACCTCGACAGAACAACCGGGAGTCAAGCCGTAAAGCGAGGCGTGCAGTGAGAACGTGTGCCAATGCACAGACCATAAAATTCTAGCTCACTTTCCCACGGCCTTAAGCATACGTCACTGCAAGCCTCATTGATTACATTATCGGCCTGAAACTGTCGATGAAGCCGAGCCTGACGCCGTGCACAGGCATTTTGTTTTCGAAAAAAACGGCACGTTCTCCTGTCAGCGTTAATTTCACAAGGATGAATAGGGAAATTTTGTTTTGAAATGCCCAGAAATTTCAGTGCAGCCAATGACGGTTGGAACCTGCAATCCAATAGGTCTTTCAAATCCACGAATTTGTAAATTTCATTTTATTAATATCTACTTGATGTATAATAGTTTACATTTAAATATGGAAAATCTGTCAAATGACCAACAGCAGCAGCTTCACAGATACCACCCATTTGTTGAACATTTTAATGACATTTTGGGCAATAATTTTGTCTTTCAAATTAATTGTGGACTGTACGTACCTACTTATACGGGGTGTTTCATAAGTAGAAGTCAAAAATCCAGGGGCGTATTCTGTGGCCAAAAATAAGAGTTTTTGTTATATAAATGTGAGGTTTTACTGCAGTGGCGTGCAATGCCAGTTACAATAGGGTAGGCAAACATTTAAATTACTTACTATACTCGCGTCAAGAATTCAGACGTCTTACGTCAGGGCTGACGTTACACATTTGTTTTTATTGTCAGCGTAATTTTCAATATTTGGTCGCATTAAAATCAATCATTTTTTGCAGTTTAGTGCAATATATAATGCAAACTTTTAGTGTTGTATATAGTTTTATTGCTATCAGTTGCAGTTTCTTAAATATTTTGATAAAAATATAATGAATTATTAATTTGTTCGTATGACGTAAGTTGTCTCAATTCTTGTCGCGAGTATACTATGATCCACCAAAATATGCTCTCGTTCGGAAATGTCAGTGTCAGTATAATAGTCAATAATTGATTTGGACATTACACTTAAAACTAAGTATTTTTAAAACAAAAACAGTGGGTCCTTTCTTGCATAAGAAACTGAGTAACAAACACACTTAACACGCAGTCGAGCACTCACGCATTTAACACATCATCATAAAAATTAATATTTTGTTTTAGGTCTTGCATAAGTTCTTTTTGAATTAAAAAAACTGCTTGCTTAATCCCTCTTGTTCCTGATTGTTTCGTAAGTAGGTACCAATGAATTCGTTTCAAATCGGAAAAAGATCGTTCTGCCGAAGTGCTACTAGCTGATGGTATCGTCACAAGCTTGGCTAATGTAACAAATTGCGGAAACACGTGGCACAATTTTTTTTTTCATAGGCATTGAGACCAGCAAATTCTGATATAAACAAATCATCTCGTTTTTGTAATCTGTCAAAATCAAATTCTTAATATTTTGTCTTTAGCTCCGAAAATATTTCGTCAGGAAAAGTATCTTTGTATTCCGAAAAAGAATCTAGATCAAGATGGCGAAAAAATGCAGCTGGTTAATTTCATTATAACGATCAGAAATTTCCAATTTTGATATTGTCCAATATTTCTCGAAATATTCGCTTATAATGTACATCATTAATATTCCGCTTTTTTGTTGGTTCGCTGCAAATAGTTATAGTTCTTTCATAAATTTTGTCAGTTACTGTAAAAGTTATCAATAAAGTTTTAAATCCTTCGATTTTTTTAAACAATAGCTAATTCTACGATTTTTGATTTTATTATATTAAAAAGAATATCAGTTTGTATAAACATTGCATTAAAAATTACTAAAAAATAATTCAACTCGAACATACATAGTACATACAAAGAAAGTGTTTCTCCGTCCCAATTCGTTTCATTTTCGCATTTTCGTTATCGGTCGGGTCAGGTCGACTACCGCCAAGCAAGCAGTGCTTTAGCACCCATATCGGCTGAAACTGCTTTGATTTCTTTTTAAATACGATGCTTATATACAGTAGCTCAGTGCGCGCTGAGCGTTATTGAGAAACTTAAATAAAATTACCTCTTGCACCAGCGGCGAGAGGTGTATAATTTATTAATTATATTATTATGAGTTTTAAGAGGACGAAGACAGGATAGAGCATAGTAGATAGTATATCTTTTTTTAACAAAAAAAGTGTATTGATGGTATTGGTAACTTTTCTATGGTAGGCAATGCTTTTATGCTTCTATTGTATGCACGCCACTGGGTTTTAGGCCACAACAAGTCAAAAATTAAAAAAATCAGCTTTTAATTTATAAACCGCATGAGATAATTTAACCAAATTCGGTGTGGATATTTAGTAGTGCGTATGACACAAAAAATTACCAGCTTTAGAAACTGGCCACTGCCGGAGGTGTGAGTATCATCTATCATTATTTGCCAAAAAATATATATCACTGTATAATATTATAATTAAAATAGATCATCATATGCACCATTATATTATCTTCAGTTTTTGTTTCGTTGCACTTTTTTGTATTCCAAACACAAACAACAAAATTGATACATTTGATCAACTGCATTTTTACACAGTTACTTAAATTACTTAAACAGATCTTAGATAGGTGTCATGCAAAACAATAAGAAGCCGTCATCTTATTTAAAATTGTGTGTTGTCAAATTAAGCCTATTTCTTAAAAATATTAAGTTTTAATAATGCCTAATATCTATACTGAAATACCTAACATGGTTTACATTTATGTCATTGCAGATGGGAATGGTATTGAGGCGAATTTATATGGAAAGATTTCCAAATCATCCAATTCCAAATCAAGAATGTTCAGAAATGATTTTCAAAGTCTTTCGGAGTCAGGTTCCTTTCAAAGAGGTTCAATTCCTGGAAGACCTTTGAGTGTTAGAACACTTGATTGAAATATAAATTCACATCATATTTGGTCCGTTCTGAACCTTATTGATTTTTTGGTTTGGGGAGATCTCAATACATTAGTTGTTTTCTCATTGAATTTGAGAAGCTCTTACGTCAACAAATTATAGCGGTTGTGATGTGATAAGAACTACTTTTGGAATTTTTGCACGTGTTCGAGCTGCAATTTCAAAAAGATCTGACGCATGTATTTGGGCGGAAGGTGACCATTTCCAACATTTGTTATAATAAATAAGTAATGTATAATGAGTATCGAAACAATGCACTGGATCAAATAAATCAATATTGTTGTCAATAGGTTTGGAATACAAAAAAGTGTAAAGAAACAAAAAGTGAAGATAATACAATGGCACATATGACCTATTTTATTGGTAATATTATATAAGATGATATATTTTTATTTTGGCAGAAAATGATCGATGATACCCACACTTCCACCACTACTTTGCTATTTAATTACGCCTTTTATTTGCCTACACTTAGTGCCACCTAAATAACATTTTTTGGTATTTGCATGAACGTAGAAAAAAATTGTATGCAAAAAATAACTACTAATTAAAATTTATGTACTTGTAACTTGTTAGGAGTGCATTTTGGTATCTAAGTAAATTAGGTTGAAACCTATTCGGAAATAGTTAGATCTTAATATCATCGACGGAAACCAATACAGCAAGTTTCTTGCTACGTCATTAATAAGTGAATAAGGAAAGTAAAAGAAAAATATGTACATATACCTACACAACTAAGTACTGAGAATTCGACTATCTCTCTCGATAAGTGATAAAATTCCAAGTTGCTAATAAATTATGTAATTTCCCTGAACACAGGAGTGCTAAATTTTATTTTGACCTAAAACCTTCAAACAACCGATAAGTGCCTACTTTGCTTTACCATGTAGATACAAGATACACTTTCCTAAGCCATTAAAGCCATCTACCCACTACCCTCGGAGATAGACGTAAAGGCATCCTGGCATTGTTTGCTTTTTTTATTCGAGCCGGAGATAAGCAAAAGCCGTCGGTGTTTAGAAAGAGACCCGTATATTACAGAAATGGGCACTCTTTCAGATCACCACGTCGAGCACGTGCTTAGCCAACGTTCCCACGGTAGTTTGGCCGCCCCTCTCTCCGCTCCCCGCCGCGGAGCGTGAGCAGCTCGCCGAGTGTGATTAAATCCACGACCTACTGCTCGCTGACATCGAACTGGTTCCCAGATCGTGCTGTACATAATAACAAATGAATGACTATTATTTACATGTAATACACTCCGCTACCCACATTGCTTTGGATTATGCCCCTCGGTAGGTTCTTTTTGCTTTGTCGCTTGTTCACTTCTTTCGTTTATTTGCGTAACTGGATCGAAGGCACATGAAGAAATGTGATGGACGTGAAGAGGTGGCGACTGAAGAACCTCCTCTGCGGTGTTCTTACACAAAAAGTAATGAGTCTGTTTTAATTCAGAGTACTTGGCTTTTGAAAAACTTCATGTTGTCAGATGTATTCCGGATGTGAAGATGAACTTCCTCAAGGTATACTGGAAAAGTAAACATTAAATCTATTACCGTTATAGTCTCGTGAAAAATAGGGAAAAGAATACCAGCTGTTTAAATGTTGGGTGGAGACTAGGTAAATAAGAAAAATATGTGTCCTATTTTATTTTACCAAAAATTGCGCCGATTTGAAGCCTTCAAATATTTTCTGTGATAGTATGAAGCAAATACAGCATGTTGCGATCTACACTCCAAATTAAAGACACTATCGACATTAAGTTTCCTAAATTAGTAGCTTTTTTAAAAAGGAGATCTACTGGATATAAAGCCAAGAAAGTCAATACTATTTCTAGGGAGGATATCAACAAGTTTATTGCAGAAGCTTCAGATGAAACTTACTTACATATGAAGGTAAAATTGATCGTTGTTGAATAATAAATAAAAACGTAACTCAGCATTTTTTATTAGAAAGTATATAAAAAATGACATTTAAGAGACAATTTAGGCTGTTGTCATAAATGCATTTTTCCTTTTTCAGGTCGTGCTTATATTTGGAATTGCTGGGGCATGCTGTAGCGATGAATTAGTTAATATGATACTTGAGGCTATCAGTGATAAAGGCGATATTTTGGTGGTGCAAATACCTGACTCAAGAACTAATATCAAAAGGAAATTTACAATAACAAATGAGATTGTAATCGGAGTATCTGTCTTGGATATGTGTAGAAAATATATGGATTGTAGGTCCTCTAAAACATGTCATTCTAGATTTTTTGTAACTGATGATGCTAAAGGGAAATGTACAAACCAGGTAAGTAATTGACAAAAACACAAATGCCAAAATTCGATACAGAATAGCAATATTTTTAAATTCGGATGATTCGAAAGACTATTCTGGACACAGTTTTCGCTATGCTTCTGCTACGTTATTAGTCAATGCTGGAAGTGATATTCTCACTCTAAGGAGACATGGGGGATGGCGAACAAACGCAGTAGCAGAAGAGTACTTAGATGATAGTACTTCTAAAAAATGTGAGGTAGCCAGCCAAATAATTACCGGAGAAAGTACTACTTCAAGTACCAAAAAACGTTGTCTTATTATTGAAAATTACAAGTAAGTACTTCATCAACGACCACGAATTTGGAAAATTACAATCAGGAATCATCTCCACCAGTAGAGCCAATATTTCTTCAAGGGGAATTTCCATTAGTAATTTAACTAATTGTACCATAAATTTGAACAATATTTAGTTATTGATGTTAATTTAAATCTCAATTTAAACTGTTTTCAATATTTATAAATAAAAATAAGTAATAAAAAATCTGTTTCAAAGAAAAGCAATATTATACAGTTTTAGGAAGTTTGTGTATCATTAAAAGAAGTCTATACACTACTCTTATTTGAATTTTCTACTTGTTTGCCTCCTGAGGGAGGAAAAATACTACTTTCCCTCCTGAAATGACGGAGTAAAATAATATTTTTCATGTAGGGAGTAGAAAAAAGTTGTTACTTTTGAGGTAAACATGCAATTGTCGACCGGACAAAAAATGGAAAAAAATTCCCAAGGAAAGAAATAAGTAACATTTTAATGTTACAACAAAATTTTGAGCTCGTCTTATCTAGTTTCTACAAATTAACACAAATGTTTCTGCTTCTTGTCTATTTTGAACTAGTAAGTTATTGGCAGAAACTATGATACGTTTGCGTAAATTATCTATAGTATCTATGTATCCACTTCGGTGCGATACACTTAATTTTTTAAATATTTCCACAAAAAGAAGTCCAAATGATCTAAAGCCAGGAGATCATGGCGGCCATGGTACCAGTCCTCTTCGTTCAATCCCTTGCTATTAGTGCTTTGTCACGCTGTACATGGTACTGATATAATTGAGCCTCGTGTATGATATGCCACATTGCTGCAACACGCCGTGAATATCCTGGACTCTCTCTTCCACGGTTCGTTTTCAAATTTGCTGCATTTCAAGCTGCATTTTGAGTACATTTACCGGGAAATCATTCTGCTAAAGCATTTTCACATCGTCATAAATTAAAACAATATCCATTAACTCAGTTGCTATTCATTTTTGACACTTCAAAACTAATGTAAATTACATCATAAAAACGGTTAATACCTACAAAAAGTAAACGGATTTCAATATTCGGAATCGCCTGGCTGAGTAGAGACTATAATAGGCCAGCGATGAAAAGGTTAAAAATGTTACAACTATTTTTGATTCGGAAACTAAGTATAAGGATTTTACATTTTTTTTATGATATTGCCTCCATTTTTCATGATGCATCTATTTTAAATTTATTTTAGATAAATTCTGAATCACCTTGTATATTTGGCAAGGTGTGAACAATATTTAAATTTACTATCATTTTTATCAGTGTAAATCAAATCAGTTTAAATCAAACAAATATTCGTAGTTCTGAAAATGAGAAAAAATATTTATTTAGGTACTCATAAATTAAACAATTCTCATTTCATCCAATATGTTGAAAATAGCATTTATGAGTTCATTAAGGGGAGAAGAAAACAATATTGACAAAAAAACAATAGATGAAAGACGCATATACTTTTATTTATGATATTTAAAGATTAAATATAAAAACTGGATTAAAATTATTTTATTTGTTTAAATTTATGACTTAAATTCAATATTATTGTAGACTGTGACTAGCAAGCAATGAATCGATTTAAATCCTATAATTAACTGTAGGCACCAAATTTAAAGGTTTTAAAATCCTATTAGCATATTTAAATTAATTAGTTTAAACTTAATATATTACATACGAAATCTGAAAGTTCGCAATTAAAGGATTTGCAATAAATAATCACCCCTTTAAAATGATATAATAAAAAAATGGGGATATTGTATAACTTGACACGTGCCGATAATGAAAGATAAGTAGGTAAATAGTGTTTAATGATCTAAATGCCTTTATCTACCTGCTCAGTTACTTAAAAGAGATAAGGAGATATATTCGCACGCGCCAATACTATTTCTCGGTATCCAAGGTCCCAAATTTCCAAAAACCCATTTGAATAAACTCGTGTACACCACGCTCTGACCACGCTTCCCATTTTCGAAATCCCGCCACAAAAACCAAACAATATTCGTGTGTCTGCCACACATAAAATTGCTTCCATAAAAAGGGTTTATTGTCTCCGTCCAACAGTCGACAAAGCCCCTACCAGAGAGAGAGACAGCTAATCCAAACAGTTGCGGAATACTAAAAGGGAACTGTAGTTTCGGAGTAGTTCCCACGGTATAAGAACACCTTTCTTCGATTATCACTTTACCCCAAGTTGGGCCTTCTTGTGCCCAGCGCACGACATATGGCCAACGTGCGCTTATCGTGGGAA
This sequence comes from Monochamus saltuarius, assembly GCA_025584915.1. Taxonomy (NCBI): domain Eukaryota; kingdom Metazoa; phylum Arthropoda; class Insecta; order Coleoptera; family Cerambycidae; genus Monochamus; species Monochamus saltuarius. The sequence goes on along the minus strand of CM046727.1, from coordinate 21,236,900 downwards.
ATCTTGTTTAAATACCTAAAAGATTGGTTGAGTCACCCCTTATGAATAGTTCTGTAGAAAAGGAAATCGTGCGTATTTCTCTTTCTTTGCAGCTGGGGGTTATTATTACTGTTAAAAAGGGGGAACATAATTGGCCTACAAGATATTCTGGGTCTGGCCCGCTTTTGATATGCGTGAGGTTGGACTTACCTGATTTTTTGTGGGGGTTCCTAATTTGATTAACCAATACATAATTGGGGCTGTGATGGGGGTGGTTGTAATTAAAACGCGCTTTTTATTTACAGTACTCGTTTCAATAATAGGAATTAGTAATAGGATTATTTTGACTGTTCACGCCTCTATTGATTATTTATGGATGAAAGATGAGATCAATAGAAATTAAATAGCTGAATTTTAATTAAATATAATTAATTGACAAGTAGAAGGGAATTTTATAGACGCGTTGAACATTAACAATGGACAAGGTGTTTTAAACTTATTGTTTGTAATGGAACGAAATATATTTTTATTCAAAATTCTTTACATTGAAATTATGACATGCCATCAATAATAATTAACCTACGTATAATCTCACGTAAATTATGAGTAGTAATATCACTAGTGATTGAATTTTTGCGATAAGTTTGACGATTTATTTCTAAACTCAACTAAGTTGCTTAACGAAAACACTACTATAAATCAATGAACTTGTAAGATAAATTCAATCACGAGTGGTATTTTATTAGACTATTTCACGAAGAAAGTGAAAAGTTAAGAAATTGGCAGAATGAGAGGGACACATTTATTTGTAATATATTTAATCTAAGTACCCCAAATCTTCTCAATTTTAAAATAATTCAAAATTAATTATAATCATGAAATATTTATTAAAACTGTTGGAATTTCCCAATTGTTAATTTTAGTTATTTGTGAATAAAAACTTATTATTTATGACAGTTTTGTAAATAAACATAAATTGATAGCAACAAAAATTTTCGAATATAAACAGCTTCACAAATATTGCAATTACTGTGACTAAAGTTGTACTCAATAAACTCCAATAAATTATTATACTGTCTGTGAAAGGTTGGGAAATCTCGGAGCTGGAGATACTGGTGACCAAAAAATGTCGATTGAGTCAAATATGCCTAGAAGTAAAATTTTGCTGCATTTTCAGTAGAAAAGGCACTTTACCTGAAACGATAACAGTTTTCAATCGCTGCACTGCATATTTCAAATACGATTATTTAAAAAATGGTTACTCCTAACGACTTCAACAAGGTATGCCTTTGTCAGATATAACAAGTAGAAGAATCGATTGTTTCAATAGACAGATGGATACTCTAAACAGCAAAAAATTCTGCCATTTAAAAGAAACATGCTGTGCCATAAGTGGCGCCCTCTACTAGTGATGTCAAAATTATTTAAAAATTCTTATTTGCCGTGCCAAAAACATAATTGTGCCAATTTTTTTTTTTAATACTCCGACAGATTTCAACATTCATAGGCCGAGACGTTTCTCCAACATAATGTTTATTGCATTCACAAGATGCAATTTTTTGAATGTTGTATATCATTTTTTGGACGCGTTTTAGACAAAAATTATCGTAAAGTATTAGTTGTCTGAATGTTAGAGTTGAGGAACATAAAAATTATATAAAATGACGGGAATTTAAAAAATCCAAAATTTGCGAACATGCTTGGGAAAACGGTCATTTGATTCAATAGGGTTCAGCAAAAATTTTAGAGAAGGAAGATAACGCAACAAACAGAAAATTAAAAGAGATCGCGATTATTTTGTTGATAAGTGTGTGTCAACAGTTCAGTAAACATCGATCATTGTTGGCCACAGTTGTATCAAGAAGAAGTAAGTAACAATAAAATAAAAATCATTTAACATCTCTATGGAAGCAGACAAACAAATTTTAAACTGTCAAACTGGACATACGTTTAATAGTTTTACTACTATTTTGAGAACGAAAACAGAGAGTTTTTTTGAAACGTCAAAAATACCGAAATGCGCGATAGTGATGTGATTTTTGTTATTTTTTACTTATCTGCTATTTTCAGTGTGAGATTTATTGGTTAGGCAAACTTAGTTTCAAAAATAACCTTGACTGATCCGTTTGGCGCAAGGGTTTATTTAATGAATCTTTATTTTGTCAGAAGTGTAGCAAAAACCCAATAAAACTAAAGAAAAATGCTTTTTATATTATGGGTTTATTTGACAAAGTTTTGGTAGTAACCATGCGAAAGGTAGCAAAAAAAAACTTGATCCATAAACTTAAAACCAAAATTTTTTTTTGTGTTTAAAAAATACACCAGCTTCTTGTCGCATCATTTGACACTTTTTGCCAAATATATATTTTTTTCGTGTTATTAAATGAAAGTATATACAATTTTGTACAATATTCTTGTTATAAATTCATAACTATTACAAAACTTGTTCAGAAATTTGCAATATTAGTTATAATGAAAATATTCGGGTATGTTTGTAGGAAAATAATGATTTTTACCTGATCCTTATTTCAGGAATCATAAAAATTAATATTTTTGTTTTAAAACGGACGCAGTTTAGTCCCACTTTAAACCACAGGCACAATTTCTTGTTTTTCCCAAGAAGTTCCAGGCATAAATTTGAAACACCCGAAAATATACAATTTATTCTGTATTATATGTTTTTTATATTTATGGTAAAACAGGTTCAATTTTCATATGGTATATTAATTTATTTTAATTAAATTAATTTATTTATTAGTACAGGGTGTTCCTGACAAATCTTCTCATCGCACATTGTCAATATGATCTAAATTAAATATATATGTTTGCTAAAAAAGGGACAGTTTAGTGAGAGATCATCAAGGTGAAATTTCAATAGTTGACCTTTATTAGTTTTAAGATAAATTTGAACAGTAGTTAACATAAGTTAATTATCCCTATAATTTGTAAGGTAAAAGCGTTTTAAAATAAGCACCAACTTTAATAATATTAACATTCTATGATCGAAAAACTCCCTCCTATGTTGACGAATAGTAAGAATAGAAGATAGATTATTATTTATATTTGAGGGCTCATAGAATAAATTGTGTAACTTTGCAGTTGCTAGAACAATCGTTCTATTGCACAAACTTTTGGAAATTATTTTATTCAATATAAAAATTTGAATTTTGTATTTCATTTTTTGTAAAAAAGGTACTTCATACAATTAATTTATTGCAAGCTGCCTTCTTCATTCGATTTGGCTATAAGTGTTTACATTTGACAACAATAATAAAATTTAATTAGGTAGGTAGAAGTGAAAATCAAAAAAAAAATATATTTTACACGTTGCATAAGATGTTGCTGAGGATATCTATAAATAAAACCAAATGCTAAAAGTTTTTTTAAATATTTTTAATCTTTATATATTGCACATTTCCTTTTTGAGTAAAGACAGCTCATACAACCTTGTAATATTTTAATGAGAAATTAAAAAGTTAGCTACACCTTGTCAATCAATTTTTTTCTGTTAATTACATACAAATAATCTCTGGATTGGATTTAAGTAAAGTGCTAAATTGTATTTCAACACTATTGGGACTAGTTACAATCAAATTTTAAGAACAGTTGTGCATACTTTCGATAACAGTATGTAAAAAATAAGTAAACCATGATGTTTTAAGTTTAGTAATAGTATTTTCTTTAAAAGACGATATGCCAATTAATTTTAAACAAATGGTATCATCTGAAGTCTTAAAGACATAATTTCCGATATACAGGATGTCCCGAAATTAATAAGACATAAAGAAATAGTAGATTTCAAGTACAACAATAGTAAGTAAGTAAATTATTACATATATCTTCGCTGGTGGAGTCTGCTATTTTGAATGATTCTCGTAATCTTGTAGTTCATACAGCATACAGTGATAATGTACATAAAGTTTGATGAGAAATATCTCTCTCACTTTCAGAGATATATAATTTTCTAGGTTTCATTTCCTTTTCAAAAAACAATCTATAACATCCGGTTAAGGTAACAGAGAGTATTTTGATCACACACATGACCAAACAAGGGTAGATATCTGTCTTAAAATGTTGATACTTTTTTAACGTGTTATGCGATGTTTTAAGATTTGAACCCAAATAATTATGTAGTGCGTGTTGATATTTTTAGTGCCCAATAATTGTCGCCCACTGAGGCAACTTTTACCAACAAACTAGCCTACGCAATACTATAAAATACAGCAACGCTTCTCAGAACCTGTACGTTAATGTTATGTGGGATGTTCTATATAATGTTTATACGGTGCTGGCATTTGTGTAAAAATGCTCAAAATAGTAGACTATACCTATTCATGAATTTACTGATTTTATCATACAGTGCCTTCATAAATGATTACAAGCCACGTGACCAGGACTGTGATTCTCGAAGAACAACTCGTAAGCAAATAGATTTCTTGTCTCTCTCAATTGCCGTAATGGGGAAAACAATATTCGCATAAGAATTGCTCTGCGATTGATTTGAGAATCTCGGCCCTGATCACGTGGCTTGTAATCATTTATGAAGGCACTGTACATTCATTTAATAATCCAAAGAACTAGGCATAAACTTGCGTAAGCAATTGAGTCGGATGACTTCCAGTTAGGAAGGTTTCTGGCTAAAATCCAGCTCCTTCAATGCCTTTCTCGGAAGTCTGAGTTGCAATTTTTTTTACATTCGTTAATTCGCAATTGCAATAGAAGTGATACCAACACTTTACCCGAATGCACACTAGAAACTAAACTCTTTATCCAAATTTGACAAGTAATAATAACCAACAGGATAACAAATAAAATAAAGGTTTCAGTCAATATATTTTGCAAGCTGAGCAATCAAAAAATATTCAAGTAAAAGCGAAAGAAGTTGAAATTGATAATTCAGGCTAAGAATTTTTGCATATTTTGGTAACCATACAAATCATTAAATTATTCCCCAGAATCGCAGAAAAACTGCAATAAAAATCGAGTAGGGTTTATATTTTGAAAATGCAAGAGTCTTTCAGATCTGATGACTGTTATTCAGTGCGCATGCCTACGTGCAAGAGACTTGCAACTTGCAGAAAGAATTGCAGACTGTAAAGCGGCTTTTAAATGTGAACATTTTCAAATGTCGACATCAATTAATAGTAGATTTGGGTTTTCTACGAGATAACCTTCACCTTCTCTATTTAAAGCTATTATGTCCAAAAATAAATTACTAGTTGGTTGGAAAAGTTGTTATTTTAAGGAATATTTTAATTTGAAGGTTTGTTTTAAATGTTATAAATATGGTCACATAAAAAGTTTTGTAAAAGTATCAGCCCAATTTGTCCCAAGTGTTCTGAAAAACATGAAAAAATCAATTGTAATCTTAGAGATAGTGATCCTTTGTGTTGTGTTAATTGTAGTGAATTGAATTCAAAACACAAATTGAATGTACCAACAGATCATATTGCATCTAATACTACCGTTTGTCACTACTACACAAACATGCTTAATATATATAAATCAAAAATTAATTATGACTCATAAAAATAACTTTAAATTACTCAAAATCGGTCACCTTAATGCTCGATCTCTTGGTACAGGATTCAATTTTTTAAAAACCTACTTATATCTTCTAATTTTGATATTATGTGTGTAAGTGAAACCTGGCTTAATGATAATTTACCTTCTGATCATTTTGCTGTCCCAAATTTTCGTATTTATCGTAATGATAGATATGGTCGTGGTGGTGGTGTATGTATATACGTGAGAGATATATTTGATTGTCAGATTGTTTTGAATGATTTTATAACCAGTTGTGCTGAACACCTTTGGTTGCGTATTAAATTTTTAAACTGTCCTTTCTTATTGGTGTAGTTTACAGAGTATCGTCTTGTTCTTTAACTGATTTTGTTCAATTTTTGGACGATGTTTTTTCATATATTTCTCCACAGTATGATATAATTACACTTTTGGGCGATGTTAATGTCGATCACACCTTTGATAATGTTATTAATCAAACTATGAAATCATATGATTTTACACAAATTATAAATGAGCCAACTAGAATCACTGAAACATCTCAAACACTAATTGACGTTATTTATATAAATAAAACTGATTTAGTTCATCAGTCAGGGACTATAAACACTGACTTAATATCGGATCATAGAGCTGTTTATTGTGAGATAAATTTGTCTATTCCGAAAATAATTCCTAAAATTATTACGTATCGTAATTTTAAATCGTTTTGTCGTGAAGATTTTATTCGTGATTTGCAACTTGTTAACTGGGATAACATTTATTATATGCATGATATTGACGATAAGATTTCATTTCTTTATAACAACATTTTAAATTTATTTGACGTACATGCTCCGCTTACCACATCAAGAATTACAAAATCTTATGCACAGTGGCTCACTAGTACCATTAAAGAACTCCAAAAAAATCGCGATCGGGCTTTGAGTAGGTTTAAAAAATCTAAAAGTATACAGGATTGGATTTATTACAAATCATTACGTAATTACACAGTGGGCGCAATTAGACGTGAAAAAAAGGCTTTTCTTAATGCGCAAATGGCTAACTCAGACAAAAAATTATTATGGAAAACGCTAAATTTGCTTAATGTAAAAAAATTGTCCTAATACCTGCAATTGGTATAATAGTAGAAAGTTCAATCCGGATATTTCGTTTTCACTTAATTTTGCTTCTGTGGAAGAGGTTCATGATGTATTGTTTAATTTAAAGTCTTATGCTTCCGGAATTGACAATATCAACGCAAAAATGCTCCAATTATGTTCGCCTATGCTAGATCATCACTTTACTCACGTTTTGAATTGTTGTCTGGAAATAGGTTATTTTCCCGATCAGTGGAAAATTTCAATTGTTAAACCTCTTCCTAAAGTAAAAAATCCTACATCTTATAGCGACCTTCGCCCCATAAGTTTGATTCCAGCATTGTCAAAGGTGCTAGAAAAGATCGTGTATAAACAACTTCTTTTGTATGCAACAATAAATAACATTTTGCCATCACAACAATCTGGGTTTAGAAAGGGGTATAGTACAACCACTGTATTAGCAAATGTCACAGATGATATCTTACGAAATTTAGATACAGGTAATACAACATGTCTGGTTTTATTAGACTTTTCCAAAGCATTTGACACTCTTGATCAGACTTTACTTTGTGAAAAATTGTCTTATTATGGGTTCGATGAAACATCCTTGAATTTTTTTAAAACATACATTAGTAATCTTCAGAAAATAGTTACTATTAATGATAAATCTTCTCAAGTTGGTTTTGTCACCTCGGGGTTCCCCAAGGTTCAATCCTGGGCCCTCTTCTATTTCTTATTTACACGGCCGACATTTTTAAATCAGTAAACTATTCTAATGTTATAGCTTACGCTGACGATACCCAGTTGTCTTTTTCTTTCAACAAGGATGTTGCTGCAGCTAATAATAAGATTAATTCCGATCTTAAATCTATTTCACATTATTCTGAACGGAATAATTTACGTCTTAATTCGGATAAATGCAACGTCATTTGTTTTACACCAGAGCATATGAAGATAAAAATACAGACAGAGTTAAAATTGCATATCAATAATCAGCCATTAAATTCTTTAGACGTAGTAAAAATTTGGGGCTTCTTCTTGATTCTAAACTTCGGTTTCGGGAACAAGTCTTTATTTTAGTGAACAGATGTTATATTGCTTTGAGGTTGCTTTATCAGAATGTAAGTATTTTGAATTTTAAATTAAGAAAAAAGCTAGCTCAATCACTTGTGTTGTCCATTTTAAATTACTGCAACATTGTATATTATCCTTGTCTCGACAAAATTACTCAGTACCGTCTTCAGAAAATTCAAAACAGCTGCTGTAGATTTGTTTTTCGCCTAAAGAAATATGATAGAGTTTCTGAAAAGATTAAACAACTGGGTTGGTTAAACATCAGTAATACTTTCAAATTTCACTTTAGTGTTTTTATAAATCAAATTTTGCATACATCTTCCCCGCCATACCTAAAAGAAAAACTGATACGTCGTGATGAAATTCATAATATCAATATAAGATTTCCATCCAAACTTTCACTTCCTAAATTTCATTCAGCCATGTTCACACGTTCCTTTACATATAATGCTTACACTATTTATAATTCTATTAATTACAAATTTAAACAGAATTCTGTTAGTGGTTATCGCAAAAATGTTAAATCTTACCTTTTTACTTTTTCAACTTGACTTATCATCGTATATATTTTTTTGTTACTTTAATTAATTTATATTTTATTGTTTGAGTTAATTGCATTTATTTGTATATCTATTTTTATATTCCTACCTATTTCTATTGTGTTTTATATTTTTGTTTTATGAGGGTTAAGCTAGTATCGTAAAGCTAAACTTCGCCCTTGTCTATTTATTGTAATTATTTAACTTTTTACAATACCCAATAAATAAATTTTATTATTATTATTATTATTATAATAATAATTTTCTGCAAGATACTGTTATTAAAACAGGTACCCACTCCTGATTTACATTGTGGCATACTCATTTTTCGGGACAAATTGATTTAAAAGCTTTATTAAACAGCGCAAAAACACAGTTTACTGAATTGGTACTTTTGAAGAGTATGGCAACCAGCAACATAACTACTGTGACTGGAAGACTAAATGGTACAATTCGTTATTATCGGATAAGATTTTATAATTATAGACAGCCTTAGGTGTATTTAAAGTTTTCTAATATCTATTATTATTCCTTTCGAGTTTCCATTTATACTTTCGAAACACGATTTAAAAAAAATACAAATTTCGGAAATTTTTGAAAACACTTTATTCATTGGTGGTTTACGACAGGTTCATCAATAGATGTTACAGCAACAAATAGTAAACAAGAATTGAATGCGCAATCACAAGTCGACTATTTATATGTGGAGAACGGCTGATTCTGCAGAGTCTCCTACGATTAGAACAAAGAGATGAGGTATTCTAATTCTAGCTTTTTTATAGAATAAATGGGCATTTTATTTAACTGCACGCAGAGTGTGCTTTGTTTTTAGTGAATAATCCTTATGGTAATGAATAAGAATGTAGTTTTGACAGTTTCGAATGAAAAAACGAATGCAAAATAATTATAATAATAATATCTCTACCCCTCGTTATATCCACAAGGATTAGCCCAGAAGTCGAAGACTTGTGCTGGAAAGGTGGCGGCATATTATTATTAGGCAGGTCGCATTTGCGTCCAGGAACGACTTACGTTGGTAGGCCTTAACCACCATTTAGTACAGGAATGAGGGAAACCTGGAAAGCCTCATTAATCAGGGGGGTAGTCAAATGTCGACCGGTATCAATCTCTCACATTGGCCCAAGTCAACATTCTTTCACCCTACCATACCCGCAAAGAGGGTGCCAATCCTCTTCATGAATATAGCTGATATCCAGCCTACCAGCTGCGGGGATCGAACCCATAGCGGTCTAGCCACATCGATGCATGTACTGACGTCTTAAACTGCGCTACCACTCACTGACCGAAATACTGCAACTAACCGCACTAACCAAACCTTACTTAACCTAACCTAACCTAACCGGATTATCTGTTACCTATCAGGTATTATTATTATTAATAAAAATGTTCGTTGATTTTCGTCGTTTCAACATTTGGCAACGCTATAAAAGGCGATCGCATTCATCAAGAAAACAAAACCTGTTAAATTTACTGAAAAACTGTTAGATTAGAAATTTTTTATGGTTATATATGGCAAACCGAAAAACTACTTCACTTAACCTTTTAAAAATATCAACAAATACTTGTTAATTAAATATTCCATTATTATTTTAGTTCGACGTAAGAGTATTGGTTAGAGGAAAAAACATGTATTTATTCAATCCACTATGTTGATTCCATTAACTGAAATAAAATTTTCAAACCACAATTACGAAACTGTTCTATACAAACATCATATTGTTAATCTAACGTTTCAAAACGTTAAATTTTGTGTTTGTCTTAATAGTTTTTAAATGTTATAGTGCGCGCCAATATTCTTGGCAGGATAAAGGACGTCGATATGCGGGACCGAAAGGTATTATCTCTCTTCATCCATATTATTGCGCGCCGGATGCCTTGTAAAGGTGGGCCTCCGGGCCCGGGCCTCTTTCTCCGTTTAGCCTCGATTGCGTTTGCGGTCGATGTCAGCGGTTCTACTAAGGGCCTCCTCCTCTGCCTCCTATCCCTGTCAGTAAGGTTTTGTTCATCTTCTGGCGCTCTACGGGGTATGCGATATGTAACAAACTACATCTAGCTGTTATTAGCTACTTCATGTTGTACGAACCACGTGCAGTAGTACAACTAACGGTAATGGTTTCATTGGCTAAGGAAAATTATTTTCCAGTAAAAGGGTAGATATTTGAATCAACATTTCATAGTGTTAAACTAAAATAGTTTACACTTTGAAATTAAAGTTTTTTTTGCTTGTTACGAATTGCCTCATTTCTAGAAACATATATGATATATTGAGAGCAAACAAGAGAAGCGAAACTTAATCTACTTTACACGTAAGCAAAATACAACGATTTTAAAGGTATTGGGGATTTAAAAGATCTACTATTTCTAATAATGAATCCTAACATCCTATTACCTTTCGCAACAACATAATCAATATGTGTGTTAAATAAAACAATAAATAATTTTACTGTCAAACATTACTCCTAGATCTTTGGTTACAGAAACTTTTTTCAGATTAGTTTGGTTAAAATTGTAGTCAAATGAGTACTTATTGATATTTCTGGTGATAATAATAATCAAGCATTTTTCTATATTAATATAAAGTTTATTCATATTACAATAACCGAAAAATCGGGTAAGATCTGTTTGAATAAGTCAACAATCCTCAATACTATTTATTTCCCAGAATATATTTATATGATCAGCATACATTAAAAATTTACTGTGATGGAAACGTAAGTGCAAATCATTAAGATATATAATAAAAAGCAGTGGCCCTATGTGAGAGCCTTGGGGCACCGCAGAAGTAGTTACATAAGGAGCTGAATGAAAAAAATGAATTTAACGAAACAATTTGTGACCTGTTGAGCAGGCAGGATGAAAATAATAATCTTTACAAACTAGGTTTAATAGACTATGTATTATAACCATAAGAAACCATCTTATTGTCCCGTATAGTACGCAAAAATTTAATTAGGGCTATAATAATTCTTATAATCGTTATAATATTATTTTCTCAGTGATACTTATTATCTTTTACAACTTACTGCATGTGAACAAATTTATAAAAAAAGTACTATACTTTTAAGAGGATAGTAAATATTCGAAATACTCATCTAGCATGCATTTTCATAATTTGTTTCTTCATTTTAAAGGTGAAATATTACTTCTTTTTGGTAACTGTTAAAATTGAATGAAAAACAAATTTCGGGAAAACAAATTACTCGATTTTTCAAAAGACAGTGGCGTTATCTGGGTGCTATGGTTGGGGACATAAATCTGAACATTGGTGCGAATACAGAACATGCTAAGGATTTATGAAATATGTTTATGATGTATGGTTTGCAACATTGCATAAATGTACCTACGCGAATCACTTTATCACTATTAGCAAGTCATTCATTGATAACGTAATTAAAAATATCAATGCAGAAAGCATTACATCTGGTATATGGGACATGGATATCTCAGATCATGTAGGTGTGCATGTCCATGTAAAAGATATTCAATTGTTCTGTAGATCAAATTCTAATAGTGTACTGTGCAGACGTAAAATAAATACTCCAACCATCAAAAAATTCATTGAAATTCTGAAAACAACAAATTGGTTAAATACATGTTTGCTAAATTGTGACGTGAAAAGTCTAACGGATTCATTTGTGGGTACCTTTATGCAAATTGTCAATGACTGTTTTCCTTTTGTAACCACCTGTAGTAGGGTTGGTGTTGGGTGGTTCAATAAGAAACTTAAAATGATGAGGAAAAACCTCAAACGTTGTAAAAGAAAATTCAAGCAAACAAATTCAATGCCTGATTGGCTGGCTTACTGTCAGTTGCGTAGAACATATAAAAAGACAGTGAAGGATGTGAAGCGTTGTAAATACAGTAATTTAATAAGTAATTCAGAGAATAAATCTAAAGCTATCTGGAACATTGTGAACTCTGAAAGGCCGCGTAAAAAAGACTGCATAAAGACATCCATAACTCCTAACGATTTTAATGTATTTTTCACATCCATCTCTGAAGTTATTGCTAATACTATTAATGTCCAAGGTATTGATCCTATTACATTTCTTAAAAACATTCCGAAACCTGCAACATCTTTTTTTCTCTCAGCTATTATTGAGTCTGATGTTAAGAAAGCTATTCTGCACTTAAAAATAAAACGTGTCTGGATTACTACGGCTTAAGTAGTTGCATAGTAAAAACATCACTAGACTATCTCGTGACTCCACTAACCCTACTATTTAATAAATGTATTGAAGAGGGTACATGGCCTGACTATTTTAAGATAACGAAGGTTCTTCCTGTGCACAAGAATATGGATCTCTTGGACAATTTTCGTCCGATAGCTATAGCTCCGGTATTGTCAAAAATATTTGAAATTCTTTTAAAAAATAAGCTACTTTCGTATTTGCAAGTGAAATCCATTTTGTCTCCCTTTCAGTTCGCGTTCAGGAAAGACTTTTCTACTATTAAAGCTCTGTTAACAGTTATTGATGAGGTCGTTGATGGTTTTGACAACAATACTATTACCCATGCTTCATTCTGTGACCTCTCAAAAGCATTTGATTGTGTTAATGTAGATATTTTGCTCTTAAAACTTGAATATTACGGCATTCGTGATAAAGAACTAGGTCTTTTCCGATCTTATCTAACTGGTAGACAACAATGTCAGTATTGATGGCACGGAATTTACCTTACTTCCCATAAATAATGGTGTTCCTCAAGGGTCCGTGTTGGGTCCGCTGCTTTTTTTGAAATACATCAATGACCTACCGATGAATATTGGTGAAAGTACATGTATCCTCTTCGCAGATGATACAACTCCTCTCTCGAGGTAGTAGAGACTTGAACATGAGTAGCCTGGCTGCAGCAGAAACTTGGTTTTCAGCCAATAAATTGAAACTTAATGTTTCCAAGACTCAACAACTAACATTTACCTCTAGTAAAGTCCATTCTAAGTCTGAGGTAAGGTTGCTGGGTGTTACTTTGGATTCTACTCTGAACTGGACAGCGCATATTGACACTCTCTGTTCAAGGCTCTCGACTCAAATTTTTTTAATGAGGCAACTGCCGCCTTCAGTTGACAATATTGTGATGAAAACTGTTTATTACTCGTTAGTACATAGTCACTTATTATATGGTATTACACTTTAGGAAATTCTAGAGCTGCCACGAAAGCCTTTATTTTACAGAAGGCTGCAGTTCGCCTCATTGTTGGAGTTTCAAGAGCAACTCCTAGCAGGAACTTAGTCAAGAAGATAAAAATTTAACCGTTTCCAAGCCTTTTTACTTATGAATCATTGCTTCTGGTCCACAAAAATTTAATTAAACATTGTAATGTGCATCAGTACAGCACTAAGTATGCTGAAAATATTGTAGTTCCATTTTCGATAATTAAAATTTCTAAAGATAATAAATTACAGATTAGTCTCTATAACAGTTTTGACAATCATATCAAGTCCCATAAAATCAAGCAGATGTCTTGCAAAACCTTTGAAAACTTTGTTAAAACATTTCTACTGTGTCATTGCTTTTTCTCTATAAACGATTTTATATCTTATGTATGTACGTAATTTTATGTTAATATTTTTTGTCATGACTGAAAATGTACTTGTGTATGTGAATGGTCAATAAATATCTATTCTATTCTATTCTGTTCTATGTATTAGTTCTAAGACGAGATCTGGTTCCTACTATTTGATTTTATAAGAAGAATCCAATTTAATAGATATTGTGTTGTAAGCAGCATAAAAAATTTCCTAATTATAAATAACAGATCACGTCCTCATTAATTCAAAAAGGTGTTTCCAGTTGATCATAATCATAAATTAACGTTTTGTCGCTGAAGCAGTATGTAACTTAGAGGTCTTCTGACCTGGCAAATGGAATTGGCTTATTGTCAGTCATAATAAAAAAATTGTAAAGTTAAACACAGAGAAATTTGCAAATAAGATTATAAATCGGTCCTAATAAGCATAAACTGCACAGTGCGGTGTGTTATTAAATAAGGTTATAAAGTAATAATATAATCTATATCAAGATCTGTCCTCGTCCGTCTTCAGGCGGTGAAACGTTCTCCATCTCTCTCTGACACTTCCTCTGGTCTGTGGGAAAATGAAGCAGGTGTTAGGTTCGTTCTTGATCTCGGCTTGCATAGGAATTTTTTATTATCCTTGACTTTTAAAAACAAATTTCAACGTTTGCAATGTTATTTATCATGAAAATTAACGTTTCGAAAAAACGGACAGGTATTTTATTAGCCAATTATAATGGAAAAAATGCTGCGTTTTGTTTTTACTGTATTAAGAAATACAGCTATTACTGCATCACATTTTATAAGTTATGGGCGTGTAATTTTTAATTACACAGGAAAAAAAATACAGAAATGAAGTTTTTGTTTTTCGATGGCCTTGCAGTTTTCTATCAAATTACTGTTTGAAATAAATCTCAAATACTCCCGTTACTTATATTAATGTTGTGAAAATCGAGAATCTTTATATTTCTACAATTCAATAAATTTTTTACGATAACAACACAAGGTGATCACTGATCAGTTACTAATCAGCCAAACGTTACCAATATATAAACATATATAAATGTGTATTATATGTTTTCAAAAAATAAAATTTTATGAACGAAATTCCGATTCTCATACATATCAAACTAGGTACGGTAACTTACTGAAAATTCCGAATCACACTTCAAGTTTATATGAAAAGTCGCATTCATACATGGGCATAAAACTAATGAACGTATTACCACAAAATATTAAAGAGGAAAAACATCTAAATTCTCTTAAAACTAAACTTAAGACCTACCTTGTTAGTAAATTTCAGACATATTTATCTAACACAGTATAGACTATTTGGATTTTTCTTGTGTTATACTTCACGTAAATTATTGTATACGTACCCATAATAAAGTTTTATATTATTTTTATTATACACTATCTGTTTGTATGTTTATAAGTATTTTTGTATTCTACAGTTTTACTTGTAACAAATGTTTACAATGACTTATCCAATGTCAATTATCATATCGAAAATGCGTTTCCAAAAATAAGTCTCAAGCATATCTCGCATGATGCTTACACAATTTTTTTACTTGTGTACAGAAATATGAGATTCATACTAGTTTTACCTATTTAAAAGGACTATTACATTTTAAAGAAAACATTTTTTCAATTTTCTATTCATCCCACTCAATAATGCAATTAATAGTTTTAATTTAGTTTACAGCGGTATTTATAAAAATCTCTTTAATTTTATTCTAATAAAAATCTTTTTTTGTTTTGTTTTGTAACAGTCATTACACCGTTGAATAAATTGAAAATAATTATATACGTGCAGCAAAAATGGTAAGGGATATTTCTTTAGATTTATATACAGGGTGTCCCATTATGGGCCATAGAGCAACCGAAGACAGTAGACATAAAAATATGTCTTTTGAGCCAAACTTGCAGTAATATATTACTATTTATAGAATTACAGGGTGTTGAAAATTAAAATAAATTTTCGAAAAATGTTAACTTTAAAACAGTTGAACATATCGAATTCAAAATTGGTATAATTAGGTTTTTGGGAGCGAGAAATACGAATTTGGCATTAGTTTCAAGATATTTCCTAGAAGGCGCTTGCTATATGCTTTGTGTTGAGTTAATTCGCTAATACTTTTGTTACCTGTACAGTTAATTTATAAGTTAAACTATAAAAGAGCCAACATTTTTACGTAAAAGGGAACTCTTGTCGATCTCGATATCTCAAGCCGTTTTCCAGATTTTCACGATTGAATGTGTCGATGGCTGAAAAATATTTAATTTACTGAAGGGAGAAATTTTCCGAGCCCACGCCTCTTTTAGGGGCCTGTGTACTGGCCCGCTCAAGTATAATTTTGCACTTACAAATTTTTTAACATGGTTTTATTATAATTTTTAAATTTATTTTATTATTTCATAAATTATGTAAAATTCCTATAAAACATAACAGTCGATAAAAATTTATTTTGTAAGCATAACATGTGTAAATTATGTTATTTTGAAATTAAAATGATGCAAATTACTATTTATTATTTACAAGAATGTATAAGTACATTTTATGATTTACATATTTGATAAATTACAGTATAAAGGCAAGGTCCTTCTATTTTGTGTAGTGGTGGTGTTTAAAATACAGGGTGGTGATCCCAAAATATTTCAATTTAACCAAACTTATCTACAGGGTGATTTTAAATAACGTAGCAAAAATGGGACCACAGATTCCTTAGGTGAAAGTATATCAATTTAACCTAGCATATCTATAACCTAAGATGCATAATATAAAAGATACAGGGTGTCAAAATTAAAATTTTATTTTCGTTATTTGTAGATAACTCCTTAAAAAATCCAAATATTTACATGATATTTGTAAATCAGGGGTTTTTGTGAGCGAGAAATTAAAATTTGTTTCTAATTTTGACGTCACTATTAGAGGGCGCCATTTGTGGCACATCATATTTCTTTTAAATGGCAGAACTTTTTTTGTTGCTTAATGTATTCATCTGATTATTGAAACAGTCGATTCTCCTACCCGTTATGCCTGAAAAAGGTAGGTGGGTTGAAGTTGTCAGGAGTAACAGTTTTCAAAATAATCCTATTTAAAATATTCAGTGCACCGATTGAAAACTGTTACCGTTTCAGGTAAAATGCCTTTTGTACTGAAAATACAGCAAAATATTACTGGAAAAAGTTGTTCAGAACGGTAATTTATGAAAATGTGCAAAATTTCACAAAGATCGGCCTGCTTTGAGTTTTTACTCGGTGCACTGAGCATTTCAAATAGGATTATTTCAAAAATGGTTACTCCTACCGACTTCAGCAAGGTATACCTTTTTCAAATAAAACAGATAGGAGAATCGATTGTTTCGATAGTTACATGGATATACTAAGGTGGAAAAAAGTTCTATCGTTTAAAAGAAACATGGTGTGCCACAAGTGGCGCCCTCTACTAGTGACGTCAGAATTAGAAACAAATTTGAATTTCTCGCCCGCATAAACCCTCCATTTACAAATTTTATGCAAATATTTGGATGGTTTAAGAAGTTATATACAAATATCGAAAATAAAATTTTTATTTTGACACCCTGTATCTTATTTATTATGCGTCTTGGGATATAGGTATGTTAGGTTAAATCGATTTACTTTCACCTAAGAAATCTGTGGTCTCATTTTTGCTACTTTATTTAAAATCACCCTGTATATCAGTCGGCCAAATTTTTCGAAAGAAAAAAATATCTCTGAATTACTTAGGTTCTGAAGTAAAAATGCGTTAATTAAAACAAGATTTTAATTGTGTTTATTAGAAGAAATAAACAAATCAGTCGTGTTTTGTCTTTAAAATTTGATAGTTGGCAATAAAACTATTTTATTTCTGCTATTGTTTATTGTTGAAAATGGCTGGAAAATTTACATTCAGCGAAGAAGTTGACACTTACTTGTGCTAGATTTCTGTGAATTAAACTGTAGAAGAATATCGTAGGAGTTTTCCAAATCGAGTGATTGTCCATAGAGAAACAATGTCTAATGTTGAAAGTCAGGACAAAGGAAAGTTTTTCAATAATATCCGAAGACGTCCTAGTGTAATAAGGATACAAGATGAAGAAAATATTTTGCAAACAGTTTAACTCTAGAAATTGCTAAGGCGACAAGGCCATTTGCTCAGTGACATGTTGATGTTAGTATTAATTTCACCCTTCGTTTTTTTGAGAAGACTCAATAGCTTTTCTAAAAAACAAACAAATATTAAAATTAAAGTCAAGAGATAAATAACATCACGAACCGCAAATAAGTACTAAACGTTTATTTCGAAAAACTGGATTATTACAAACTTCTGTACTGCATCCTTATCACATTCAAAAAATGCAAGAGCTATTGCCTCATGATTTGGATTGACAAGTGACCTTTTGCAAGTTTACCTTGCATCAGGATATTAATTTACATAAGAAAATTATTTTCACTGATGAGGCTTTTTTCACTCGTAGAGAAATTACAAATGTTCATAACTTGAATGAATATTTCGATGTAAACCGCTATGGACTAACTCCTAGACATTTTCGGCGCGAGTTTTAAATGCTTGAGCTGGTATTATTGATTGTTATTTACTGAACCAGTTATTTTGAAAAATCGATTAAATGGCGAAAGTTATCTGGAAGTTCTGCAAAATATTCCTACTATTAATCGAAAATTTACTCGAAAATTTTATTGGTTATTCCAAGTTAAAGTATGCAATTCACAGATTTTTTTTCGAAATATTTGGCCCCAATTTAAAGACTTGTAACTTCGGTTGCGTGCAGCATTGTATAAATACATGTTTGGTTAAATGCAATACATTGGGGCCCACTCTATGCATTTGCTCTATGGCTGTTCTTTTGCAGAACACCATGTAGATGACTAAACGTTTCTACTTAACGATTAAGTTTAGTTGTCAGTTTTTGCGCATAAAGCGCTCGATTTAGTAGTATTTTCTTTCAAAATGGAGATGTTACATGTTGGTAATGTATTGTTAAAAGGAAAAATACCTGGTTTTGCTGTATTTGTGTAATGAATGACAGAAGACAAAAACATATTTTTGAACCGGCAGACTGAAGAAGTGGTTTCAAATATTAGTAACGCACAAACACAAATATTGTCTCATTTCATTTATAAGTACTTCATCCTCTTCTAAAGAGGAATTCAAACGATTTTCTTCACCTTTGGAAATTTTTTTTGGAACGATTACAAATCGCACTCGATTAATTTACTACTGAAGTAAGTGGATTTATAGACGCGTCTACTTGTAGCTGCTGGTAGCACCTATTAGAAAACAACAACAAATTAGTTCGTGTAATGATCTGTAGAAAATAATGAACCAGTTCCACGTAAACCAACTTAGCCTTACATAAATTTAAAGAAAGCACAATGACCTTGAACTTCTATGTTCACGTTATTGGAGCGCATTTTTGCCCCTTAACATGCTCTGGTCCTCCACGAGACCCTGTTGCTGATTACATTGCTTTGTAAATAAATTAATATTTGTAACAAGTAAATTACCATAAATTGCTTTTATGAAGTTATTTTCAGTTAAATCAAATTAAAGATCGTTTTTCTTAACCACTTGAAATCACAGAATTTTCAAACTACTTGGTGACGTGAATATTCTGAGGTTTATATTTGTACTTATGGCCAATACCTCTATCGGTGGTTGGCGTATTTCTGCGTCTATCGTTCATAACTTAGAATCATTTGATCTATTACCTGAGAAAGTTTCCTGATTAAAACTTGAATCATCCGGCATGTCATTATCAGAAATATTTTCTAAGCAAAAGTATTTTTCTAAAAGTAGAGATAATGTTTTTACTTATTTATGCAAAGGTAAGGGTGATATCATTGTTTGACATGATGTCATTCTGGTGAATATACAATGATATCTGGTGAATAACCCAAAATCTTAAAAACCAACATCTATAATGTCAACATTACGATTTGTATTCAAAACAAGCGCCTATTTAAGGGGACAAATAATACTGACAAATACAGTTTTAAAATTGTATCTAAATCTAATATTTTGTAAATCTTTGTCTTTGTAATTCATATCAATAAACAAAGCTTTTGCCGTGGCTATAGATTAGATTTTGTAATTTACGTACGTAAATTTTGCATGTACAGGGTAGCTAATGTTTATGAAGCAACGTTTATAATTTTTATCCACGACCACATATGATTTGAATTTTAGTAGACTGTATGAATGATAAACAAAAAAATGATGAAATGAAATAAATAAAGACGACGGGTTGCAAAACGACTTACCATTGGTGGTAAACGTTCTTAACACATCCGTCTTCTTTCTTGATTGTTATTATCACGAAAATTTACAAGTGATGCGTACCGTCGCGAATCGGTTTTCGAAGTGTCGCTAGCAACCCTTTCTCGCGAACCAAAAAAAAACTTGTAGAAAAAGTAATACAAGAAACCGCGACAACAAAAACTATCGACACAACAAATTTCTCAATAAAATATATTTATATCATTAATTTTATATAATAATACTTAAAAATTAAATTTTGTTTTATGCGGACGCAACAACATATTTAATACATCTGTTTTCCGTAAATTAATATTTATTTATGCAACAAGTACAAAAAGTAAGTGTTTATTGTATGCGACGTGAAACTATCCAACGAGGCCGTCAGGCCGAGTAGGTCAACACGGCGAGTGCAATAAGCACTTTTTGTACGAGTTGCATACAATATTTTTTCTACGTTCATGCAAAAACCAAAAAATGTTTTATTTATTGCACTAGCGCAATAAAATGTTTGTGTGCTTACTTTTTGTACTTGTTGCATAAATAACTATTAACACACTGGTGGATTAAAATTCATAATACCACGCTTCGATTTTATAGCATTATGTTTAGAATTATTATTATCAACATTAACATTTATCTCAAGAATGATCTTGTCATTTTGACCGAGATTATTTAAATTCACTTTATAAGGAATTTCTGAAGGACTGGAAGGGCCCACAACTTCGCCAGGTAGGCCCTGGATTTTTTCAGCAATTGCCATCTTGCTGGACAGTGAATCTTCAATATAACTTTCCGCTACCGTAGTCGATTTCCAACCACCATGACGCTTCACAGTGGTAATATCACCCCCAGCATTGGCCAGTAATGTTGCCGAAGAACACCTCATTCCATGTCCAGATGCAGCCACTTTTGAAAACGTTTTCGAAATTATGTTGATGCCTACATGTTGTGTAGTACATTTTCTAGTCACATATCGCAAGAAAAATTTCCCACCGGCACCTTTAGGTCTCAGATTGATGTATTTTCGACACATTTCTATATCATTGACTGAAAAAGCTTCTTCCATGGTAGTGACACTTCTTGAAATAATTATTTTCGTATCCGGAATGAGTACGTATAGGTAACTGCCTTTGTCCTGGACATGGGTGATATCCAAAATGGTTTAACTCATTGCATCGACAAGCACCTGAGACTCCCATGATCGTTGTAACCTGTAAATAGTTCAAAATAAAACGCTCAATGTATAAATTGAAATATTAAAATCGTGCATTTTCTGTCGTAACTTAAATATTCCTCATTCGGTGTTTTCTTCAAAAATTCTTCAATGTGGTTTCTCTCCAGAATCTTTGCCTTCTTTGGTTTATAATTTCTTGTTTCTACTTTCAAATATGAAGTAAGTTTGCCATACTTCGAAATATCAATATCTTTGTGCACTTTCAACATTGATTTTAGCATGGAATATTTTGTCCACATCGAAGAGGCAGTAAACCGTTTTTCCACATTGAAAAAGTAAGATAGTAGCACCTCTTCTGTAATTGCTGCTTCTTCTTCTATGCCCCTTCTTTTCGCCAGTTATCGAATTCCAACAATTCCTTCTCGTATACACTTTTTGCTTTGTTGGTACAAAACGTAATGTTGCATTTTGGGTTTCTTGCTGGATTTCAGCCGGAAAGAAGAAATTCTCAGCATTATCACTTATTGTTTGTGTCGATTTTGCAAATTTTTTCACTCTTGTTGACAAATGAACAAACGCATGTCATATAAATGATTCTAAGGCTTTCTAGTATTCAGCTGACAATCGATATTCTTCATAAATAAAATAAATTTGTCAAATATGACGTTTTTCAAAACCATAATTTTTGACCTACTCTCACACGGCTTTCATGTTCCTAATTGACCGGTTTTGGCCATGGTCGTATATAAAACCTTGAATTACATTCGGAAAATTAACCAGGCTTTAATCTTCTCGAATAAATGTAACTTTCGGCTGCGCCTCGAGTGTCTATTTTTTGTCGTGGATTAAAGGCTTGTTAATTCCCTTACATACTTAATAGTTATTTATGCAACAAGTGCAAAAAGTAAGTGTTTATTGCACGCGACGTGAAATTGTCCAACAAGGCCGTCAGGCCGAGTAGGACAACACTTCGAGTGCAATAAGCACTTTTTGTACGAGTCGCGTACAATATTTTTTCTACGTTCATGCAAAATCTAAAAAATGTTATTTAGATGACACTAAGTCTAGAAAAATGTGACGTCGATTTGAACGTTTATGTTTGTCATGATGACAAAACGCTGTAGTAGAATGACAGATGAATGCAATAAACATTTTATTGCACTAGTGCAATAAAGAACTACTTTTCCACTAGTTCAATAAAGTTTTGTTTTTTACATGAACGTAGAAAATAATTATTTTCAACATTTTATGATTAAGTTTGTTTTGTACTTTAAATTTGTTTCCGGGTCAGTGCTTCATTTTATTTCATTTCATTACGTGGTAATCAATTTTGTTTTTTTAAGACTCTTTTTGCTTACGGACGTGTAAAATATGTATGGGGTTGCATTACAAAATTTTTGAAAAAAATCTAGCATTTCAGTAAAAATAAAAAATCTGAATTCAAGAGCATTGTTGAAGAGAGGACAATGCCTAAGTATATTTTGATACTTTTGCCTGAACGTTAACCCTAGCATCAACTTGTCATCAAATAATAATTAACCATAGAGATATAGTTTTATGCCGTAAAACTATATCTTCGTATATTTGCTTTGATAAACTATTTGCTTATATTTACTATTTTCACACTGCAAAAATAAATATTAACTGCGTATAATTTTCAAAAATTCAAGTTAAAAAAGCATATACAGTATACACATACAAAATGCTGTAGTGTAGACAACTTTTATCTAAAAAATGTGGAACGCTTCACGATTTTGCGTGTCATCCTTGCGCAGGGGCCATGCTAATCTTCTCTGTATCGTTCCAATTTTAGTATATGTACCGCCGAAGCGAGTACAACCATAGAATATATGAAGGGGTATATATACTTAACTCCCCTAACTTAGTAGCGGTGAGATATAAGACTTAATTTTAGCGAGTATATTATTGAGTTTAGTATTCCTCTTTTATAGTACAATAAAATGTATCCGTTAAGTAATACTGTAAGCCATTAGGCTTTCATTATTACGTTTTAAATTTACCTTACCTAGAATTTTGAAAATGTAATCTGATTTTCTAGGAAACACGTTGAAACATTTATTGTTTAAAATTATTTTCAATTACACACATCTAAAGTCAATTCACGGCAGCATAATAATATTATACAATCGCATAGGATTTTAACCTATTGCACTTTAGATGCAAAAATGCAATAGATTAAAATTTTACATTGCGATATTGGAGTAAGCAGATACCTCTGTTCTCTATAGATTGATAATGGATAAATTAAATAAAGATATTAACAAAATAAAATTCACATATTTAATTTTCACTATGAACTCTGGTGGTAAAGATGACAGAAACCGGTGAAAGTTGACAGAGTTGACTACTTACTAAGTACTTCACATGTCTCATCTCCACGATGTGTAATTGTGCCAAATGGAAGTATAATCTACATACTCTCTCTCTTTAGTAACATTAAGTATTTATTTACTGTTTAAGAAAGGTATTTTAAGCTAATATGTATCAAATCTCCTACAATTCCTATCAATGAAGTCATATGCATGCTCTCTGATACCAAACATCTAGGTATGCTAATAAACACCCACAGACAAAACTCTATATATATGTAGTGGGAACTCGAAATTCAACCAAAATAGATGAGATCTGATCTATTTCTGCATTTTTTTGGATTGCTTCATCAGGTGGCCTCCTTTAACTTGAGTCAAAATATTGTGGTTGAATTTCGAGTTCCCACTACATATATAGAGTATATCAGGTTAGTAAATAGAATACATTTTTTAGATAATTATTGAATAGAGTTTTGTCTGTGGGTGTTCATTAGCATACCTAGATGTTTGGTATCAGAGAGCATGCATATGACTTCATTGATAGGAATTGTAGGAGATTTGATACATATTAGCTTAAAATACCTTTCTTAAACAGTAAAAAATGTTACAAAAGCTAATAATAAGGAATATATGGGTAGATATTGTAGGTGTAATTCAACGCAGGTTGGGGCTTTTGTCCACTGAGTAGTTAGTTTCACACAATATTGTTAATACCTGAAAATATATGAAAAACTATACATAAAAGGTACATTTTTATTTATTTTAGTAGGTCGTTATGATACTTGACAGTTAATCAGTTTGACGCTGTCGACATTATTTAATTTCATTTTGACATTTAATTTCAAATAATTTTAATTTATTGGTATAATAATTTTTATAGTTAGATATTTGACTCAAGTTAAAGGAGGCCACCTGATGAAGCAATCCAAAAAAAAAATGCAGAAATAGATCAGATCTCATCTATTGTGGTTGAATTTCGAGTTCCCACTACATATATAGAGTATATCAGGTTAGTAAATAGAATACATTTTTTAGATAATTATTGAATAGAGTTTTGTATGTGGGTGTTCATTAGCATACCTAGATGTTTGGTATCAGAGAGCATGCATATGACTTCATTGATAGGAATTGTAGGAGATTTGATACATATTAGCTTAAAATACCTTTCTTAAACAGTAAAAAAATGTTACAAAAGCTAATAATAAGGAATATATGGGTAGATATTGTGGGTGTAATTCAACGCAGGTTGGGGCTTTTGTCCACTGAGTAGTTAGTTTCACACAATATTGTTAATACCTGAAAATATATGAAAAATAAGTATTTAATTGATACTAATTTCCTTAAATATGCAAAAGAAGAAAAATACTCGAATTAAATAAAACAGATTATCTGTGACTTAAATTTTCCTTACTAGGAAATATTCAAAACAATAAATCTAAAAAATTTTAGATCAAAAGAATTATTTTCATTTCCAAAGAAAATATTCTGTAGTAAATTATTCAGTAAGTAAATTATTAAACAGTTCATTAATGTACTGTTAATTATTTTCTAATAATTATTCTGGTTAGTAAAAAGCCAGATATTAAAAAATAGAAAGTTCTTGATTAGCACTAAATACTAAAATTCTTAAATTAATAGCAAATGAACAGTAGACCTGATTTTAAATAACTTTGATACTGAATGATAAATAAATAAATAATTTATAATAAATAATTACCTCCCAAGATGGAATATCACATTTCAGTCGAATTTCACAAAGGTATGCTGATAATTAAAATCGAAGTGGAGTACAGATTACTACCAGAAACAAAGCAGGAATAGCAGTTTGCTAGTTCCCTTCTATTCAACCACAGACCACCGTATTCAACCTTAAACTGGTAATCAATTAGGAAATGTTAAGTTTAAGGCTGGTTTCGCAGTGCCTGAATAAGCCGTAATCCATTTTCTCTTTTATTTTCCGACAGAATAATTTCATTTTTTAACTGTAGTTCTATTTAATAATTATCTATTACTCCCTCGCGTTAGAATTTTGAAAATAAATTCAGAAATACAGCAAAAAAATAATTTTCGATTTTTGTTTTCCTTATAAGCGGAAATTCGGCCACGAGCAAGTTATAGAAATATTTTTTTAATGATTTTTCATGTTAGTCCCATTCCAATATATACAAAAATGACTGAGAAAAATGGGTCCAAATTTTCCAATAATTTCTTAAATTTACTGAAATTTTAATTTGGTACGTGAGATGTTTGGGTGGAACTTGCAATAAAGCTCCGCCTTTAACACGTTACAATTCATTCATAAAATTCGAAGATGTTACTCCTATAATTTAACAGAGTGATAGACAGGGTGTTAATATAAAAATTAGTAAGGAGAAAATAAAATTTCCAATTTCGAGGAGATCTAACTTCGGAACGATTATTAAACGTGCGAAAGACCGTTCTGTATACAAAGTGTTGAAAAATGTTGCACCGTTAAAAAAACTTAAAATTAAGAGAGCTAAAAAATTGCATTTGGTAAAACGTCTAACAATTAATATGAGAATATGAGATATAGTATCAGTGCTGGTACCTCGCAACAGAGTCGACTGTGGAACCAAGAGTTTGATACTTTACAAATTTGAATTAACCTCATTATATTTGTTTATTTTCACAAAACTTTACAATTAATGGTAAAATGTAAATAAAACCTATCAGTATTTACACTGGATATTTAAATAATGATGGTGTTCGTTTCATACATGTACAGTAGTCATCACAAAGCAAACACAAGTAAGTTAACAAAACATTAAAAATTATGCTACAAATAAATTATATATTAGGTTTGGTTTAGCCGCAGTTGAAAACTGTTTGGAAACTATCAGAAATGTCCGTCCAACTATTTATTGCGCAAAATTCAATGGTAACGCGTTCTCAACTTAACTGGTCGAATATTTCTGACAGTTTCCAAACAGTTTTCAACTGCTGCAAAAACAAGCCTATTGTAAACCATTTAAGAATATATGCAAAGATGGCCAGAAGTACGGAACAAAATCTTTTGAATGAGTGATTTTTTTTAAAATGCCGAAACATGTTAACTAACTTGATTTTTGCCCATCTTGTTGATGATCAGTTTAATGAATATTTAATGAAAAATAAAATTGTTTCTCCTAAGTGAGGTTTTCGTAAATCTCACAGTACTTCTACTGCATTACTCAGTATAACGGATGTTATTATTGGTGCTTGAGATAGTGGTAGAGATACTTGTTTAATTTTATTTAACTATAGCAAAGCATTTGATACGTTGAATCATGCTATTCTTGCAACTAAACTTAGATACTTTGGTGTTTTATCTATACATTTTTTTTTTAAAATATTTAAGTAATAGACACCAAAGAGTTCATTTAGATAACGAGTTTTCAAAATATATTTGTTTAAATAAAGAAGAACCTCTAGGTAGTATTTTAGGTCCCTTGCTGTTTTCCATATATACTTCAGATTTGTCCAGTCATCTAAAATATTGTCCATCATATCAGTACCATCAGCAGATGGTACTCAAATTTATTATTCTTTTCGTTATTGTGACCTTGATAAGGCTGTTAAAAATATTAATTCAGATCTTGCTGCCATCAGTAGATATTCTAATGCTCATAAATTAATTATTAATGAAAGTAAGACAAAAATTTTAGTGTTTGGTAGTAATCGAAATCTTATTCTCTCAAATCAATCGTTTATTACTATTGAATTTAATAATTTAGTCTTAGATCCAGTAACTACTTGTAATAATCTTGGTCTCAGATTAGATACAGATCTCAGATTTAGGTCTCATGTATCTAATTTAGTTAAAATGTCTTTTGGCAAATTAAAACTTTTTTATTTGTATAAACATATTCTATCTACTGATATTAAGTTGCGAATATGTCATTCAATGATTCTCTCTCGAGTAACATATTGTGATGTCGTGTGCTGGCCTGCGTTATTAGGAAAAGACAAATATTCTTTACAAAAAATTCAAAATGCTTGCCTTAGGTTTTGTTATAGTATGATCATATTTCTACAGTTTTTTATGATTCTCATTGGTTTGATTTATATGAACGTTTTGTAATTCATCTGACATGTCTTGGTTTTAGCTATTAAACAGCCTCAGTATTTATATGAAAAGTTGACAAAAAACTCCTACATACATATGATTATATTACTAGACATCGTGATAATTTAAATGTACCCAAGCATAAGCTAACTTTATTTCATCGTGGTTTCACCTACAACTCTGCAAATGTATATAATTTGATACCACTAAATATTAAATCATCTTCTAGTATCGTGGTGTTCAGAAAAAGGATCAAACATTTTCATTCTGTCTAACCGAGGTCATACATTGTGTTTAGTATATCTAATTATTGTATATTTCTACTTTATGTTCTGTTACCTGTTTCAGGTGACAATTATTGTATTTATTTGTATATTGCTAATATTTATATTATATATTTGCATTAGGGTGGTTGTACTGAGCAACAGTGCTGGATACCGCCACTCATTTCGGTATAATTGTTTGTGTACTGTTGTTGTAATGCATATATTATTTTTATTATTATTATTTCATAGTTCGTCGAAAGAAATTCACTCATAATATGCACTAACCTTACGTAATCTCGCAAATAATCTCTGTCTGAGGGCTGTGGAAATGGGGTGCGCTGAGTCAATCACTGCTCGCCGCATTACGAGTCAGCGCAAAGAGCACAGGTCACGTCTCGGTAATTATAGGAATTACCGAGACTTTCACTGTCATTACGTCTATTATGCGCTTCCGCTGACGCCAGCCAGCGCGCGGTCAAGCAGTCACGGCATTCCCACGATCCTCTAACGATGCTCTTCTGGGCAACTGCTTCCGTTCGCGATATCGCGATTTGCCGTTTCAATTATTATGATTATACATTATGCGGAGGGGTTTATTGCACGCTTCATTGCATGCATATGCATGTGCCACCTACGTGTCGCCGCGGGAGATTGAAGGCGTATTTGCATATCTGGAGGCTGGCGACTGGCAGGAACTCGAACACAGTTTAACGTTAAAATCTTTCGATTTTTTGTTCTGTTCCCAAACGAGACGTGTAAACATAGTTTTTTTTCGTATGAATCTTTTTAAGAGCTAAGACGATAGACTTTGCTTTGGGGTACTATGTGCAAAACTGGAAACATTTTATTATATCTACGTTAAGTCTCATTCACAATTGTCATTTTCTTTTTATTGCCCGAAGTAAGTTATTTGTGGTAAAATTTTCATTTTATCTTCATTTTTCTAAATTTTGCACCAAAGTCAATTTGGTGTTTTGTATTGTACTAAATCAGTCAAAATAGTATAACCAAAGTTTACGTATTTATATCGTAAACTTTGGGTTTAATTTAGTATGCGACTCATTCTTCCGAAATGATGGCTTTAAGAAGACAAGACTTGGTGGAACTTTATATATTTTATATTTTTATCGCTTCTATAGTTAAATATATAAAAGATTTGTCTTAATTATTAGTTAATTATTCAATATCGACAGCTAACTAGAATCCAAATTTGCAAAATAAATCCTGCCACATTTGCAACATTAGTATATGATTATTAAATTCACGAAGTAAATATGATTGTTTACCTACAATCATCTTATAATGAGACTTTAATCCACACATATGAACGTTTAAACTGATACTTTATCCACTAGTGGAATAAAATAACTTCATTTAACTGGTACAATAATGGAAAAAGTAATAAACTTATAATGAATCAAATTTAATTTATTTACCTATTAACAATTACATTTACTGTTTAAGAAAGGTATTTTAAGCTAAGATATATCAAATCTTCTACAATTCCTATCAATGAAGTCATATGTATGTTCTCTGATACCAAACATCTAGGTATGCTAATGAACAATTCCACAGACAAAGCTCTATTCAATAATTATCTAAAGAAATTAATCTATCTAAATTTACTAACCTGGTTTAATGAAAACACTCTACAGATATCTAACTTCTGGCAGTGGGAACTCGGTATTCAACCACAATAGATGAGATCTGCCCTATTTCTGCATTTTTAGGATTGCTTCATCAGGTGGCGTCCTTTAAGTCGAGTCAAATATCTAACTATAAAAATTATTATACTAATAAATTAAAATTATTTGAAATTAAATGTCGACAATGTCAAACTGATTGATCTGTCAATGAATTTAAACATCATAACGACCTACTAAAATAAATATTTTTTTTTTTACCTTTTATGTATAGTTTTTAGTTTTTTAAAAAATACATTTATAGTAATAGATATTTCGTTTTTTGGTTTACCACATTTAACTTCCTTTCCGTTAATAACAACCCTTGAAGCATTGTTGCCATTTTCGGAATGCATAACACCTGCATAAGTTTGTGAATAATTTACACAAGTTACGGATGTCGCTTATTGTAGGGAACAGCATAATTTTTTCCTTGGATTTTCCAATATGAAGTTTGTTAGATATGGACCTCTCAACATAACTTTCTGCTACAGAGGAATTCTTCCATACAACATGTTGTTTAATGGTTGTAAAGTTAGCACCTTTGTTGGGCAATAAAGTTGTTGAAGTGCGCCTCATACAATGACCAATATATGCTTCTGGATCTGCGATATACAGGAATGAAGCAAGTATTGATGATACCTTCGCCAATGTGTTGGTTCCAATAGGCTCAGAAGTACAATTTTAATTGATATATCTTAAAAAGATTGTGTTAAGCGAGTTGTGCGTAGAGAAATATATTTTCTGTATATTTCAACAGCATTCACGCAAAATCCTTCTTATTATTGTAAATTTTCTTGAAATGTCTCTCTTGGTATCAGGTATTGAAACAACTGCCAGCATCCTGTACGTCAGTAATTTTCAAATTTGTCATTTTGAAACAAAGACAGGTACCAGAAACCCCCATTATTAGTGCAACCTAAAATAAAAGTAAAGAGATATTACCTTAATCATTAAATATTCTTTATTGGAAGATCCAGTCAACAATTCTTCAATGTGATCTTTCCAATACTGCAGCTTTTATTGCTTAGTATGCTCTTTCGTCAGTCTTCAAATAAGCATTAAACTTGTTATATTTTCCAATATCAATATTTTTGTAGACCTTTATAGTAGCCTTCAACATCGAATACTTCAACTACATACAGAATCGGATATTGCGGATCTTTACAGAGAAAGTAGAAATTGCCGCTTCATCCCAGGGAAAGTACGAAGTATAAGCGGCGCGGTAGTATAATAGAAAACTAAATTTTATTTGTATATCTGCCCTATTCTTCTCAAAGTCCTTTTATTGCATTTAAAATGCTGACGTGTATTAATAAAACACGGCGTGAATAAGATCTTTACATTTTGAATGTCCATTTAGCGCGTCTACAATCTCCGATAACGGCCGATGGTAGGCGAGAGCTAACGAGAGCCGCACAACAAAAACGGTATCCTCACAGATTACAGACCATAATCCGGTCACCTGATGCCAGTGTTGCCAGGTCTCATGCATTCCGAGGAAATCTCATGCTCTCATATTTTGATTACAAAATCTTATGCTTTTTAATAGACACAAAAAGAAATAATAAAATTATTAAAATTACTCTTTGAAATCTACCAAAACAAATACCTAACGAGAAATAAAGGCAAAATTGAGGGCAAAATTGAATAGATAGAGGTAGGTACTTACAATATTTGGGTACTTGAAATGTCCTTTATTGTAGACTGCTCTCTTAATAATTAGCAATGAATACATAAACGGGTATGACAGTCGACAGATATGCGGTGTGTGTGCTCTATTGACGCTGCATTGCAGTGATTCTTAACTCTATTCCGTAAGGGTACCTACATTTTCTGGAAACAACAGATTTTACGACCCGTGAGTCACCCTGCGTCACGTCAACTGCGCCTCAACGTTCGCCCGGCCTAACAATAAAATAAATTAGAAAGGTTACGTGGTTAATAACTTTTAAGTAAGTATCTGTAAGTACCTACTTACAATGTAATATTATGATAAAATAGCATAACATAATGCTTTTTAATGAAATAAAAATGGCATTACAAAAGTAATTAAAAATTAAGCTGTGTCAAGAGGTGTTTGTTGATAAATTAAGCCATCTCATGCTTTTTTCTCCAAACCTCATGCTATTTTGAAATTATTCTCATGCACTGAATTTTTCCCACCTGGCAACACTGCCTTATGCGAACAGTTGCTGGCAGTAAATGAAAAATTGCTTCTAGAGCTTGTTCGAAAACATTCACAGGAACACAATTACTTTTTTTGCAATTTTATCACATTCAGTTTATTAAATAGTTGATAATAGACAACGTTCCATAGCAATCAGTAGGTATAACAAAACCTATCACATTTCATTGAGTACTACGAAATAACAAGACATGCGAATATTTTTTTATTAAATTCCAACAATTCTGACTCCACAAATATGATTGTGATGTGATTATTGATAAAACGTTGTATTGCATTCGTAAGAATATTAAACGATGTGCTACTAAATACTACCTGTTTCACAATACCCTTCCATATTCTAGAAAATAAAATACAATCAGATATTTGCTCAGTTAAGCATTATATTAAAACAATAACTAAGGTTTATTAACCTGATGGTTAACAAATATTTGAAATAAATTGACGAAAGCTTACATATCCATTTTACCAAGCAAAATGTGCGGCATTTTTGTTTCACTTAATTTTTTATTTGTCATTAAAAATTAATCTCCATTTAGTTTAAACTTTTTTATATACCTATACAATAAATTTTACAGCACGCGTTGGAAAGTGCTTCTTATGGACAAATCCTACATAATAGTCTGAGCAGGTCAGGCAATTATTTACCTAAAATGATTTAAGATAAACTTAACGATCAGTCTAAGAAGACTTCAGGTGTGTTATTATAGAATTTTGTCGACTGTCCATTCATTTATAATAACATAAACGTTCCTACGTCGCCTTTTACAGACATTTAAAGACATCTTTGAGGATTAGCTGGTCCTTGTTTTCTTAAAAGCCCCATTATTTGACTTTTAATAATAGACTTTTCGACTGCCATATCGGAAAACTTGGATCATTCCGGAGACAAATGGGTGGGCGTATTATTATTTTGTATTTTAAGATTATCTGTAGCCTCTTTCGTGCCTTCTAATCTTTTCTTTTGTGTTACTAATAATTTTATGGCAGGTTGTTTAAGAAGATTGAGCTTAACTTTCAGCTGCGCGTGCTTTAATAACAAGGTTCTTAATACATTCTTAAATACTTTTGAATGCTTTATTTCCTAATTTCTGAGAATTTGAAATAGAGGTATCATCGCAGTACTTGGTTAATTTTGCTATTTAGCCACGTTAGTAAAATACATTAAAAATTGCAAATAAACGCTATATTCTCTCTGATAGATCAGTATATCTATGGTTATTTTTACGGAATTATTTTTTCTCCATCAAATATTTCAAAGAAAATGACTAGATAAAATATATAAGTCTTATGGTATATTTAGATCTTATTTGAGCAAAATTTACTATCGAAATAAATGAAATAGACTATTGAGTATGGAAATCGATATTAAGAAAAGGTAGGAGCGAAAAAAATTTAAATTTGGACCGTATATTGCTTAACTATCACTTCATTGTTTGCTAAAATTGCAGATAGTTTCGTTATCTCATTTTTGGTTACTATTAATGAAAAATTTTTACTGTATTAGAAAGGTTTTTTAAATCAAATCTCCTACAATTCCTATCAATGAAGTATGTATGCTCTCTGAAACATCTAGGTATGCTAATGAACAATTCCACAGACAAAGCTATTCAATAATTATCTAAAATAAAATTTAATCTAACTAAATTTACTAACCTGGTTTAATGAAAACATTCTATAAATATATAAGTTTACTTTTGAAACTGTGGGAACTCGAAAATTCAACCACAATATCTCTGATCTATGTCTGCATTTTTAGGATTGCTTCTTCAACTTAAAGGAGGCCATGATCCGCAGAGTAGTTAATTTCACACAATATTTTTAATACCTAAAAATATATATATAAAAAAATAATGAAAATGTTGAAAAAAATCACGGTTCTCTGTCTACAAAATTGATGCGTATTAATAGATAAAAAAATTACAAATTTTTAGTGGCGAACTATTATTTTTAGTGGGGAGGTCATTGGTTTAAAAAGTCTTTATTTTTTATTTTTAAGCAAAACAGAAGGGACTGCTATCTCCGTAAATATCGCGTTTTTTAAAAAGAGAAAAAACTGATATAGGTAGTAAATAACTATATATTTTTCGCTTCTACATTTTCTTAATATCGGTTTCCAAACTCGATACAGGTACGGTACAGGTGAAATCGCAAAATCGTTATCTACCATATATACCTATCTTTATTTCATAAAAAACCTGGGACAACATAGATTTTTTATTATAAATTCAATATATCGGGACGCCTTCTATTATAATTTACAAATTCGAGATGAGATTTCAATGTCTTGAGTCATAAAACTTCTCTATATTCAGTTTTATGTATTTACTAAAATTAATAATTG
Source organism: Monochamus saltuarius (assembly GCA_025584915.1). Taxonomy (NCBI): domain Eukaryota; kingdom Metazoa; phylum Arthropoda; class Insecta; order Coleoptera; family Cerambycidae; genus Monochamus; species Monochamus saltuarius. The sequence continues at coordinate 21,202,837 of CM046727.1, read as the reverse complement.
GGTTGCGAAAGACAAATTTAAATAACATTGCAACTTCAACATTCTGCATCTCGGAAAATTTCAAAATTTGGACTCAGTTAACTTGCTTTAGATCGTCATATTTTAGTCTTAGGAATATACGGTGGTAGCATTTTGTCCAGATATTTTTGAGATGTTATGTATACAGCATTCTGTGTATATTCTGTTTCAATTATTTATTTTTAAAAAACGTGTTTAATAGTTTGTATATGTTTTCAACGTGCATCTATTGCACATGTTGAAAACGACTTTCATCCTCCTGAAAAATTTTCACGTTATTGGGGCTCGGCAAATGTTTTTGGCCCAGAGCCTGCTCTGACTTTCGGTGGCTCCACCTAAGGAATAACATAGGATAATTTTTACTGTATTAAAAAGGTATTTTAAGCTAATATATATCAAATCTCCTACAATTCCTATCAATGAAGTAATATGTATGCTCTCTGATATCAAACATCTAGGTATACTAATGAGGAATTCCACAGACAAAGCTCTATTCAATAATTATCTAAAAAAATAATTTAGGTAAATTTACTAACCTGGTTTAATGAAAACATTCTATAAATATCTAAGTTCACTTTTGAAACTGTGGCAACTCGAAAATTCAACCACAATATCTCGGATCTATGTCTGCATTTTTAGGATTGCTTCTTCAACTTAAAGGAGGCCATGATGTATGTGATAAAGACGTTAAACACGTACAATTGTAGAAAAAATATATTTAGTATTTAGAAAATTAAAACAGAACTGTTTATACCAAAAATTTTCAGGAAAAATATGTTAATTTTAAATTTCGTGAGCAAAATATTTATTAACCATTAATTCTAATGGCAACGTTAATAAAGCAGAGAATAGAACCTATAGCAGAACGGCAAATAGGGGAGTATCAAGCAGGTTTTAGAAAGGGAAGGTCAACAACGGACCAAATCTTCATGGTGAAGGAAATGCTGACTACATGCTATGAGTATGGGATCAAAGCAATGGTTTTATTTGTGGACTTCAGGAAAGCATATGATTCGATCAAAAGGAATAAACTAAGTAAAATTCTGGAACAATTTGGGATACCAACTAAACTGATTAGGCTATTGAAAATGACCTTAGAAAATACTAAAGCCAAAGTACGAATAAAAGGTGAATGTTCGGAAGGCTTTACTATTGATACAGGACTGAGACAAGGAGACCCACTCTCAACGCTTCTTTTTAGTACTAGAAAAGGTCATAAGAGATAGTGAGTTGAACAGAGAAGGACACATATTGTTTAAAAGTCACCAAATAGTAAGTTATGCAGATGATGTGGCCATTATTGCTAGAGATAGTAGGGAATTAGAAGAAGTAACGAGAAAACTTGTGGAGGAAGCAAGTAAAGTGGGATTGCAGATAAATCAAGAGAAAAGTAAGCTGCTGAGAATAGGAGAACAAAAAAAGGATACAAATTTTAAATTGAGAACAGAGCATGGAGAGATGGAGTTTGAAGAAGTTCAAGAATATGTGTATTTGGGGCGCTAATAACAGCTAACTGTGATGAGGAACAAGAAATAAATAGGAGAATAATAAAAGCAAACAGAAGTTCGGCAGCAGTCAACCACTTATTGAAATCAAAAAATTTGTCCAGACAAGTAAAATTTAGAATGTATAAAACAATTTTGAGACCGACAGCGCTGTATGGTAGTGAAACCTGGGTTCTCAATAAGAAGTCAAGAGAAAACCTTTAAGGTGGGAAAGGAAGATCTTAAGAAGAATTCTAGGTGGTAAGAGGACAGAGGAAGGCTATGTAAGGAGAAATAATGAGGAAATATATGGAATGTACCAGGCACCAACAATAGACGAAGTTGTAAAAGCCAGGAGAGTGCAGTGGCTAGGGCATCTAGAACGTATGGAGGATGAAAGGGCAGTTAAGAAAATAGTAGTAGATAATAACTACAAGAAAAAAAGAGGTAGACCGAGGAAGCGATGGAGAGAGGCAGTGGCAATAGATCTAAGGGAGAAAAATGTAACGGATTGGAAAAGAAAGGCGAAGGACAGAATGGAGTGGAGGAGAATAACACAGCTCTGGGCCTAAAAGGCCTGTAAACAGCTTTATATTTATATATATATTAATTCTAATTGAGAACAACTCGTATGGAATTTCAAATTTATATTACATCCATCGATTCCAAGCCAATATTGCTGTATTATTATTATAAGGTGATTACGAATAACTAGAAAATGATTTGTCCCGGCTATATGATGAAAAAGCCAATGGTTAATTTATTTCATTTGGGTCCGAACTCCGAACAATAAGTAACTAAAATTATTAAAGTTCTTACAAAAAAGACACGCTTTCTGATAAAATCGTGAAATAACAATTTTGATTGATGGACTTTAAAGCGGAATAAAAGAGATCGGTACTTGGTACCGGAAATTGGTAAATTTTTTAATAGCATTTTACAGTTTCGTTTTTCTGGTTTGGAACAGCAATTATTTATTCCACCTTTATAACAACCTTTCTTCCTGTAAAAGTTGATAAATCATCGTTAATAAGCGTTTCTTGAGATTCAGCCTTGTATTTAATTTGTGGGAACAGTAAGTCGCTGATATCGCTGCCCATGTCGACGACAAGCTTGCAAAAAATTATTATTCATTCCGATTTAATGCAGGAGGCAATTCATTTTTTAGGCAATCAGGCGATTACCATTACCATAATCGAATATTTCAATTAATTATATTTAGATAAAATAGTTTTAATTAAGCTCTAAGTTGTATGTTTAGTGTATGTCGAATCAAAATGGTTACCTTTTAAATTAATTGCAGATATAGCTACAAAATTGGTATGGCGCAACTTTCTCATAATCATGCAAATGTTTACCATCTCAAATTCATTATTTTGTTGCAACTCATTGCAACTATTGCATTGATTTTTTTCCGTAGAATGCGCAGTTTGCGGTAAAAAACCGCGATAATGTTAGGGGAGACATTGTTAGTAAAGGAACATTGATGAAAATTAGTATGCAATGCAGAGATATTTATAATGTGCATAATGCATAATAGTTATTTATTGTAAATGTGCCTTTCTACAAACGTCAGTAAAAGTATAATTTATAACGTATGCATATCAGTATCATTTTAAAGCACTGGTGTTAAAAGTAATTAACCTTTAGCACTGGTGCTGAAAGTAAATGACGTAATTTACAACAACAAAAATGGTAAATTTCAAATCAAAGAAATAATAATATTATTATTTACTTAATTAAATGTATCATTATAGAAGCTACAATTAGAATAAGTAATTCTATAGCCAATTTTATGTTTCTCAATTATAGTAAGATAGCACCAGAGTCTGCAAACAAACTAGATCATCGAAAGCAAAGTTCAGTATAAAAGTGAGAATTAGGCAAATCTAGAAATTCAGAAATGTTGATTGGCAGGCATCGTACCAAATGTGTTGCTGGAGTAATCTGGGAAATAGTATTAGATGTTGCTTGGATACACTATAACAAATAGTTGTTTTTTAATAGAATTCAGGTGAGATTCTTGGCAACATTAAATATTTTTGTCTTGAGTTGGTTGAAAGTCAAGTCTGGAAATAATTAAACAAGAATCAATATTATCAGATCGTATTGTTGATTGTATTTGATGTGTTATTAGAAGTATAAACGGCTCTATGCAAAGTAATTGCAAAGAAGTTACTTAAGACTATGAGAAAGAGTACATCAACTTCTGCGAATGGCACAACAAAAAGCAAGTAAAGGGTGTAAATGACAAAATAATCATGGCTTACATATCTGAAAAATCAAAAAGTGTGAAATCTTCATCATTATGGTCTCATTATTCACAGCTTAAGAAAACTAAATCTGTTAAAGAAAATGTGAACATAACCAGGTAGATCCACATTTTATCTACTAAAAAACAAAAATACGTGGCTTCGATACTTATACAGGGTGTCCGGTAAGTATATGGAATACTTTCGTGAGTGTATAGGGGAGGTCAAAATAACACTAGTATGTCATAATTTTTTTTTCCTAAAGTGCCCCTTAACGAAGACACAGAGCCCCTAAGGGGTACCCAGCGATTTACCTTTTCGGCTCTAACTTTTTTATAAATGTGAAAACTGAATTTTTAAATACATTGGTCATTCCTCCTAAAAATGGTACTCTACATTTGTTTCGAAAAAAAGTTTTTGTATGGGAGTTTCTGGAGCTTGTAGCATTGGGGAACTTATAACTATGTCTATTGATGATATTGAAGATATAGCTATTGGTTGTCATAATTCCAGATACTAAGACTTATAAGCAAAGAATATTCACTATTGTCAATAGAAGTATTATATATAAAATATATGGAACCGAGGCCAAAAAATGTACCACATTGACGATTATTTTTAACTCATAAAAATCAAAAATGCACAATAGGTTTGAATACATTTTCTGAAATGCCACAAAAGATAACAGATTGTCTTGGAATTGAAAATGTATATGAGCATACTGAGCAATGAGCATAGTTTTCGAACATCTTCGGCGACTTTAGTTGCTGAAGCAGGTGCTGATTTGTCAGTATTAAAAATACATTGTGGATGGCGCTCTGATTCTTTTGCAGAAGGCTATGTTCAAGCAGTCAATTAAAAATAAATTGAAAAAAAATAGGCGAAGAGGCTGCATATGGCATTTCGGCTTCTGAGGTGGTAATAGCTAACAGAATTAACCAAACATAACTGTGCAACTTGACATTCAATAATATCGAAGATTTGGGAACTTCACTAGTTGTGCATATACAAGACACATAAACTAATGTGCAACGAACTTCGTTATTAATGGTACATTATAATTGAACTATTATAAAATGCAGATGGGCTTTTGTTCAACAAACACTAGTCATAAAAGAATTCTCATAAAATGCTAAGAATAGATGTGCCACAACTGCAGTTGAAATCGATACATTTGTTAACATGCCTGCCTGTATCGGTCTGAGGAACGGTCCCGACCGTAGTAGTCGTAATACCAACAATAGTAACCGAAATAAATATAAAGGCGGTTCCAGAGACACCGATAGCGGGTCAGTTATGTGAACACCCTATATATATTTTTATTATCTCTTGCTTTTCATTCCATAATAATTAGCGTTAAATAATAGTTATGGAATTTGCTGAATAATATAAAGTGCAACATTGTAGTTTGCACGAGTCGCTTAGAAATGCTATTTATTTAAAAGTTATAATTCATTTTAGACGTTTATTATATCTAATATTGTACTTGACACTGAAACGTAACTCATTAAAGCCTTTTGTGAACAACTCAAGTGTTTTCTTGAAGTCGAATCCAAAACAAGCCTAGCCCGAGAATAACCAGGACAGGTAAAATAATTCCGGCTAATGCTAGGGATGGACATTTTAACTATGTTTCTGGCAGCCACCAGTTACCGAGGTTACGTCATACCAAAATCACTATGTATCAAATGAGATCGCCGGCCTTGAAAGCCTAAAAACGACTATAATTGTAGGTTCTTCTTAATTCACATTTAATTAATTAAATATCTTTGTTTTAAAATTTCTTAACTGTTTTCTCTTTTCGCACCAGTGTCAAAAGTAAATCATATCATTTACGTTTAGTACCAGTGTTAAAAGTAAATTGCCTTTAACACTGCGTTAAAAATTATACTTTTATCGAAAACATTACTTTCTATTATCAAGAATATTATTTCAATAGATACAACAGGGTATATTGAAAAAAAATTAAATGGGTAGCGTTGATTTCATCAATAGCTCCATCTCCGTTTTGAACAACAATTTCCAGTTTTTTCATTTGTAGTTCCAAACGTTGACACCGTGTGTATTAATAATTTAATTTAAAAATTACGCTTCTTGAAGCGTTGAGAAATTAAAGCGAAATAATTGGTAAATCCAACCCTGTGTAGTGTCTGACTGAATGGTCTTTTAATTTGCATGACAAAGCAGTTTTATGAATAATTTAAAAACTGTAAAAATGTATCAGAGTATCAATTTAATTATAATATTATAATTAACCAGCTCCTCCGTTTCATAACGTCGTTTAATAAGATAGTCTGTAAGATAATCGAGTTATTAATCACGGCGTTATCAGCCTAATCATCTTAAAGGTATACATCACGACAAATCACCATTTTAAGCTAATATAAAGCACTACATTAATCTCGGATGAATCTTAACTCAGTAGCTAGTACTCTCCATTCATTTAGTACAGGAATCTACCTTCAATTATTGTTGAATTATTTCGATAAAAGTACGAGTACTGTACAGGAGGCTATCTTGCTGCAGTGATCCTTCTACATAAAAAAGCAATAGCATTATTTTAAAATATCCGCTAAGGACTCTATTATCATAAATATCCCAAGTAGCAGAGATACGTTTATAATAGCTTTAAGAATATCTATATAACCACTCTCCAACATCTAAAAGCCTTGTTAAAAGATGTTGAGAACAGTTATTCAGTATTAATTGAGCATGTATAAACCCAAAATAGGCGCAGCTTATAAAATCATTTTATAAAAGCTGTGCATACAGCATTTACTCTACTAATTAGTGTTCTTTCGTTGCGTTCTCACACCATTTGCAAAATATACTATTTCTGCATTTTTAGGATTGCTTCATCAGGTGGCCTCCTTTAACTTGAGTCAAATATCTAATTATAAAGATTATTATACCAATAAATGCAGAAATAGGTCAGATCTCATCTATTGTGGTTGAATTTCGAGTTCCCACTCCAGAGGTTAGTAAATAGATTAGATTCTTTAGATAATTATTGAATAGAATTTTGTCTGTAGATGTTCATTAGCATACATAGATGTTTGGTATCAGAGAACATACATATGACTTCATTGATAGGAATTGTAGGAGATTTGATACATATTAGCTTAAAATACCTTTCTTAAACAGTAAAAAAATGTTACAAAAGCTAATAATAAGGAATATATGGGTAGATATTGTGGGTGTAATTCAAAGCAGGTTGGGGCTTTTGTCCACTGAGTAGTTAGTTTCACACAATATTGTTAATACCTGAAAATACAGGAAGTAATACGTTTCTACCAAAAAGTAAAATCTACATGAACCTGCTTACTACCTGAAAACTCAAGAAGGACCCTCATATTTGCTCAGTATTTCAGAAACACTAAAGGAAACTGGAAAGGGAAGTTAAATAAGAGGATTAATGTGTAGACTATAAAGAAACTAGATTTGCAAACACAAAGAAAGAAGTAGAATAGTGTATAAAGCAGTTAAAAAAATAATCATATGTTGTTGACAACAACGTAACAGCAGAAACCTTGAAACACAGTCGTGAAACACTGATAACAGAAACATATTTTTCATGTATAACTGAGTGTAACATTAATAATATAAAGGAGATGAAGGGAAAGAAGTAGATAAACGACTAACGAAATGAAGGAAGGCCAGAGAAATGTTTTCAAAGATCGTAAAAGTAAGAATATATCTTAGCGAGAGCAACAAAACTAAGGCCCACGGATATCTATACGCGGCAAACCCGAACAATGACAAAGAAGAAGAAGGTAAGCTGGAGGCCTAGGAATGTAATTAGAAGAACAAATAAAGAAATAGAGAAGTTAGAAAATGTCAAGCATTGATCAGATGAGATGAGAATATAATCTAAGATATAACATGGGTTAAAAATACTGATGGGAGAAAGGGAAGAAAAAGGACGACTGAAACAAAAATGACTGAAGGAAGTGATGAAAGATCTGAGGGACGTAGGAGTCAGGAACTAGAAGAATGCTCTAGACTAAAGAAGATGGAAGAGTGCAAAAGCTCATAACCAAATGTCGCTAGACTTTAAGATAATAAAATTTTATACTTTTTAAGAATATGGTGATATTTATTATCAATATACCTATTTCAATATGAGGTTTTGAGTTTCTTGATTTTCTCTGTCAATGCATCGTTCACATAATATACTTAAGCATAAAAGTTGCTGCTAGTGAAAATAATCGAAAAATAGTTGGTCTGTCTAAATCATTTTAAAATTTCATATACCAGTAAATATTTCTGATTTTCTCTCTTTTTTATAGCGTAAACGATCTTTATTTTTTAGTAATCTGTTTTTCATAATTATAAGAAAATATGTACACACATAGCTCTAGAGTTACTTCTGACATTGGCGAATAATTCATTATAATTTGTTTACTTGTATATAAACTTGGTACTTTAGATTCTGAGCGTGATTTACATTTCAAAACAGTTTTAATATTAATTTATTCGCCTACTTTATTATCTAAGAACACTTAATAATAACTCTAAAGCTGCAAGAGCTAAAGGCGCCTACCTGCATGTATCCACTGTAGGAATCTGTTTCTTTCTATAATTAAATAAATAACAAGTAAACTACTATGCATGTGGTTGGAAAATTAATGTTCCCATTAGATCGTGACACATAGGTATTTTTAAAAGTATTTCGTTGTTATTTTGAACATCATTATTAAGCTACTCATATATGAATTCTAGGCAATGATGCTTTTAATATTTCTAGTAATTAAGCTTGTTCAAAGTAATCACAAGATGACTTAATACTGAAGAATTCTTAAGGATATATCTGAAGGATGTATGTATACAGAGTGTTTCTACAATAAGTGTGTTACGTCAAGGGAGCAATAAAGCACGTGAGAATCAACATGTCTAAAATGCCATGCCAAAAAATTATTCAGTAGATTATGCGAAGCTTAGGACAACCCTGTATTACATTAACTAGGACAAGTTTAGCCTCAGTTGTAATTAATAGTGTGAGCTTGAATGTATCTCAGTGTACATATTTGAAAATGTCTTGTTGAAATTAATAATTAGCAGATGTTTTGTGCGTGTGTGTGAACCAAATATCCACTATCGACACCACCAATCTTCAATAACAAATTTTTGCTGCAACTGATGAAATTAGATAGGTGCCTGGAGTAAAGGCGCTCAGATATCATTTTCACCGTTGGCGTTGCTTAGAAGGGTGCTTGTGGAAATAATTCCAATTAATTTCTGGGGTATTTCAACACCTTCTAACCTACCTATGTTTAAATTAAACATTTTGACTGGCAAAAACCGTTGCAAGGCAACAGGAAATTCCTTCATGCCCACTATACAGTGTGACCATCTGAAAACTTACAACGGCTATATCTGAGGAACAAAAAAATATATCAAAAATTCCTTGAAATCATTTCTGTAATATAGATGGGAACCCAAATTATGCATTAATTACCCACTATATATTATCCCTCACCCTCAACCACACAACTACTTGTGACACCTTATCTTAAACCTCTCAAAAATTGCATTTCAATTGTACCTTATACAGAACTACATTAGATCAAGCAGTTTTCAGTATATTAAAGAAAATCTTAGGATTATTTTGTTGTGGTAAAGATATTTTATATATATTTTTTTGTTCCTCAGATACAGCCATTGTAATTTGATACATGGTGATTTTCCGGGTTGTTATGCCGTGACCTCGGTAACTGGTAGCTGCCAGAAACAGAGTTAAAATGCACATCCCTAGCATTAGCTGGGATTCTTTTACCAAACACCACTACAGCCATTGTAAGATTTTAAATTCACACTGTATATCAGAGCCAGTTTTAAAATTTTCTATTTTCGATTGGTATATATTTTCTGTTTTGAAAATATAACATTTCAAAATACAGATTGTCTGATTCTCCTCCCTTTCACTTGATTGTCTGAAATTCTCAAAAAACTTAATTGTTGGCACATAGTACTCAGAATTAAGAAAAAAAAGTTGTACAACTCTGTATAATATTAAAGTCAATGGCATTTTAAATGTAGTTTAATTTCAAACTAAATATGTAGGTATTTTGATATATTTTGATATCTGTTATGGTTACATGGAAAATTTGACTTTTTCCTCTTAGTTACTGTTTTTGTCGAAAAAAACATGTTAATAATAAATATTATTATTGCCTGATATCAAATAGCCAACATGAAACAATGTTCATCTGTGGTAATTACTTCTCTTCAGGTTAAAAAACTGAAAGTTAAGGGATGGCAAGTAAACTTCAATAACGATTATGTTGTTTTTAGAAGAAACAATTATAAAATTGTTATTTAAAGTTTAGCTTTGATGCAATATTTAAGTTTTTAAGGTTATTTATTATACAGGTTATATATAGTTTTCGATAATATTGAAATATAAAAAAGGTTCTTGAAACTTTGCATTTACACTTTGCATCTACTTTTTTTTATTTTTATTTTATTTTCAACGTCTTCTGTACGCTTATACTAAAAATATACTTCCCGATTCTTGTAATATTGAAAGCTCTGTATAAGAATTACTTTTAAACATAATTTAAGGAAACTTGGTTGTACAGCTTCACTTGAAGGGTTTTTAGTTACAAAAAATAATCAAAATCGCCCTACCCACAATTTTACAATGGTATGAAGGTGAAAAGTGAAACACACTGTATAGTATTTTGTTAAATTGCTGTATAGCTAGCATACAATTGTCGCTCATATCTTTCATTGGTTCTTAGTAGATACTATTTCTCAAAAATCTCTCCAGAAATAAAGTGCAAACAAGTCACACAAGAAGATCGAGCAGATCAGTTGAGGGGACATTTTTTCCAATCTAGTTTTCGCCAAAAGTAATATCTAGATAGAAATGTCTAACAGCATTTGCCGTATTTTGATACTCTATGTTACAATGCATATTTATAAGAACATCTCGTAAGCCGGAAAAATTATTTTGCAAAAAAGTAGATACCTTTCTCCATTTAAAAGAGACCGCTATTATTTTGTTGAAGATAAGTGTGTGTCGAACTGTTCAGTAAACATCGATCATTGTTGGCTACAGTTGCATCAAAAAGAAGTAAGTAACAATAAAATAAAAATCATTTAACATCTCTACAGAAGCAGATAAACAAATTTTAAACTGTCAAACTTGACGTTTAATATTTTTACTACTATTTTGAGAACGAAAACAGAAAGTTTTTCGAAACGTCAAAAATACTGAAGTGCTCGATAGTGATGTGATTTTTGTTATTTTTTACTTATCTGCTTTTTTGTAAGATTTTTTGGGTAGGCAAACTTAGTTTCAAAAATAACCCTTGACTGATCCGTTTGGTGCAAGGGCTTATTTAATTAATCTTTATTTTTTTCAGAAGTGTGGCAAATACCCTATAAAACTAAGAAAAAATTAAAATTATGCCACAAATAAATAGTTTCAGACAATATCTTAAAATATTATTATACAAAATTGGTTAATAATAGATTAACCTACTTGATATTGTCTGAAGCTGATATGTGTATTAAACGAAATGGAATTTATAAGATGTGTCTTTAGGTTTATTTTGAATTATATTATATATATATATACATTATGATTTTTGTTTTCCTTTAGCAATTGTATTCAGGTTTGTTACGTAAAACAATATATAATTTAATCTTAGTATTACATTACAATTGAATAAAAAACAAAATTTCTTGACGCTTCTCTGTTTTCAAATTGAAAATTACGAATAAATTACATTTTAATGAGAAATAAAAAAATGTCATACTTTCTAGTAAAACTTCCTGTATCTTTGAACTGTTCGTCTAAACTTTTAATGAAAAAATGTATTCCTCAGAAAAGGTTTAGAAATCAACAACCTTTCTTAATATAGCACCGCCAGAGTTTTCGCAAATAAAATCTGCTTAAAAAATTGAAGCCATTAACAATCTCTAAAAGTCGGTGTTTACAGACCATCGCTATCTTTTTCGTTCCCCTGTATTTACAGGGCAATTGCCTGTGGAATTTTAAGTGAACCACTCTATATAACAAGCCGGTATTATTTTTCCAAGTTCTGCTATCACTCGAAAGTTTATTTAAATCGTCCTGTTTGTTTCATTCTTATTTGTACTAAGGATATTTAGTTAAGATCTTGACACTTGGCAATCATTACTAATCACGTAATGGAACCTCATACTTAAATTTCCTTATTGGGAGCCCGAAAGTGAAGTTAATTGTTAAATGACGTTATGACACGAACCTGATAAGTTAAAAGGGACCTGTCTCCGAGATAATGCCATCTGCGTCTTTCAGGGACTACTTAAAATTATTCCTTATCGCCCGATTTACAAATTTTACGCTTCGGAGCAAACTTATCTAAATGTTCTTAAAAGCCAACTAACAGTATAATTTATATTCCTTTAGTAAAGCAAAGTGTGTTCCTCGAAGATATCATCTGATATCTGTGTTAAGATTAGACTACTTAACATAATTTATCGCCACACAAAAAATTATTGTGAGGTTTAAAAGGCAAATGGATTTAAAATAAAACTACCATTAATTGAAAAAAATATATATCGACTGTAACTATTATCGTATATTCTAGTATATTATGCGATTTGCAGATGCTACAAGTAACCCAAAACGCATTACTAAAGATAATGTTTAAAAAAGACAGATTTAAAGAAAGTGGAGTGTTTGGTGTGGAAAATTATATATTTACCAAAGGGTTCTATGGTATATGTCATCAAAAATATTGTATACAGAACATTTATATAGCACCAGGGCTGTGGGAAATTGTTCTGCAGTTATTCCATTGTGTAGGTTAACTCGTACCCAAAGATTTGTCTCGTACCTTTCTCCAAGAATATTTAATTTATTGCCTACAGACATTAAGAGAATTCAAAACAAAAATAAGTTAAAGAAAGAGTTAAAGCAGTATGTAGACAATAATTATAATAAATTTAAAAATATTCTTCAATAATAAGTACATGTAGAATAATAAGTAAGCAATTTCTTATCGACTTGCATGTCCGCTGACTGCTGTTTCTCATCTGATCAAATCGTATTTTCCTTCCTTTTTTTATTTAGCTTTAAAACTAGTTTGTTTAGTATAAAATCTTGTATTGTTTATTTGGTTTTATATTGTTTCTCAATTGGATGATCCACAACACAAGCCTTGCTTATAGTGGAGCATCATAATCTTGTAACATATACATAAGCATGTTGTAAGAAAAGTTCAATTGTATATCTGCGTATGTGAAATAAAACTTACTTATTTACTTACTTATTATCAGACCTTCAACTTCGTGAATAATTTTTGAAAATAAATCGAACTGATATTTATATGTTTGTTTTTCAAAAACAACCCTTAGGATCTCACAATTTCTAGAGTTGCTCCCCATTTGATGTACTATGGCTTTCTGGGTTGTAATTCCACGATCTGTCTATCTAGTACCTGCCAATAACACGGGACGTCTCAGAAGACCATCCTTATCTGAGGAGCGGTTCCAACGGTAGCAGCCGTAGTATCAACGGTAGCAATGAAATAAATATATGAGCGGGCTCAGGGGTATTGCTAGAATAACAAAGCTAGGTCAAAAATTCCGAGCTAAAGCTAGGGATGTAAACATTAATTCTGTTACTGGCAATGGCCGGTTATATCGTGACAACCTCCAACATGGTTGTAGATCATGTAACAACATGGTTCGTGAAAGCCAAGTGCTACTTCCTATTTGTCGAATGTATGTCAGCATATATTCGAGATGCTGTATAAATGAAAACCTTAGAGCATACCTACTCCTTTTGCAGAAGGTCTTAGGATAGGCTCATAAAGTAGACAACAAAACGCTTCTCAAAATGTCAAGAAGTCTACCTATGCTGACCATTGATAATTGCTGCCGTAACCACACTAAGGTAACGTTTGTCTTGATGCTAAATTGATGTAATTCTTTACTTCAGAAGCAAGTAATAAAAACTATTTAGATGTCCGAAATCTTAGGAAAATGCAGAAAAAAATAAGAAAGCATGTTTTTTGCTATGTAACCTCCTCTAAATATATGTGGTATATATTAAAATTTTTCCAATTTGCCTCTTCAACGATTTCCAGGAAAGCAAAGGATTCATGATTTCCTTAGATCAGTTATCGTAAGTTATGGTACTTCAGAAATCGACCACTTACCTTAGACAGACACAAGACAGTTAACAGTTAATTTAAAGGTTGATTGTTTCAATCAATCACCACACGTCACATATTTCAGAAGAGATAAAAGCTTGCTTATTGGCATTCCATATGCAATATGTTGCATTTCACAATTTATCAACGAATTGTTCTTCAAAATTAGGTTAATTTCTCTTCCAAAGCATGGAATACCTGTATCGCCTATCGTAAGGCACAGCAGTTCAGAATTTGATTATGCGCTATTTCTAATAAACATAACATTGCATTTTATTACTTTTGTTGTCAATTTTGAACTCTTTGCATTGCCTCTCTAACAGTTTTCAAGGCTCTACTATATCAACGAAATTGTCCTTCAATTAGATTTAATGCTCTTCCAAAGCATTAAACTTCCTAGAAGATCAACTATGGGAAACCATGACAGTTCAGAAATAAACTGATTTTCAATGAGAATAACAAGAAGTAAATTTCTAATTTTTATTAATGACATATCTATGTATGAATGCAAGTTTTGTTGAATTTACACAATTAGTTTGTCTTATTAACTGTGATGTTATTTTACATTTCTGTTACTTAGGTATTTAGATCATTTATTTACATTTTTACATTTACATTTTTATACCATGTTCTGTACTATATATATATATAAAACATTTGTACTGCTGACCCGTGTAAATACTCTGTATACTTAACACTGAATAAACAAACAAACAAATGCAAATAACAGTCCAAAGACATTTTTTTATCAAAGAAGTTACTCTTCAAAATTGGCTTCAGTTCTTCTCCAAAAGCTTTAATGTCTTAAGAATTTTCGAAATTAGAAGTTGCTAGAATTTTGCTCTTGATCATGTGCAATATGAGAGTACATCTTCATGATACTCTACTACTTATTAAATCAAGCAATTGAAGTGTTCCTATTGCGTCTTTAGTTATTTATTAATTATTACGAACCAATTGGCACATTCTTCTTTGTGCTGACTGTCTTCTACTACTGCTTATCACTGCATTACGATCATTATTCAACACTATGAACGAACTATTCCTAATTAATTTACCTCAGCCAATTAACTAAATCTACACTGCATCTGCATCACATCTCAATATCAGAATATATTTACCAACTAGGATGCTGAGATGTTTCACTGGGTGCTACAAAGTAAATTGAAAAATCAGTACGATAGAATCAAAAGATAACAGGAACCAATTAATGTATCAATATAGGGTGATTCAGAACTTATCTAAGAAATAGGAATAGATGCGTCAGGAAAAATAGAGTCAATATCGTAAAAAAATATATAAAATCCTTGTAGTTAAAGTTAAAAATATTTAAGTTGTAGTATTTTCAACCTTTATATCGCTGAGCTACTGTAGTCTCTAGCCAGGCGATTCTAAATAATAAAATCCAATTACTTATACTATTAAAGTTTTTGTGATGCGAGTGTTTATGTTAATTTTTCATTAGTCAAAAATGGCTTACATATATATTAACTCGGAGTTGATGGATATCGTTTTAATTTATAGTGAAGTGAAGTTTAGCAGAACGATTTCCCGGTAAATATGTGCAGCTTCTTCTACCGCAGTGTGCAGGGAGTGTAAGTGTAGGCAACGCAAGCATGACAAAGGAAATTTACAACCGAATCGTGCAAGAGATGGACGTCCACGGCGTATCGCAGCAATTATCAATTATGTTCGTACCATGTACGAAGTGTCCAAGCATTATTACCAAGGGATTAGACAAGGAGGAACGCTACCATGGCCGCCACGATCTCATGATTTTAAATCCTTCATGGACTTCTTTTTGTGGGGATATTTAAAGAATTAGCTAAGTGTATCGCACTGAAGAGTACACTATTGATGACTTACGCAAACGTATCTTGGCTTCTGCCAATAACTTATGAGTTCGAAACAAACACAAACAAAATGCAGAAACATTTATGTTAGTTTGTAGAAACTGGTTAAAAGGGGCCCTAAATTTTGTTGCTGCAGCATCAGGTATGTCAAAAAATTTTATTTTATTAATAATCAATAATAATAGCCCTAACAGTAGTTAGATTTGCTATATAAAGTAGGTGTTGTAACTTTATTTATTTATTTCCTTGGGAATTTCTTTCAATTTTTTTTTCCGGTCGCCGATTGCATTCTTTACCTTATCAGATTTTACAGTGAACCAGTTTCCAATAATATAATAATAATCACGAGGATTAGCCCAGAAGTCGAAGACTTGTGCGGGAGAGGGGGCGGCATATTATTATAAAGAAAGCCGCATTTGCGCCCAGGAACGACTTAAGTTGGTAGGCTCTAACCATCATTCGGTGCAGGAATGAAGGAAACCTGGAAAACCTCATTTATTAGGGGGGTAGTCAAATATCGACCGAGAGTACTAATCCTCTCCACGAATATATCTGATATACGGTCTACCGGCTGCGGGGCTCGAACCCACACCGGTCTAGCCACATCGATTCTCATGTACTGACGCCTTATACCGCGCGACCACTGGCCAATGCCGTGCAGAAGTATATGTTTAAATCATTTTTGAACCGCCCTTTTTGTTTTTTATATAAAATTATATTTGTAACAGTCCCTGAACATTCAAATTTTTTTATTAGATAAGTTCATCCTGTATACTGGGATAAAGGATGTCAAAAATCAATTACGAAATGTATGCTAAAGTGTCATCTACTTACTTGTTTACCGGAATTTTGTTCTAATCCAAACCAAATTTATGCAGAGATTGTCTAAAATAATTTTCAAATGAAAATGAAATGTTTGTGTGATCTTCCTCTCTTTGTTGAATTACTTTTAAATAATCTGCTGTAATGACAACATAGCACTTCAACCAATATATCCTTAAGTGTATGTATGTTTTTTATTAAAAAGAAATACATTTTGAATTCAATAAAAACTGTAAGTACGAATTTATGCAGAATCAATAAGTTTAAAGTCACCTGTTTAAAATCGTTTAATAAAACATATCCACAATAAGTAACTTACTGATACAGGTACTGGACTTCTTGTATTTGGCCTAAAACGGAATGGGCTCCGATACACTTCTGACAAAACATAAATAACCGATTACCGCCAGCTTTAATCTTGTCGATAGCGTTTTATTAATTCAACGATTCTGTCTGCAGCAGGTATTAACTCGCAGTCTTACCGTATAAAAATTCAGTAAAAAGTAGCAGATCATATTCGTGCAAAAGGATTATGCAAAAAGCTCCTATATGGGTTTAATGACAATATTAATATTGAGAAACCTTTTCGATATGTAATCACTGTACCATAAATCCTGCTTTCGTACAGGAGATATAGTAAGATCTGATTTCGATATTAAATGTCACCATCTCGGCCGAAACACGTGTGTGACTAACTTGATGTAGTATCTTGTTTCAAATATTTACCGACAACACTGCAAAAAACCGTTATTGATTTATTAATTTTAATCAAATTAGAGCAAATAATTTTACAAATCAGGTTATCTTGAGAGCTAATAGGATTTAGAAGAAATAAGAACACCCTTTAAGTTATGTTTGTAATTAGAATTATATTTTTCAATATTGATCATAAAAACAGAATAATATAATGATGATGATAATATCTCTACTTCTCATTCTAATCACGAGGATTAGCCCAGAAGTTGGAGACTTTTCCGGGAGAAGAAGCGGCATATTATTATTATGCGGGGACCATTTGCACTCAGGAATGACTTACATTGGTAGGGCCTAACCACCATTCAATGCAGGAATGAGGGAAACCTGGAAAACCTCATTAATTAGGGTGGTGGCCCAATGTTGACCGGTATCAATCTCTCGCACTGACTCTAGTCAACTTTATTGTTTATTGTACCCTACCATACCCACAGAGAGGGTGCCAATCCTCTATGCAAAAATAGCTGGTCTACGAAATACCTACCGCACTATTTGAACCTGCTGGCAGAGTTGAATCAAGTATAGACGCCTTAAACAGCTCGGCCAACGACCGAGCATTGTATGAAATTGTTATTCTTGTATTGACGGGTAATCTGACAATTTCGCCACATGTATCTTCTGTATTCTGAAATTGAGGGGAGGGTAGCTTAAAGATCTACAGTTCTTCGGCCCCGTTGGTCTCTGTATACTTCTTTCCATTATAAGATTAGTCTATCTGAGCCGTTAACTACCTAACCATTTAAAGAGAAAAAGGTGGTCACGTTGTTCAGGGTGATCTCTGATATAGGCCAGAGAAGGTCATCATTCTCTCAACACGAATTATTTTGCTGACGAGACGGCAGTGAAATCGCAGAGTGCATAAAATACTCTCATTTTCCACAACCCGTACAAAGATGTGTTCCGTTTCCTCATATAGCAAAGGTATTTCTTTAACTTGTCTTGGGACACGGTATCTACAGGAAGAAGACATACTAATAGATATCTCCATGGAAAGTCTAATCATCATCCGCTACAGAAACGCTTGGTCATGTTGACTCATGAGAACCATCGACAAGCAGAAATAGATTCGCTCAGATCTGTGTTCCTAGAAAATGGATACTCTAAGAAGTACATCGATGGAGCCATTAGACATAGGCGTGAGCAAACAGCAAAGCTCAAAGAGAAAGCCACCACTTTACCATACCTCCCCGGTGTGACAAAATTGCGAACTACCCGTCAACCTAAACACTAAACTAGTCAACTTTGACCCACCAACTAGTATAAAAACTCGGTTTAGACACTACGGTAACTATTCAACCGTCGTTCAAGATATCAGAAGCACTGAAGATGGCGTCTGTTAAGTATGGCGAAACGTCTGTAGTTAAGCATCGACCGCGGCAGAACAGCCCAAGAAGTGTACATCATTTAATATGTTAGTCATTAAGAGAATAAATGCGTTGACCAGACGAAAGAAAAAGATGACTGGATTAAGTGTCTATTGTATTCGAGATGGTAACATGAAGGCTGCACATCCTATAATAGTGTTTGTCAAATGTGCAGTACCAGTGAAACGAAGAAAAAGTAATAGAGTTCTGAAGATCATCTATCCTACCCTTGGTGGTCCATCTCACCTAGCCTAGTTTTGAAGATACATATATTTGGTTTTAAACTTTACCAAAATAATAGCAAAGTATTGAGTTTGTTCTCTGTATTTTTTACATATTTTTATTTATTTAAATACAGAAGATATTTTGTTTTGGAAAAGGTGGTGGAAATCTCTCCGCTTTACCATATTGCTACTGGTATTTTCGTCAATTCATACGTGAAATTATAGATTTAGTTTTATTAGTACCTGTAGAAACCACCAAGTTTTAATTATAATTTAAAATTTTGTTTGTGCTACCCTGTATCTGTAATTTTGAATAGAAAAATATTGTCACAGAATTTTCCACGCTCGCACCCAATTCGACGACTGTGGTATTGCAAAACGCTAGATTGCCCCTAAGCGATGCTAGTAAACAAACAAAATAATGCTGGAATCTAGGCGCGACTGGAATATTGAGAATCGTTCGAGAAATGGATCTAGAGCTGCTAGAATATACCTGGAATATTCGTTTGGGCTATAAAAGAAGAATAAACGGCCGAGTCAGGCAGTCTTGAATTGGAGTGTTTAGTTGGAAATTTCCTGGAGTTTCAAAGTGAAATAGTTGAGTTGTAATTAGTATTTAGAGGTGTACAGAGTGACAATAAATATCAGTAAAAATTAACTGTTTGTTTTTCTGATAAAAGAAAAAATCGGGTTAGGAAATCCGTCCCAATATGTAAAAAAATGTACAAATGTAAGTATAGAAGATTTAGTAGAAATGATGGCTTTAAAGAAGCTTCCAAGTCCTACTTCAATACACAAAAACTTAAAATAACTACTGATTTAGGATAACCCACGAAAATCTCGGATTAATTCGAATAAATGTAGATTAAATGACATATGGAAATCATTTATTAACGTGCTGAAAAAAGATGGAAAAAGTGTGGACATTTAAAAATTAATTGTTTGTAAAACAAAAGTACACGTTGATTAGTTATAATTAAGGTCATGAACTTTTAATCTATGGCGCTGTTTCGAAGCTTTCTTTCTTTTCTTAAAATATGTTTTAAATTTGTACGGTGCATTTAAACTTATGCTTTTTATTATTAACCGTTGCCATATTAGCGGAAAAAATATGTATATTTCAAAATAATATTAATTAAATAATAATAAAGTAAAGTTTTTTGGTTAGAACATCATTTGCATAATTTTTTTGGTGGAATGTTGCAACAATGTAATTCTGTTAAAATAAGTAAACATTATACTAGTAGAAATTTTACTGAGAATAAAAATGCAAATATTAATAACATGTGCTGTAATTATTCTTATAATTTAATTATCTCCTGTTTACCTGTTGGGTTCTTAGAATTGCATTTTAATTGTTTTATTAATGGGAAAGGACTGATTTGCATAATAATAACATAATTTTTCCTCCCAGCATTGGGTGAGTACTTACTTGGAAATTTTATGGCTCCACCCTGTACCCTGTGGGCATACCTCAACAACGACGTGAAATTGCTGGTTAAAAAATGAAGTACCTCTTTGGCCACAAAGTTCAACAGCTTCTCATTGATTAATAAGATCGTTCATATATGAATATAAAAGTATTTTTTGTGAATGCGTTGCGAAATTGACAAATTTTAATATTGTTTAGATTTTCTAAACAACACTCTTTTAGGCACTAGTGCCTCAAAGTAAAAATGAAACAAAAATAATGAAAAAATATTTATTTATTAAAAATTTTAATAGTACCTACAATTATGTAAATTGTTAAAGTGAACACTAGAGCCTCTAGTCTAGAGGCATCCAGCTTCTCTTTTTTAACAGCAATGCAAGTACTAGTAGTCGGAATGCAGAAGCAGCAGAACCTAGTAGTGAATATACTACTAGCTTCTGCTTTTGCGTGAACTTCTTTTACTTTCTTATTTGGTGTATCTTTCTGACCTATGATTCTTTATACTATTTCGTTTTTCTGTTCAATGGGCCTTTCGATATACCCCGCCGACTGAACTTGATCGCCAACCTCCATGTGCCTTTAAAAGTGTCATGTTCGCTCCAGAATCTGCCAATATTGATGCAGAGCTGCACCGGAAGCAATGACCAGTGTATTCATTGGCGTTGGAGAGTCCAAGAAATTCCGCTATCTTTTTTACATACCTCCAATTGTATTGATTCCATCTGGCAGGGTACAGCATTTATTACTTCTATATGCCAAGAAAAATCGCTGATGTGTCGTATTGAGTAGACGAAGTTTTGCGTACTTACAAAATACATCTAAAAAATTGATGCCATCTATTGATCTCTCAGTAGTCGTAAACATTCTTGGAACATGAGTTTTTGTGTTTGGAATTTTAACACTAATAAATGACTGACAATCTTTTATGGCATCTACTATAAAAATGTGATAAAGTTGTTACTTTGACGTCCTTAACGTACTGGATAGCTTCAGGAAATAGGCTAGTAATACCTTTTCTTTAAAATTCTCAAAATGTTTTTTTTTGGCCCAGGTTACAATGTTGTTGTAGGAGTGTTCGTATAAATTTTCCGATTTTTCGACTTTCTCCTTGTTGGACAATTTTACGTCCTGGTTTGGCTGCTACCGGGCGGTTGGCCAGGTCTTCGGTTTAATACTCTTGACGTTTCGAGAGACATGTCGCTCTCTTCTTCAGAAGATCTGAAATCAGTTTCAGCCAAACCATTGACGAAAGCCACCTAACCTAACCTAACCTAACCTAACCACGGAAGCCTACTAACCAAAATTTTACGTCCTGTGTTTAAAACAGAGTATTTTCGTAACTTGTTACATAAATAGCTATGTTAGCAGTTAGTTGCTATGCATGATATTTGGAAAACTAGGATCTCCAGAATCTTCTTGAAATTAAATCTTATTAAAATCTCTATAGTGGACACCTTTAGGACTGCCTAAGATTACTTGACATCTCTAAAGCTTTAAGTGCAGATGAAATTCAAGACTTCGAGGAGAGATTAAGTTTGAATTTTACAGAATCAGTTGTATCGCCCGAGAGTAACAAGAGCAGGTCAAAGAATTTCAGCTTAGGTTAGAAATGTGCACTGCCACCAGTCATCGAGATCACGGCATAAGAACCCAGAAAGTTACTATATCCAATTTTCTCCTATGGTGGTTGCCACTGTTGTTTCAGAAGTAAAAACGTGTTCAATATGATAATAAAATTCAATTAAAAACATGAAATTTTTAATTTGTGTTATTGCATTACTTAGGTAAAGACAATTCATTATTGGCTTTCAAAAGTAGGCATGACAACTATGTTTACGGATTTACTAAGTCATCATTGAATAATTTACAATTTTTATATAGACGACTATAAGTAGGTAGCCATGCAGAGACAAAGTTTAGTTTTATCCGATTTTAAAAAAAATATATTTATTACCTACAGTTCATACAACAATTTCACAAAGACAAGCAATCTTTTGGGCAGGATTTCAGGAAACCTGTTGAGAAAAGGTTCGAAATTGAATGAGTATTATTTACTTGTCAAGATTTATTATATAACCTAGAGAGATTTTGAAAAGTGGAATGATCTGTAACTGTTATACTTAAATATTAAAAAAACGAGACTAAAGAGCCGGCAAAGGTTCAGTTTTTTTCTTTTAGAATCTCCACAGAATCATTTTCGATGACCTATATCAAATTCTCCTATGGTGGTGGTCACTATTCTTTCAAGAATAATAATATTTTCAAAAATTATTGTATAATGCAAGAAAATAACAAAACTCAATAAAAAACAAACTAAACATGAAACTTTAATTTGTGTTGCATTATTTTCAACTGTATTAGAAAGGTATTTTAAGCTAATAGCAAAGTTTACAGAATAAATATTTATTCTGTAAACTTTGCTAATAGTAATGGGTAGATATTGTGGGTGTAATTCGACGCTGGTTGGGCTTTTGTCCACAGAGTAGTTAGTTTCACACAATATTGTTAATTCCTAAAAATATATAAAAAACGTTTACATACGCTGGTTGGGGTTTTTGTGCACAGAGTAGTTAGTTTCACACAATATTGTTAATACCTAAAAATATATAGAAAATTGTGTTGCGTTACTTAAGTAAAGACAGTTATTGACAAATTTCAAATATAGATGTGACATCTCTACGATTTAATAGGTCATGATTGAACCCTTTATGATTTTTAGATGGACGACTATTGGTAGGTAGCCAAGTAATCGCAAAGTTTAGTTTTACCTGCTTCGAAAAATTTTAATTCATTACAGCTCATGCCATTTCACAAAGACAATCTTACTTTTGGTCAGCATTTCAGGAAACCTGTTCAGAAAAGTTTCGAAACTGAATGAGTATTATTTACTTGTCAAGATTTATTATATAACCTAGAGAGATTTTGAAAAGGAAGTGGAATGATCTGTAACTGTTACACTTTAATACTAAAAAAAAACGAGACAAAAGAGCCGGCGAAGGTTCAGTTTTTTACTTCTGGAATCTCCACGGAATCATTTTCGACGAATCAGGAGCGACTATGGATCCCGTGCGCAGCACGCGTGTAACCGCTCAATGATTACCGTCGAGCAGGCTCTGGCCGCATACCGGTGTCCTGAAGCGTGTCCGCCGTTCGGTTGTTTCCCACGGTCTTGCGGTCTCCCTTGGCCCCGCTCTCCAACTGCTCATGACTCGGCCACTTGATGTTTGGAATTATTATTGTATCGAATGGTAATGCGGCATGGCACTCGCAACTTCGATGTTTGCAGTCCTTCGGTTGTTGACGCACACTCTGTTAATTATGGGCAAGCACGCGAGGCAGGACCGGACTCAGCCTAGAATGTAATTTGTGATCGAGTCCCAAATTAGTTCTTTTATAAAATGTTATGTTAATGAGTTCATAAAGTGTTTATTGAATTCAAAA
Organism: Monochamus saltuarius; assembly: GCA_025584915.1. Lineage (NCBI taxonomy): Eukaryota > Metazoa > Arthropoda > Insecta > Coleoptera > Cerambycidae > Monochamus > Monochamus saltuarius. The sequence continues at coordinate 21,179,043 of CM046727.1, read as the reverse complement.
TATAGATACTTATTTCCTTATGAAGGCGTTAAATTGGGCCTGGACATCAAGTAGAGGCCGCATATTGACTTAGACTAAACAGTCACTGTTATATAGGGTTAACTATGACTAAGTACAAAAAATTTAATCACGTGGTCAGGGAGGCCTAAAAGACAATAAAAAAATTATTCCAGAATTTTAGCTCGATATTTAAAAAATGGGGCAAAACCCTTTTTTCCTACGGAAAGTCGGCGCCTATGATAAGAATCGACTGAGATGGCTTAGATTCATAGATAAAGCTTACATCTGTCAACAATGTCAACTACCATGCGGTCGTCTTTTTGTAGCGTTTCTAAATGTAGAAACGACAAAAATTAACATTCTTATTAGTAATAATACCTGATAGATAGGTAGGTAACAGTTAATCCAGTTAGCTCCACTATTTTGCTTTCGTTTTTCATTACATTGTTACAAACTGGCAAAACTACAACATTTTCATTCATTATAACCACTCACTACCGATAAAACACACTTCCTGTAGTTACAATTAGATAAAATGCCTATTTATTATAACAAAATCGAACGAAAGGAATAGATCATAGACAAGTTTTAATGTAACCGCGGCAGTCTTGTCCCATAACCTAGAAAACCAAACCGGCGAACTATATTATGGCACTATATCTGCACCCAACACAAATGTCCTTTATTTAATAACTATAAAATGTTTAAAAAGTGAAAAAGGCACTAAAAACTGAAGAAGAACACAAAATTACAACGTAAACACAGGAATTGAATTATGACATGACAGCGATACCTACTGAACGACTGTTGCATGCTTGTAGAGTAGGCAACGAACTTGCTTGTTGGTTACCTACTCTACAATGGCAGCGTTAAATAAGGATTTAAAATAATATCCAAAAAAAATTTTTTTTGGATTTATAAATAAGTTTGGAATTTTTTTGAAGGGTGATTCCGTTAATTCTTATTTTTCCCTATCCCCTCTTAAAATATTTGTACTAAGTCATAGTTAACCCTGTATATTGTTTTATAAATATCAAACTGATGTAGATATATACTATACAAGATGATATAAGTTAGGATATTCTGAATATAGCTGACCTTGCGAAAGATTGTGTTAGCTATATTTAATAAATCTGATCTGTTTTGTTGAAGTATTTGTCTCTTGTTAAAAATACACCTTACACTTAATTGATCTTTAGATTCATTTGAATAACCTATCTTGGGAATACATTTTTGCCTATAATAACGTAGAGGATATGATGAATATTTTTCATAAAGTTGCTATAAGTAATTGCAGTTCTACTTTTCGCAAAGTTTAAAATTCATTAATTTTAGATAGTTTCTTCACTATATCACTATTTAGTTTTTTCTATCAGTATACTCTTTTCAATTTCATTTATACGGAAATTCACATACCATAATTCATATGTCAATTCGCAAAAGCACCCTTCTATATATTCTACGCAAAGTTTTATTTTGTAAGATATAGCAACCCAATCTTTTTTGTCGAAATCTCATTTTTAAAATACTATTTTCTTTCTGCGAGTTTCCAGTATTTTCCGTTTCGCAGTTATACTTCTTTGCCACTCTTTATTGCACAAATTTATTGTTGAGTATACAGATATGGTCTTTGTATGTAGATATTCCAATGAGAACGCCAGGGAAACAGCCCGATAATACCAACGAAGATACCGAAATTAGACATCAACATGCCGACACAGTAAACTTATAAAACTGTAAGTGTGTTTTACTAAATCCGTTGTACTTTATTTATGGGGACATGACATATAAAGTAGTAGGTCTACCATGTTGAAATTACTACTCGGCAGCAGTTACTTGAAAGAATTCAGGATGCAGCTAACCAGATAAAAAATGATCCAAATCTCATCCTAGTAACGGAATTTTTAGTTAGCCTGTTTTAGGTTTGCATTCGAGCGGAGGATGGATATTTTGAACTTTTTGTAGTCTTGCAGTTCGTTAATTTGGCTAATTATTATATATTACAAGCTGTAGGTAACTTGATGCCGTTTTTTCGCGTTTTCCTAGCTAAATTTTCATTTTCTCGAGGCTGCTCGGTCAAAAACCGCGGATTTTTTTATGTGGAACGGGGATAGTTGAGTCGGTTACGCCCCTTTATAGAAGATAGCGATTTTTTCGAGTGAAACGAGGATAGAGCGAGTAGGTTACGCCTCTTTCTAGACATTCGACAAATGGCAAACGAAATGCGCTTTGCACGGCATAAACGTCAGAAATGTCAAATTAATTTGTTGTTGTTTACTCCCTTTTGTAGAAATTCAACAAACGTCAAACGAAACGTCAAAATGAATTAAAACAGATTATGTGTTCTGGAACAATTTTCGGCCCTTCCAGCTACGAGAAGTTGTTATTGTGTTGTCTGAGATATATCCGAGTCCTTTGGTGATGACTTTATAGCCCAAAATCTGAATTGGCATATTTAAATATTTTTGTTTACATATTATGTGGTAATAAAGACGCTGAAATAATATGGCAACAACATGTGCAAAGGTTGTAGTAGCTCGATTGGTAGCATTTAGATTTATCAGTCCAGAGGACGGTGGTTTGATTCCCGCACAGACCAACTTTTTTATATAAAATTTTTTTTATTTTTTTTTTAGTATTCTTCATGAATTTTTTTGTCAAAACATATATCTAAGTCAAGAAATGACAATAATGCCTTTATAAAAATTTTAAATTTGAACCTTCTAAAATGTCCAGCATGCCTTAGGTCTGGGTTTAAAATTCGATTTTATAACGAAAATTGCTTAAGTTTCAGTCAACTACGAGGCGCACCGCCGACCAAAATCACCGAAACGTCAAACCTATGCTCCGGTGGTGACATCTCGGAATAAAATGTAGGAAATTTGGAAAAATGGGCCGACTGGAGGCCGGCAAACACAAAAAACTGTAAATTTGGAGTCTCTAGAAAGTTTCCCGTACTCGAGCGCTGGGGTTTGAGGTCCTTTTTACATTGAACTTTGCATAAATACGAGTGAAAACGTGGTAAAAATGAACTAGACAATATGGCTGTTGTTATTTCATTGCCGTGTCGCTTCAATTTATAGGGTGATTCAAACAGGCTTGATAGACAGTGTTTAAATAAAAATTGACAAAAAAAAAATAAAATTCCAAATTCGAGGAAATTTTCGGTTTGTTAGTTTTAAAACGGTTGTCGAACATGCGAAAGACTGTTTCGTATACAAAGTGTTGAAAAATATGTTACCGTTAAAAAAAGCTCAAAATTAAGGGATGAAACTTCCGTCAAGGATCTATTATGACACTAACTAACGGAGCAAATACAGTGTTTAAAATAACGAACCATTTTCTAAAAACCCTTTAGTCATGGAATTAAAAAAAAAAATTTGATGAAACTTTTAGCATCATATAAAGACCACCCGATTCAATATTTAAAATACAGACTCGAGAAAACACTAAATATTACCAAAATATGACAACCACTCTTCTAAATTATAGAGCGCCAGATTTTCCCCACCATAGAGAGTTCAGCCAGTCACGTTTACATTTTATTATTCACAGGCGTAGAACCGTGCGCCGTTCTGGCAATTAAGTAAAAGGCAGCGGCGGTCATGCTGCGCGCAACGCGGCTAGAGGGCTTTAGCCGAAAAAAGGTCAAGTCGGCGATAGCCGACTTGCTATCTTTCTAGTAAAGGTTTTATTAATGTTTAAACTTTTAAACACAAATAAAAACAACCATAATTTTTATTTATCACACTACTTTGATTTAAATATAAAATCACATTTCATTTTTTAAAATGCTCATATTCATAAAAGAAAGAAATTGTTGACATTAGCCCAGCTACCATTTGCCAAAGTTTGTTATAGAGCTTGTAGAACACCCTGTACAGCTGTAAAAGCGATAAATAAAGTATACTTTTGTATAATATTACTTACGGTAAATCGGGAAGTCAACTTTGTATCGCTGGTTTGTGTTTGGTATCTATCTACACCATCAACGTTTCAATTTATACTGCATGTCCGCCATCGGAGTAGTTATTCTTGAAAAAAATTTAGTTTACTATAAACAAGGCATCCATAACATATTTTAAGTTAGCTTATTTAGAATATTCAGACGACACTTATTTGTAGCGACACGAAAATTGTTACAGACATATCAGAATTTTAATTTTTGAACAAATCTACTTCGATGTAGAACTCGGTTACGGACCTGGAACGATCTTATGACGATTTAAAAGCTTGCAGAAAATTTACGTCGTTGTAAAGTTCAAATTTGCTTGATTGGGCACGGTTAATTTACAAAATTACTTGGGAGATGAACGTCGTGTAATTTTCGTAATTATTGGTAACGGTGAACTGTATTTCCTGATCTGTGTGAAAAGAGACTTGCTTCTATTACAATTTTACCAGGATTTACTTTCTCATAGTTTTCATTTAGCAATACAAGCTTTAATAATAAGAGCGCAGATTGCTTGGCGTATAATGTACTTAAGGGCACTCTTGAAATAGTGTTTTATATAAACACAAGTAATTTTTGACATTTAAGAACTGAATAATATAAAGCTTTGCAAATAACAAGAATGTTATCTCATGTCACCTGCGAATATTCAAAGGTACCGAAGTAAAATCAATATATTATTATAACATCTGCATTTTTTTGGATTGCTTCATCATATATCTATACATAAAAGGTACATTTTTATTTATTTTAGTAGGTCGTTATGATACTTGACAGTTAATCAGTTTGACGCTGTCGACATTATTTAATTTCATTTTGACATTTAATTTCAAATAATTTTAATTTATTGGTATAATAATTTTTATAGTTAGATATTTGACTCAAGTTAAAGGAGGCCACCTGATGAAGCAATCCAAAAAAATGCAGAAATAGATCAGATCTCATCTATTGTGGTTGAATTTCAAGTTCCCACTCCATATAATTATAGAGTATATCAGGATAGTAAATAGAATACATTTTTTAGATAATTATTGAATAGAGTTTTGTCTGTGGGTGTTCATTAGCATACCTAGATGTTTGGTATCAGAGAGCATGCATATGACTTCAATGGTAGGAATTGTAACAGATTTGATACATATTAGCTTAAAATACCTTTCTTAAACAGTAAAAAAATGTTACAAAAGCTAATAATAAGGAATATATGGGTAGATATTGTGGGTGTAATTCTACGCATGTTGGGGCTTTTGTCCACTGAGTAGTTAGTTTCACACAATATTGTTAATACCTGAAAATATATAAAAAAAACTATACATAAAAGGTACATTTTTATTTATTTTAGTAGGTCGTTATGATACTTGACAGTTAATCAGTTTGACGCTGTCGACATTATTTAATTTCATTTTGACATTTAATTTCAAATAATTTTAATTTATTGGTATAATAATTTTTATAGTTAGATATTTGACTCAAGTTAAAGGAGGCCACCTGATGAAGCAATTCAAAAAAATGCAGAAATAGATCAGATCTCATCTATTGTGGTTGAATTTCGAGTTCCCACTCCATATAATTATAGAGTATATCAGGTTAGTAAATAGAATACATTTTTTAGATAATTATTGAATAGAGTTTTGTCTGTGGGTGTTCATTAGCATACCTAGATGTTTGGTATCAGAGAGCATGCATATGACTTCATTGGTAGGAATTGTAGGAGATTTGATACATATTAGCTTAAAATACCTTTCTTAAACAGTAAAAAAATATTGTCTGAAATTTGCGAACACGCTTGGGAAAACGGTCATTTGATTCAATGGGGTTCGGCAAAAATTTTAGAAAAGGAAGATAACTCAACAAAAAGAAAATTAAAAGAGACCGCGATTATTTTGTTGAACGGAGATAAGTGTGTGTCTAACTGTTCAGTTAACATCGATCATTGTTGGCTACAGTTGTATCAAGAAGAAGTAAGTAACAATAAAATAAAAATCATTTAACATCTTTATGGAAGCAGATAAACAAATTTTAAACTGTCAAACTTGACATACGTTTAAAAAATTTTTACTACGATTTTGAGAACGAAAACAGAGAGTTTTTCGAAACGTCAATAACACGGAAGTGCGCGATAGTGATGTGATTTTTGTTATTTTTACTTATCTGCTTTTTTCAGTGTGAGATTTTTTGGTTAGGCAAACTTAGTTTCGAAAATAACCCTTGACTGTTCCGTTTGGCGCAAGAGCTTATTTAATTAATCTTTATTATTTTTTCAGAAGTGTGGCAAAAACCCAACAAAACTAAAGAAAAAGTAAAAAAATGTTACAAAAGCTAATAATAAGGAATATATGGGTAGATATTGTGGGTGTAATTCAACGCAGGTTGGGGCTTTTGTCCACTGAGTAGTTAGTTTCACACAATATTGTTAATACCTGAAAATATATGAAAAAATCATTCCTAATCAGTTAGAATAATGAGATTAATTTTTCTTTTTTACAAAAAAGTGAATACCAATATCTTACATACAGAAAAAAATAACAGTTGCAGTTAATATGCATACAAATTTCAAGAACTAAACAAAACATTTTTCAAAGGAACGATAAAGAAGAGCAATTACATGTTTAGTAACAGTATCCTGTAATCTGTATTTGTTAATAAATAATAATGATTATAAACTTCATTGTATATTGTTTTCATTTGAAGGAACGGTTCTGATTTTGAGGACAATAATTACCTCCATTACCCCCTTTTGGATGCGCCACTGAATTGACAATTTTTTATTTTCAAAATGTATCATAGCTTAAAGAAAGCTTAAAGAAATCTATCTATTTTCATTTCCTTTCAGAATCATCCTTTATAGCAACAAGCAGAAATTGAAAACAGTTTCTTTTGATAACTAATAATAACTCTGGACATATTTTTATTTTAGATTTATACTCGGTACTTGTAGACATCTGGTGTAGCGATCATAGATTTTATTTATCATTAATAACTTTTATATAAAAAACTCAATTTGAATAATATTCAACGTAAATGGGAATCCTTATTTTTTATTTATGTTCCTTCTAGTCGTGTGCTGATTACTTTTAAAATTAATAGATGCTATAATTTTCTATAAAATTTGGAAAAGTAAATAAAAATATGTTTCAAAAACATATTAAGTTTAACTACAACTATTTTTGTTATAAATACATTATAATTGCAGCTAGTTTTAAAATAATCAATAAATATCATAAAATTTACATGATATAAATTTTTGAAAATATTAGACTTATAGAATTATTTTTGTAACAAATTTCTTTTTTTAAATTTTTTAACAGATTTCATTTTCTGCTTCACACTAGCTAGAACTCAAAATATATCATAACTTTACATGTGATTATAACAATAATTAAAATATAATTAATATGTAATTAATTGCAAAATTAAAAAAAAACACTTTAAAAAAATCAAAGACTTACTATTTTTTTTAGTTGAATATTTAATTTAAATGGTTATAGAAATGTTAATGTCTCAGATCACGTTCGTCTGTAGTTACAAATCATTTCGGATATTCGTCAGATGTTCATTTAATCTTTTAATCATACTCAGCCGTATTAAAATCTACAGAAGTGGGTATCATTAAAATGATTATTATCAGTTGTCTGATGTTCAACGTTGTGAATCATTTTAGTCTGGTTAATTAAAATATTAAAAAATCATGGCAAAGCACAATATATTTTAATAACGTAGCCATGATAAATCAAGGAAAAAATAAATGGTTTTTCTGTGGGATGCCTTTTGTTTTTGAGATAAAATGTGCTAAAATTTATTTCTTTTGCACTGAAAAAATTTTGTGAATATAATGTAATTTTGCTAAAAAATAGTGTATTATGGCAATAACATTACTGTATAAATACAAAATTTAATGAAATACGTATTTTTATGTTTTTACTACTTTTATTTCTAAATTTGTTGTGAATTAATACATTATTTTTTTGGTAAATAACTATTGTATTTTTGCAATGTCAATGCAAAAATACTGACTATTTGTAAATTGTCATTAAAAACGTGAAATTACAATAAAGAATATGATTTATGTGTGGATTTACGAAATATAAAAGTAAGCCAAACAAACGTTAGAGTTATTACGTGATGTACATCTTTACAATAAAACTACAAGATATTTCTGAAATTACTACCCAGGCAACACAACATAATCTAATAGACGCTGTGTTTCCCTACATTTTATACACACTTTTTGTACCACCAATAAAATAAACGTTTAATAGATGTGTAAATTCATATTCTCTAATTTTTGTTTACTGAGACGTCTATTATAAATAAAGTATCGACCTTATAAACACGTGATACTAAACAACAGCAAGTGTTGGTTTTTAAAGGTGATACCTTAATTTTATGACAATCCGCACATGTAGCGTGAATTACATAACGATCAAATGTTAGTAAGATCTAATAGAAAATTTAATATAGACGACACGGTATATACACTTGTTGTACCATCAATAAAATAGATGTGTAATTGCATATTTTCTAATTTTCATCTACTGAGCGACGTCTATTATAAATATTATATCGACCTTAAAAACGCACAATACTAAACAACAGCAACTGTTGTCTTTTATTGAGAATATTTTTATTTTATGACAATCTGCACATGTACTGTGCATTGCATAACGATCAAATGTTGATAAAATCTAATAGAAAATTTAATATAGACGACGTTTTGTACAACTAATAAAATAAATATTTAATAGATGTCTATTAATAAATCATTTCTAATTTTTATCTACCAAGAGACGTCTATTATAAATATAATATCGACCGTATAAACAAACGACACTAAACAACAGCACTGCTGATTTTTAAATATAATACCTTTATTTTACGACAATCCGCACATGAATTAATAACTTAGCGATCAAATTTTAGTAAAATCTAATAGATAGTTTAATACAGACGGCACGTTATAGACACTTTTTGTACAACTAATAAAAAACTTTTAATAGATGTCTATTAATTAATCTTTATTCATAGTCTTTTATTGAGAGACGTCTATTATATTCATTTTTTGTCATCTTTTTGTGCTGAGAGATATATATTATTTCATGTAAATAAAGGGTCAACCTAATAACAAATGATACGAAAAACAAAAGAATTGTTATTGTTTTTAAAAGCTTTTATCATCTTTATTTTATGACAAATCCCCACATCTAGCAAGAGTGCCTAACGTAGCGTTTAAATTATGGTAGTACCAAATATTGTTACATGTTTATGAATTTAATTGGTTAATATAAATTATGATCATATAATATTATCATATAGCTACGTATTAAGAAATAGGTAAGTACCACCTACTTATACCGCAGCCGGTAGACCGTATATAAGCTATATTCGTGGAGAGGATTAGTATCCTCTCTGCGGGTATGATGGGGTGGAAGAATGTTGGCTTGGATCAACGTGAGAGATTGATACCGATTGACATTTGACTACCCTCCTAATTAATGAGGTTTTCCAGGCTTCCCTCATTCCTGCACTGAATGGTGGTTAGGGCCTACCAACGTAAGTCGTTCCTGTGCGCAAATTCGGCCTGCTTAATAATAATATGCCGCTCCCTTTCTCGAACAAGTCTTCGATTTCTGGTCTAATCCTCGTGATTAAAATGAGGGGTAGAGATATATTATTATTATTATTTATTATTAACCAAACTTATACGTTTTTGTAATGTTTTACTTATCTGCTTTTTTCAGTGTGAGATTTTTTGTTAGGCAAACTCAGTTTCAAAAATAACCCTTGACTGATCCGTTTGGCGCAAGGGCTTATTTAATTAGTCTTTATGTTTTCAGTGTGGCAAAAACCCAATAAAACTAAAGAAAAACTAAAATTATACCATAAATAAATAGTTTCAGACAATAAATTTATACAAGTTACCTACTTTTACTTATCAAAAATTAGTATCGTATCTAATTTTTGTCTAATACCAGAAAAGATATATACTATCTATATAAGTAGGATAGGCAGATGTAGCAAATTTTGATAAAAGAAATCAAAGTTCAAAGATGAAAATTTGGACGTAAGTTAGTGCTTGTAGACATTTATCATGAATCATTTTAGATAATCTTGAGGACGCAGAAATTAAACTGTATAATGTTACTGAATATTCGAGTAATTTGGAGATAAATCAACATTGGTATTTGGAATAATTTGACGATGGGATATCAAGGTACATGTTTGTGTTTATATTTCCCAACCTATCTTTACAAAGACATTGAGCAACTGGAGGAAATACTAATATAGTTTGCAAGTACCTAATCAAAAAGGTAAACTGAAGTAAATATAAATTACAAAACATTGATAGGTAATAATTTGTTTTCTTTCAGAATCAGTATATTTCACATATCCAACACATGAAAAGATAAAAGATGGCTGTGGTCGAGACTGGTCAATTAGCGTTACAATAACAAGAAATCGTCAGAAAAAATCCTATTGGTTTATTTACAATTAAAATGGAAGAATGAACTTTAAAAATCATAAACTAATCTAGAATGTATAATAATATAATATTACCCCTGGTTAAAGTATTTATAGTTCATACTATAAATGTTAAAATTATTTTAATTATAAGTTTCTTTAATTTATGTTAAAGTTGTAGATACGTACTATGTGATCATTTTAATAACTGCAATTTAAACATTTTGTCCTTTAATGTTTTGCAACAACATGGGGCAACTTGTAACAGTGTTAAGATGTTAATAGAAAACGTCTTTTCGGCAATCTTCAGTGGGCAATGGTTGAATAATTTCCGGGTTGGTTGCCATGCTGTCGGTTTAGGTTTCTTGACATTTGTTGTATAGAAGAGATATATCACTCTTCAGAAATAACTGTTGTTATGTTACTTAAACTAAATCGACAACACAACAACCAGCCCGAACATTGTTCAACAATTGAAGAGGTCTATTTAATTTCAAGCTTAGACCAAAACTAGACTACTACAAAAGACATTAGAAAGTGGCCGATTGAGGACTTGTATATACTCGAATCAAGAATTCAGACGTCTTACGTCATGGCTGACAAGTAGGTACCCTTTTTATCTCAATATTTATCAGAAAGTTAAAAGAAATTAATTATAGTTTACTCGTTAGTATCATTTCTGTATTAATTTATTTAAATCATAGTTTTATAACATCACCAATGTCACACGTATTTATTTTCATTTTGAATGTAATTCTTATTCGTAACTTTCGTAATTTCAATAAATATGCTATTTTGAGACAAAAACTTAGGTAGTTTCAGGAATAATGGAAATTAGATATATGGCCATTTTATAAATAATGAATAAATTCTCAAGCTGTCAATTTCGGGTTACAAATCAGTAAACACATTTCTTTCAGCGATACAATTACAGGAACTGACACAAAAAGGGGGAGAGTTGTATGCACGCCAGCGACCTGCTAGCTAAATAGTTTTTCTGTGTTAGCGCTAATATATTTTAAACACGGTTTGCATGTCGGAAATCCCCGGTAAGTAACGGGTGTATTACAAAGAATTCTAATTAGAAAAAAAGGTTCAATTAATATTTAACAGTGGCCACGCGAAGGCAATGATCCGCTTTCGTTTTAATAAATTACAATACAATAAACCCTGTGTGAAAAATCGTCTTGTGCTTTATACAGTGCCGTTGAAAAGTAGGAAAAAGTTGTGTTTGCACAGTAGTGCGTAAATAATAGTTATTTACGCATAAGCGGGATATAGACTTTATTACCGTAGGCATGTGAAGTTTGTAGTCACATACGTGCGGTGATAATGTAGTCTCCAACGTATTACGTACAACGTTTTATCTATAACTGTCGAGGTTAATAATAATGATAATTATTATTATTATCCTACAAAATTAATATTCTACCATGACATAACATAGCTGACATTGAATTATTTCTCGTACTTATTATGAACGTGTTTGAGTTCAAGTATATAGTGATGATTTGTCATCAGATATTGAGAATGAACCTTCCAGTGTTGTTTGCAATCTCATATCAGAGGAATCACAGAAGGAATATGAACAAACATTTGATCGTTATGAAAAATGTTTCAGAGAATTTTCGATACAAGTTGCGAAATAATGGTGTGTTAGGCACGAGACGATATGATCGCTAGACTATTTTATTAAAGCAACTTTAACTAAGTTGCCATAAGATTCTTGCTACGGACCTATGGCACGATGTTTACAAACTATACAAACATTTCAAATTCTGAAATCTGTGAACATTAAACCCCATAGAGCATTTACTTGTAGGCGGCGTGGCCATCAATGTTAGGTTATTAAATCTAACCTCACAAATATTTGTTATTTAATTTTTGCTGTGTTTCAATTTGTGTCATATAACTGTTGTGTACCGCAGTGTTTACCTGCTGCTAATAAAAATAAAGATTTTGTTTCGTGAGTTCTCTAATAATGCTGAAAAAATGGTTAATAGCAATTAAATCCAGCAAGAAACCAACCTAGTACACAAAGATCTCATCAAAACATTTTACAGAAGATTTTCAGTGTATAGTTATCATTATCAACGGTCAACCAGCTAACTAACTAACACTAATTTGATTTGTATGACACAATTTTTGTCAAATGTATTGTAATGTGCAAGACCAAGTAGACGTTATATATACAGATTTTTCAAAGGCATTTGACCGCATAGACCATAAAATATTGCTGTACAAATTATCTGCTTACGGGTTTACTGCTGATGCAGCACAGTTATTAAAATCTTATTTATTTGATCGTTACAAATCTGGGGTTTATCCTATTACGTCAGGTGTCCCTCAAGGGTCTAATCTTGGGCCATTACTTTTTTCATTATTTGTCAATGATCTTAATGTCTCTGTTACTTGCAATAAGTTGATTTTTGCTGATGATCTAAAAATTTATTCGTCTATTAACAGCTTAGATGACTGTATGGCTCTTCAGAATGAGTTAAACAAGGTTTTACAGTGGTGCAATTCTAACAAGTTACAATTAAATATTTCGAAATGAAAAGTAATATCATACACACGTAAAACAAATCCTATTCTTTTTCACTACAATGTAGATACAGAAGTTTTATTACGTACTGACACGACTAGAGATTTGGGTGTATGCTTCGACAGCAAATTGAGTTTCTCTGAACACATTCAGCAAACAGTTTCTGCTTCTCTAAAGCGTTTGGGATTCGTAGTAAGACAAGGTCGTGTATTTGAAGACAACGAGGTTCTAGTAAAACTGTTCTTCACTTTCGTCCGATCGAAACTTGAATATTGTTGCCTTGTTTGGAATCCGTGCTACAATTGCTATATCAAATTAGTTGAATCAGTTCAGAAAATTTTTTTAAAATTTCTAGCATTTCGTGTTGACGGCGTATATCCCAACAGAGGATGTGATTATAAGGAATTAATTACTCGATTCAATTTTAATTCGTTAGAGTTTAGGAGGAACTTTTGCAGTTTAGAGTTTTACATTCACTTCTCAGTAATAATATCGATTGTCCTCAAATCCTAAATTCCGTATATTTGTTAACAAATAGAGTAGCTAGTCATGTACACCACGAACTTTTACTGCCCAATTGCTAACACTAATGTTTTATTGAAGTCTCCTGTGTATTCAATGACATGCAGTTATAATAAAATATGCACCTCATGTGACATTTTTCACTGTAATTTGAAAGAATTATATACCACCTTCAGTTATATAAGCAATACATAATTTTGTATGTACTCGTGTTAGTTTGTTTTGTATTAATTTCTTAATTATTCTCAATTTTGGTTTATTTATTTATTTACTTTGTAAACTTTGTCCTGTAATTGGTTTGTGACTGTTGGACAAATAAATTTGTTATTATTATTATTATTATTATTATTATTATTATTATTATTATTATTATTATTATTATTATTATTATTATTATTATTATTATTATTATTATTATTATTATTTGATAAGGTTTCATTCTTATCTTTAGAACACAATGAAAAATTCTCAAAAAACAGCTGTTTCAACATTATATTTACCCGTACACGAAAATACGATACCAATATTGTAAAAAATAATGAACGCATGAAAAGGTACATGAAAAGGCGAAAACAAGATGAAAATATAGACAAACTTGTATATGGAAAAAAAGTAGAAGTGTGGCACGAGTTAAATGTGATGATACAGTTCCTCAAATTGAAAATTACTTGAATGATAATAACACCGGTAATCCTGAGAGTATAGCAAATGCATCTAGTAGTAACAAGTTATTTTACGATATCGTGATTCGAAATATTATTAGTTACAAAAGGGCACAACTAATATCACTAAAATTTTTAAATGAAAACCATTTAAAACACCTAACAGGGATTTCAACTTCTTTGTATTGTATTTTGATAAAATTGCAAGTATGCAAATTAGATTTACAACCACTACTTGACTTCCACAAATTCAAATCAAAAATTATCTTACCATAAACTTGTAAACTAGACCATAGAACATTAATATTAATACCTAACTTTGACGCTAGCGCCCCTATCGTAATTTAATGACACTGAGTTAATGTAAATGCTCTATAATTAAACTCGGTATTAATTCTCCATAAAACTTCAATATGTGTGACGCAGGTTCAAGTGATACTGAATTGATACTTGTCATACTTTCCTATAATTTAGAATTCATTTAAAGAAAAAATAAACCCCACTATTTGTATATTACTTACTATACTAAATTAGTATTTTATCGGTTCTTAATATAAAAAATTTAATTGATGTGATTTAGGAAACCTGTATCGAACTAGAGCTATAGATAAACTAACATCTAATAATCAGTCGTAAAAAATAAATGACTCTGGGCACGTCCATTTGTTCAAAATTATGTCACAGACCTCTCTGAATTTTGTGTTATCGGACGCTACCCTTTAATCTTTTAATCAGCCGTAGACGTATTTCAATCTTTATAGGTACCATAAAAAATAAATGAACACAGAATTAACTAGTCTCCAAAGTGAATTTTCAAATAAATCATCTACGAATCTTATTTTATATAAATTGAAATTAATTTAACATCCATGTGCACGTTACTTCGTATGTTTAATCTCTATGAGCATCCTACAATACGGAACATATTTTAATTAATGGATTAAGTAATGTTTACTATATTTGAATGTTGTTGCAGAAATAAATTTCTTGTTAACAATATATTTATGTAAATGTAATATCTGAAGATGAGATTACATGCCCCAAAACGTAATAAACTATTTTTTTAAATTTGCAATTATAATAGTTTACCACATGGTTAATATAGCCAAATACAAGTAATAACACAGCCACACAAAAAAAAGTTCTGTGCCCAAGCTCTGACCTATGGTTCCCCACGTATTTTTGGCTCCCGAAACCGATCCAGGGGTCGGTATAGCCCAGACGTTCCATATTTGCGCGCTACGGCCAAAAAATTGACTAAAATTGGGCCATTACCTGGAAATAAGCGCAAAGCTTTATCTTCATGCCATTGAAGGGTCCAAACATGAATTAGTTGTTGACTAGGAGGTATTGTAGCTCCTTTCTTTCTTTTTTTAAATTTTTTATTTTTTTTTCATTTTTTTACTTTTTTTCTTTTTCTTTATTTTTTTATTTTTTTTGTCTATTCACTGTGCAATGCTACATGAAGACAATCCTCTTAAATCAATTCGATCCTGAATACGGTGAAATCATGATTTTTTCTGGCAATTTGAAATTTTTTAGGGCCAATTTTCTGCCAATTTGTGGCCCTCAAGTGACAATTGGGATGTGTGAGGTCCTATCCAACAACTGATTCATGTTTGGTACGGAGATAAAGCTTTGCGCTTATTTCCAGGTAATGTACCTACTGACCTACTTATGTATTTCCAATTAAACTTACATTAAAGTGGTGTTCATAAACAATATTACAATTCTGGAAAGCTTAACGTTTTCTTTTCGCCGCGCTTCATCCTTCTACATCACATTTTTCTTTTCATTTTTCTATTAGGCCTTGCTTTGTTAAAGAACATTTTCTAAGACAATTTCAGTTTTGAAAAATCAAGTATGCGTTGGGAATGTTCAAAAACCTTATTTTTCTGTAGAGTAAAGTGCCTTTTATGTGACAAATATGACAAAAAGTTATTAAGAAAAGTTGTTTAGAATCGACATTATACCAAATTTGAAAATCCTTGAAGAATATCTTCTTGGTAAAATATTTGTTTTACTCTTCCCCAAACAAAAAAATCCATTATTGAAAGGTCTGGCCATCTAGCCGCCCATGGTGTCATGTTTATTCTTCCAAACCATTGTTCACCAAACTGATTATTTGTGTGGAATGGGCAGGGCAGCCGCTATGTTGAAAGAAATGCGATTGTTGAATATTTAAAGGGAGTTTGTCAATAAATCTTTGCAAAATTTGTAAGTAAGTTTGCTGGTTTAATTTCCCTCTTCCGATGATTCCTAGCTCATATGACATGGCACACCAAACATTCACTTTCTTAAAATACTGCCTTCTTGCATTAATCTGTAATGGGGATTGCCTTCGCTCCAATATCGACAGTTTTGAGAACACCATTTATGGTAAAAGTACTTTCGTCAGAGAAATTTATTAGTTTATGAACATTTCTGTTTTCCCCCAAAGACAAGCAAAACTGCAATCGCCTTGCTCCGTCACTTTCCTCCAAAGCGTGGCAAAATTTGGCTTTGTATGGATAAATTATGTTTGCTTTATAAATTCTTTGCAATTGTGTTTTACTTATACGTATTTGCACTTGGTGACATTTTGGGATCTGCATCTACTGAATTTAAAGCAACTGTCAATCAACTTTTTGACGTATCTCTTACTAAAAAGCCACTTCTTCACAGAAAATGGAAAAATGAATTTGAAAATCATAGTTGGCCGATGAGTTTAAAATTTGGCATAGAGGTCTAGCTACTGATTCTAAACAACTTTTCTCAATAACTTTTTGTCGTATATCTTACTAAAAAGCCACTATCTTGGAAACAAGTTGAAAAATCATAGTTGACCGAGGATTTTCAAATTTGACATAGATGTCGATTCTAAACAACTTATCTTTATAACTTTGTGTCGTATTTACCATATAAAAGGCACTTTACTCTACAGAAAAAATAGGTTTTTGAATATACCCAATACATACTTGATTTTTCAAAACTGAAATTATGTTAGAAAACATTCTTTAACGAAGCAGGGCTGAACCCCAAAAAATTAAAATTTAAATCAAACATTTTTTGTCTTTTACAAGAGTCGTTTCACCTATCGGGGACACACTGTATATATATTTTAGATTATAACTGGCAATAACTATAACCACACTTCTTGCAACATATGCAATTCCTAGCACATTTATCAAGTATACTACAATGTACCTTTGTATGGATAAATTATGTTTGCTTTATAAATTCTTTGCAATTGTGTTTTACTTATACGTATTTGCACTTGGTGACATTTTGGGATCTGCATCTACTGAATTTAAAGCAACTGTCAAGCAACTTTTTGACGTATCTCTTACTAAAAAGCCACTTCTTCAAAGAAAATGGAAAAATGAATTTGAAAATCATAGTTGGCCGATGAGTTTAAAATTTGGCATAGAGGTCTAGCTACTGATTCTAAACAACTTTTCTCAATAACTTTTTGTCGTATCTCTTACTAAAAAGCCACTATCTTGAAAAAAATTAATAAATCATAGTTGTCCAAGGATTTTCAAATTTGGTATATGGGCTTAGATGTTGATTCTAAACACCTTATCTTTATAACTTTGTGTCGTATTTACCATATAAAAGGCACTTTACTCTACAGAAAAAATAGGTTTTTGAATATTCCCAATACATCCATGATTTTTCAAAACTGAAATTATGTTAGAAAACATTTTTTAACGAAGCAGGGCTGAACCCCAAAAAATAAAAATTTAAATCAAACATTTTTTGTCTTTTACAAGAGTCGTTTCATCAATCGAGGACACAGTGTATATATATTTTAGATTATAACTGGCAATAACTATAACCACACTTCTTGCAACATATGCGATTCCTAGCACATTTATCAAGTATACTACAATGTACCTATATATACCTAACGATAGTTACCGCCAATATGTTAAAGTATAAATTAGGAATTAATTGACTGGCGTATTTTTCTTTTAAAGATATATAAATTATGGCTACAATATTGGTTCTCATTAAACATAAATGTGAAATTTAATTAGAGTAAACTTTCCGTGCAGCTTTTAAAATAAACAAAAACAACTTGAAACGGTTTTTCAAGGCAATTATTTATAAGATACATATTAGTGTAAGTGGTAATTACTGACCTATATATAAAATTCATAAAAAATAGTATAATGCCAGCGTTTTGAAAATACGAATTAAATTTGCTTTCATACTGCATACGAAGCGTGAAACGCTTCAGTGAAATACAGGATTTTAAGATTTGAAAAAAGTCGATGTTTTCTAATACGTTTAAGACTTTGTTGTGATGAAACGTTAAAATATTGTACAAGGAACTGTGCAGCTGATTATTGAAAAGCTATTACATATTTAGTCCTCTATTAGAATGGTAAGCTAATATAAATTAAATCTCCTACAATTCCTATCAATGAAGTCATATGTATGCTCTCTGATACCATACATCAAGGTATGCTAATGAACAAAGGCACAGACAAAGCTCTATTCAATAATTATCTAAAAAAATTAATCGTGCGAAATTTACTAACCTGGTCTAATGAAAGCACTATAAATATCTAAGTTCACTTTTGAAACTGAGGAAACTAGAAAATTCAACCACAATAAAAAAGCTAATAATAAAGAATATAGGGGTAGATATTGTGGGTGTAATTCAACGTTGGTCGGGGCTTTAGTCCGCAGAGTAGTTAGTT
Organism: Monochamus saltuarius; assembly: GCA_025584915.1. Lineage (NCBI taxonomy): Eukaryota > Metazoa > Arthropoda > Insecta > Coleoptera > Cerambycidae > Monochamus > Monochamus saltuarius. The sequence goes on along the minus strand of CM046727.1, from coordinate 21,160,215 downwards.
TCACAGAATATAATATATAAAAAACGATTACATAAAGGGTAAACATTATTTAAGTAGGTATTTGTCATGTTTAACTTAAAATTCATTGACAGGTTAAAGTCACTTTTGACATTGTCGATATTTAATTTCAAATAATTTTAATTTATTGGTATAATAATTTAGTTAGATATTTGACTTAACTTAAAGGAGGCCATATGAAGAAGCAATCCTAAAAATGCAGAAATAGGTCAGATCTCATCTATTGTGTTTGAATTTTCGAGTACCCACAGTTTCAAAAGTGAACTTAGATATGTATAGAGTGTTTTCATTAAAGCAGGTTAGTAAATTTAGCTAGACTGATTTTTTTTAGATAATTATTGAATAGAGCTTGATAACGTAAACAAAATAATAATGACGAAAATCTTCCCTAAAGATGCATACAGGCTGTCAGCAGTTCGAGAACTATGCGAGAACAATTTTGAAGCTTCATGATACATTTAGTAATTTCTCCATGTAGTTTGAGTTGTTAACTTGACACCAAAACTGTAGAAACACAAAATATGACACAATTCGATGTCTACCTTTATAATTTTAATCGATACAAATTATTTCCTGAGTTTACGGATTTAGAAAAATAATTACATATTTGAAATGAAATCATTCAAGCGAGATCCGGTTTCTAATTATTAATTCAATAATAATTTCTAGATTAGTTTCAATTTATTTATTATAGAAAAACAGTTGTACGTGCCACATCCGGAAAGTGTTTTTATTTGAGGTAAACGCGGGTCTCGTCTGATTGTTCAATAAAATATCTATATCTTTTCCGGACCCGTTATACCTAAAACCACAAAATTGTAGTTTTGTGAATTGAATTGTATTTGTATGTTGTGTCAAATTTAGAATTGAAACTTAATACGACCAAAGCTAAAGCTAATTTTGTTTCAGTTTTAGAACAAACCAAATTATTATCTGAATAAAATTAAAATGATTTCTATTCAATTCAAAACTCCCCAATATAATATTTCGAAAACAATAATTTTTAACCATACAGACAGTCTACATTTATTTGTGTACAAATCCGTAAAAACTTTATTCTAGAACATAATTTGACAAATATTTTCTTTTTCCTTTCAATGACATCGAAAATTCCTTCTTCTGATTTTACCATGGCTTTTAAGATGACAATTTAAGGCCTACTATGATTTTTATATATCTTCAAATTTGAGTATAACCGCTTAGCGATCAAGTGGTGGTAAGTCAGGATCCGCAAAAATTCCTATGTGTGAAATTTGAACAAAAATTATTCAGCGTTGTCATTTGTACTACCTCAAAATTTAGCAAAGTTACTACTGAATCTGAAAGGCAGTAGACGAACCAAGTTGTCATGTTAAAACATTATGCATAAAATATGAAGGCATGTTATTTTGTCCTACTCTAAATTTTAGAAATAAAGTTAATTTGGTTTCTTAAAATAATAAAAGTACCATTCTGTGTCGATTAAATAAAATAAATAAAACATTTATTTACTAATTGACTAATTAACCCTTCCCTCGCCTTCTAAAAGAACGTGATTGTTGAGAATACTCAAATCAACACAAGATTGCATAATATGAAAATAGGGTTAGCCAACTTATTTTAGAATTTTCTTTAAGTGACAATTTAAGTTATTTACACCAAAGAAAACATTAATATTACTTCATTTTTTAGATAAAGATAAAGAAAGTAAAGCAAAGGTTCTAGCCACATTAGAAAATAGTTATAAGGACAAGAGAGAGGAATATTGTTTCTGGGTAGGCTCAAACAACTATAGAAATGAAAATTAAATCTAGTTTAGTATCGTTCAGACTTAGTATTTTGCTCAACTTTGAAACTGTTATCGAAAGAAAACATAAAAAAAATTGCTAATCATTTATATTGGATTTAAGAAATATAAAAAATCGTAGCAGACCTTGCACGGCCATCACAAAAGCCGTAGTACAATCAGAAGAATCATCGATCATTTAAAATAAAAAACTATACTTTTGATTTTTTGCAGAACCAAGTTTCTACAGATTTGTACACAAATAAAACTTTGAAATAGGCAGAAAAAAAACACTGTATAGTTTTTGTTAAATTTCACACATAAGGGTTTTGAAGCGCGCTGATTAACAGGGCCTTCAAATCAAATCTTAAATACAAAATCGCCAAGCATTTTTGTTGAATACTTACTCATACCAGGTTTGGTTCGTTATCTTAAATACCGTGGTAAGATCAGAAGAAGGGACTTTCGATGCCACTTAAAAGAAATAAATATTTGTTGTATTATCTTGAAGAATAACGTTTTTATGGATTTGTTCACAATTAAAAGTAAACACTCTGTACGTATTTTTAAATAAGAAGTCTATTTGGTAAAAAAAAATAAAAGTCCAGTCCAGTAACAAAAGTCTAACAGAGAACAAAAATTGACAAAAAGATTAAAAATACTGCCTGAAATGTTAATATTGTAATAAGAGCGCCAGCACAGATTGTATCTTCATCCCAGGGTGAGCCAAGTGACTAACAGTCAGTTTGTGTGAATTAAGGCATTTCTAAAGTATTATTTGAATAATATTTTTCAATAAAAGGTACAGTAACGAGGAGTTAATAAACACTGTTTTAGCATATCGAAGCAAGGCAAAACTCGTTAGAATGCCCACCAAGTTTTTGAATAAAAGTGTTGTTTACAAAAATTTTGAAATGAAGGTTTATTTCTAAATATTACATAAAGACCCTTTTAATTTTCATCAAAGAAACGCCCTGTGCATATTATACAATAAAATTAATATCAATGAGTAAAGTCTACACCTTTATGATACAAATAACAATGAAATGTGTAAAAGTTGCACATAATATTTGTTATGTGAACACAGTGGATTGTGTTAAGGGCGTCGTATTCTTGAAATAGTATTTTCTACAAATTCAGACAGTTTTAGACATTTAAGAACTAAATAATATACAGTTTAGTAAAAAACAGGAATTTTATCTCATGATACCTGCGAATATTCAAAGGTACCGAAGTAAAACGAATATATTATAATGACAGGTGTAATCAACAAATATTTAGGTATAGAAATCTTTCAAAACTCGTAATTTTTTAAATTTAACTGTAGATGTAAATATGTGCATATAAGATTGTTCACTTTTGCTAATAAGTATATGAAAATAATTGATAAATTGTGGGGTTAGAATAGCAAAATAATGTGTGTCTTTACAAACACTATTTAAAAGTTATTATTTCATTTGAGGAGAATTTAAATAGTAAAAGTGGATAACGACATTAAATCTTTAACACACTGCTGCATACAAAGAAATGTGTAAAAATATATACAAACCCGTGTGGACCTTGACACATGAATGTATTTTTCTGCGTTAATATGTGTAATTATTTTTATAAAATGTAGATATTTCGGAACTCGAAACACCGTATATACAAATTACAAGTTACTCATTGCGTTTTTAAATTTATTCACCACGATGGAAAATGAATGTAATACTAGGTCATGCCGCTTGATTGATAATGTATATACAGACATTATAATTAAGAAAAATAACGACTTTCAATTCATCATCGCAGTTAGACAACGCTTTCTAATCCTCACCATATAGTTCTGAACTGTTAGATAACACCATAAACCATTCGATGGCTCTGAGATATTTATTTTCTTTCAACACTAATAGATTACGTTCTACACGGAAGACTTGGTTCTTGGGTGATTTTTACCATGAGTAGGTGGGCTGAATCGCGACCTTCGTGGAGCGTTACCGATCCCAGTCGTTTTGTTATAATAATTAATTTTGAAAATTCAAAAAAGAAAAAATAACTACGGCAGTATAAATTTAATTTTTTAGTTAAACTACTATTAAAACTATGTTAATAAAAAAGTAGAATAACAAAAATATGTTAGGATTACTATACAGAGTCACACAGTCATCTTTTATCATCAAGTTTATTTTAAAAAACATTTTTCTGCGGGATGTAATAACGTTTATAATGTATACAATTTTCTCAATTAAATGTGCAGTTGACATGTAAAATTCAGGAGATTTTATGATAAAACATAACAGGTTATTCTAAATGGCTTAACCTGGAAACTATTATACAATCTGGAGAAAAATTATACAGTGTGGAAGAAAGGTATGGAATAAATTCATTATTTCTAAAACTACGAAGTTTCATGAAATTTCCACGGACAGGTCGATTTTGCTTTTTAAAAATACTCTTTTTTCTATACCAACGCATTTTCGACGTTCATTTGTTTTCGCGTGATAACGTCATCGGATATTTTTTTGAATAGAACCCCTATATTTTTTCATCGGATTCTTGTAGAGCTTAACTTGCTGAATTCAAAAATGTATAATTTCAACACTTTATTCTTTCAACTTTAGCAATAGTGCAGCTATTGAAAACTGTTATCGTTTCAGGTAAAGTGCCTTTTATACTGAAAATACAGCAAAATGTTACTTGAAAAAGGTGTTCAGAACGGTAAGTTATGAGGACGTGCAAAATTTTAAGAAGATCGGCGAGGTTTGATTTTGAAACCATTTTTCAACAAAGCACAAAGATTTTATCAAAGCAGGCCGATCTTTTTAAAATTTTGCACGTCTCCATAATTTACCGTTTTGAACAACTTTTTCAAGTAAAATTTTGCTGTATTTTCAGTAGATAAGGCACTTTACCTGAAACGATAACAGTTTTCAATAGCTGCACTATTGCTAAAGTTGAAGGAATAAAGTGTTGAAATTATACATTTTTGAATTCAGCAAGTTAAGCTCTACAAGAATCCGATAAAAAAATATAGGGGTTCTATTTAAAAAAATATCCGATGACGTCATCACGCGAAAACAAATGAACGTCGGAAATGCGTTGGTATAGAAAAAAGAGTATTTTTAAAAAGCAAAATCGACCTGTCCGAGGAAATTTCATGAAACTTCGTAGTTTTAGAAATAATTAATTTATTCCATACCTTTCTTCCACACTGTATAATCGACACACTGAAGAAATATTCTTTCTAACTTACTCAGATGTTTTTTAGACTGTCTCAAGAAACAGCTATACTCCCGACAAGAATTCAGACGACTTACGTCACACGAACAAATATAATTCATTATATTTTCATCAAAATATTTAAGAAACTGCAACTGATAGTAAAAAAACTATATACTACACTAAAAGTTTGCATTATATATTGCAGTAAATTGCAAAAAATGATTGTTATTAACGTCCAAATATCGAAAATTATCTAGACAATAAAAACAAATGTGTAACGTAAGACGTCTGAATTCTTGACGGGAGTATATGAAATTCGTTGAAAATGTTCTTATACAAATGGCGTCCTTAATACAGGATGTAATATACAGGGTGTTCCGCATAAGAAGCGACAGAACAGATGCATGTAGGGGGTCCTAAAACATTGCAATTTGACCAAACATACCTATGTCCAGGCTGAGTTACAAGCCTTCAAACTGGGGCCAAATATTTTGAAAAAAATATTATCTCTCTGATTTACTTTAACGTAACAACCAAATTTGATAAATGATTTAAGTTTATTATTCATCTTCTTTGACTATGAGTTCAAGTGAGTTGAAATACTGCAAGGCGTTCATTGAGAGTTCGTCACCTCTAAAATTACGATAACAGGATGATAATATCCTGGGAAAAACTTTATTTGAAACACTTTTTTCTCTAGCTCAATTTAAAGAAACTGTACGGCTTTCAAGAGAAAATGCATTAATTAAAACAAAATTTTAATACTGTTTATTAGAAGAAATAAACAGTCAGTCAAAATTTGACAAATAGTAATAAAACTATTTTCTTTCTTTTTTTGATTGTTCTTGAAAATGGATGAAAAATTTATATTCAGCCAACACATTGACATGTTAACTGTGCTAGGTTTCTGTGAAGGAAACTATAGAAGAAGTGTGGGAGAATATCGTAGGAGATTTCCAAATCGAGTGATGCCCTATAGAGAAACATTTTCTATTGTTGGAAGACAGACAAGTTTTTCCATAATATTCTAGAAAGTTATAGTGCATTCAAATAGTGCAAGAGCTATTGCTTCAATGGCCAAAGTTATTTGTAATTTCTGCAAATTACTCTTCCTTATTTAATCCTCGAAATTAGCCACCACGATCGCCTCAACAAATGTGATTTGAATTTTCTTTGGGGAACATTGAAGGATTTTGTTTATTCCTCGCCAATTAAATCCGGAGAAGATTTGTGAAATCGTATTACCTATAAATGTAACGTTATAAGAACGATTATCTTTTACTAGACAGACTAAATGTTAATGTTAGGCGAACAGTAAATTATAAAATAGGATTGGATGGTGTTGCGACTAAATTTGTTCCTATCATAAGGGAAGTTGAAGTCTATGAAGATCTTCTGGAGAGTACAACAACAACAACAAAACATCGGTTTGCAGTTACCGTGACGATGATTTCCAAAGAATGAAAAACACCAAAAGAGGTGGCATCACATGGGTGTACGGTTATGACTAATGGTAATGATTTCCACTGTGAGAGCAGCCTAGTTATTATCACAGCAGAACAGGAAAACAGAAACTGTTAAGGGCTTAAGAAAGTGTTGAATGTCATGCTCATGCTGATTTTTTGTTTTTATTTTACTATAAGAGAGTTATTTGAAGAAAGAGAACTTTGATTAAGTGAGTGGCCACTACGTGACAATGCTCCCATTGCATTTGTTATTCTTCAGTTCTGTACAGAAAATAATATGATAATTCTTCTTCAATATGCCGACTATTTTTTGTTGCTCAAGCTCAGTACTCGTTCAAGACACAGATTTCACACAATTGAGACGATAAAATCACTGAAAAAATTCCAGAAGATTTTGGAAGATGAATTTTCTAGATGCTTTCAACACTGAAATTGGCAGCACTGTGTGACTAGATAATTTAACATTGCAATTGAATGTTTTTCAATAAATTTATGAAAAGTGAGCCGTGGACATTTCGCCATCTCTCGTATACTTCAATCGATTATTATTGAAGTTGTCAAGATGTGTGGTAAAACTATTTTTATGATGTATCTAAATTCCTCTACAGACTCGAGAACTGCAATGATGGTCTGTATTAAGATTTTTTTTAAAAAACTCTTGTAATCAGACATTTCCAACATTGCCAGACTGTGGAAATATATGTTTGCTATATATTATTTTGTTTGCTCCATCTCCGTTGTTCACATAAACTGAAATTCGTCTGTATTATTCACATAAACACAAATAAAATAAAATAAAATAGATATAGCTTCTGTCTATTTCGCACGCACATCTTTCTATTAACCCTATATCGTTGGCTAGCTTCACATTAGATTAAATATTCCAACTGGATGTGGAAGACTTGATTTCAGCGAGTAGGGATTTGAGATCCTCCCACTAAAAATGGATCGTATAGCAGTCATTGTCTATTTATGAGACTGATTTACTTTGTTAACCAAAGTTTCCACCACAATATAGATATAAAATAGTAAGTTCGACCCGTAACGTATACATAAGGTCTCCGCCCGATTGTTTGAAATGAGTGGCAGACGCGCGTGACGACCTCCGACCCTTCATGTCTTGCCCAAGGCCCGCACGGGTCAAAAAAGCTATGAGAATTGCCCAGAGAGGTTCACACTTACCATTTATGGTGGCCATGGGACCGTGCATATTGTTTACGGACTTTTTTATGCTCGGGTGCCTTCAAATAATGGGCCAGTGTTATATATCGAGTCCCGCTGGTGGGTTGTTATTCAGTTTTATTAATTATGGGTTGGGTCTAGCTGGGTGGCCCTTGGCAAATTTACAAACTGTAATTACAGAATTGTGATTTAAATTAATTTACTGCGACTAATTTTGCCTTTCGGCTCGAGTTTGTTGTCCCCGTTTCTTCAAATAATGACTAAAAATAACTAGTGGTGCATTTTTATACTGAATTAATTAATATCATGGGAGAAACCAGGCAAATTTAAACTGTGCTTAATTATTTTTGATTGTTGCTTTAGTAGCAAAAAAATATAGACGCATAAAGTGGGACCAGAGTATAAAAAAATGACGGCAGTATTAAATTTACATTTGTGCAGTAACATTTAGAGTATATTAGGGATAAATATTTTTGGCTCCATATTTAATCCCGTTGTAATTTCTAAATCCTCGACTTCCCAAAATTACAAAATATGAAATTCTAGTATACTTACGTAGCTAATCCAAAGCTGTACTTATCGGACATTATTCATCATCATTCATTGTTTCCTTGCTGTAAAGTACCTAACATATATCTGTATATCGCGAAAGGCAGAACAATATAATTCCAGTGAAAACTTCATTATTCCTTTTCTTCTTATCTTGGGGGTCGATTCTTCAGAGTATTGAAGTACTGCCAAGTCTGGCATACAGTGTGTCCGATTCGTTTTTGTTTAGATGTTGCAAGCATTTTAAAAGATATAGCTTCATATTTCAAAGTAGCCTGATACATAAAAAATATATGGTTGCTATAAACATACTTAATACATGTGTTTAAAATTTAAACATTAGTTACCCTTTACTCGTATTAACTAAATTAACAAATCTTAAGATTATAACATATTTTTAAAATGCTCGCCCTTTGCTCGAATGTAAGTTTCACATCGCCACACTAAAAATTCCGTCATTCGACGGATGATATTTCTTAGCTGGTTAGCTGCATCATGGATTCTTTCAAGTAACTGCTGACAAGTAGTGATTCCAATATGGTAGACGAGCTGCTTCATATTGTCACAAAATTTGCCCCACTCACACCCAATTCGACGATTGTGGTACCGCGAAATGCTAAGATTGTCCCGATGGCCCCTACGTGATTCTGATAAACAAACAAAATGCCGTGTATCGAGACGGGACTGGAAAATTGGGGAATCGACGAGAAGCGTTCGAGTCGTTCGAGAAAATGGATCTAGAGATAGTAGAAAATACCTGGAATTATCGTTTGGTCTATAAAAGAAGAATAAACGGCCGAGTCAGTCAGTCTTGTATTACAGTCTTGAATTGAAGTGTTCAGTTGGAGAGATCAAAGCGATTTAGATAGTGACTAATTAAATAGTGTTTAGTTGAGTTGTAATTAGTATCCAGTAGTGTTAAGAGTAGTTAATAAAGATAAGTGATTAGTTAACGGATTATTTTTCTGACAGTAAAAAAAAGACGGGTTGGGAAATCCGTTCCTGTTCCTATAAATAAAAGTCCAAGTGATTTAGATTTGAGCAACGCGGTGGTCATGCTATTGGACCTTGTTGGCCTATCCATTTATTCGGAAAATAATCATATAACCAAGCATTTACTTGTCTCCATCTATGTGGTAGTGTACCATCGTGCTGATACAACATATTTTGAACAATATTAAGCCCTACATCAAAAAGGTTGTTTTCCAAGAAAGTTCTATACAGATCTGCATTTAAACGATCATTTAAAATATGTACAGACAGTAAATCATTGTTGAAAATGATACCCCAAACGTTGCTAAAATCGTCTTGATCTAATTGCATACGGATTTTAACGCCCAAATATATTCATTATGGTTAAAATGTATGCCGTCCCTAGTAAAACAAGCTTCAGACCACATGACAAGCGAAATGAATCTAACATGTTCTGCATGCTACTGAAGTAACCACTGACAACATTCTAATCGCTGAGGAGCATCACCAACATGTAACGCTTGTACATTTGGGCGATGAAACGGATGTAACATTTTGCAAACACGGAATTCCAGGAAACTACTCTGCGGGCTAATGCCCTGACGTGTTTCCGTGTTTGCAAAATATCGTTTCTCGCCGATTGCGATAAAGGTCGACAGCTTTCAATAGTGTCTACTGCATGTAGAACGCTTCATGTCTGTGACATTTTCAGTCCGGCATGGAGTAGCAAATGGCCGATAGATGTAGTTAGTTCTACACCGCGTACTCATGGTCCCTTCTGTCGGGTTAGACAGACTAAACAGATAGGATTATTCGTCGGATACCTTACCTATGGCATACTGATGAGAGCTAATAAGCTCGAAACCGGTGTATGTCAGGTGGGCTTCTGACGAATGACTCTAGCTGTTGCTATAGGTTTTCCAGGTGTAATTCAATGCTGGTCGGGGTATTAGCCCGCAGAGTAGTTGTTTCCTGGAATTCCGTGTTTGCAAAATATCGTTTCTCGCCGATCGCGATAAAGGTCGACAGCTTTCAATGGTGTCTACTGCATGTAGAACGCTTCGTGTCTGTGACATTTTCAGTCCGGCATGGAGTAGCGAATGGCCGATAGATGTAGTTAGTTCTACACCGCGTACGGATGTAACATTGCTCTATTCAATACACGTCATACAAAATTCGGTGATAAATAAAGATTATTTTCTATACGCCGAACACTAATTAAAGATTTGTCAATGACAGCAACTATTATTCATTCATTTTGTACATTGACTTCAGTAGAACGAATGGTTTTTTTGGAGTGGGATTAATTAAAAATTTGTATGATAGATGTGATGCCGTTTCAGATATTTTTGGAATGCTTCCAAAAGTATTAACTCCGACAGGCTAAGAGGTACATTTTTCTTGTTTGTAGAATACAAAAAACCGCTTAAGAGTTGTATTAAGAGGACGAAGTTCAACATTTTCTTCTGCTATAACAAATTTTCGGACAATTTTTATTTTCATGCATGGAATCACAATTTTTATAAAGAGGTCATTGTATTGAATATGTTCCAACATTAGCTTAGTTAATTCTTCGCGACGATAGGTCCCAAAAATGAAGATTATCATAGCAATCTTCATGAGTAAATATGTTTCATCTGCATTACTTAGAAACTTGAAGATTGCGATTAATTGAAAAAATCTGCTTATATATTGATTTTTCTTAACTGAAATCATAGTTTTCAACATTGAGTAGTGAATTCATAGTGTAGATGGTTTATTCAATTAATCTTTATTATTTCAGAGGTGTAGCAAAATATCAAATTAAATTAAAAAAAAAACGTTTTAGAATTTTGGGATTCGGTTGTTGTTTCTGGCAAAAAAAACGTATACAAGTTAGTTGTATTAACTAATCATATTCGCACCCACCGTACATGAATACCTTTTCTGCTAATTCTTGTTTTGAATACTTAAGGCATTTTCAAATAAAGCAAAGTAAATCAACTTAGTCAATAGAGCAATCGAAACACGTACGCGCCCAAGTCGTCTCAAATTGAAAGTGAGTTAGTTATTCATTGTAAACAGATATCGAGTAGACGATTTGAATATATATTGACTAAGGTCAGCTTACTTCCTGTTCGGCCTAAGCGGCTCGACTTACAGGAAGCGAACCACATTGCAGTAGATACTTAACGCAGACCTCTCACCCTGGGCGACGAGCCATTAAATCTGTAAATGATACTGCAGGAAATGACTACTCCGCGGACTAATGCCTGACCGGCATTGAACTCCTACAGTATCTGCGTGAACAGCCAAGAACCCTTGTCGGACACACCACCAGACATAGACCGGTTTCGGGCTTATTAGCTTTCATCAGCATGCCATAGACCGAGATGACCGACAATGAAACTGGCTGTTCCTTCATATGTATGTTTAAACTGAGTGGAGGTGAGATATCAGTGGTCTGCTTACTTTCATTTACGGGTTTAAATAAATTTAATACCATTTTTCTATTCAGTTATATTGAAAATAATTATAATAATAATGATATTCGTAATACCCACAAAAGAATATTAAATATTCTTGTTTATGGGCTTTTTGTACGTTTCAATAGAAATATATGCAATATTGCAAAATATCAGAACAAAACAATTAACACTAATACTAAATTTCATTCAAGAAAATACAAAAAGAAACGAATACATTATATAATTAAAAATAAACAACAAACAAAACGGAAAATCGAAATAGCCCAATATCAACAGGGGTAAAAACAGACCTTCATTTGGACCAATTTTTAACAGCAATTAATAAGAGTGTAAGTGACATAGTAAGTATAGTATAATAGATGGTAAGTATATTTACATATAAAAGTAATATTAAATATAACTCTAATTAGCCTGCCTGCTATCAAAATGCAATGTTATTTCTATTATGATTTTTCTTTTTTTTAGGTAACTTACTGACAGCCAGATAATTGGATGATAGAAGACAATTATACAACACATATCTGTAAGTTGCATTAGTATATATAGTTTAGATCAATGAATTGATGAAGTCTTTGTGTCTTTCGTATTCACATTCTAAATTATTTCTACATGATTCCACACCAGTAATAATCGTAAGCTCATTTGGGAGTTGATTAGATGACCGTGGACCCAGAAAACTAAAAAATCTTTGCCCGTTAGTTTTATTTGTCTTAGGTTGACTGACCCAATTTTTTACTTTGACAAAATAATTTATTAATATTACTAGTTTCTTTAAATAGATCATTGCTTGAGTAGGTGTAGCTTTTGTTAAAAAATAATTTTAATGAATTATATCTATCTTGTTAAGATATGTATTTGTTACTTCACCCCAAGCAATAATTCCATATAAAAGATGGGTTTTGTACAATGAATCTCAAAATACTGTTTCAAAAATTTGATTTTCGGTATGAGATGAACTTTTTTATTAAGTAATGAATTTGATTATCCTATTTTAAATGACAATCTATAATGAATCCTAGATACTTATACGTTTTTTAATTCTATTGTGTATATTAAAATTTGGCAAATTTTTTGTTCGACTTGTAAATGGGACGAATTGAGGTTTTAAGTTAACTGTTAGGAATTTAGAGGAAAAGAACTCTAAAATTTGCTCGATGTCACTTTGTGCACTGATTTAAGTCCGCCCAGGATTTTCCAGAGTAATAGTTTGTGTCGTCTGCAAAAGAGATTATCTTACCATTCAGTGGCAGTGAAAATAGATCATTTACATAAATTGTAAACAATATCGATTCTAAGACCCCTGTGGAACACCGCAGTGGACTGATTGTTTTTTATTCGTTAAATAACTTTTTTAATAATAATAATAATAATAATAATAACTTTATTTGTCCAACAGTCACAAACCAATTACAGGACAAAGTTTACAAAGTAAATAAATAAATAAACCAAAAATTGAGAATAATTAAGAAATTAATACAAAACAAACTAACACGAGTACATACAAAATTATGTATTGCTTATATAACTGAAGGTGGTATATAATTCTTTCAAATTACAGTGAAAAATGTCACATGAGGTGCATATTTTATTATAATTGCATGTCATTGAATACACAGGAGACTTCAATAAAACATTAGTGTTAGCAATTGGGCAGTAAAAAGTTCGTGGTGTACGACTAGCTACTCTATTTGTTAACAAATATACGGAATTTAGGATTTGAGGACAATCGATATTATTACTGAGAAGTGAATGTAAAAACTTTAAACTGCAAAAGTTCCTCCTAAACTCTAACGAATTAAAATTGAATCGAGTAATTAATTCCTTATAATCACATCCTCTGTTGGGATATACGCCGTCAACACGAAATGCTAGAAATTTTAAAAATTTTTCTGAACTGATTCAACTAATTTGATATAGCAATTGTAGCACGGATTCCAAACAAGGCAACAATATTCAAGTTTCGATCGGACGAAACTGAAGAACAGTTTTACTAGAACTTCGTTGTCTTCAAATACACGACCTTGTCTTACTACGAATCCCAAACGCTTTAGAGAAGCAGAAACTGTTTGCTGAATGTGTTCAGAGAAACTCAATTTGCTGTCGAAGCATACACCCAAATCTCTAGTCGTGTCAGTACGTAATAAAACTTCTGTATCTACATTGTAGTGAAAAAGAATGGGATTTGTTTTACGTGTGTATGATATTACTTTACATTTCGAAATATTTAATTGTAACTTGTTAGAATTGCACCACTGTAAAACCTTGTTTAACTCATTCTGAAGAGCCATACAGTCATCTAAGCTGTTAATAGACGAATAAATTTTCAGATCGTCAGCAAAAATCAACTTATTGCAAGTAACAGAGACATTAAGATCATTGACAAATAATGAAAAAAGTAATGGCCCAAGATTAGACCCTTGAGGGACACCTGACGTAATAGGATAAACCCCAGATTTGAAGCCGTTGTAGGTAACATAATTGTAACGATCAGATAAATAAGATTTTAATAACTGTGCTGCATCAGCAGTAAACCCGTAAGCAGATAATTTGTACAGCAATATATCAAACTATAGCAAGGTACTCTAAATCCCTTATTCTCCAAATCCAGTTGACCAAAAGATATACTGGTTACCACTGATTAACTTTCTAATCACATTGAAGATTTTGCTTACAGTGTCTAAAATTGGAAAATTTAGCAATTTCATTAAATTCCCCAGATAGGTGTTGTCTTCAGCTCTGATATTTTAATCCGGTCGCAAAGGCCTATTAATTACATCGGCTGTGTGTGTGTGGCAAGCTGAAGTATCACCATGTCTTCTTTGCGTGATAAAGGCCACTTGAAGAGCGAATTAGAAACCGATTTGCACATGTTGAGTGCCAAGCGCAGCGTCTGGAGAAATTGTATATATGAAAATTTCCATACCCATATGGCTTGCATGTCAATGCTGTCGGCACCCTTTGTGCTTATTAGAGTGTCAATTTATTTATTAGAAGGTTAAATCACTGTCCACACGGGCTAAGTACCACTTTAACACATGTTGCTTGTCAGTGGCATGCTATTAATGGCGTACTTTTATTGACTGCTGAAAGTGTATAAGTTCAGATTAGAACATGCTGATAGAGTCTTAGTCTGATCTTATTAAACTGCGCTAATGAAAGCTTTATTTTACAAACAGTTTACGGATGAGTAGAAACGGATAATATAGATCATTTTAAAGTAAAATTTCATTTACGTGGCTCTAGAAATATTAACTTTACAATAATATTTTTTTGTACGGAGTGATTGTACAGAGCAGTCCATTTTTGATGGGAATCCAGGGTATCTCGGAAACTACAATATGTACAACAAAACCGCTTATGCATGCTAGATCTACTTTTTCCAGTTTGACTTAATGGTGAAATCAGATCGGGTCTACTGTGTTTCGTTTTTGAGATACAGGGCATTTTTCAAATTTTGCCATTTTTGTCAGGGCCCTGTAACTTTATTATTTTCAGGTCTATCAAAAAAGTTTAAAGGAAAAAGTTTTACATAATTTTAAGTAGAATCCATTGGCGTTGCCGAATTTTTTTTATCGGGTCCCGTTTGTTAGATACAGACCAAACTTGTGGTTTTTTAAATACAACACCCTGTATATTTCTGGTTAATTTGAAAGAACTTTCAATTTTGGTTACAGTAATATATAATATATAGTTGATTTAATTGAATTTTAGTACCTCTATTCAACATTTTCATGAATAAATTGGGGGAAACACGTATTTCCATTGATTTATTTCCTTATAAACTACATTAAACTCCTGATGTCTCAACATTATAGAATACTCTATATACTAAATATTATATAAAATATTAAAAAACTAAAATAAATGTTCGAATTGACCCCTATTCCGCTCAATGCACTTGCGGCACCTTCGTTTCACAGCTCTAGTTGCATTCCTTATTCCAATAATGTTTAAATTATTGAAAGCTGCTCGGGTCCTCTCCTTCAGTTCATTGAGAGTGTTGCTCTTTACTTTATAAATTTCGTTTTTCAGATGTCCCTATAAATAAAAATCTGATAGACTCAGGTCCGGAGATCTAGCAGGCCATGGTATAGGCCCGTATGTTCCTAAAAGCACATAATTAATAGACCTAACTGTAACAAACTAATTTTTTAATTTATTAGCTTACCTAACCAATGGCCTTCTACATGTGTGTTTAGATACTCTCGAACAACAACTGCATTGTGCTGCGGAGCGCCGTCTTGTTGAAAAAAAAAACTTTCTCTTAAATTTAATGGAAGATTATCTACAAAAGGTTCCAAATATTGCCTTAATATATTTAAATATGTTTCAATTTAAATTTTCATCAAATATATGAGGTCCAATAATTCTGTGACCAATAAGACCGCACCAAACATTAAAACCAAATCGTCCTTGGGTGACTCTAGATAATGTTCATGTGGATTTTCTGTAGAACGTATTCGATTATTCTGTCTGTTGAAAATGCCATTGCTGGTAACACGGGATTCATCCGTCCACATAATATTTAAGGAAAATTATCATCTTCACATCTGTTAATGAACCAATGGCAAAATTCAAGCCTTCGTACTGCATCATTTCCATAAATATCATTAACTTTTCTGTATTTCTATGAATTCAGTTTATGATTTATAAATATTCTTTGCAAACTAGTCAGCTGAACACCACACAGTTCTGAAATCTTCGAAATAGAACGCTTATTGTCAGCTGCAGCCAATGCGAGAACGTTCACGTCATGCATTTCTCTGTTTTCTTTCATGTATAATTTTGGCTTTGGTTTGCTAAATGACCCGAAGTTTGTTAAATTTTCTAGCAGTCGCTTGAAAATCTTTCTTTCGGGTTGCCGCCGTTCCGGATATCTTTCAAAATATAACTGTATTGTAGCCGGCTCGCTTCTATTCGACACAAAGTAACACTCTAACATATCAATTTTTTCATAATTTTCATAAGCTGCCATTATGGTGCACAAATTTACGTAATGTAGTGGAAACGATTACTCTTATTTGCTATACTGAATTTTAAAATGTCAAACCAGAACAATTGTTTCTAATAACTGTCACATTCAAATCATGGCACATTAGTTTATATAAAGATTTAAATATTTCCGAATACTAATAATTGAAACATGACAATGTCGAGTATTTTTACAAATATAAACTATATGTAACCGAATATAGTAATGTTACTATCAAGATATTAAATACAACTTTAGTCAAGAGTTTAATGTAGTTTATAAGGAAATAAATCTATGGAAATACCTGTTTTTCTCTATTTATTCATACAACTGTTGAATAAAGGTACTAAAATTCAATTAAACCCCTATATATTATATATTACTGTAACCAGAATCGAAAGATTATTATATTAACCAGAAATATACAGGGTGTTGTATTTAAAACCACAAGTTTGGTCTGTATCTAACAAACAAGACCCGATAAAAAAATCGGCAACGGCAATGGATTCTACTTAAAATTATGTAAAACTTTTCCTTTAAATTTTTGATAGACCTGAAAATAATAAAGTTACAGTGCCCTGACGAAAATGGCAAAATTTGAAAAATGCCCTGTATCTCAAAAACGAAACACAGTAGACCCGATCTGATTTCACCATTAAGTCAAACTGGAAAAAGTAGATCTAGAATGCATAAGCGGTTTTGTTGTACATATTGTAGTTTCCGAGATACCCTGGATTCCCATCAAAAATGGACTGCTCTGTACAGTTAAATAAATGAGATTTACCAAAATATGCCTATAAAAGTTTACCGTTTCCGAGATATAGAGTGTCAAAGATTACGGAATTTTTACTATATTTTTATTTACTTGAAAACCTTTCGTGATAAAACAGCAATCGTTCTGTTGTAATATGATGATGACGACGATGATGATGATGATTATGATAAAATTTTTAGTCTAATTATGCAATGTTTAAATATTCCCATTATCAGAAGTGGCGTAGAAACTCTGTGACACTATTCTTTTATTTAAAATAAAAATGGCACGTCTCTGTTTTAATTATAAAAAATGCAAGATTAAATTTTGATTACTTTGCGCGTGGTGAGACCTATTACGCTTCAATAATACAGGGTAAGAGAGATCCCCGACGACAAAATAATGCGATATAGTTGATGGTTAAAAATACAGGGTGTTAAAGTCAAAATTTTATTTTCGAAATTTTTAAATATATTTTTTTAAAATCCAAATATTTTGATACATTTTGGATATCTGGGGTTTTTGGGGGTGAGAAATTCAAATTTGTTTCTCATTTTAACGCTACTAGTAGAGGGCGTTACATATGATACATCATGCTTTTTTAAATGGCAGAACTTTTTTTCGGTTAACAATCGATTTAAGTGAAAAATGTATACTTTGTTGTCGTTAGGAGTAACGATTTCGAATAATTCTTGAATTAATTTGAAATATTCAATGCACCCAGGATAAATTGTTTTATTTTCAGGTAAAGCACCTTTCCGCTGACAATGCAGCAAAATGTTACATGAAAAAGTTACTCGAAATGGTAAATTATGGCGATGTGCAAAATTTCAAGAGTGGATTTTCAAGTTTCCCTCAGTTTTTGATACAATAATATGCACAAATTACTAAATGCAGATATTTTGAATAAAGTACATTTTAAAGAAAATTGGAAAGAATAATTATTCGTTCAAAATAAACAAAACTTAGAATATCTCAGGTTTTTTTATAATTGAGACAGTGGTATATATTTTTTTGTAAATAAAATAAAAGTAGCACACTATGTTATTGGTGATAATGGGAATATTTAAACATACTGAATAATTAGACCTAAGATATGCCATTACAACTTAGAATTATTGTGGTTTTATCACAAAGGATTTCAAAGTAAATAAAAAAATCTAATAAAATTCTGAATATTTTTGACACCCTGTATCTCGGAAACAATGAACTTTTAGATATAGGTAAATGTGTGTTTCACTGTACAATCGCCTTCCAAAGATGCCGGTAATATCTGAGGCTACAGGGTGTTTATTAAAGAACGGGCTATACTTTAAGGCTAATGAACTTGACTTAGTACCATCTTGGTTCTTTAAGAAGTTATAGGCCCGAAAAATTTTTTTTAGTAGCTTCTCGGATCTATAACTTTTTAAGGAAGCAAAGTTGTACTAAGGTAAGTTGCCTTAAATCACATCATTATTGTCCATTGTTTAACGAGTAGGTACCTGAAATTGAAGAGTAAATCATATGTTGACAAATCAAACTTTAAATGCAGTTTTTACTAAAATGGTGAATTTTAGTGACATGTAATAAGTATAGCTTTTTTAAAACTAATAGAATGTTGTTTCAAAATAACTAATCATTTTCCAAAGAAATCTAAAAAAATCTTCGTGTACAAAATTTTAATATGATTTCTCAAGATATAAAAAATTAGCATAAAAAAAATTAAATAAAAAAACTACTTTCTCATATCTATTACGTTTTAAGGAAGATGGTACTAAGGTAAGTTGATTTAAATAATTTTCGTCAAAAAAAGCTAGCCTTAAAGTATGGTCGATTCTTTAATAAACGCCCAGTATATTTTCAATAGGTATCTAAACTTTGTTCTAGTGCTCCGTTGCTTGCTTAGGTTGCCGTTACTTTGTCGGCAGTTTTGGATTTTGTTTTATGATTTTTTATGATTTCAGCTGCTAAATTTTCATTCAGTTTAAAATTCGGATATTTTTATGTTAAATAAATTATCTGAGTATTATCTTGTCAGTATGCATATTGTTATAAATACCTAAGTGGACTTTGGTATACGATTGTTATCGTGTAGTGAATACAATATAATCCAGTTTTCTCTAGTATTTCTTTATTTATTTTATAAAAGCATTCCATAAAATGAGTCACGGAAATTTTGACAGCGGTGTATACAGCGTGGTTAACTTTTCATTTTCATACTACTGTAAAATTGTAATGAGTTGTGATTTCGATTATTTTTTCGTCACTAAAGATCCTTCTGGTGAAGCCCTACAATCTGCCACGAAGACCACTTCACGGCTTTCTGCGATTTTTTTCCGTGGCATTTTTCGGAAATTTACATTAACAATTGTTCTTATAAAAAATCTGACCACGTGCCTTTCTAAGTGTTCTTAAATTATGTTGAAAAGTATTAGTACTAATTTTTACGCAGCGCTTTCAATATTACGGGAATTGAAAAGTTTATTTTTAGTACAAATATGTTAGATATAAAAGAAAAAAAAAATAGATGTAAAGTGTAAATGCATAGTTTCAAGAACCTTTACTGTTTTTCAATGTTATTGAAAGTATTATAATGAGATTTATTTACTTGTGTTATTACCATCTTATTTTTTTAATTGCCGAATAACAAATAACCATAAAAACTGAAACATTGCATCATTATTAAACTTTAAATAACAATTCAAATAAAAATCGTATTGAAAATAGGAAAGACTTTTGTAATATGATTACACAATCATGTCAAGATATAACAGAAGAAGAGTTCATTAAGTATGTTGTTTTCAATAATATTGAAAAGCAAAAAAGATATTGGAATTTTGTTGACACTTTACATCAAATTATTGATTTTTCTTTTATTTCCAGCGCGTTTTGGGCCTTTATATTAAATATATACTTCCCAATTCTCGTAATACTGAAAGCGCTGTATCAGAAATACTTTTCAACAAAATTAAAGGAAACTTGGTATATTTAGGTTTAAGAGGGTGTTGAACAACAACGTTGCTAGATTTTTGATAAAAAATTGCTAATATCTACGAATTTCCAAAAAATGGTCCTAAAAAAAATCACAAAAGACCATGGAGTAGTAAACAAGCCATCGTGGTAGGATGTGCAGCTTCACCTGAAAGGTATTTAATTACAAAGAATCGCACTACCCACTACAATTATTATACAGGAGGGTAAAGTGAAACACACTGTAATGCACTAACAACATTTAATTTTTCAGTAACTAAAAAATCATGAGTTGACAATATTCTTTGATAGTTGGTTGAATCATATCCGAGCTAGATGACACGTCGTCGGTTCTGGTAGCTTGACGTTTCGAGAGCCATGTCGCTCTCTTCTTCAGAAGGAATTCTAAATCTGCTGTTCCTAGACGTCCTTGTCAAGAGGAAGCCAGATGAAACATTAGAGCACATTATTTATAAGAAGCCGACCCATACTGACAGATATTTGAATGCCACTACCCATCCCCATCATAGTGGGGCAGACAGAACACCATGTCAAAAACGCAGGTGATTTCATCGGGAATACAACTAGAACCAGATGATATCCTAGTGAGTATAAAAGTAACATCTATGTTCGCGAAAGTGCATATCAATGAAGCTTTAGGAGAACTTCATCGGAGGACACCAGATTCTTTTCCTTCAAGGATCAGTTCTACGAACAAACAGAAGGAGCAGCTGTGAGTTGTTCATTGTCTCCAGCCTTGGTAAACATCTATAAAGAAACCTTTGAGGAACAGGCCTTAGAATCAACAGTTGAAGTTAAAATGTTGGTTCAGATATGTGGATGACACATTTATCATATGACCTCATGGACACAGCAACTTAGAAACCTTTTTGGAACATCAGGATATTAAGTTCACTATGGAATTGGAAGAAAATAGCATCCTGCCGTTCCCAGTTGTATTTATCAAGAGAAAACTAGATTAGGACACAGTGTTTATATGATATGATAGATATTTGAATGCCGAATCTCAACATCATCCTGCTCAAAAACAAGATATCATTAACACATCGATATATCGCGCATGCACCATTTGTGAGCCAGAAACAGCTGGAAGAAGAACTACACCATGTACGAAAGAGGAAATGGATACACGAAAAAGAACATAGAATAATCCATTAAGAGAACCTCAGATATACAAGAAAAGGAGACGTATCGAGCAACGACCTATCTATCCTACATAGACGGATGTACATATAAGGCGCCTTTTGAGCAGATAGTTTCCAGCACTTTGAAGAAGATAGAAGCAGCATTTCCTAATATCAACAGCAAGAGAACACACTCCAAGGCACAGGTGTCTACGGTATCTCGTGTACAAGGAAGACGTATGGGCAAACGGGCAGATATGTGGATACGAGGTAGAAGGGGGACAAAAGTCATCTCAAGAACAATAAATTTGAGGAATCGGCAGTTGTAGAACATAGAGCCATCATGGAACACTCTATAAACCTGGGAGAAATCAAGATCCTGGTAAAAGGGAGAAGATTCTGGCCAAAACTCTTCAGGGAAGCCATAGAAATAAGAACAATCGAAATAACTTTACCAGAAGCCTAGATTTACTAGATATTTGGAAAAGATTTATATGGGAAAATCAGAGACCGGAAGGTCACATCTAATTGACTTCAAGCCAGAAACTAGAACGTTATGGGACAGTGCACACAACCGTTACAGTTGTTATTTTAGTTTTCGGCTGCTGATAATACCTTCTGTTTTAAGTAATTTAACAGGTATGAAATTCCCCTATAATATAATTATAAATATATCTACTTAATTCTTCTTTCAGTTAGTTTGACGGATTTAAATATTTGAGTACCGCAGACAATGAAAACAAGTTGTTTGCTGTTGCTATTAGGTTATTGGGTCATTTTTTTACATGTATGTTAATATTCATTAATTTTTCTAATTTTTTAAATCTAGTTTTATTAGTTTATTTAGAAACGAGTTTTTTACTAATACCATTTTATAAATATGGAACAAATGACAATAATGTAGCAAAGCAAACAACAGGTTTTTATCACTTGAATGAACTCAAAAGAACTTAAATCCATGACACTTGCTATGCGAACCGAAACATGCAGATCTATAAATAATACAATTTTTCTCAAGACACATTTTTTGAATAATGCGACCTTTTCAATGTTGTTGTACGTACTGTAAAAGTTACCCCTAATAACCGGAGAAAACTACCACCCAGTATATCGATTTCACAAAAAAATTAGTTTAATACTCATAAAAAAGTCTAAATAAATGTTCCAAACTTCAGTTCGGTTGGTAAAGAGGTTATGAAGTTATTAATTAAATTAGTTTTATTTTTGACAACACTGAAAGGCTCATAATTGAAAAACCAAATAAAGTTAATTTCGTAGATCGTAGTATAATGTTGTCGGTGAACTTTGCAGACGCTCTGTATGTACCTTCAAGATAGGCGAATTTCTGTTCTTCTGGCGGATCTGTCCTATTTTTTTCTATTTAACAGAAAAAACTAAATTATCTACTTATTTAATATTATTAAAATTTAATCCCTCAGAAATTCATATTGAGGTTAGTATTCCATGCGTCATTATCAGCTACATAATTTGTTAAATTAAATTAATGTGAAAACCGGTGAGAAAACAATTTCCTCGTATACCTGCATTTTAAAACAGCCGGCTATAATGTGCAGTTGCAACATTGGCGAGTACTTTTAATTCGCTTTACTTCTGAAATTTTTCATGCAAATTAGCTTGAAATTGATTTACAGTGCAATGAAAAACGCATTATCCATAATTTTGGTATACAACCGCGCATTAAAATTTTAAATAACCTCTATACGGCTTTCTGGCTATAATTATATATTTTTTATAACAATGATACTTTTACATTTTTAGAAGCATAACTAAACAGTTTAAATCACATTTATATTTAGTGAAACACTATTTTTCGCGTTATTATGAAGCCCAAAAGGAATAGTTAAAATATGACATAAATTCATCTGAGTAATATTTTTATTACTGTTTATTTCAAAAAGGGATAATTTTGTAATTAATATTTATTAGAACATTAATTATAAAATATGAACAATCGGTAACACGTAGGCCGGCTAAAGCGTGTTGCGTCTGGGACACGTGTGTCCGGACACAGTGTTCGTAGAAGACACCGTGAATAAAGTGGTGGACGTCCGTAATACAATTATGTTAAAAGTTTTTTAAAAATTATTTTTATTATTATAGACAATAGACAGCGACACATTGGTTTTGATAGCTCTCTTGTTAAGAAAGAAGCTACGTAAAAAAAGAAAATGCATCAGCAAAAGAAAATATTGGGTGCACCCTTTATTAGCCGAAATGTATCAAAAAGGGCTGTATCCAACCTTATACTGGGATTTACGGAATCACCCGACAAAATATTTCCAGTACTTCCGCATGTGTGTAAAATCATTCGATGAATTATCATCTATTTTACATATGCATATGAAAGGCCATTTTCTATTTCGGATATGAAATCCTCCGTATTCATTTTGACGTACGATCACAACAAGCGAACTATAAGTGGAACACTGGTGAAAAAACACTTGCAAGGTACAGTGGCCGTGTCGGAGTGTCTTGCTGATGTGTTCCGTATGTAAATACACATATATTTCAACGTTCTGCTAGACTGAGACACTGTGTCGGACACACGTGTCCCAGAAACCGGTGTCTCGTGGGTAAAGGCCCTAAATTAGACGAAACTACAGACCCTGAGAAGGTTTTGGGTATGCTGAATAAGGATTTAACCATAAAATTACTTCATTACATGGGGTTTTCGTGGTATCCTAACATTTTAATAAATACAAAAACAAGGGTTTTTGTTTACGAAATACACCGCGAAAATATTTCATCCGTAGAAATTTATTAGTTTGGCATCGGTTTAATTTTAATAATGATACTATACAGGTTGTAGCATAAAAGTATACAAAAAAATCGGATGTAACTTTCTTGGCAAATTTTAAGGGCGTCCTTCATATATATATTTTTTTTCAATTGGAGCCTCTTAAGATGTTACAATTAAGGAGGATTTTTTAAGACGCCTTGTATAAATAGTTGAAACACTTACAGCGCAGAAGCTTAACAAGTATGTTAAACGCGGTTTTCTCTAAAAATAAGAATTTTAGCGACATGAAGCAAGCATAACTTTTTAAAAACGAAATAACTTAATAATGCAATTTTCAAAAATCTTTAATGAAAATCTGAACAAATAGTGCGTGTATATTTAATATCAAAATCAATCAGATATTCGTATTTATCACATAAAAAAATTATCTTTTCCAAAATGTGAGTACGATTACCCAACAAATACGGAAATTATCATAATATATGCAGTAAATATCTACTCAGATCTATAACTTCTTATAGGCCAGTCACCGTAGACACAAAAATCGCGTTAGGTCGCAAAAATGTGTAAAACCAAGTTTGCAGCTTCGAAAGACCTATGCTAACTACGTGGTGCTCGAAAAACCTTCTTTTTTCGGATTTTCTTTAGTTTTTAGCTAATAACTTCTAAAAGGCGCATCCTACGAAAAAAGTAGCTCTATACACTTTTAAAGTAGAGTGTAACCGTAGTTCCGTAAATTCAGTAGGTTCCGAGATGCAGCACTTCAGTAATTGGCTATTTTTCCTAAAAAGTTCAAAATTGTAATTTTGGTTGTCTTCCGAGTAGAACATTGGCTAAAATACTCATACTACGAGGAAAGTCATGGGAGATGAAGTTGTAGCTTTAATTAAGCACAATCGGTGTAGAACCAATATTCCATTGTTATCAGGAAAAAACAAAAAATTAAGGAAATCGGATTTTTCAAGTCCCAATATAAATTGTTATTAATATTGCACAGTTGTACTTATAGAATGTTATAAAAATGACATTACATTTATCAATTTGAGTTATTTAATATGTCACACCTATAATAATAATAATAATATCTCTACCCCTCATTCTAATCACGAGGATTAGCCCAGAAGTCGAAGACTTGTGCGGAAAAGGGGCCGGTATATTATTATTAAGCAAGCCACATTTGCGCCCAGGAACGACTTACGTTGGTAGGCCCTAACCACCATTCAGTGCAAGAATGAGGGAAACCTGGAAAACCTCATTAATTAGGGGGGTAGTCAAATGTCAAACGGTATCAATCTCTCACATTGACCCAAGCCAACATTCTTCCACCCTACCATACCCGCAGAGAGGGTGCCAATCTCTCCACGAATATAGCTTATATACGGTCTACCGGCTGCGGGGGTCGAACCCACAGCAATCCAGTCACCTCGATTCAAGTACTGACGCCTTAAACCGCGCGACCACTGACCGATCCGATATATAGTTATATGAGTCGTAGTTGTCAAAGAACCTCATCTTCTAAGTAGATTCCTCCGGTTTTTAAAAACAGATTATTTTTTTTATAAACATAAATGGTATAAATGGTATTAAGTATAAAATAAAAGGTATATACTCAATACTATTTACATTTATAGTTATATAAAAACTCCTATATACAAAGATAAAATTTAAACAAACTAAAAAGTTAATGTTATGTTTACAATCGTCGGCTACCAACGCTAAAGTCCACTCGCTGGTCTGCCTCCAACCGAAGAGGCTGCTGCCCAATATTCCTACAGAGAAAGAGCACCATCTGAGGGTGGACAAAGAGCCAGCAGGGACTGACACCGGTTACTTCAACCAATGAACCAGCGCCGCTAACCCTGCTGAAATTCCTGTCGTGCAGGTGCCAGAAGCTGCTCTGCCAGAGAGCAGGGTTGAAATGTTCTGCGCTCTGCAAAGTTTGTCAGGGGAAGATCTTCCTGAATACTCCTCCCTTAGCCATGGCTGAGTCAGATGAAGAAGATGACGTCGACGACCCTTTACCACTGGTAAAATGAATTATTTTGCTTGCATATTCCACATTCGAGGAAATGTACGTATGTGCATTTTATTTTTTTAAAAGAAAACGCGTGTCTGCATAAAAATACTAAGAGGGGGACAATTTTGGAATTTGATTATTCTATTTATTGTTATATTTTGATATCGAGAAACGTTTACAATAAAAAGTTCTAATTAAAAAAACAGCAGAGGTTGGTGGTTGCCACTCTTTTAGACATTTATTTAGTAAAAATAAAAATCGTACTTCAACAATGTCACTTAATTAGCTAAATGTATTCACCGATTTTCAGATTTGTAAGTTTAACCGTTTGTGAGAAAAAAATGAAAACTGAAATTTTGTAATTTTTTAGAAGTCCTTATCTTAAATCGAAAAATTATATAGAAAACACCCT
This sequence comes from Monochamus saltuarius, assembly GCA_025584915.1. NCBI lineage: Eukaryota > Metazoa > Arthropoda > Insecta > Coleoptera > Cerambycidae > Monochamus > Monochamus saltuarius. Next base: position 21,133,578 of record CM046727.1, on the reverse strand, counting down.
CCTACAATGACCTAAAGGACACACCCTTCAAATAAGCGCACATCATTATGGGACACCCTGTATATTTACCATATTATAAGTTGTTACTTAATACCTTGTCTTTCTGTTTACCTACAATGACTCAAGGGACACACCCTTCAAATAAGCGCACATCATTATGGGACACCCTGTATATTTACCATATTATAAGTTGTTACTTAATACCTTCTATTTCTGTTTTTTTTATTATTTTGTGAGTTTAATCTATTTGAATTTATATATACATTTTATAATTTGATACTTTGTCCACTCTGTAATTGATTCCTGTTGACGTGGTTGCACCTTACAAATAAATGAATAATTAATAACTGGCGCATCAAATTTCTTTCTAACGCCTAAATCCCATCTTGCTTCGCCCACTGTTTTTATAAATTGCCTTCTATTCCGCTTCGCACACTCCCACCAAGTATGGATCCGAAAACGCGTATGCGACCTCGAAACGCACTTCTGACCCTAGCCTCTGGCTCCGCAACCCTGAAATGTAGGGCACGCAGGCACACGCAGAAAAGGACACGCATCCGCTCGCCTTGATCCTTCGCGCCCTCGAAACCCGACTTTCACCCCATTGTAACACCGTTCGTCCTCCGATGACCTAGTCAGAGGAGTCTTGTGACCTTCGGTGGCCGGTCATGACCTGCCGAGGACGTCTGGCTCCGCATCGAGGGTGAAAGTGGAAAATAGAACGGGGTTAGGGGCGGGGGTAATGCTCGGTGGAAAGCGTCGACGACAGAAAGGGAGAGTTTCGTTTAGATCAAGAGAGTGAAAGCAACAGTCAGCCTGGAGTTATTGATTTTCGTGAATGGTGACGTTGATTTGCGTCACGTTACAAAATAATTGTTTTACAAATAGAAGTAATTTGTATGTAGCTCATGTTATACTAGGGTGTAACATAAAACACGTCATCCCTCTAACTGTATACAGGGTTAATAATGGTAGGTACATAGTTTAATGGCAGACTGTTAACGTCAAAATAAATTTTTGCTGCATTTTAAGAATGTATGGACTACTTTGCTGAAAAAATGTACTTCTCTTGACAGATGAGGATTTCTAGTTCCCAGGAATGACTATTTCTCCAATTAAAAATATCTCGGCGGGTAAATGTGGCTTCGTCCGTAAATAATATTTAATTATAAAATGTTGGGTCGTCATTTTGTTGTTAACGAAGAAACTGTGCGAACTGTAACCTAGCTAGAAGGTCTTGTGGCGAATAATAAGAATACAATTTGTCTTTGTGGGGTATTCTGCTAACGGGACACTGACTGATGCCAGTAGCTGCCGAAATTTGACGTGTGCAATTCGCACTAAAACATCATCTTCTTGATACGCTGTTAATATTTTCAGTCTTCCAACGTCTCTTTCCGGGCGACATGATTCTGTTTCTCCTAATCTGTCGTACAATCTCTTAAATAGTCTATGATTGAATTGTCTCTTATCTCCATATAATTCAAAGTACCTCGCTGTTGCACGGCGACCACAAAACTTTTCTTGGGCATATGCTCATATCATGTTTCTCATTTCAATGTTAGAAAAATTATTATGACATTTTGAATATAAAAAATAACAATAAAAATCACTACGGCCTAATCTATGAATTGAGTGGTATTGACATAAACAATATGGTATTGTAGTGACAGCTGTCTACTTATTATTTCCACTCTACTACTTTGGAAAATATATTGTCCTATTTTAATTCCCTCCAAATCTCAAAAACTTAAATCGTCTGTTTCTCGAAAACGGTTGAGTTTATCGATTTGCAACAGGTATACCTTTTCCATTTAGAATTGAAAGTAGTTTCTTATTACAAACAAAAGTGTAAAATACAAATAGACATATTTTTAAATCGACAGTACAGTATAACTAACGCCCCCTAGTCGTGACCTCAACACTGTTTGCATATTCGTAATTGCCACCTCGACAAATATAAGACTACAAATTATCAAATCAATCGGTCCATACGTTCTTGAAATATAGCAAAAAATCGAAAACAATTTTTCAACTTTAACACCCTGTAGAATGAAGAGGAGTAGCAATTAGTAACTTTTAAGTAGTAGGACTTCAAGAGTCTTTGGAGGACCTCATTTTTACAGCCAGTTCCATAATCAAGAAGTAAAGCTTCCTTTAATATTAAAAGGGAGCTTTACCAATAAAATCAGTTCCATAAAGGCATTTTAAAGTTAAAGTGGCGATAAAGTGTACTTTATAATAAAGGCGGGATTTCGGACCTTTATGAGGTTAAAGGAGACTTTAAGAGCACAACATAACCTATATAAATTTGTTATTTATAAAATTTTTCTACCGCCAGGCAAGGACGCAAATAAATTTTATTCTGAAAGTTGACAGTAAATGCATGGCTTTCCTGCTTAAAATATCCCCATATTTTGGTATTCTTAATTTCTACAATTGGCTTTCGGCATTACCAACACTATAATATATTGATAAAGTGTAGTTTAACCAAAGTTTACTTTTAACTTCTTTATGGAACGGAACGCATTTTAAACGATCTTTAAAGCCAGCTTTAACGTAAAGTACACTTTGTATAAAGGGCCATTTATTATCTTTTTATGGAACTGGCTGTTAGACTTAAAGTTCCTATATGTCCTAAAACGCTTCGTTTTTGAGATACACAGGTCGTTAAATTTATTTTTTTAATTTGAGAGCAAATAATTCAGTTACTGAAATATTAATTTCAGTGGTGGAGATAGAGTTTTGCAAATAAGTATGAAAGAGCATCAATATTACTCAGAAAAGGCCTCTTTTCCGAAGTCGACAGGACGTGACGTTTTCAAGAAAAACCGAATATATTGTTTAAATGTCAAATCATGATTTTTCCTTGTGTTATAACTAAATTAAATAGTTAAAAAAATCAGCCAAAATTAATTTTTCGTTAAAAAATAAATAAAATTCATCGCCTCAGAACTGAAGCGTTTTAGAAAAAAGATACAGAATGTCAAAGTTGGAATTTAAAAAATATTTCTTTTGTAATAATTACACGGTGTTTCAATTTATCAACTTAAAAATTTGGGAATTGATATTTTTGGATATGAGAAACCAAAGTCTGTTGCCTATTTTAACGTATTTCCTAGAGGGGGCGCCACATCCGCCATATTAGTGACATAAATGTGAGTGTAACTTTTTTTCCCTAACGTTATCACGTTTTTTATTAAAAAAAATCTTGAGCTTATATGGTTTTTAGGAAAAAGGTATACTTGTCATTACTCTCAGACATTGACCATTTTCCAGAAAATAGCTTCTCGACAGTCAGCTGCATAGTTACTTATACAGATTTGGAAAGTGAGGATCTTGATGGTGAATTGTATTTTGGCGCTTGCGTGTATTTGTGTCATGCTACACGCATACTTCGACCACAGCGTGTTTGCATCAAGCAGTGTTGTCAGGTGGGCAAAATTCAGTGCATGAGAATAATTTCAAAGAAGCAAGTAATTTTCAATTACTTTTGTAATGCCATTTTTATTTCATTAAAAATCATTATGTTCTGCTATTTTATCATAATATTACATTGTAAGTAGGTAGTTACAGGTACTTACTTAAAAGTTATTAACCACGTAACCTTTCTAATTTATTTTATTGTTAGGCCAGGCGAACGTTGAGGCGCAGTTGACGTGACGCAGGGTGACTCACGGGTCGTAAATTCTGTTGTTTCCAGAAAATGTAGGTACCCTTACGGAATAGAGTTAAGAATCACTGCAATACAGCGTGAATACAGCACACACACCGCATATCCGTAGACTGTCATACCCGTTTATGTATTCATTGCTAATTATTAAGAGAGCAGTCTACAATAAAGGATATTTCAAGTACCCAATTATTGTAGATACCTACCTCTATCTATTCAATTTTGCCCTCGATTTTTCCTTTATTTCTCGTTAGGTCTTTGTTTTGGTAGATTTCAAAGAGTAATTTTAATAATTTTATTATTTCTTTTTGTGTCTATTAAAAACATGAGATTTTGTAATCAAAATATGAAAGCATGAGATTTCCTCGGAATGGATGAGATCTGACAACACTGGCATCAGTTGATCTGACAGTTAGATTTGCAATGGCGATACGGAACCGATTACCGTAGTAGTGGGGAATGCTAGACCAATGCACGTCGCCTCCCCTCTTAAAGTTCGTACCTTCCCTGGAATGAAGAGGCAATTTCTACTTTCTCTGTAAAGATCCGCAATTTCCGAATCTGTATAATATTTTAACGTAGTAGGCGACAAAATTCCTTTGCAAATTGGATATGTTGAAGGTAGATCGATAAGCAATAAAATTTGCATTGGTGTAAAATTCTACGGATAGTATTTTTCAACATTTTAAAGTTTTTAAATGTTGAGAAGGTTATACTGAGTCTGTTTATCGTGGTCACCTTGTACTTTTCATTAAGTGGCTGAATAGTTATTTCAAAACTGTTTTAACTAAATAAAACGGACATTTATAACGACTGTACAATTTAAAGATTTTAACATTAATTTTAAAAAAGATCTAGAAGTAGGGTTAAATCGACACCGGTGTGAAAGCAGCAGCCAAAGCAGCTAATTCTGCCGATTATGCCCGAGTGCTACCATGGATATTCGAAATCAACTGGAGCGCTACAAAATTTAAAGGTTCCATAAATCTAGCATACAACAATGTCTCAAGCACAGAAACGGGTAATATTGACATGTAATACATATATTTGCAAAATGCGAATATTACAGAAAAAAGAACCGAAACACTATCATACGAAAGAATCGATATATATTTTGTCGTCAAAAGTATGTAGTTAATGGAATGATCTGCTTTTTGTTAGAATCTGTATATGTATAATTAAAAATATTATTAATGTGTGTGTTCATTTATAGGTTTATACAAAAGGTTTAAATCTCTTCGCATATTATCTCTTGGACTTATTGAAATAAAGAAATAAAGGGTACAGGAAAAAACAAAAGCGGTGCATCTTTTTCAATAGCTAGTTCATATATCATTATCTCAATTGATTTTCATATATTTTCAGGTATTAACAATATTGTGTGAAACTAACTACTCTGTGGGCTAGAGCCCCAACCAGCGTTGCATTACACCCACAATATCTACCCATATATTCCTTATTATTAGGTTTTGTAACATTTTTTACTGTTGATAGGAATTGTAGGAGATTTGATATATATTAGCTTAAAATACCTTTCTTAAACAGTAAAAAATCAATTGATTTTATCAGAAAACGGAAAAATAATTTCTCAGAATTTGTGTTCGATATACAGGGTGTTTCCCGATGTTTGTCCTTAATATTGGGATATCGTACAGCATGAACTGATAATAGGGGTCGTTTCTATAACATTTTTCTCTATGACCCTCCGTTTGGCTGATGCAGGGCATTTAACTTTAAAAAAAATATTTTATTTTCTTTCTTTTTCGAGTAAATATATAAATAAATATGTTTTCTTCAAACTTGCTATGCAGTAATTATAATAATAAGTTAATATTTTGACGTGAAAATATAATTTTTTTTTTCAACTAAAGCCAGTGGTGTAGGCATTTGAACCCCCTAAACTTTTACGACAATGGTGAAAAATGGATTTCTTCAGTAGAAATATTAAAATTTTACTTAATTGTATTGCGTTGTGTAATTTTAGAAATAGAGATTTTTTAATGTCAACGTTTTGTAGCAAAGTTTGTTAGTTTCGTTTCGGTTACTTAACAAAAAAAATCGTTTTAAAAATTTATTGTATTCTTAAATATAGACTTCATTTAAGAAAGTAGTTTCTAACTGGATAATACTAAAACTGAACATACATAAAAACACGAGACAAAAACATTTTTAAATTCCATAGCCTTTCTAAAAAAGCTTTTGTAGACATTATCTTTAGCAGAAAATAGGATACAGGGTGATAAACAAATACCGTTCTCTCGACTTTATTCATATCCACATTATTTATTGGTTTTCTATAGTTGCCTGGTCCCTGAAAATTTCAATATGGTTTTTTTCCAACAAAGAGTTACATCATAAAAGCTACTTTTGGAATTGCACCGTAGTGTTTAGTTTAATTGGGTATTTTGCCACACTTCCGAAAAAATAAAGATTAATTGAATAAACCCTCCGCCAAAAGGAGTTATTTTTTAAACTAAGTTTTTCCCACCAAAAAATCTCACACTGAGAAAGCAGATAAGGAAAAAATAACAAAAATCACATCACTATTATAGTGCAGTTCCGTATTGTTTGGCGTTTCGAAAAACACTCTGTTTTCGTTCTCACAAATTGCAAATGTATTAAACAAGTCAAGTTTGATAGTTTAATCCATTTGTAATTTTTGAGAATGGCAAAATACCCAATTAAACTAAAGATAAATTAGAATTGTGCCATAAATTAATAGCTTCAGAGAGCACTTTAAGGTCTGTGACTGCTAAACGGTGCGTTAAAGTTTTCAGTCATATTTTTTATATTTATTTTATAACAGTAGAACGGGAGCTATGCTACTGTAAAAATTATATAATATAAGGCTGCCGTAGAACTGGAATATATTTATAGAAGCTACTAATTAATAAACGAGAAGGCATCCACTGGTAATTTCTCGACGGTATGATTTTATCTGTTGCTAAGAGTAAAAGGAGGAAGTACAGAATATTCTAAATAAAAAATTCCCACACGCTTGCGAAGTCTTTGTTCACATTTGAACAATTATGTCGCAGTACAACGTCGTAAATGCAATTTTTATGTTAATTTATGCAGATTACTTGTTCGTTCGATAAATCTTAGTTTTGGCAGGACGCATTAATTTTATTGATGTGTCAAAAACTCTATTTTGTACATTTTATAAAGGAGTGCTAAGTTGTATAAAAAATGTAGGTATAATTATAATAATGGTAGAATAGTCAACAAATAAATAAATAAATATACGTATTTGACTGCATTAGATGTAGATAGTGAAGCTTATACAGAGTGGTCCATAAATAATGATCCATGGACATACTAGATTTTTTATTTCAATATAAATACCAATAGTTTTTAATACTATGTTGATAATGAATAACATACAGGATGTCAAAGTTTTAAATTAAAAATTTTCGTAACAAGTACCTATAACAAGTTTGTTTATGAATTTATGAAAGTAAAAATGTGGGGGTAGGCGTTTTTGGGTATGACAACTCATAATCAGTTATTACTTCGATATACAGAAATCTTTTATTGGATATCCACACAACGTTGTGCAATGAAATTTGTAGCATCTTTTTAAATAATTGGAAAAGTTTAAAACACATTATTAAATTTTATCCATTTTAATCGTGCAAATTTCTTATAGAGTATAATGTGTAAATTTAATTTCAATATTTTGCAGTGGCTGGTCTAGGAATCACTTAAGGGGGAGCTTAAAACTCCAAATAAATGTTGTGATTGTTTTTTATTAATTTTACAATGTTACATATTTGCAAGTAAACGTTGGTTGTATTAATAATATTTTAGAAAATTTTGTACTGAAAACATTACACAATATTTTGGTACTCATAAAACATGAACATGACTGATATAACATGCAATTCAAAACTGTCAAAACATCTTACTTTCAAGTTAAATATTTGTCGTTCACTTGATAAATTTAAGAAAGCAAATAAAACTTTAATTAGTAAACTTCTACTATCATTCGGAAAAATGTTAATATTGCCGTAACTGGTATACTCGGTAGCATTTGGATTTCACACAGGAGGTTCTGGTTCCATTGCTTACATCGGAGAATTTTTGTTTTGTTAATTTATTCCCGATTCTTTGAAACCAGTGGATAATGGATATTACTATTATTGCGGAAGACATATGTAATGAAAATTTTATAAGATACTTGTGATCAAAAGAATTTTAAGGTGTCTGGCTGGTGTTAGTACCTACTATTTTATGCAATAATATTTTTAAGGAGTATATAATTTTAACATTGTGTTGTCTATTGGTATATGATCTTTCGGTGTATATGTTGAATGAATACCTTATTTTAAATATAAAGTTTAACTGAACTCATCTACATATCGGGGTCTTAACATTTTTAACCATTCAGGTATCCACATTAAAAATACTAAAAATATGAGTTGTTTTAAAAAGTTATTTACTTCATAAGTGTTTTTACATTCTTGACATTTTTTTTATGTCTTGGTTTGTATGTTTCCATTTTGACAATTTCTATACAAAATTGAACTTTTATATGAAAGATAGTAGATGTCATTCTATTCTGAAGAAATTGCTTTAGCGAATTTTGTATATTATTTATCAAATTATGTAAAAAATACACATGCACCGAAAAATAAAATCAGTAACCAATTGAATTCATTAAAAAGTTATTCTCGGGAAACAAATGTTTTGGTGATCTGATCACTTTTTTGTCAAAACTAATAGATTTAAATAGTTCCATTAGAACATCTTATGAAAATAGAATTTTAAAAAATGATTTTCAAAAAATTTTTTTTTCATTTCCCTAAACAATTTTTTCAAATCCTATTAAAAATAACGTTTTGAAACAAAAATGTTTTTTGATTGAAATGAATATATATTTTGAATCAAATAATGCATTTATTTAATTCAAAAATGTCGTTTTTAAATGAGTTTATATTAGGTTATACAGACCTAATATTGTCAAAAACTGTAAATTGAAAAAACTCAAATTCCAAATATACTCGTATCGTCGAAAAAAGTATTTATTTGAAAGAATGACGATTTTCGAATACGCTAGATTTACTTTTGCTTCCAAAATAACTCGAAAACCTTAAGAGATAGGACCGGTCTACAAGCGCCATTTAGTTAGCAACAGAAGTGTCTAAAACTTTCCCCATTTAACCGTTTTCCTATTTCTTATAGTTTCCAAGATGCCAATACATGTATCACCAAAATGATCCACATGATATGCAGTAATTTTACACTCGTTTACTAGTAGACATAAAGTACCATTTATTTTAATTGATTGTCATACATTGTAATAAACTATTTAAAAAATATAGAATATAGAAATTTGTAATACAAATTGAATTTCAACTATAATCCAGTATAGACCTTATACAGAGTGTCTCATAATTAGCTGCCAACCCTGAACAGGCCGATTCTATGATCAAAACTAAGTAAAAAAGTTCATATGAACATGGGTCCGGAAATGCTTCCTAAGGGCACAGGGACCCATTGAAGAGGGAGGAATGGAAATCATTTTTTTTGCAATATCTCTCAATCGCGTTGTGATAAATTAATGAAATTTGGTATACACAGCTAAATTTTGATAAAAAATTTGATGGACTAATCCATTTATTTCCACAAGGTCCATTGGGGTGGGTACTGGTTGGCCCTTGATATTTTGCGTGTGCAACCCTTTCATCTTTGACTTTTTAACAATTGAACAGCAAATTCCGTTTCCTGAACCGTTTTACGTTAAAAAGGTAATCTTGTTTCAAATCGTTATCTTTAACGGTTTCTGAGAAAATCGCTCTTGAATTAATCCCACTTTGGTCAATTTTATAGTAATTTAAATTTATCAAGGTATTCTCATGTGTGCCCTTAGGAAGCATTTCCGGACCCATGCTCATATGAAATTTTTTACTTGGTTTTGATCATAGAATCGGCCTGTTCAGTGTTGGCAGCTAATTATGAGAATACCTTGATAATTTTGTTTAAATTACTATAAAATTGCCCAAAGTAGGATTAATTCAAGACCTATTTTCTCAGAAACCGTTAAAAATAACGATTTGAAACAAGAGTACCCTTTCAGCGTAAAACAGTTTGGGAAAACGGAATTTTCTATCCAATTTGTTAAAAAGTCAAAGATGAAAAAGTTACACACGCAAAATACCTTATTAATACACTTTTATAATACTTTTTTACTTAGTTTTGATCATAGAATGGGCCTGTTCAGGGTTGGCAGCTAATTATGAGACACCCTGTCTACGTGAGCTATCATAAACTTAAAAAGATAAATATAATTTCTTGCAAATTACAGTTTACGGTTATTTTATTCCCCTACATTTTATTTGAAGCGCAGAAATCACGACAAAATCTGGAACGTTCGGTTCACACGAGATATAGAAAAAAGTCTCCCAAAAAAACAAACTCTCAGACTCCACAGTAGGAGCCTATATTTTAAAAACAATAAATCACACGCCATTTCGGTCTCGCTAAATAAACAACTTCGCTCAAAGTTGAAACGCACATGTTCCTTATTCTCACGACCGAATCGGCGGCAATTCACCATGTTTTTCCTAACTGGAGTTAATTTTAAAGCGCCAACATGTGTCACTTTAGTCTGGTCCCATACCCATATTTAAGATGAAATTTTTTAATCTAATGATCACATCACACAACTGTTAATACGTTTTTTTTCGAGAATTTCCGGATTTTTTATTATACAGGGTCTTTTGGAAAAATGTAACATAAGTTTAGGACATAAAGAAGATATTTTCCTGTGGAAATTGGCTTCAGCTTTTGAAACCGAGTACAGTGTTGCCAGATAAATACTGTTGGTGAGTGGAGTAAAAGTGGTGAGGTTAACAGTGGAGTATGGTGTACCACAAAAGGCCTGGGACCTACTCTGTTCAGTATATCAATTAATGACATGGGTTAGTGCAAATTTTGTATTAATATCTTTTTTTATGTAATAAGCTTTATATGTGCATTTTTTCATGAAATCAGGGTGTAACAAAATTTGCTATGCACTGAGTGAGTTTACGGATCAAAGATCGGCTTACAGCGCAGCTTAAATCAAACCAGCGCATGTCACGAATTGTTGCCCGTCAAATATCGGGCCAAACTTCGCCTGCTAAAACATGCTAGATGGCAGAGTGGCAATGAAAATATAGAATCATATGATACCAAAGATATACTTTTGTTCATGTTTGGTGTCCAAGACCAGTCAGTTTTTATGTATTACTAGAAAAAAAAATAGAGACGATAACTTATTGAGAATGCTAAGTTGTACTAATTTGTAAGTTAACCTGTTCTAAATCGATTTGTTTTCATTAGCAGCAGCTTGCATTGAAGCATGGGTATTTGTTTTCGTATAGGTACCTTTTATATTCAAAAATCAAAACATGGTTGACATCCTCTAGAACTCACCAAATTTCAATACTTTATATTTTTATTTAGATATAATATAGCTCAAATGTAGTGTTAAGAAATGATATTAGCCGCTTTATATCTCAAAAACTGTAGTCGCAGTTCAAAGAAACGATTTTGTTCATTTAAATTACGACAGATGTATCTCGAAAGACACATGCTGTTTATAGAAAATAAATTTATTTTAGTATAAAAAATACACCCTTAAAATCTTTGTAATGAATTTCGAAACAAATAGGTATACCTAGTCATATGCATTGTGTAAATGTACAGTACAAATTCTCATTATTTTTGTGTCGATCCTCATAGGTAAACAAAACACAACAAAAGGATGCGTTTTTCACATAGTTTAAATTAAATATACTAACAAAGAACTTAACAGTTTTTTTATTGCTTTTGACAGTATCGTAATAGTTATTTACAATACAACTGTGTAAAAGTTCATATTACAGCACCAGATATTAAAGTTATTAAACGAGGCGTCAGCCGACATCTAGTTTAGTAATATGAATTTACAATAAGAATAGTGTACAAAATTTTATTTACTTTCATTTAATAATACAAAAAAGTATATATTTGGCAAAAAGTGTTAAATTACGCGACAAGAAGCTGGTGTATTTCGTATGAAAAGAGAATCGGCATTTTTCGGGTCTATTGTTCCGAAGAATTAACTAAACTAATATTGGATAATATTCAATACATGACCTCTATATCAAAATTGTGATTTCATGCACAAAAACAAAAATTGTCCGAGAATTGGTTATAACAGAAAGAAATGTGGCAGAATAATTGCATATTCATTATAAACATCTGCCGCCAATTACAGAAAAATGGCCTATTTGATGTTGGTATGGGGTTTTCGTTTCTTGCAATAGTAATCTATACAATACATAAATATTTTTGTGCGTGTTCGTTGAAATACAATAATTTAAAATAATTGCAATGTGACATTTATAGATCATGCATCTTTAAAAATTACAAACATGGTATGTGATTACAAGTACCAATTAAAAATAATAAGTGAAATATTCGGATTTTTTTTAATGCAACAATTTATGTATTCGTAATCTTTGTTCTTAGAAACTACGGCGATTAAGTGTAAAGGCTCAGCTTTATATGAAAAACTTGGATTTTATTGGACGCTCAGCTTTATTAAGATTTGAATTAGTTTGCGATAACGTGTAGAAACTCTACACATATTGAAAAAAATGCTATATTTTTTACCTACATGTAAACCTATGTATGAGATTATAATCCAGCAAAAGAACAAGCCACACCAGTCTTATAAATATGTGGCTTAAAAAAATAAAAAATAATTTACATATTTACAGTCTCTTGATGGTGTAGCACGATGTTATCATCAAAATAAATCAAATCAAGTTGTGGTTTAAAACCTGCACAGCCACTAGTAGATTTATTATGTATGAGAATGATGAGGATGGTATCTCTAACAGCATATTTCTTGAAATATGTAACGTCAGCTGAAGGGTGAGCATATAAAAATTAACCCCACTTTTCTGTTTTTGTTCAAGGTACAGTTAAGTTATTTTATTTATGTTATTACTGTTGAACTTGACGTATATAAAATTGTATTTTTTATTAGTAATTGAGTTTATAAGATCGAGAGATATTCTTTAACTCAAAATTAACATTCAATGGACATGTAAATGACATCATTTTGTATACATACATAATCTTAGACTTTGTTCTTAAAAAAAACGAAGGTCTAATAAACTACAGGTCCTGATGAAATTCCGTTTTTTTTTACTGAAAGATTATGCAATTTTGTTGACATCTCCTTAGACTGTTATTTTTAATTTAGCTTTTCAAACTGCACCTTTTCAGTTTTTTTACTGCTTAAGAAAGGTATTTTAAGCTAATATGTATCAAATCTCCTACAATTCCTATCAATGAAGTCATATGTATGCTCTCTGATACCAAACATCTATTATGCTAATGAACATCCACAGACAAAACTCTATTCAATAATTATCTAAAGAATTTAATATATTTTTAGATAATTATTGAATAGAAAAATAATGTTACAAAGCTAATAATAAGGAATATATGGGTAGATATTGTGGGTGTAATTCAACGCAGGTTGGGGCTTTTGTCCACTGAGTAGTTAGTTTCACACAATATTGTTAATACCTGAAAATATATGAAAAATACATTTTCAATTTATGTGTACTAAAACTAGGATTTGCCCTATCTTAAAAAAATACGATAAAAATTTGGTTCAGAACTACAAACCTATTTCAATTTTGAGCAATTTTAACAAATTATTCACGCAATATACTTCACTTTCATGTTAAATGACAAATTTCTTGGTGCCAACATGGAATCTTAGCCTATAGATGTATTTTAACTAATCTTGTTTGTATTACTGATTTTATTTCTAATACGTGCGATAGCAGTGGACAGGTTGACGTGGCCTACACAGATATGTCAAAGGTTTTTGATAGGCTGGATTACCGTATTTTCCTTCGTAAGCTGTCCAATTTCAGTTTATTTATAAACTTCTTAAAATTCTTTGAAACTTACCTTTCTAATGGATTTCGAAGCGTGAATGTCGTGGTTTTGACTTAAATTGAAATGATTGCTATATCTGGGGTATCTCAGGGTTCGGTTCTTGGTTCTCTACTGTTCAATATGTTCATTAATGATGTCTGTGACAGACTTCGAGCCAATATTCTTTTATATGCGGATGATTTCAAACTGTATACATCTGCTTCATCTTCTTGATTGTATTTTACTTCAAAGTGTTTTAACTATAGTTAATGAATGGTGTCTTCGAAGCAGGTTGCCTTTGAATATTTCGAAATGTTTATTATGACTTACACATCTAAACTTAATCCTATTACTTACATGTAGGTACAACATGGGTTCTGGACTGGGAGTTACTTTTGACGCTAAATTAACCTTAATAATATTATATCTCTTGCAAATAAAAATCTTGGTTTCAATGTGAGAAATGATAAACGCCTCAGAAGGTTTCTACAATGTCTATATTGTACGATGCGTTTGTCAGGTCAAAACTTGAGTAGGCGATAGAGGATATTTCTTAAATATATATCTTTCAGACTTGACAATGTTTACCCTGCCAGATGCATACCTCAATTTGACCTATTGAGAGATTCAACTTAAATGATGTGACATCTTGACGCATTTATTTGTGACTGTTATTTTTGTTTAATAATTACAGTGTTCTGATATTCATAACCATATAGCATTTAATATACCTTCATTATCTTCTCGCTTTTACATATTATTACATTACAAGTATCATTTATATGGCTAGTAGTGTAAGTATTCATACTTCTAAGCATATCAACATAGTACTATGAATTTAATTTTAATAATATTTTTTTTATATTTATTATTAATATTGATAGCAAAAGCACAATTGTAAAGATTTGCATCATTTAAGAGTTGTTCACTTCTTGCAATATCAGTACTCATGACAATAATTCTAGGGTCAACTGTTAAAGATCCATTGCTTGTAGTGGGCTCGTTAAATAAAAATTGTTCGACATTCTCCGCAGAGCTATCTTATTAGTTTTGGTCTTACTTTCTACAGAATTTGCGATGTATTCGTCAGCAACCCCATCCGATTTCCAACCTCTATGCCTTTGTCGCGTAATAGCCGACTGTATCACTTCGGCTGATTCCTAAGCCACCAGTCACTTTTACACTCATTTCAGTATTTAGTCACTCTCAACCGACGCCATGCCAAATTTTAAATATTTGTTGTGATAGCTATATACTACTACATACCTATAGTAACGATAAGTAAAGGTGTATCAGATGTATACAGAAATTTATGATGTGAGTGTTAAAAGTGCAAAAACATTTTTAACACAAATATCATACAATACTGTCAAACAAATGACTATTAGGTCTATAATTGAGAATTTTTGCAAATATTTCTAAACAAAGGTATTCCTATAACTGTTGCCAATCCTGCCGTATGCATATTCCATTAATTTCTATGCTAATATTTGTCCGGAAGAGTCAGTTGTTTACAAATATTTGCAAAAACTGTCAAGACTGATTTGTTTCAATAGACAACAGAGAAACATCATCATAGCAACCGCTTACTGCGGTTATTAGTAACCGGTGATGAAACGATGTTTAGAGTAAGGAAAAGTATTTTTATTTTTTCCGCACAAACTGTTGGTTGTATGAAAAAATTACAGGAGGGGAAAAAGTAGTAAAATTAGGTCAAGTATTTTAAAAAAACTTTTGTTGAAATCGGAAATTGCAGGAAAAAGTTCTGAAATAAATAAATCTTGGGGTTGCTTATTCCCGCCCTCCAGAAACATAAGCTAAGGAATAGACATTACCACAAAATAGTCTTTGACTAGCTGATAGTGTGTACCAAAATTGAAATTTCTAAGTGCAACAGTTTTTAAGGAAAAATAAAAAAACTATTTTTTTCCGCTATTTTGAGACTCGAATATCTCAACAGGGAGGACCCAAATTGAAAAATTTTATATGAAGATCCCCGTGGAACACACTGGTAAAATATTTGACCATCATTTTGGAACACCCTGTATATTATCTTACTCTTTCAGCATTACTTACCTAATTCTGAAAACGAATTGTCAAGCAGTGGTAAATGCACCTTGAAATTGAAACAACTTAATTACGAGTAGCAGCTAGAAAATACATGAATATACATAAGGGAACGGACTGGCACCACACAAGTTCCCTGTCGAAGCATTCCTGCCGTGCAATGGCAATGAGAGCGCCGGTCCCACGCTCCTAACCTTACTTACTGAACCATTTCGGGCGTCATGCGTCACACAACACGTGGTAAACGGCGGCAGAAGTGCCGCCACATGAGAGATAACCTCACTTTCTGACGCACGCGATGCGCTCGTCCAACCGGTTCCCGCCAAAGCTAAATGCAATGCACGTTCCCGAAAGTAGCGCTATTGTGTTACAGTCGAGTGTAATAAAGAGTTTTTATAGAGTCTGTTCTGCGGATGGAGGCTGGATAACGTATGATTTGAAGAGCGGATGACGCACGTGAAATATTAATAGTTGTTTATTGTATAAGTGTTTTAAATAGCATTTTATTTACAGGGTTAACTATTACTAAATACAAAAATTTTAAACACGTGCTCAGGAAGGCCTAAAAGGCAATAAAAAATTATACCAGAATTTTGGCTCGACATTAAAAAAATGAGGCAAAACTCTCTCTTCCTGCGGAAAGTCGGCGCCGATGATAAGCATCGACTGAGATGGCTTAGAGTGTAAATGAATGAAATTTGATTTATTATAGGTTTATTACTCTTTTATTCTACTAGTGAAATAAAGTTATTTCATTCCACTAGTGGATAAAGTATCACTTTGTGTTGAAAAAATAAAACACTTGTTTTAAACCTTTTGCAGTTAATTTTTATTGATTCGAGTCTAGTTCTAAAGGAACAATACAAATAATTGTAAGATATCGGTAAGGTTATGCTAGGTTTTTATTAACAACTAATCTAAATTCAAGTAAAAAATCTAGTTCATAATTTATTAATTATACTCTATTTTTAAACTAAGAGGAGTAAATGAAGAAGTCATATATATACACAGGGAAAAGTAACTAGAAAATATAACTAGATTTTGGCGGTAAATTTGGAAAAAAAGAAAATAGACAAAAAGCAATGCGATTCGTTGCTGAATTATAAACAGAACTATTTCATTTGATTTAGGATTAACTAGGAGGGAGAATAAACACAAAATAATCAATGAAGTGGCAATGTTAATCTTAACCAAATATAACTGACATTTTAAATGTTAGTAGCTGATAGTATTGACATTGACAATAAACTTGAATTTATGTGAAACTGGGTAAACTTGACGACAAATTAACCAATAACAAACTAGTGTTTAAGCGCGAAAAATTTAAATCACTCCTCTTAGTTTAAAAATAAGGTTCTAGTTCTACGTGAGTGGGCCAAAAGCTAGTCCTCCACTGCGACCCTGTGGTCTATTGTGGCTCTAAAAAAAATAAATAAATAAGGTAGGTATAGTGTTAAAAAAAAATCCTTTATATCTTTATTTGTTAGGTTTACAAATCCATAAAATTATGCATTTGAACAGGCAAAACGTGAATATAGAATTTTTTGATATAAGACTTTTTGATTCCAGGAATCCAGGTATATTTTATATTTTCTGCATTACATATGCCCCACCCTGTATATTTTCCCATAGTTTTAGTTGTATCAAATATCACGCATAAAACTTCATTCCATTTTAAATCAACTTAATCAAAACATTTTTATAAACAAAAATGTGTTACGTGATTTATCTACATAAATTTTAGTTATTTTTTAAGACAGTTATTTAAGGTCGCCGTATTTCTCGCCGCAAAATGGCCAAATTTGTTGTATTTTTTAGGTACTAAAATCTCGAAAAATAAAACACGTAGAGCAAAAGTAATATCAAAAATAAAATTATTGATGTTTTGTTTATACACTTTTACTATTTAAACTCTCCTCAAATAATATAATAACTTTTAAACTGCATTTGTATGACACACATTATTTCGCTATTCTAACCCCACATTTTAACAATTATTTTCACATACTTATAAACAAAAGTGAACAATCTTATATGCAGATCTATGTAAGTTTATGTGATAACAATGTTTAAATCTATATTTGAATTTAAAAAAAATACGTATTTTGAAAGATTTCAGTACCTAAAAGTGTGTTGGATAGATCGCTTTCTGATGTTATATATTGATTTTACTTCGGTACCTTTGAATATTCGCAGGTGGCATGAGATAACATTCTTGTTATTTACTAAACTCTATATTATTCAGTTCTTAAATTTCTAAAATTACTTGTATTTGTCGAAAACACTATTTCAAGAATACGGCGCCCTTAAGAAATTGTGGATGTAATTAAATATAATTAAAATTGGATCAAAGAAACCCAAATATGAAATGACAGCAGCGGAATATAACGGACTTGACTTGTAACCTATTCTTACATCCTTTATATGTGAACATGCACCATGATAGTCTTTGATAACCAGTTTTGCGAAAAATAAAACAAAAAATAATGATTAATATAAATGAAGTTATCACGTCATACTTGATGCAAGAATAAAATTACATATATTTATGCTCCAAAGCATCTAATAACAATTTTTTTAATGTTTATTAGTTTCTTATGAGCCATGTAGCATATAAGCAGGTGTCAATTATCAGTAGTATTAAAAAACATACCTATATTTATTGTCTTTTATAAACATCTAATATGATAATTTTTAAATTATCATCTTAAATACAGAGAACTGTGTAATTTGAAAGTAATAATCTAAATTAATTTTATAGGAAATTACAGTTACCGTGCAATAAATCAAGCACTTTGCCTCGTTATGTAAAACCTAATACAAATTGTTTTACTGAAAGGTGATTGGTAATATTATAAACTGCTTTTTAATGTAGCGGAAAATTATTAAATGTTTAATGAACGACGAAAATGTCTATCTACAACAGTGACTAATGATCAAGTTTATTACAGAAGATGGATTTTTTAGGCTACAATTATTCATTTTAAAAAAGTCTCGCTGAATTGCTAATACCAAACTCAGTTTTAAATTTTATGCTGGTAAGATGTTTCCGATAATATTATCTTCTATGTCAGACATAGGAAATAAGAAAAAAAATGTAAGTACGCTTCACCAAATTCAATGTTCACAAAAAGATATTGAATGATGCATAAGTTTGCAGCGCTTTTGGTTTTTATAGCAAAAGTGGTATGGAAACCTATTATTAAGGCTTGCGGTGAGCGCTCTATCAAACGATATATAAGGTCTGTTCCAAGAACCGTCGAGAACTGATTCAGAACCGTGAAAAATGTTTGACTAACACCGTCTTATGTCGCATTCACCGAGAGTACGTTAACAACTGTACTAACTGACTAATTCTGGACGGTTCAGAATCGATTCTTGCTGTGTTGGAACAAACCTATAGTTTTCGCTCAGTAACTCCTTAACGATAAAAATATGCGGTTTTTTTAAATAGATTATAAATATTATTTTACGTCGACGCTGTGTTTTTAAATTTTGAAAAAGTGTAAAATTGTTATTTTTTGAATGAATTTTGCATATCTTCAAAATTTCAAAACACAGCGTCACCGTAAAATAATATTTGTAGTCTATTAAAAAAACCCGCATATTTTTATCATTTCTTGTTGAGGAGTTACTGAGCGAAAACTATATCCCTTTGGATCGAGCGCTGACCGTAAGCCTTAAATATAGGGTACCCATAGTGAATTGTTTATTCATTATATTTACGCCACATTTTACTATAGTTATTAGGGGTACAAAATAAGGCAAGTATTGAGGGGTACAAGAAGCAATAATATATGATTTAATAAAACGGTCTGTATTGTTAAATTTTTGAATTATTCTTTTATTTCTGATTTCAAAAATACATAAGACATGAGTTATTGACAAAATTGTTAAGAAAACAACAAATTATTTCAATTATTTATTTCAATTTTAATTGATTTGATTAAATAAATGTCATTCATATAGGTAATAACAAAATACTTGTCAGCTTCATAGACTACTGTAATAATTTGTAAATTCTGTTCGTATAATAAATAGCTTAAATACGATTTTCAATGTTCAATAAATCGAAAACTGTTAAAGATAGGAATGTTGTCATATTTTTGAAATTAGAAAATAAAACTAATAATTAAAATATTCAACAATACATAGGGCGTTCTATTAAAAAAATTATTTTTGCTCCTTGTACCCCTCAACTGTGCTTGTATTGACTATTGATTAAAGGGGTTCATTTACAGCTACAACTTTTATCTGAAACTTTATTTTGTATCTCTAATAGTAACCATAATAAATGATGATCTAAATATAATGAATAACCCTGTATACAGAGTAACAGCTGATTTATGACAAAATAATGCCATCTAGCCAAACTTATCTTAGTCCCGTTGTCACGTTGATAATAACTAAGTTACAGGTTGTCAAAATGAAAATGTTATTTTTATTCTTTCAACTAATAATCTCTCTCTAATTGATCTATTTAAACGAAATTTGGTATCCTGATTTTTCTTTGACATGAGAAATTAAAATTTTCTCATAGTTATGTCATACACTGTAGAGGGTGCCGCTTTGGTCTCCCGTTTGAAATTTTATAATTCACAAGTTATTTGCTTCACAATGTATCTTAGTTTCTGATACCAGATAGCAAAATTTATTTTGTCATCATTTTCATATCAAAGTGTACCTTCTTAATCTCGCTAGGAATTGCAATTTTCGAAATATTGAAGAATCAATGTATGGCAAGACAGTTTGTTTTAACATTAAAACCAGTATTTATAACTAATCCAACTAACACAATGAGTCGTTGGAATACAGTTACGACTATTGGAGAATGGAGAATAAGATTTTAGTACCTGCTACGTTTCAGCGACGTTTCCGGAACTAATACGGCGACGTTGTGATTCCGTGGAGATGACGTTGTGGCGTGGAAACTGCAACATTTAAGGAACGTCAACACTCTTCCTCCACTCTTTGATATTAGCATGTTGCTTCCTTTGTCCGGTGGTTTCAACCCCAAACTTAAAACAAATGAAATTTTATTGACAAACACAGTAATAAAACTTCCAAATCCAGTATGCGTCTTATGTTTGTTTATGTTTTAATAAAAATTTTGTCTAAACTATCTAATAATATTATGTGTGAAAATCATACTATAGATTGTTAAAGTGTTATTGTTTGTCGGAAATAGTATTAATTTCTGTGCATCAACTTATTAAATTCCATGATGAAATAGCGGTAAAAGCTTTATTTGTGAAGTTAAGGTTAATATTTTGCATTAATGGCGACCTAAGATGTGCCTGTCAAAATGGCACATTTTACAAATCTTACTTTGAAGTCCTTTACTCTAAGAAACGCAACTTGAAAGCAATTCATACTGTAGCGTCCGTAACAGAAACTGCCAATATATAACTTTCAAGTAGTACTTACTACAAAGTATCGATGGAGGCTGTAGTGTTACTTTAAAGTAGCAGTAAAGTTGTCTTCAAATTCCCACTGCCACTTCTTAGTAACATTTTTTCTGCTGTACATTCTGAACGCGGTACGTCTGACGAGATTTCTACACTGAACTAATTCCTTCAATTCTATCTTCTTAATGTGCTTTTAGTAGTAGTTGAATACCTATCCCCGTTGACATTGTTATTTGTGTACGTCTTTGTGGCTTTGATTGTTACTCCTGTTGCTTGTTTTGTCCTTTAGATTTTCTGTGTTGGTTAAACCCAGATATTTAATCTGAATTAAAATTTCTTATAGATACAGTTTCATCTGGAGATTTTATCTATACTTAACACTAAGTTAATAGTTATATAAAATATGATAATATTAAAATATGTTAATATTCACAAAGACAAAAGTACACTCCACACGTGACATGACGGAATAGGTACAGATACTACATAATGACGAACAACACGAAGGTTTTCAACTTTGGTAAAATTTACTTCATGGTGAACTTAAAAGTGGTAAAAGTAGCACTTTGTAGTGTGTGTGCCTGATGAATAGTTCTACACGCAGCGATAACGCTGGTTGGACTAATTTTACCTATAAGTACCATGACTTTAAACAAACAATTATGGTTTCATGAACGTCGTTGCAATTATCAAAGTTACTTGAAAGTGATTGCAATTTTGAAACCGTATTTTAGTAACATGAGTTAGCCGCTGCTATGATAATTTGCCACTTTCAAGTTCTGAAAACTTAAAGGTCGTTCCACTAGCAGAGACGTCTCCAAAATTAGGAGAAAAGTCACATATCTGTAAAGTAACAAGAAGTAGATGAAAATACGTAACAGCGAATGTAATTTTGTTGTATGAAGTTATTTATACAACAAAGTAGCAAATTTGGTGAAGATTACGAAATAGTTACTCTTTGCAGGTTCCAGTCTCAGTTGCTGCAGGTTTGGAAACACTACATTATAACAGTAAATTATTTTATAAAATTTTCAAATCTTCATCTACTTCCATACATTTTATACGATTCCAGGCTCTTAGAAATACCGACTAAAATTTCATGTTCTTCATCGATATTAATAATTTTGGGACGCTCCATGTGGCATTTGGATTGAAATTCTTCAGTTCCTAATAATTCAAATATATTTGTTGATTCTGATGAATACTGTTAGAATACAACCGTATGCATGAGTATCTCCGATATGCACGTATGTCACAAAAACTTCCTCTGCACGTTAATATTAGAAAAATTGTTGTGACGATGTATAACAAATGGAAAACTGTAGAGACTTAACAGTATTCCAAACTCTAACATTGATTAAAGGAGAAATTTGACAAAATCATTTTAAAACTGTTTCATTATCTCTGTTTTTATTTGCAGGAATACTTTGATAAAGTGCTGTGCTGTTTTAGGTACAATTGTCTGCAATAATAATGACACTCTCTTAAAACAGTTTTTGAACTTCTGGAAGTTCTGAATAGATATTTCATTAAATCTCTCTTGGTAAGTGAAACAACTAATAACTAATGTTAAAAATTTAAAGCAGATTTCAATATGAATACGTCACAAGTTCAAAATAAATAGCAAAATTCATTTTAGTGAGTGTCATTAATATTGCAAACGATAGTACAGAGACCTCAAAACCTAAAACACGTAGAACAAAAATAATATCAAAAATAAAATTATTGATATTTAATATAACTTTTAAAAAGCGCTTGTAAAACACACATTATTTTACTATTTTAACCCCACATTTTAACAATTATTTTCTCATACTGATAAACAAAAGTGATCAATCTTATATGCAAAACCAGGTAAGTTTATGTTATAACAATATTTACATCTACACTTAAGAAATATGTATTTTGAAAGACTGTACCTAAAAATTTGTTGGTTGGACCGTTTTCTGTCGTTATACAGGGTTAACTTAAGTACAAATATTTTAAGAGGGGATAGAGAAAATTAAGAGTTAACGGAATTACCCTTCAAAAAGATTCCAAACT
This sequence comes from Monochamus saltuarius, assembly GCA_025584915.1. Lineage (NCBI taxonomy): Eukaryota > Metazoa > Arthropoda > Insecta > Coleoptera > Cerambycidae > Monochamus > Monochamus saltuarius. Next base: position 21,110,457 of record CM046727.1, on the reverse strand, counting down.
TATTTATAAAGCAAAAAAAAATTGTTTTCGAAATTATTGTTAATGACTAATTAACGCCGTCTATGCTAGTTAAAGTAGGTAACTAGCAACACGACGGTAAAATTCCCCGTCAATTCCGTCATGTCATAATTTAGTTCCTGTGTTTACCATGTGTTTACGTTGTAGTTTTGTGTTCTTCAGTTTTTAGTGCCTCTTCTAATGTTTAAACATTTCATAGTTATTAAATAAAGAAATTTGTGTTGGGTGCAGATATTTTCCCACAATATTGTTTGCCGGTTTGTTTTTATAGGTTATGGGATCGCCGCGGGTACATTAAAAGTTTTCTGTTACGTATTCCTTTCTTTAGATTTTGTTATAATAAATAGGCATTTAATCTAATTGTACTAACTGTCTAAGTGTGCTTTATCGGTAGTGAGTGGTTGTAATGAATGAAAATGTTGTAGTTTTGCCAGTTTGTAATGAAATGAAAAAGAACGAAAAATAGTGGAGCCAACTGGATTAACTATTTCCTATCTATCAGGTATTATTGCTAACAAGTATGTTAATTTTTGTCGTTTCTGCATTTAGAAATGCTGCAAAAAAACGACCGCATGGTAGTAGATATTATTGACAGGTGTAAGCTTTATCTATGGATCTAAGCCATCTCAGTCGATGCGTATCATAGGCGCCACTTCCCATAGGACAAGAGGATTTTGCCCCATTTTTAAATATCGAGCTAAAATTCTGGAATTTTTTTTATTGTCTTTTAGGCCTTCCTGGGCACGTGGTCAAAATTTGTATACTTAATCATAGTTAACCTTGCATATTCCTTTTACTTTAGTATCTTTGAATATTCACAGGTGACATGAGATAACATCCCTATTATTTGCAAAGCTCTATATTATTCAGTTATTAAATGTCTCAAATTACTTGTATTTGTAGAAAACACTATTCCAAGAATACGACGCCCTTATATGCAAATATCTCGAGAGCGACATTAAAAAAGTATACCTTTTTTATGTAAAGGTGATGTTACTATCAGAAAAGAAGGAGACACACGAACACTCTCTAGAATTAATACATATAAAGTATAAACTATAGGGTTCATTTCATATCTACACTTTTTGTATAATTTTGGCCACGGAACACTTAAAGAATTTGCTAGTCAATGTAAACAATACATAAACAAATACATTACACTAATTGTAGAAAAAAGCCTTTTTTGTAAAAAAAGACATAGAAGACTATCCTACTGTAATTTTTCTTCAGGGGTAGGTTGTTACAGATGTCAATCAGCAGTGTAGATTTCTTGCTTCCTTGTCGTAAAGTGGATATGCCTGTATCAGTCAATGTTGTTGTTTCTTTTAATTAAGCATTCAAAACCGAAATTTTGACGCTAACCTCCTTTCAAATTAACACCGACCTGTCCTTGATTTATCGGACATATATTGACAGAAATAATTGAAGGTTGCAAGGTGCCTTCAATGATGTGCTACTGCCGTCTCGATTCGAACGACTTCAGCAGAGCCTTCAGGTGTGCTCGTAATGATATATCTGCACGTACGGGCATTAAGATCAGATACGGTTTAATTGATCGGTGCTGTATTTTGCCGATTTTTCTATTTTCATTAGCGTACGTAGATAATTACTAAGAGAGCACACACAACGTTTCAGATCGATTTAAAGATTGCTATAAACATACCACCATGGATTTGTCATTTCTAGCGCTGCTGGTTAACTGCAAACAAATTCGCCGCAGGCGTCGTTGATGAATAAAATAAAGATTTCTCTTTCGATGTCGTTCGTTTTTTAATACACTGTTTCAATTTATAAGTACAAAGTAATAAATATTAGTAGCAGGTGTGCAGTTTTTAACGGAACGTTCAAGTTGTTAGATGAAGAATTTGCAGGAATGCGAAATGAAGGAGAGAGAACGATTTGTTTATAGATAAGCAGCACTTTTCAAATGATAGGAAATAAATATAGAGTACCATTAAAAAGCAAAAATTATATTCCTGCATCCTGCATATTCCTGCAAAATCTGCATGAACAAGGTAGACGAAGTTGAGGTCATTTTTGCTTTATCGTGAATATATTCTTACTGATAATGATTTTCTTAAGTGTCTTCTTCTAGCTAATGTATCAGTCTCAAACATGGCAGAGGTTTATGGTTACTATAATGACGTATATATACAGGGTGTCCGGAATATGAGTGCCAATATTGAAAGGGCTTCTATATCTGTCCAATAGCAAGAAAAAATGTCTGAAACCAATAGTGTTTCTACGAATACATTTCAAAATTAAAAAAAAAACAACTACTTTAAAAACTATATTACGAAATTGCAAACTAAGGTACAATTAAAACTAAGCAAAAACCAGTTTAATACAATTTGTTTATAATTTGCTTTTGGATGAGTATTAATAAAGTAAACAACAGAAGGTTTTCAAAAAAATTCTACGTACTGTAGCGCCAGGTACTCACTTTTAACAGAACCTGTTGCATATATGTTGACAAATATTTACCCTGTGCAATTAATGAATGCGACGAGTAGTCATTCTGCTAGGCTATATGGTAGCGAATGATAAACATTACCTACTACAGGCCTACCCTCTCCCCTACAAGTAATAGAGCAGTACCAAAATGAATGTGGTAACGATTTGGAATATAAAATTCATGACAAGAAATATGTTCAGATCGTTTATAATAAAAATATGTCACAATCTTATAGTGCACACCGCGTCCCCATTTTTGTCTGTGACTACACTAGGTATAACTACACTTTTCCCTAACTGCTACAAATCGATAGAAAATTCGTTAATGTGGTTTCATGCAAAACTGCAAATATATGCCAAATTTACTCTCTCTACTACACTAGGGTACCAGCAAAGTTTGCAGAATAAATATTATAAGTTGTTTCACTCTCGAACACGCCCCGTCCTACCAATTCCGCTCTCCTCACCCGTCTCCGAGACCGTTTGGTACCCAGGATCCTACATGGTGGCCGACGCTAGAACTGTAACGTGTTGAGTGCGACCGATATAGTGTGAGACAAAAAACCTTGAGTATCTGTTAGTGTTTATTTTATTTCTCTTTTAAAAATGCCCATGACGTGGTTTTTCCTTTTTCTATTGTTCAATGTACGTGTGTCATATTTCATCAACTAATATAAAGAAATAGATCACGATATAAAATTTTACGCGGTATGCCGATAAAAATTAGAATCTTCATTTGAAATATTGCGCAAATGCGGCCTGCTTAATAATTATATGCCGCCCCCTCTCCCGCACAAGTCTTCGACTTCTGGGCTAATCCTCGTGATTAGAATGAGGGGTAGAGATATTATTATTATAATTTGAAGCAAACAGTTTTCAAATGAAACTTCAAACATTGTTTTTGTATGAACCAACAAGTAAGTTCTTTGTACTGGTATTTATTAAAAAAAAACTGTAATATGCAATAAATATGTAAGTCGGTACTTAATTATGTCATGTAAATTTTTGGTCCAAGCAGAGTTTCTGATAATACCAAAACTATTTTGGCGCCAAAATTTCAACATGCTGAAGTTCAAACTGGTACACCGATTCTTAGTGATACACAGTGCACAAACAGTATAGAATAAAAATAGTATGTACAGTAACATATTTAAATAAATTAAAATAATTTGTCAAATTATTTAATATACCTATAGAAATACCCAAATCAGTAAAATAGTATTAAATACTAAAAAATTGAGTATTTTTTTTACTGAAAAGAATATATAGTTTATTAAATTACAAAATGTTTCTGTAAAAATAGGTATAGTGTTTGCATTTTGTTAAACTGTTGATATGTACTTATTAAAACAGGAAATTTTAGAATATATTTTATTTAATCGTTTCCCATTTATGCTTATAAAATTAAATTGGGAAAATAGAGAAATAGGTGTCTAGTTCATATACTATCCAAGGAACCAGCTATTTTGTGTTGCCAGAATAATTACTTTTATTCCAAGTAGACCAAATTGTGTAGTTTATAAACAAACCAAAGATAAAAAGCTATTTTTAGTATCTGACTATTTCAAGTAAATTAACCAAATGAATAGGTTAATTTATAAGGTATTCGTGTTCTATCAAAATAACCAACAGTTCACTTATTTTATATACTAGCCAGCTAGTTTACAATTTAACCAAGTTTACACTTTAGTAATAATATACAGGGTTAACTATGAAGTACAAAAATTTTATCCACGTGTTCAGGGAGGCCAGAAAGACAATAAAAAAGTTATTCCAGAATTTTACCTCGATATTTAAAAAATGGGACAAAACCCTTTTTCCCTACGAAAAGTCGGCGCCTTTGATAAGCATCGACTGAGATGGCTTAGCCCCATAGAAAAATCTTACATCTGTCAACAATGTCAACTATCATGGGGTCGTTCTTTTGCAGCGATTCTAAATGCAGAAACGACAAAAATTAACATTCTTATTAGTAATAATACCTGATAGATAGGAAACAGTTAATTCAGTTAGCTCCAGTATTTTGCATTCGTTTTTCATTATTTCGTTACAAACTGGCAAAACTACATTTTCACTCATTACAACCTCTCACTACCGATAAGACACATTTCCCGTAGGCACAGTTAGATAAAATGCCTTTTAAAGCACCCCCCGCAGTCTTGTTCCATAACCTAGAAAAACAAACCGGCAAACTATATTGTGGCAAAATATCTGTATCCGACACATATTTCTTTATTTAATAAGTTTAAAATTAAAATAAGACACTAAAAACTGAAGATGAACACAATACTACAACGTAAACACAAAAATTGAATTATGACATGACAACGACAGCGACCGTTGCTTGCTGGTTGCCTACTCTGGATTTAATATAATATAGAGAAAACATTTTTTCGCTTTATAAATAAGTTTGGATTTTTTTTTAAAGGCGATTCCGTTAATTCTTAATTTTCTCTATCCCCTCTTAAAATATTTGTACTTAGTCATAGTTAACCTTGTATACAAAACATCATTTCAACCTGATCACAAGCATGGCTATAGTCTTAAATAAAATTTGCGACGGGTGTACAATTTTATACAAAAAATCGTCAATCCAAAAATAAAATCGCATCTCATCAGCATTAGATTTGGTGACAAGTCTCCGAAAAACTAAACCATTAAATCAAGATACAGGCGCAGTCCAAAATTGGAAGCGGACCAAAAGTAAAGAGTAATTTGGCCCAGTAATTACTTTTTACCATAAAAATCCGTATAATAACGGCCGGATTTACCAGGCGTGCCCTGCAGCGCTTAAAAATGAAGACGGCATCGAGAGCGGAGCGCGGAGAGATAGGAAGATAAAAATGTTTATGCATTGCCATGCGTGGTGGTGATGATTCAGTGGTCGAGTGATACGCACCGCACATCTGCCTTTATTCCCACGATTCAGGAACACGTGTTGGTCGAGACGGAGCAAGCTATTCTCGTGCACAGCGTTAGGTGTACACCCACGAAATCGGATAGCCAACTGTCACGGGCTCTCGTAAATAAATGATTGCTTTTACGTCTAATAAAATAAAGGAGACTGTTGGAAACTGGACACAGTTTGAATATTAATTATTAATTATTTGTTTCTGTGTTTTTTTTCTGTCGCATTACGAAACAGTGGCGTCATTTCTAGGTACATTATACAGGGTGGTTCATAAGTAACCCAATTAACATAAAAGCATAATGACTACTACACGAGAAAAACAAACACTGAAAAAGGCCAGTTACTTTACAAATATACTTAGAAAGAATATCATTATAATTGCTTTAAAATATTCTAAAAATGATGATGTTATTACAGTGACAGTATACCGTAAACTTCCTATGTAATTATAATATAATGTATTCATTTATAGAATATAATTGTAATACCTTCACAATTAGCAATGTGAATTCTATTTTTACATTGTAAAATTATTGAATATATCAAATCTATATAGGTATACAGGCTGTCTCACATAAGAGGGCCACTTCCATGTATCTCGCTTAATATGCGAGACACGTCAAAAATCTTTAAATATTTTTTGTTGCATTTTTGGAGGCCTTTATGCTCGTAAAAACAAATTTGAGATCCATGGCCAACTTTATGAGTAATAACAAAAAAACCTGTAAAGTATTTTAAGAGATAGAGAAAACTTATTGGTAATACATTTTTATTGCAAAAGTGATACCTTTCACTTGATATAAACAGATTTTTGAAATATCGTATGTGGTTCGCTGCGCCCTCTAGGCGGATATAATTTTTTTTTATTGAAGCAGGCTATGGTCACAAAAAATTGCCTGTTTTTTCGTCTTTCATGCAATATACTACATGCTGCCCTTATCTATTGTATTTATTACAGCTTTTTGCAATTTTAGTTAAAACAATGTACCTAAATATTTTTGTGTTGCTCAAGATAATGTAGAACCTGTTTTAAAGACGCCAACTGGAAAAAAATAATAAACAGAATGCACTTTTTTATGCTAAATACAGATTTTCTTATATTATTATTTTATTGGTTTTCACATTAGAAGCAATTGGGTCTTTAAAATTATTCTAACACAGACAATGTAGCTTACCCTAAAATTTTGTAAACATTGTAAACATTTTTGTATTGTAAAATTACAAAGTAATATTACAATTACTAAACGTAAAATTGCACGGCAAAATAAATTGACAATGCAATTTTACATTTTATTTGTAAAATCACAATCTATAAGAAAATTACAGCAATAATGAATGTTAAATAAATTGCCATCTAGTTTTACTGTAATTATTTTTTACAGTTACTGTAATTATTTTTTAGAGTGAACCTAAATTGATCTAGATTTACTACTTTCCGAAATAGTCGTCAATGTTACATAATCTTATAATACCAAAATTTTAGTAAATAATTTGTTATTCAGGAGAATATAATGACTTCCAAGTAAAATGAAATATATTCAATTTATATGGTTTGAGATTACAAATTGTTTACGTTTTCTGTGTTTTCAAAAATTCCAATAACGCGTAAGATGAACTTATAATTTACTTAATTTCACTTTGAAATATGTCTAATATCCAGGGATTTTTTAAATGATTGCAATAGGTAAATATTTACATATTTATTACGAAATTGTAAAGACTTATTTTGTCTTCAACTAGTAGTTAAAAATAAGGTAGTAACTAGTTACATATTTTGCCCAGTTAAATCTTTCAATTTTCTAAGTTCTATTTGTATTGCAATATAAACCTATTTCCAACTTTGTTGATAACTTTTAAGGAATTTAAGATCATTTCAATTATCCTAATAGAAATATTGTCCTATATTATGGCAGAAATTTACTTGTTAATAATATTTGTGTATATTAGAGTTACATATTTTCAATAAAGGTTCTTCTTTCTCTTTATCTTAAAGTAACTTCGAACTGAACGATACACGTCTAAGAGAACTCCCGTGTACACAATCCCGTGTAGACTTCGACTAACACAGAATTGTATTTTTTGAGTTAACATGTACAATTATTGTTTTTCAGTGCATCTATTTCGGACCTATCCTATGTGAAAAAGACGATATCTTCTGAAAAAATCAAGTTTCCATATCATAAAAGTAAGTACACGTGTTCCCATACTTTATTGCATCAGATAAAAAACCACTTTAATTACATCTATTTGCGATGCATCAGTGATATCGATTACATAAAGGCATCAGGTGTCAAGTTCCTTCATACGTATAAGGAAGCAATTTGTTAATTACGTCCCATGCTGGCTACGGCTGGTCCTGTATATTAACATAAAAATTAAACCGATTCTATACAGAAAATGATTCTTATTGCAATTATATATACATCGCAAAAATTATAATTGTGTTGAAATTGTAAATGTTTTTAATCACATCATGTAGATATGTGCAGTATATACATAATGTACAGTTAATATATTTACGTATACGAAGCGCAGCTGGGTTCTTACTATTATAAACATATGGGATACTTTTTAATCCAATTTACCAGGTTATCTGCTTTGTGCAAAGAGAATACTTAATACAACTAACTGTACAAATAAAAATTACCATGGCGCATCCGCCAATTTCTCGACTTGCTTTGATTTTAAGGTCGCCGTATTTCTCGTCGTAAAATGATCAAATTTGTGGTGTTGTTTAGGTACTGAAATCTCGAAAAATAAAACACGTATAGCAAAAGTAATATCAAAAATAAAATTACTGATGTTTTGTTTATCCACTATTATTATTTACTCTCCTCAAACAATATAATCATAACTTTTAAAATGCATTTGTATGACACCCATTATTTTGCTATTCTAACCCCACATTTTAACAATTATTTTCACATACTTATAATCAAAAGAGCAGTGCTTATATGCAGAACTATGTAAGTTTATGTTATAACAATGTTTACATCTATAGTTGAATTTAAAAAAGTACATATTTTGAAAGATTTCAGTATCTAAAAATTTGCTGGATAGATCGCTTTCTCACATTATATATTGACTTAACAATTTTTTGCAATTTCGTGCAATATATAATGCAAACATTTAGTGTAGTATATAGTTTTATTACTCTCAGTTGCAGTTTCTGAAATATTTTGATAAAAATATAACGAATTATTCAATTGTTCATATGACGTAAGTCGTCTGAATTCTTGACGTGAGTATAGAAGGATTGTAAACATATTGTGAAAGAGTTGTATACTTAGGCAAATGATAAACGTATTTTATTAAGGATGTACAAGGAAATTAATAAAATTATTTTTAGCCTTGAACTGCGCTTATTTACAAAATAGTTTTATAGATGTGTTTAATCTATAAAAATATTCCCTGTTTTATAAATATGTTATAGAACAAAATTGTGTCTTGAGGAAATAAAATTATTGTATATACCGCGTAATAAAATTCCAAACCTAACCTTAATTTTTGAACCCCTAAGATATAGTATATTACGAAGCCCTAATCAAGAAAGAATACAAACAAATTCTTGAAAGTAGCTTTTGCAGTCAAACATGCTTAAAAGAAGTAATTCGCTTAAAAACGCTTCATGGCTGCGAAAAAATACGAAAAATCAGTACGAGAAAGTAACTTTGACATAAGTTTTTGGTAATGCAATAATTAGGTTAGTTTTAAATTAAATACCTATTTCTACAATTAACTAGTAATACTTAGTTAATACCTAACAATATTAATATAGGTAATGATAGTACCTAATATTTTAAATTTCTAAATTTTTTATAAAACTTGGCAACTTATTTCGATGCAAATATTATCTACTTGCGCACACAAATTTTTAAATACGTATACCTATTTAAGACTGTAAAAACATTTTATCGTATAAAGTTCTAATTTACACTAAAATATTTTCTTATGCTTATAATATGGGGAATAAAATCATTGTATCTATTATTAGTCGCAATTTTTAAATGAATATTTGTTGGATCAGTCACTGCCGCCATTAGTTGAAAGTTTTATTAAAATTGTATCTAAAATATAATTTTACTATTTTTGAAAGACTATTTTATAACAAGATAATTAAATATAATTACACAACGATATTATAAATTAAAGAAAGCATAATTTTAATATTTTTAAAATTTATTTTTTATAATTTTAAAGCAAATGTGGTCTAAACTAAAGCGCATAATTTTTTTGTTACAAACGTATCTATAGTTTTTCAATAAAATTTGCGACGCAATAAAATTTTCGTTGTTGAAACACGTGATTGTTGAAATGATAATATTGTAGGTATTATACCTATCTGGCATTAACACAACTGATCGCCACTGAGGGTAGCCCAACCCCGTTTTTAAATATAAGTACAAATAATTATGAATCTGCGTTATACACCAATCTTAAAATGATTTGGTTTCAATATTCTTCACTAAAAATATGTTTCTTTAGATAATACCAAAATACAGACTACACAACGTTTTTATAGTTACTGTATAAATTAATTAAAAGTGTTGTATAGGTACATTTTTTATAGAACTGTTACATACCAAAGTGTTTTATAAAGGTGAGCCCTGTTCGATTCTATAAGTATCGTATAAAGGCATTTAACCACGTTATATGAATTTGAAGCCCTTTTAAGACTTATATTATAGCAATTTATACAACCTTTATAAAATTTAATTTGCTAGTTGGATGGTAGGTACGTCTTTCAAGTCCTCAAGTACACACATATAAATTTGTGCTTGTATTTTAAAGAATAGAATATCCCTTTGAATCACACCAATACTAGATAAAAAAAAACTATTGGGTCACATTTTGCAAATACAACTTGACATTTACCTAGTTCTTCCCTTATTTGGGATTGCATATATTTAAGATGCTACCGAATTAAAAATAAAAATGTTATTCATTTAAACGGTTTCAAATCTAATATCAATTTTTTTAGAAAATAGCATTTATTTTCTAGAGGACCACTACGGTAATATGTGTTAGATTATAGGTGATAAATGTAACTATTCCTATATAGATGTACTTTTTATCGATGGGAAAATAATTCATTATTATTATTAATTGGCCAAAAATAGAGTGCAAATAATAAGACAATTATCAGACAACAAGAATTTATTACTATAAAAGGAGTAGAAAAAAGCAGGTCATCCCATTAACTGCTTATTTTTGACGAGAAAATATGACGATCAATTTGTAAATAATTTACCGAGGCTTTAAATATTCTGATTTAATACAGAGTACCTCTGAACATAAGACTAATCAGCTTTTCAAATTTACCATTTTTTCGCAAATAAATATTTTTTACCTAGGTAATCATTTATTAAGATAAATGGAAACAGATTAGCTAATAGTTATTTGTTTAACTAGGCAAAAAAGTACGATATTTAATGCTTCGGCTGGTATTTAATAGACGAAGCGCAGGCAAGTCTATTCAAGCAGCCAAGGCATTAAATCGACTTCCCTGCCATTATATTATTAAAATTGTATGATTCTTTTATGAATAATAATAGTTTCTTCAGATCGTCTGTAGTTGTTGTGAGATAAGACGATAAAAATAACTATTTATTTTTTGAGACCAGCAAAGCAAATAGAGTGTATTTTTCTGAAACACATTTTTTTTAACGAGCACTCAGTTCACTTGTATGGAGCTTAAATTCAAATTTTCATTGAAAAATAACCCTAGGTTGGTCATTAAAAATACTTGGGTGAGAATTTTTTTTTAACGAATACCTAAAATAGTGTAAATCCTTTTTGCTTTTACATCTATGTATACCACTTATTTCCCAGCATCACCAAAATCATTATACACTGCGTTGTACATAACTTTTTTATTTACTTCAATTCAGACACTAAGCCAGTTTGTTTCATATAGATAACACATTTTTTTCTATGTATACAATATGCTGTTTACATGAGCCTGAAAATGTACAGTATGGATACATTTGATTTGTTTTGAAATAAACAAAAAATAATGTCAGAAATTTAGTTGAATAAAAAAATTTAAAAAAGAAACCTGAAGGAGTTATATATATAAAATAATAATATTGTCAGTGATAATTTATAAGAAATTAGAGTTACAAAATCGAAGATACCATATCTGAAATTGATTTTTCTTGAAGCGGTTGATACATTTATCTTAAAGAAAGGAGCAGCGTTGTTTAGAATCTTCGAGAAAAAGGTGGTTAAGAAAAAAGCTTCGGTAGAGAGAACACTGAGTCTTGTGTAGAAACCATTTGGTATCACTAAATCATGTATAAACAAACAGCACCAACAGCAATACCATCATTACAGCATTTCAATAGTCCCAAATTATCAAATCAGGCGAGATTGACTGAAGAAAGTGGGCCCTAAAAAAAGCTGATGACCAACAACACAGCTATAATTCTATATTATACAGAATTAAAAATATTAAAATCTCAACAACAAAATTTATACAAAAATTAATAAAATACTCTAATAAACACTTAATATTGATAGTGCATGTAGTTAGATAATAATAATAATAATAATAATAATAATAATAATAATAATAATAATAATAATAATAATAATAATAATAATAATAATAATAATAATAATAATAATAATAATAATAATAATAATAATAATAATAATAATAATAATAATAATAACTTTATTTGTCCAACAGTCACAAACCAATTACAGGACAAAGTTTACAAAGTAAATAAATAAATAAACCAAAAATTGAGAATAATTAAGAAATTAATACAAAACAAACTAACACAGTACATACAAAATTATGTATTGCTTATATAACTGAAGGTGGTATATAATTCTTTCAAATTACAGTGAAAAATGTCACATGAGGTGCATATTTTATTATAATTGCATGTCATTGAATACACAGGAGACTTCAATAAAACATTAGTGTTAGTAATTGGGCAGTAAAAGTTCGTGGTGTACGACTAGCTACTCTATTTGTTAAAAAATATACGGAATTTAGGATTTGAGGACAATCGATATTATTACTGAGAAGTGAATGTAAAAACTTTGCAACTCTGCAAAAGTTCCTCCTAAACTCTAACGAATTAAAATTGAATCGAGTAATTAATTCCTTATAATCACATCCTCTGTTGGGATATACGCCGTCAACACAAAATGCTAGAAATTTTAAAAATTTTTTCTGAACTGATTCAACTAATTTGATATAGCAATTGTAGCACGGATTCCAAACAAGGCAACAATATTCAAGTTTCGATCGGACGAAACTGAAGAACAGTTTTACTAGAACTTCGTTGTCTTCAAATACACGACCTTGTCTTACTACGAATCCTTTAGAGAAGCAGAAACTGTTTGCTGAATGTGTTCAGAGAAACTCAATTTGCTGTCGAAGCATACACCCAAATCTCTAGTCGTGTCAGTACGTAATAAAACTTCTGTATCTACATTGTAGTGAAAAAGAATGGGATTGGTTTTACGTGTGTATGATATTACTTTACATTTCGAAATATTTAATTGTAACTTGTTAGAATTGCACCACTGTAAAACCTTGTTTAACTCATTCTGAAGAGCCATACAGTCATCTAAGCTGTTAATAGACGAATAAATTTTCAGATCGTCAGCAAAAATCAACTTATTGCAAGTAACAGAGACATTAAGATCATTGACAAATAATGAAAAAAGTAATGGCCCAAGATTAGACCCTTGAGGGACACCTGACGTAATAGGATAAACCCCAGATTTGAAGCCGTTGTAGGTAACATAATTGTAACGATCAGATAAATAAGATTTTAATAACTGTGCTGCATCAGCAGTAAACCCGTAAGCAGATAATTTGTACAGCAATATTTTATGGTCTATGCGGTCAAATGCCTTTGAAAAATCTGTATATATAACGTCTACTTGGCCTTGCACATCTAATACATTTGACAAAAATTGTGTCATACAAATCAAATTAGTGTTAGTTGACCGTTTTTCCATGAAGCCATGCTGATCTAGCGATATTATGTTTTTAAAATGAGGGTAGATCCGGTTATATAGTGAGATTTCAAAGGCCTTTGCAAAATTACACAACAGCGTAATAGGTCGATAGTTTTGTACACAAGATGGATCACCACTTTTTAAAATAGGGCACACGCTAGCCGTCTTTCAGTCACCAGGAAAAATCCCAAGCGCAATGACAAGTTGAATATTGTTTGTAAAGGATATGCTAAAACATGAGCGCAATCCTTAACAAACAACTTGGAATTAAATCGGGTCCACACGTCATTTTATTTTTAAGTTTTTTTATGGAGTTAATTATCTCAATTTCAGAAAAAGGATTTATAGAAATAGTAGGCATATTAATGTCAATATCAAAGTTTTGACTGGCATCAAAGGTGTTATTGGATTGCAGAAACACACTGTGAAAATATTTTTTAAATGATTCGACAATATCGCTAGGATTGTTAAATTCTTGGTTTTCACTATCTCGCATAATACCGGGAATCCTGCTGACACCTCTTTTGTTATTAATGAATGACCAAAATTTCTTTGGGTTAGTTTTTATCACCTGCAACGTTAGCTAAATAATTTCTGTAGTCCCTATCAGCAAGAGTTTTTGCTTCAGATCTAAGTCTCTTAAAATTGTTTAGGCTATCAATGTTCTTATATTTTTTGTATCGCCGATAAAAATATTCTTTCTGTTGTATACAGTTTTTCAACACAGAACTGAACCAGATTGGATATTTGTGCTTTTTTGTTATGTACTGAGGCACATAGGCGTCGACAGTTTCAAAAGTTTAGTATAAAATGCATGACAAGCTAAATTGACATCCCTGAACTCACTCAAAAAAGACCAATCAATTGCTAACATGGCGTTATATAGTGCAGGAAAATTAGCTTTCTTAAAATTGTACGACTTATGATTATTATTTGTGGGAAACTTGTTGAGATGTTGAGCGCGTAAAATAGTCGTAAAAATAATTGCGGGATGATGATGGTCTTCTATAACTAGCGGTGAATTATCACGAAATACATCACATGAGTTTCTCAGCAAAACAAGGTCAAGTATTCGGCCATTTAAGTTAGTGACGTTATTGTATTGATTTAAGTCAAGAAAATTGATAAAGTTAAGCATTACACGACTCTTGGGATCGTCAATAGCCAGCATAAGACTTGGTATATTGAAATCTCCTACAATTACAAAACTTTCAAGACTATGCAAATATTGTTCAAAATGCTCAAGAAATGACTCTAATATAAAACTATTTGTGTCAGGGGGAATATACAGAGTAAATATGGAGAATACACAATGTTGCAAAAACAATTTAATGCCGACAATGTCGATAGAAGGAAATTCAGATCTAAGGCCAGACAAATCAATACTATCAATGGTGAAACAACTTTTACTTGCGATAAGAACGCCACCACCACGGGATAAACCAGTTAGTTCAAAATTACGATCAGATCTATTTACAATAAAGTTGTTTGGAAACAGTTCGGAACTTGAAATGTCATTGGATAACCAGGTTTCCGTTAAGCACACGAAGTCAGATTGGCACACACTAACATTGGAGAAAAAATAATCTATCTTGGTATTCAGACCTCGTACATTTTGGTATTGAAAGCAAAAATGGATGGTACTGCTGGACTCTCTCAGTTTTCCGTAACAATTTGGGGAACACCACGTACAAATTTGATCCGTAAGTTGTCCTCACCGCCATCTTGCCTCCGTTGTAGTTCCAATTTCAAGGATTTTAAATATTCCAGTTGCCTTGGGGTCCTATCGAAAGAGATAAATATTCGACTTAGATTGTTGTTATTAGCTTTGGCCGATTTGAAATTGCGGATGACGTCATGAACAGAAGACTCATTTTCAAGATGCACTCTAATCGGACGAGGCTTATTGTTGGATGCAATAAATTTACCTAGGCGAATAATTCTTTGTTCATTGGAAAGATTAGCGTTTGGAGACACCTGGTTGATAATTTCTAAAACTTGACGCTTTTCATTAGCTAATCTTGTGTTTTTATCCACGTTAGAATTTTGTTCAGCAACACCAAAGATAATTAAGTTGCATTTTCTATTTTGTCTGTCCTCGAATTCGCGCATCATTTCCTCAAAATTGGTATTCGTTAAATTATCTTGCTTATCCTTTGATTTAAGCTCACGGAGTTCTTCTTGTAAGCTAAGTATAGCAGCTTTGAGGTCATTGATGTCTTGTCCAAGGACATTGCAGTTGGAACAATTCCACGATAGACTTTTGTTTTTGGCGTTAATTGAACGAACTTCAGACTGACTCAAACCCACACAAGATGCCTTGTAAGGTTTTGCAAACGCAGCAAAATACTGCAACATGTTTTTCCATAGAAGTATTGCAACATGTACATTCTGGATTAGGCATGCTTGATACGCCGCTGGCTAACCAGTACAAACGTAGTACGGAACTTAGCAATATATGTTAGCGTAGATTTGAAACGAAAGGCGTTATTTAATAGAAAAGCAATTGATGCTTACCAGAAAATGGTACACTGCACACTAAAAACTGTGGGTAACAGTTGTTGAAATACTAGAAACACTAAATGAATAAATAAGCAATATAGATATAAAAATATCAGAAGACTAGACACCACTGGTCGTGCTCGTGCTCGAATATGAACTATAATGATGAGATGCATAAACCACGTAATATTTCAGTTTCTTTTGTATTTATTTATTTAAAAGCCAATTTCATGAAATTGACTCTTCATTAATATGCTAGTTTTAATCAGGATTGGATACAACCTGCTCCAATTTTTAATGCTATAATTATGATCAAGGTGAAATATGTATTTTATTATAAAATAATTCATAGCAGAATACTGCTGCCTACAGGCTAGCTGCTAGCTTGCTTTACATCAAATTATATGTTGGCTATATCGCACTTATAACTTCCATATATATTAAATAGCACCTGCGCCAATACGTTCTTACTCTTATTATACTTAATTGGAATAAAGAATCTTAATAAAGGATTCTGCTTGTTCAGTTAAATTACACTTTTATGGAAATTTCAATTTGAAATTTGTAACAAAGTGATGACCAGTATATAATCAAACTTTACATTTACATATTATGCCCAACTAGCCCAATTAGTCCTTGGAACTTAGCTACGACTATTGTAGGTAATTTAAAGTGCTTTACGAGTAGGCATGGATACGTAATATAAGCGTTGTCATTTCGTACCTGCGACGAAAATGGGGAAGTTTTTGATGCCTGCTATGTTCCGACGATGGAAACGTTTCAGCTTTGTGGTTCCGTGGAGGTGACGTAGCGGCGTGGAAACTGCAACTTTTAAGGAACTTCAGCACTCTCCCACTACTCTTTCATATTGGTACTGTTGCTTTCTTTATCAGGCAGCTAATATTTATTATATTATATTTCTTTCTACATATTCCATATCTATTTCGTTTTAACTCTGAATCAAGTAGGTGTTTGGCATATTTAGAAGTGAAGTGAAATATGCAGATATTTCAAAATAAATATTATTGCGCGGCGGTTTGAATTCCAAAATTAAACAAATGAAAGTTTATTGACAAACCAAATCTAGCACGCCTCTGTAACTGTAAAAAGTAAAGGTTTTAATTATACTGTTGCCAAATAATATCTGATATTATTATGTATGAATGTGATACTTTTTATTGTTCCTCTGACCTATGTTTTGCCTGTCACAATGGCGCAAGTAGTATTTACTACAAAGTATCAATCGAGGTTGTAGCGTTACTTTAAAGTAGCAGTAAAGTTGTACATGCCACACATTTTCTGTTCAAAGTTCCCATTGCCACTTCTTAGTAACATTTTTCCTGTTGTCCATTCTATCCGACACTTACAATGAACACACTCCTTGAATTTTATCTTTCAGTAGTAGCTGAATACTTATACCTCCATTATATTTTTATTACATTTCTTTATTTTGTGTTTTAGCTTGTTACCCCTGCATGTTGTGTCCTTCGATTTTTTTTTTGTTTCCTTTTTTATCTCAGATATTTAATTTAGGTTAAAGTATGGGGTTTTTATGTCCATACCTAGCACTAAGTTAAAAGTTATAAAAAATATAAAATAAAATTCCAATAGAACATAACATGATCGAATACACAATGTTTTTAACATTAAGAAACTACGTGGTAAAATTTACTTCATGGTGAATTTAAAAGATGATACGCACTTTGTAGTTGTTGTGCGCGATTATGCTTAATACGTCTACAAATAGCGATAACGTTGTTTGGACTAATAAATATTACTTGCAAGTTACACGGCTTTAAACAAACAATTAAGATTCCCTGAACGTCACCGCAAATTGAAAGTGATTGCAACTTTGAAATAATATTTTAGTAACATGAGTTATTCGCTGATAACTAAAATGACACCAAAACCAGGAGAACTACTTAGAAATAACATAACTGTAAAGTAACCCGGAGTAGTCGAAGCAAGTTATTTACATAATAAAGCAGCACATGTGGTGACGGTTACGTAATAGTTACTCCTTGCAGGTTCTAGTCTCAGTTAGTGTTACTTTGGTGTTAGTTGGATGTGTATTTCTGAACCAAATATTATTACACAGGTCCAAAAAAAAAATTGGTGTGTGCTGATGGTGCCTTTATATTTTTTCCATGTATTTTTTCCCGCTGAACACGAATCTAAAGTCAAAATGGGGGGTCGCACAGCAAATTTTAGAGAAAACCCATACAAACAATAAAAATCACATCAAAAGTTTACACAGGTCCACAAAAAAAGTCATGTGTGCTGGGAGTTAGACTATATTTTTCCTTTGTATTTTTTCCCGCTGAACACGAATCTGAAGTTAAAATGGGGGGTTACACAGCAAATATTTGAGAAAACCTAAAAAATCGACGAAAGTCACTTTCTCGTAATTTATTCTGTGAATATTTACTATTTTACAGCTAAATTGGTATACTTATAGCTGTAAAATAGTAAATATTCACTAATTCACAGCATTTTTCATTGTTTCAGTTTTAGAGAGTACCTACCTATCATACAGAATAAATTACCAGAAAGTAATTTTTATCGATTTTTTTACGTTTTCTCAAATATTTGCTGTGTAACCCCCAATGTTAACTTCAGATTCATGTTCAGCGGGAAAAAATACAAAGGTAAAATATAGTCTAACGCCCGGCACACACGACTTTTTTTTGTGAACCTGTGTAAACTTTTGATGTGATTTTTATCGTTTTTATGGGTTTTCTCTTAAATTTGATGTGCGACCCACCATTTTGACTTCAGATTCGTGTTCGGTGGAAAAATACATGGAAAAATATAATGGGAGCCTCAGCACACACCACTTTTTTGTGGACCTGTGTTATTAATATTATCATGTTTAAGGTATTTATAACAAATTATTCTCTAAGGTAATTCTAAAAGGAGTACCATAAATTTGACTGCATTTTCTAAACCTCAAAATAAGATGAAACGTCTATATAAACATGTATCCTAAAACGCTTCACTTTTGACAAACAGCGTTTGAAAGGTTAGTTCCTGATAACGGTTTTTGATTAGTATGTACTTCCCAAACACGTAGAGATCAATTCATGAAATGTGCCGCAATCTCATGACTTTTATGCTCTTTTTGAAAATTTAAACAGAAATAAACACAATATCGTGTAGTTTTTATTGTTACCATAGAAGTGTTTAGTTACAAACGATAAGCAATAATTGTTTGTTAAAAATGAATCATTAGTCAAACGCTGAATGGTGAGTGCCACACAATCTCTATTAATCAATGCTGGTAATAAGTATGTACAGAAACGTCAAAATTATTTATTTTCTTTTATTTAAAAGCATGCTATGTTTCAAGTGCAATAGATTTTTAATAAAATTTTAGATAAAGAGATTAAAATACATTTTTCTCGAAAATTGTTGCGGCATCGAATTTTAACAAGAATATCTTTTTTATGTAAATACCGAAACAAGTTTCGGTATATACTGGCTAATTAAATACTATTTGAAAAGCATCATCATAAACTCACATTTTACACTCTGCATGTCGAAAATAAAGCATTTTAGGAGAGATGTTTATATAGTACGTTTCGTCTTATTTTGGAGTCTAGAAATCACAGTTAAATTAATGGTACTACTTTTATAACCACCTTGTATATGATCTTTCTTTATAGCAGTAGCTATTTATTAAATAATTTACAATAGTAAACTGTTCATTCATCTTCCCCATTGACTACTAAATATTTTTTACTACACTTCTGAAGGTTATAGAACTTAAACTTAACAAGAGGCATCTTTAGTGCTATGTGGTATTCTTTCTTCCACATTTTCGGTCTTTTTGTCGATATTCGCATTCAAAACTAATTTTCTAGCTTTCCGAGTGTAACTGAAACTAAATGAGAACAAAAATACTATATAAATCAACGTACTTGAATGAACAGGAGTTTCAATAGAAATACTACAACGGTTTTGGAGTACTACGCTTTTGAATGGAGCGTCTTCAAGGAAAATTATTATTACATACCTACTACACCTTTGTAGGTTTCTTACAATGTTACTACAATTATATAGTATACGTTTCTTGAAGGCTGTAAACGAAGTGGGTTAGTCGCTATACAAAAAGCACTCCAAACCACTTTATAAATGCTTAGGAATCACCTTTTTTCGACAGTGGCGGTACAGATTTCTAAAAAGAGGCTGCTACATAAAGTTTAACTTATAAAATAGAAAAAAAATGTAACAAACAACTGGCAAAAAATGTATATACTGCAGATAATATGTTCTACCACAAACACGTAATTTATAAAAAAATACACCTAAACTAAGCCGCTTTTCAGTTATTTGTCATTAAAGTAAAAATACAGTTGACGAGGTTTGTAAGACTCTTTTTTGTTACATTTTGACATTTCATTTAATGGTATACCTACCATGAAATTTTAAATTGTTTTTATCTATCAAACAGCTAAGTGAATAGAGGACACATGCTGTTTATTCCTAGTATGATGTGATGAACTATATGGATTTATTTACTGCAATAATCCGATTTTAAACATAAATGAACATGTTATTTCTGCACAGAGATCAAGAAAAAGATTGATTCCATTAACAAAATTATTTGGTCATATATACAACAAAATATATGTTTCAGCCAATTTTTAAATACATCTGTGGTTAAGACTATTATACATATTTTCTTTTATTGGAGTATTTATTTAAACTAACAAAATATTTCGTTATATTTCAGAATGAGTAAGTCAATCTGACCATGTTGTTTAGTTAAGATAATACACAAGTATGCTGTTAACATAAAAAATATATTTTGTTCAGAATATTATTCGTTCCTCACAACAAGTCAATATTTTGTTATTTTAACAAATTTATTTTGTTAAACTAGTCAATTTTAACATTCACTTGATTAGGTAGTCGTATAAATTAAATTAACAGTTTATATCTTTCAATTTGGAGACAAGAAAACTTAACTTAATAACAATAATATACCTATTACTGTTACTTAGCATAGCATAAATTACGTTTTTCCAATTAGTCCATATGTCTAAACCTAAACATAATTTATGCGCTATGAAAATCCTGTATGTACAGCAAAAAGTCACAGTTAATTGTCAACAACGGTGGCACCAGACATTTATTAGCTTCGAACTTGTTAACTAGCTAACATTTGGCTAATGTTCACCGTATTATAACAGACGGATAGACAAGAAAGCGCGAAATGTTAGTGTCTATATCTAGTGGCCTCTAGCTATTAAATAAAATAATATTTACTGATATCAAAAATAATAGATATGATCATTGCACAAGTGTGCTTTTAAATCAATTTATTTGTGCATATAAAATCATATGTAAATATTTTGTTTTTTGAAAATTGCAGAAATTTGTATATTATATTAAAAGTAAGCTTTCAATAATAGTGATTAAGTCACATATACAATTCATTGCAAAATTTAAAAATATGTACTTTTATTAAATAATTTAAATAGTATTTTTATTTATTTAAACATCATATTATTTGTTTTAACCGATAGCAATTTAAACTCAAATGAAAAATTGCTACATCTTTAATTCAATATGTATTTATAATAATTTGGATGTGTCATGTTGATCATTCTGTCTATTATTAATTTGATTAAAATGAATAATAGAACTGAACGTTTCTTATTTCCATTTGAATAAATATTATGCTGAGAAGCGAGAGAAATATATTGTTAAATTAAGAAGTGATATATATTAAATGAATAAAATATGTATAAATTAAATACTTTACTTCCCGTTTCATATATAACTGTATTTCATTAGTTTGATAGTATTTGTTCATATGTGTGACCTATTTGAAATGGAAACAGGTCTGTAAATATGGTATTTATTATTCGATTTAGTTCAGGTTTTCTTTTTAAAGATCGAGTAGTACAAACTCTATTCTCATGCAGAATATTAAAACTTGATTTCAAGGCCTAGTTCGATTTTTTTCACTGCCACATTTTACGAACAGAGCACTGGATTCAGCATACCATAAAATGGTTATATACCAATTTTATATTTAATGTGATTAATTACAGGCGATAAATTAATTTATAATTTTTTTAATTAATTTCATAGATAACATTTTTTACAAGATTATTATAAATCTATATGGTAAATAACCGTTTTAGGGCATGTTGATATCCAGTTTCATAGACTTGATGAAAAAACTTCGCTAAACAGTTTTTGTAAAATTTGGCAGTTAAAAAAATTCTAAGTAGGCTTTGAAAACGCAAATCAAATTTTAATATTCTACACCAGAATAGTGTTCACTGATTCATCTTAAAAAAAATCCTGAACTAAGTCGGATAATAAATACGATTTCTACAGACCCGTCTCCATTTGATATGGGTCACATTATATATATTTCAATTAATTACATTTATTTGACAAAATATATTTAATTGAATGAACAATTTTCTATCCGTGTGTTTATACCAGTTGTATCATGTGACACTGAGAAATTATATGAAATTTTTGTAAGGTAAGGCAAGTAAGTTTATTTATCCAACAGATATTATGAATACAAAATATAAGACATATATACCTTATACACATTAATATTATACATATACCAACAACATACATAATATGTATACACAAATACAACATATACTCCTACAATCAAAAAAGACCTAATTAATATAGTCAATAACAATGCAATATTGAAGCAAAGAAAAACTATTCCTTTATTGTTGCGTTATTTTTAAAATAAAAAATTTGTATTTAAACGGATGTACTGTTTTACTACACCTAATTTCGCTAGGCAGAAGATTGAACTTTACAACCCCCTAGTGAAACAGACTTTTCATTGTCGAATGTTTTATGTTTTTTTTTTTAACATAATAACTAACTGTACCTACCAGACGTTGCTAATTAAAACAGAATGGATAATTTTAAATTTTATAAAATGAGGAATACTTATGAATTGAAAATATAATGGGCATTAAAATCTGTAATACGGTTCTCTTATCAACCAAAAAATAATAGTCTGATTTAGTAATAGTAATAATGAACGATCAACATAATAACTTTTTACCTATTTAACATTAAATAAAATAATTAATTTAACAAACGTTCTACATACTTGCCCACCCTCCTCATTAACATGTACGTGCCCTTTTAAGTAGCGAAAACTTTATATTTTGACATTTTTGACATTCTCCTTTGGTTTTAATTAGCAAATATTCATTCACTAAGTATTACGATTTGCTAAGTTGCCAAGATATTGTAATAATAGGTATATCCACAAAATTTCAGTTTCACTTAAAAATGATAGTGATTGATAGATTTATGGGCACTACAAATTGCCGTTTTTCTCCAAAACGGAGCATTTAAACAAAAAAAGTACAAAAGAGGTAAAATGATCAAAAGAAAATTCTACGTTTGATATTTCAAGAAAAAGCTGCATAGGCGTATCTAGAAATAATTGAAGGGGATAAAGGGTACTGCATCCCTCAGTTACCTCCATTCCCCTTCGATTTTTTTCACCACATGATAAGTATGCCGGAATAAGATAAATGTACGTGCAAAATTTCAAGTGTGTATCTTACAAAACAATGGGATTATTAACAAAAATATTTTTTTTAAATGTAACTAACATCCTGTATATTGAAACAGGGACTCCCAAATAAAAAATGGGATACCTAAGAAAGTCGCATTATTTTTGTCCAAAGAATATGTGGTTAATGGTATCTCTATCTATTTTGGGACGCTCTGTATATACTCTATGTGTCGATTAAACTTTAATTCTCTATTTATTTATCAATCCTAAATATTTTGTTTCATCCACAAATTATTTTTTTTTTTCAAGTTTAAGTTCAGGAATTTACTATACAAAAATTACCTACCACCAACAATGTTGTCATTGTTGGCTGCATGTAATGTGTAAGAATCAACAAATCTATAACTACATTTTTAAAAGAAATACCTTGCACTTTTTAACGAAATTTTACTTTCCTTCCGCCACTGCATCGGCACCCTCGACGCAGCATCTACCTGTATTCTCTTTCCGACCATATCTAATCATTTACATCCTGTCCGGTATAGGTACGGCTATTACTGGCCGCCCACCTTACTTAGCGTCTCTTAAGGCCTTTTTTTACACCCCGACCGGTACCCGTGCACGTGAATTGCCTCAGGCCATCACAAATGACCTGACTAGGCCCACTGAGATAATCTATGGTCCTCCAAGTATGATTCTAGGGCCTGTACACCCTTCTCGCCGAAATTGATGACCAGGCCAGATTAAACAATGTGAAGGTTATAAATGAATCTTTTCACGAATTTAATCGCCGTTCATTCTCGGCCGAGGAATAACGACTCCTCGAGGGAGATTGAGTCTTTGTGTTGGGTTATAGGGTTTCAGGTGGATTGAGTGCTTTTTGATGTTTGATGAATCTCGTGATTGCGCTAATATTTTTTTAGTACGGATCTGTTACAATTTTAGTTTTTTAATAACCTACAGGATATCCAACAAACATTTAAAGTTAAAATTACGTTAATTTGAGCTTAGAATTAGTTTTAAAAAATGTATGAATTATTCCGTATAGGGAAAGTTTACCTATATTTGTTGGCCTTTTTAGAGTAATATAGAAGTTAGTAATTGACCGGCAAGAATATTTTCAAATAAGATAATTGGACTTAGAAATACAGATCAATTTTATGTTAAAATATAAAAGACATTATTACCAAAATATACCCTAATTATGCCCTTTATATGACTTCTTTCTGCCCGAGAGAGATCATTTTATTATACAGTGTGGAAGAAAAGTATGGAATAAATTCATCATTTCTAAAACAACGAAGTTTCATGAAATTTCCTCGGACCCGTCGATTTTGCTTTTTAAAAAGACTTTTTTCTATACCAACGCATTTCCGACATTCATTTGTTTTCGCGTGATGACGTCATCGGATATTTTTTTAAATAGAACCCCTATATTTTTTTCATCGGATTCTTGTAGAGCTTAACTTGTTGAATTCAAAAATATATAATTTCAACAATTTATTCCTTCAACTTTCCGAGAAAAAAAAAACAATCCAATAAACGCTGCAGTTGACAGATGTCAATTCTGATAAGATTTTGATTATACTCGCGACAAGAATTCAGACGTCTTACGTCATACGAACAAATGAATAATTCATTATATTTTCATCAAAATATTTAAGAAACTGCAACTGATAGTAATAAAACTATATACTACACTAAAAGCTTGCATTATATATTGCACTAATCTTCAAAAAATAATTGTTTTTAACGCAACAAAATATCGAAAATTACGTTGACAATAAAAACAAATGTGTAATGTCAGCCGTGACGTAAGACGTCTGAATTCTTGACGCGGTATAGCTGCCAGAAACAGTTTCTGAGGTGACTTGATTTAATTTGTTGTTTTTGCTATCAAAAGATGTTGTAATATTAACATGCAATCTAATAAAACAAAATAATAAATTAGGGGGTCAAATACGATTGAGGCAACCAAAATTTAATTATTAATTAATTAATTAGTTGCTTATTGTTAAATTGTTTTAAAAATAAAGAGTCCTTATTTTGTGATACTGCCGATGAATTCACTATATCCATTTTACTCTCAACCAGTCCATCACAGACACAAATGGGAATATTCACATTTTTTTCAAGGCGATTTTATTGGATCGGTTATTATTTTTTTTATATTTTTTATTATCGGTCAGTAGTCGCGCGGTTTAAGGCGTCAGTACTTGAATCGAGGTGACTAGATCGGAGTTGGTTCGCGCCCAGCTGCCGGTAGACCGTATATAAGCTATATTCGTGGAGAGGATTGGCACCCTCTCTGCGGGTATGGTAGGGTGGAATAATGTTGGCTTGGGTCAATGTGAGAGATTGATGCCGGTTTATATTTGACTACCCCCCTAATTAATGAGGTTTTCCAGGTTTCCCTCATTCCTGTACTGAATAGTGGTTAGGGCCTACCAACGTAAGTCGTTCCTGGGCGCAAATGCGGCCTGCTTAATAATAATACGCCGCCCCCTCTCCCGCACAAGTCTTCGACTTCTGGGCTAATCCCTGTGATTAGAATGAGGGGTAGAGATATTATTATTATGTGATGATGATGATGATGTTGAATGTCTTTTGATTTATATTCTGTTTTCATTTCAGAAAACTACGACACTGTACAAATTAGATACGTTATATAGATGGTGTTCTGTTAATACATCTAAAGAAAGCAAAAATTCAAAAACAAGTTATCTTTGGTAAGAAACCTTCCAAAACCAATAATTTAGAAGGTTTCATGCTCGTATTTTATCAAGAAACTTTAAACTGATATTGAATTACTTACTTGATATCTAAGATGTGAGCCGACAAAATGACATTTAAGCCCTATGAGTATAAATCATAAAAAAATAAATCAAGAACCATAAAAATCCTCCTGTTTTGCAGAATACCAATATCTTCATTAAAATCATTCATTTTTTCATAGTCTTGAATGGTGACAACAATTACAAACAAACCGATATGTGACAGATACCAGTATATGCAAAATTATTTTTTTCGTAAAATCGTTGCATAATAATGACATTTTGATTGCCATTTCAGTATCGAAATGACAGGGTACATGTGCTTTAAACAATCTTTTCTACGCATATGTGCGTAAAAGTAAAATAAAATATCTGAATTTTAAATTATGTATTTATTATAAATATTAATAACACAATATTTCAATCGGATAATTGAATATTAGGTGAACTTATATATTTTTCTTCACATCGTATAACTTCCATATTGGAAGAATATAACGCCTGCATCCCAGTGCTGAAGGTGCACTGAGTTTTTGGAATGAAAGTGGTATTTCTTTTCTCCTAAGAAATTTTCCTTGCTATCGTCTGCTTATTTTGTATGGAATTTTCTATGTACCCCTCTGCCACAGAAGTTGAACGCCAATCTCCGTGTCTCTTCAGCATCGATATGTTGGCTCCTGAATCTGCAAGGAAGGTTGGAGAACATCGTCTAGTAGTGCCCAGTATACTCAGTAACAATAGGTAATCTAAGAAATTCGTCAATCTTTTTAGGAATTGAACCTATGTTATTATTTGTACCCACTGCTTGTGTAGTACATCTTGAATTTCTGTGCGTGACAAAAAATCGGTTGTAAGCAATGGTGGATGGACGTAGACTTGCATATTTGCGAAAAATTTTCAAAAAAATTATCTAGGAACATTAATTTTGGTATTGGGAATAGTCACTTTAATGAACAACTTAGCATCTTCAATGTTCTCTGTACGTAAATAAGTTAATTCTTCTCTCCTACAGGCTCCAAATATACCAACAATCAAAACAACTTTTTAGGATAAGTACTTTTCATCATCTGCCTCTTAAACCTTTCAACCTGTTTCTTGGAAAATATTCTGAATTTTCTGGGTCTATAACCACTTGATTTCTTTTTGAGTAAAGCAATAACATTGGACTATTTACTAATATCCATATTTTTATTTAAATAAATTGTAGCTCGCTGGGATGAGTAGGTACACTAGAATATCTCTTTTTACTTACATACCTTTTTTCGGCACACCAAATATCAAATATTGCTAGGTTTTTTTGGTACAATTGCTTTGGTTTCTGAGGAATCAATGTACATAAGGCAGCTTCCGCCTCATTGTCTATTTCAGAATGTTCAGTATCATTAGAATCTGCATCACACGTACTGAAGTTTTATGAAGAATTAATACCGAGTTTAATTCACAATTCTCCTGTCCTGTAATTGGATTCTGTCTGGACAGTGTATTGCAAATAAATAAAAATAAATAAATAAATAAACGTTCACAGATTTCAAAATTTTTTAAAATGTTTGTATAGTTTGTAGACACCGTACCGTAGCAATTATTGCTTCATAGCATCAACCTTATAAGCAACTTAATTAAAGGTAAGATATAAGTGGTCTGCTTACTTCCTGCTTGGCCTAAGCGGCTCGACTTACAGGAAGCGACCTACATTGCAGTAGGTACTTAACGCAGATCTCTCGCCCTGGGCGACGAGCCATTAAATCCGTAAATGATACTACAGGAAACAAACTACTCCGCGGACTAATGCCCCGACCGGCATTGAATTACTACTGCAGTATCTGTGTGAACAGCCAAGAACCCTTGTCGGACACACCACCAGACATATACCAGTTTCGGGCTTGTTAGCCCTCATCAGTATGCCATAGGTGAGGTGACCGACAATTGAACTGGCTGTTCCATTATATGTATGTTCACATATAAACTGAGTACAGGTGAGATATTAACCGGTCGGGGCATTAGTACGCGGGTAGTTGTTTCCTACAGTATCATTTACAGATTAATTGGCTCGTTGCCCAGGGCGAGAGGTTTGCGTTAATAAGTACCTACTGCAATGTAGGTCGCTTCCTGTAAGTCGAGCCTCTTAGGCCGAGCAGGAAGTAAGCAGACCACTTATATCTCACCTGCACTCAGTTTATATGTGAACATACATATCAAGGAATAGCCAGTTCAATTGTCGGTCATCTCATCTATGGTATACTGATGAGGGCTAACAAGCCCAAAACCAGTCTATGTCTGGTGGTGTGTCCGGCAAGGGTTCTTGGCTGTTCAGAGAGATACTGCAGGAGTAATTAAATGCCGGTCGGGGCATTAGTCCGCGGAGTAGTTGTTTCCTGCAGTATCATTTACAAACTTAGTTAAAGTTGTTTAAATAAAATAGTCTAGCGATCATATTAGCAAATGCAATCGAAGATTGTGTCGAAACTATTTTCAATATTTATTTGCCGATTTTACGAACATTCTTGTTCAATACATGTTGGGAAATAGGTGTTTTAGGCACTTAACGTGGCGTCTCTAAAACACTATTATTTCGTATCGAAAATTTCAGCATTGTGTTTGATATGATTTACGAGTCTAGCGCCGTAAACTAATGTCAAAAACTGAATGCTTTTCTAATTTTTCTCAAAAGTTCTTTTTGTAACGGCATATGAAACCAAAACGTATTAACCAAAAAAATGTGTATAAGTCTAAATCATAAAAAGTTGTCAACCTCAACAATATTTTTGTTTTTCGATTTGTTTATGTTTATTTTATGCACCAAGAGTGACAGTTTAGAAATAGGGAATAAATTCTGCGAATAATAATTTTACGAAGGCTAGCATTTATCAAAAATAACATTAACGTAAACATCATAAACAATTTCGAAAAGATACATTACACCCATCAAGCAGGCTAAAACTAATAAAACTTGGGTCTCTCTATGGAGATTGTCAGACAATTTATTATCAAATGTTGGACAGGTCCTATTGTTAAGGACGTTACAGGTATATGCGACAGGTACACCCCCTTTATTTTACCCTACGTTGGAGCCAACCTGCCTAGAGCATTCCGTGCGATATTAGGAGTTACTTTCCCACACTTTGTATAGTTTTAGTGAGGGGTGATTTGGGGTGTGGAGGAATCGAATTTGGTTTAGCCTACAATAGGGGAGACGCAGGTGGATGAGCTATTTTTGAGTAGTGCACACTTGTAGACACATGTGGAATGTTGAGATGCATTCGGGGGTTTAATGCATAAACCCTGTAAGGCGTTTTTTGTTGAGGAAGACGAATTATGCCGGCTATAAGGGTGCTGTAACCGAGTTTAGTGGAGATGCGTCAACATCTGCATGTCATTTGTTTTACTATTTATATAAGTAATATCTGCTGCACATGCATAAAAATGTAATCTTGAAAAATGTAAGACGATGATAAGTATAATGTTCCTAAACAGAAAAAAAACGGTTACTTTGGATCAAGAATAACATTTATACAGGGTGTCTACTTTTATTTGCATACAAA
This sequence comes from Monochamus saltuarius, assembly GCA_025584915.1. Lineage (NCBI taxonomy): Eukaryota > Metazoa > Arthropoda > Insecta > Coleoptera > Cerambycidae > Monochamus > Monochamus saltuarius. The sequence goes on along the minus strand of CM046727.1, from coordinate 21,080,745 downwards.
TCCGTAAAAACTTTATTCTTGAAGATAATCAAAAACATTTTTTTAAATTTTAAATTACATCGAAAACCGCTTCCTCTGATCCTACCCCGACATTTATGATGGAGATCCAATACCTTTCATGAGTTTTTTTCTACCCCCGAAATTCAATAAAAACGTTTAGCGATTTTTTTATTTAAAATCTGATCAGGTGGTGTTAATCAGGACCCCTCAAAACCCCGTTGTGTAAATTTGGACAAAAACTATACACAATGTTTTATTCTACACGTTCTTAAAGTTTGCAAAAATTCGTCAAAACTGTATTTTTCAAAATAAAGCAACAAATATTATTTTGATTTAAATCGCATCGAAGACCGCTCTTTCTAATTCTATCACGGTCTTTAAGATGGCAATCCAAGGCCTGCTATGATTATTTTTATACCCCCCGAATTCAATAAAAACGTTTAGCGGTATTTTATTTTAAATCTGATAAGGTGGTGTTAGCCAGGTCGTCTCAGAACCCCTATGTGTGAAATTCTACTGAAAACTATACAGACTGTTTTCTTTTACACGTTCTCAAAATTGTATTTTTATATAAATTCGCAAAAACTTTATTTTCCAAAATAACGCAACAAATATTTGTGTGTTTTAAATGGCATCGAAAACCTTTTGGCATAATTACATGGCTCACACTGGATTCGTCTAGTGCTTTTCAAATTCAGTATTTTGTTTTGAGGGGGTTTGTGATTAAACCCACCATAACAGATGGTAAATAAAAAGTTCGATAAACGTTTATATTAAATTTCTGGGGTATAAGAAATTATAACAGGCCTTAGATCGCCATAGTAGAATCAAAACAAGCGGTTTTCAATGCTATAAAAAAAATTGTTGAATTATCTTGAAAAATAAATTTTTACGAATTTGTACACACATAAAACTTTAAAACGTGTGGAGCAAAACACTCTGTATGGCTTTTATTCAAATTTTACACATCAGGGTATCGAGGGAACTTGAGTAACACCACCTTGTCAGACTTTAAATAAAGAAATCGCCAAATATATTTTTTTTAATTCCGGGGATATAAAAATAATCATAGCAGGTCTTGCCACCTTAAACGTCGAAGACCGCTCTTTCTAATACTATCACGGTCATCACGGCCATTTAAAACATAAAAGTATACCATTATTTTGGAAAATAAAGTTTATACAAATTTTTATAAAAATAAAATTTGAGAACGTGTAGAAGAAAACACACAGTATAGTTTTTGTTAAAATTTCACACATAGGGGTTTTGAGATGACCTAAGTAACATCACATATACACATAATTAATTATGCTTTATTTTTATTGTTTTCAAAATACATATTTCTTTTATTATAGTTGCAACTAGGTACCATTATTTTATTGCCAGTAAGTGAAATATTTTATAAATTTATTACAACAACGTCTAGGGAAAATTGCATAAAATATATGATTTTGCAAAAATGCATATATCTGGTATATACCTATAAGTCCAATGGAGCAAATCTAACGTGACCATATGTCCCGCTTTGGGCGGGGCAGTCCAGCTTTAAAACTATGTGTCCCACTGTCTCCAAAATACGTAAAAATGTCCCGCTTTGACAAGACAAAAGAATTCACATGTCAATATCGTTCAATAAAATAAATTTTCATTAATATATGAAAGCATTATTCTTGGATTATGTAAGAGCAAGAGACAGAAATACTTTGAGCAAAGGTTCATACGGTAAGAAATAAATTTAAATGGGCGTGCAAACATTCCGTAATAGCAGTAAAATTTTACTAAGAATTTAAAGAACTTCTATTCTCCTTGACTAGCAATAAAACTGGAAACCGTTTATAGATACCCAAAATTTGTTAGATCAACCACTAAAACATGACCTAACAACAGTAGGAAATCTAACAATAATACATCTATATGTCCTATAAAACAATTATTTTATTTTTAAAACAATAATAATTTAAGTGTGTCCCATTTTGAAGAAAAAAATAAATGTTATAAAAAGAAAATCCAAATATTGTGTATATTAAAAGTGTGTATTTATATTATCAAATCGTAGCTAAGCGCTTTCGGCTTCAAACAGCCATCATCAGAGCTAATCCTACAATTTGACAAAGGTAGAGAGTGAAACTATATAAAAAATTCAAAGGATTACTAAGGTCAAAGTCTAGATATCCTAACATTATAATAATCAAAATGTTTATCTTAACAAATTTTAACATTAGTTATAGATTACATAAAACAAATAAATTGTATATAACAAACGGTAGAGATAACAATGTTGTTGACCAGGGGGAGAAAATCGAAATAAGGTTAAATGAAAAAAAAAAAAATTGACAATTTAAGTTAGAATGATTACCAACTGAAAATTATAAATTATTAAGCTAATACCAATACATAATTAAAAACTACTGACTATTACCTAATGAGATTTCCAAAGATATTTAAAAAGTGGTTTAAAATCGCAATTTAAATTAATTTGAGTGTTGACACAATTACTAGTTTTTTTTTAATTTCCCTTAAAATCTCTAAATCTTCTAATAAATTAATTTTATGAAACTCTGAATTATTAATATTGTGAAGTATTTTACTGTTAACTGTTGGCGAAAAAGAATGATCAGTAAAATTAATGTGATGTCCAAAAGCTGATTTATCAGGTCTCTTTAAATGTTCATTAATGCGAACATTCAAAGATCTAACAGTTCTACCAACGTAGGTAACTGGACAATCATTACAACCTAAAAAATAAATACCACTTTTTGACAGTTTGTCCTGTCTGTCCTTTACATTAGAAAATTTTGTACAAATTGAAGAATTTACTTTAAAAGATACTTTCAAATTGGGGATACTTTTAGTTAAAATTTTGGAAATATTATCTGAGATGAAACCTAAATAAGGCAAAGATCTAAAGTTAAAGTTATTATCAATATTAGAAACATGTGATCGAAAAGCTAAATTTCTATATTAATGAAATAAAATATAATTATCGTTTTTTGTACAATATCTGGAGAAAAATCATTATTAACACACAATTGTTGCAATATATGCACTTCATTGTTGATATCTGACATTGATTTATATTATCATATCTTTACAATACAGAAAAAAATTAGGAACATGACAAGAGTGAAATTCAAGCCTGATGTCGATCTAGAGAAAAATACTATAGCAAAATAAATTACATGTTTATATTTTTGAAACAAAACATTCTTAGAGATTCCATAAATATAAAAATTTCAAGCTGTTTAGAATACATAATTTATATACTTATAGAAGTTGTATAAGTCACGAAAGTATTTTTCTCTTGAAAAAATAAATCCTGTGTATATTTTATATTTGATATAGGTACATTTTACGACATAATAAATTAAAAGTTTTTTTCTGTGGTACCCGTTTTATTAAAATTTGGAAAGCAGATGAAACAGTTTTTTAAATTAATTGCTAAAATACCATGCTATATAAAGTGGTATAACTTTAAATAATAATAACTTATTTAAAAAACGTTATGTATGGTATAATTATTAGGATTATTAGGCTCAATATCTCCGAAAACAAAGCGTACACAAGTTTAAATAATTTTTTTAAATTTGTACCTAATATGAAATTAGAATTTAAAAAGCATGCCTGATTAAATAATAATTCAATATACCAGTCAATTTCAATATTTATTGAAAAATTAAGATACACAAGAACTTATTGAAAAAACAAATATTTTAAATAATTAAAATTTTTTTTTTTAAGTTTAGTGTAAATGCAAACATGTATATAATGATATTAAATATAAATAATTAGTATATTTCTTCAATTATACATTTCAGTATTTTTTTCATGCTTTATTATTTTCATTTGATTATTATGGGTGTTCCGATTATACTTTAAAAATGCGGGGGTGTGAGTTGGCCTTCAAAAGATAGTGGAAGCAGTCCATATAACAACATTTTTTATTTTAAAGCTGCGATACTGAGGTACAGGTGTTAAGTTGTTACATTTACTCGTCCACCACAAATTTAGAAATTTTGTCTTTAGCCAATGTAAAGATAATTAAGAAAAACTACCTTAAATGTAACAACTTTACCACCCTGTATGTCGGAATCGCCACTTTAAAATGAAATTATTTATGAACTACTCCCACTATTTTTCAAAGACAACTAAAACCCCAGTTCTTTTTAAAGGTCGTATGACACGGTATCAAATTCTGCATAGAATTACATAGTATGCGCCAAAAGTATGGAATAAATTCAATAAAAATGAAACAATTATTTTTTGGGAAAAATCCTCGAACAGGTCGATTTTTAATTTAAAAAATACATGTTTTAGCGTAAAATGCGATTTTCAAATGTCATTTGTTTTCGAGTAATGACGTCATCGATTTTTTTTAAATGGCAACACTATATTTTTTTTCTTGATTCTGAAAGATCTCTATCAGACACAAGTTTAAATAATGTATTTTTTAAATTAAAAATCGACCTGTTCGGGGATTTTTCCCAAAATATAATTGTTTCGTTTTTATTGAATTTATTCCATACTTTTGGCGCATACTGTATAAGCATTCTTTTTATATATTTAGTACTAATAATAATTATTGTTATTATAACCAATAACCAATAAATTAAGCAAACATAGGAAATATATGGGAAAAATGCACTGAAGGTTATATTATTGTTCACATAAAAATATATTCAGAATTTTATATAAATAGAACATGTTTTAATTTTTAGTTATATATGTAGAAAACTGTACATTTTGCTTGTACATACGGGACGAACCACTTTAATTATAATATCAAACAAAAAGCTATGTGAAATATTACACCGTCAGACGGCTTTAAAAATAATCGAGACAATACTTTTTTTGCCTTTCAAAGTTATCAATAATTTAATGAATATGTTATATTTAAATGAAAGTCGTTATAAAAAAGCTGTTTACGAAATATCTATTAATGTGAGGCATAATAATCAAATTAATTATTATATTTATAAATCACTAGTTAGGTATAAAATAAAAAAATATTTCGTATATCAGATACTTATTTTCATGTGTTCATTTTATGCTTCTGGCTGAGCACAAGAATCTCAGTTGCTCTCATAATAAGCAGGTAATAAAACCACCCAAGTAAGTCAACAGGTCACTTTGAAGGTCCCATTAGTGTAACTTTGTTGGCCCACTACAATTTTACCTGCCAACGTCTTCAGAGTCACCCAAAAGTGTGTTAGGTCCCTTTTCACATATTTTAAGGAATCTGGTCATATAGTACACTTATAAGATTTATTTTTAGGCCAGGCTTTTTTATATACATGGTCAGATATATAGCAATTTCAAAAATTTACTGTTTTTTTAATAATAGTAAAGTATTTAATATATTAACAAGCATGTAGTAACAACATGCTTTTATTTTTTCTATCACTTTATTATAACTTTGTTTTTGTATCAGACCTGAAAATGTAAAACAAAAAAAAAGACTAGCAATTTAAGTTAAAAAAAGTTTATTAAAATATTTTCTTAATACTAAATTGGAAGACATCTTATCCTATACATTATAAAAAATATTAAAGCTTCAATCACAAACAGATAAAAATCTGTAAAAAATATACAATATTAAAACTACAATATCACAATGACATCAGTCAAAAAAAGTTGAGCAAAAACCATCACAATAGATCTAAAATTAAGGCACTGGACATCACAGGGGAATCATTTTTTTTACTGAAGCGTAAAAATGATTAAGCTTGGGCCCATCTGTCGCAGGGAGTTTGCAATTCAGGCGTTTGATAACTGCAGATAGCGTTTTTATCCCCTGCGGAAGCGATGTCAGCATCGGGACCGGAAATGGAAGTCCAGAAGAAAGTTCCCGCCTCGGTCCTAGCAAAGTGGACTGGGATGTACCTTTGACCCCTGCTCACTGGAACGATATCGATCTCACCATTGTCGTAGACTGGAACAGCGGAGAACTCCTCGCAAGTGTCGATTTCCTCGAAAATCTCGTTTTCCAAAATCTCGTTGGCGATATTATCGCTGATTTCGTCCTCGTCCAGGAAATAACTGGGCTGAGGATTCTTCATGTAGGTGTTCTTATTATTCTTCTTCAAGACGCACTTGATCAGCTTCTTGATCTGATAGATGGTCGACTTGGCTTTCTTATTGTTGACCTTGTTGTCGTTGATCGAGTTGTTCGAAGAGACGATGTATTCTGCGTTGAAATTCATTTTGCGATATATTATTCGGAACTCTGTGCTGCTACTAAAGCGAAAGACACGAAAGTGAATGATTTTTGAGAGAGCCGTGTCCCAATATATAGTGCGAGTGACGTCACGGACCCTTAGGATACGTAAAGAGGGGTTCTACCCTCAACCTATGGCTGCGACGCATAGGGACAGGTGTGCACTTTTCGGTACAGCGAGTTTTAGAGGAACGCAGGCATATGTCGAGGCGAACAGCGCGACGGAGATGGAGCATACGTGTATAGGGTGTAGAAGATCCGTGAGAATCGCGATCTAGTGCATGTTCCCACGATTTTACAAAGGCAGATGGTATACGTAGGGGTGTTTAAAAAGATTTTCGCTTATGTGTAAAGGTATACGGGGGAGGTATTAAGTATTGAATCTGACCCTTTTTACCTCTTCTACATATTCTAGACTTCTTCGATATTTGCCCATGTCAAATGGTAAAAGGGAGTTTGAAAAGGCCCACAATCCTGTGTGTTTAATTTGTTTCAGATGCACGTGTAAAGCTGGGGTGCGCTCACAATGAGGAGCAGGTTGATTACGGTCAGTACTGTTGAATAATTTTCTTATGGTCCGATGTGTCCCGTTTTATCGAAGAACGTGTGCTTTAAGGGTTGTTTTTCGGGTTGAGGAATCTTTACCTGATTTTTGCATAGGTTCTATTCATAAAAGTATTTTTGTATAAAAATTTGATACTGTACCGTTTCCTCTTACGGATTTAGGTATAACATTCTTTTGTGGACATGTTTTTGAGGATAAGAACTTCGCAATACTTTCAACAAGGGAGCAAGTTGGACGTTAAAGATGTTTATTCATTTGGTGGGTGAAAAATTACTCTTAACAGAATTATTTGTAACGAATATAAACTTTAATACTTCCATATATACACCTAAATTGAAGTCATTGAATGTAACAATCAATTTTATAGATTTCTTCTATAAAATGAGATAGATTAAGTTATTAAATATTAAAATAATAATTATAAAAAGTTGTATGTATTATAACATATTGTAACTGTTGTATTATTTTTAGAATTATAAAGTGTTAACTATAATTTGTAGGTTGAATGTTTTCAAACAATATTCTAACAAAATGTGGCACCGAACTTACTGTACTTGTCTTGTTATGTTTAAATAAAATATAGTTCTGTTACTAAATTCCTTTGTTTATGTATTGACAATATTAACAGCTGGTGTTCTAGATTTTACGTAGTACGATGAAATGAAATAAATGTGAATAAAATGATTTGCAATCTTAATTACCTAAAAACAGTTGATTGTACTTAAATTTTTCAAGGGATCAAACTGATCTATAACTTGTCTGTCTACAAGAAAGTTGTTACTGTTTAGCAATATATTTGGAAAACAGTGGTTGTCCTTGCCTCTGCAGTAGTGATGCTCTTGTAAATATTAAATAATATCTATACATAAAATTATTAATATTTAGATACCTACACAGCTAGGGTAATATACTTCTAGAATCCGGAGATGTTTGGCCAAGTTTTCATCAACGTTCGGATGTTTTTTACATTTATGCTTGCTAGTCAAGAGTAGTAAAGTCTTCCGGGTTATTAAATTTAAACACTTATTTATTAAACATCATTCCATCGATATAGTTGCAATTTTATTATATTAGGTACTTTGAGTGAAAAGAAGCTATTTTGAAGCTAGCTTAATATAGTGATGTCGTTGCTTTAAGCTATCGTGCACTCTCTTTTTGATTATTATTATTATTATCTTTTGGTGAGCCGACATGTTATTATTTTTTCGACATGAGCATAAGTTTATGTATTTTTCCTAAAGCATATTTTGTTGTTAGTTACATCATTTGTTAAATGATACAGTTTTATAAAATGCCATTTGATTTACCTTGAAAACATACATAATTTTAAGAAAAAAAATACCAGATGCCAAAAAAAACGAATTTGTATACAGGGTGTTACTAAATAATACCGAAATAAATGTAAGGGGCGATTCTCTAATGAAAATTAATAGGATAAAAAAATACAATTTTCTCAAAAGTGTCTGCCATATAGCAAAAAAAAACAAAAACAATGAAGAAAATAGTTTTTTTTTAAATTAATAAGTTTACAAGGCAGTAAAATGGTTATATAAGCTTCTTTATATCCAATGCTAAAATTCTATTAAGGCTGGCGTTTCAAGAAGAAAGAATCGTATCAAAAGAGACACAACAAATTCACCCAGTAAGTTGAGGTTCTTGTTAATGTAATGCTAAACTATAAGAATGAAAATGAATCATTTCCTTTAACTTTTGGAGGAAAAATGCGCTAGAGCACATGAAATACCGTGAATTGTACTTTATCACTGTATACCATTCAAGAGAATTGATAATGAAAAACATAATAGGTGAACATATTATTCTTTATCTTATTCTAAATTATTCGGCTTGTAAACTGGTGTACTCTCTGGAGAAAACATATAATTGACACAACGAAGTGATATTTTTTCTAATTTATTCAGATTTTTTATAAACTGTCCCAAAGACAGTAAAAAATTCGTTGAAAATTGAGTATAAGATAACTTTGATCTAAGTTCAAACACGGAATTCTAGAAAACAACTATTCTGCGGACTAATGTCCCAACCAGCATTGAATTACACCTGGAAAACCTATAGGAACCAGCTAAAGTCACTCGTCAGCAGACTACCAGACATATGCCGGTTTCGAGCTTATTAGTTCTCATCAGTATGCTATAGTGAGGTATCTAACGAATTCCCTAGCTGTCTAAGTCGACAGAGGGGACCATGAATACACGGTGTAGACAAGCTACATCTAGTTGCCATTCGATACTCCATGCCGGACTGACCAGCCTTAGACACGAAGCGTTCTACATCGCAGTCGAAACCATTGAAAATGAGTGATCTACACCGCGTACTCTTGATCGTTTATTTGACTTAAATTCTGGTTTACGTTTTTCACACACTCTTTTTAGTTAGTGCTAAGTAGAACACATATTTTCATTGTAGTTTAATATTGATATATTTTAAAATATTGACGATTTTTCTAGTGCCTCCTGGCTAGGGACGCATCTGAAACATGTTTATTAAGACTTTTTGTCTTACTTCTCTCGCAAATGCGGCCTACTTAGTAATAATATGCCGGCCCCTCTCCCGCACAAGTCTTCGACTTCTGGGCTAATCCTCGTGATTAGAATGAGGGGTAGAGATATTATTATTATTATTATATTATTACTTTATCATATACTTTCCACCCGTGCATGTTCAAAACTCTATTTACTTAATTATTCATCAAATTCATAAATTCGCTTCAAATATCCAAACAACAAAATTATACTTTTCGCCTCGGTAGATATAAAATGAAGGTAATTTTTTGTAGAAATATAAAAATATTTTTTTCAAAAATTAATCACAGTAAATAAATAATTGTTATAATAATCTTGATTCTTTTACAGTATTGTAAACATCTTTGTATCTAGAGCATACATATAATTTCATTGATAGAAATTGTAGAATAATTGATTTATAATAGCTAAAATACCTTTATAGTAAAAAAAATACAGAAACTAATAACAAAGGGTATATTATGGGTCTAGTTCAACGCTGGTCCGTGATTTAGTCCACAGAGTAGTTAATTTCGTACAATATTCCATACCTAAAAATATATAAAAAACGATTACATAAAGGGTAATTTTGTTTGGATAAATAAGTATATCATTTTTGACATTGTTAATATTTAACTATTGTGGTTGAATTTTCGAGTTCCCACAATTTCAAAGGTGAACTTAGTATTTATAAGTTAAGTTTAGCTAAATTAATAAGCTAACTTTTATTTTAGATAATTATGGAATACAGCTTGGAAGGCGTCTATGGAATTGTTCATTAGTAAACCTAGATGTTTGGTATCAAAGGGTATACATATGGCCTCATTAATAAAAATTGTAGGAGAATTGATTTATATTGCCTTAAATACCTATACAATTCAGCAAAAAAGAAATACAAAAGCTAATAATAAAGAGTATGTGGATAGGTATTGTGGGTGTAATTCAACGTTGGTCGGAGCTTTAGTTCGCAGTCTAGTTAGTTTCACACAATATTGTTGTATTGTATACCTAAAAATATATAAAAAATAATCTTGATGCCGAATACTATGACATTTTGCAGTATTCCAGTTTCCTAGAGCCACACTTGTTTGTATATAACCCAAAATGGTCTGTGCCTACACACATGTTATTTATGCCATATACTAACAGATCTCGGGTAAACCAAACATGTCTATTTAAGTGCCAGAAAGTCTGATTTATTTTTTAGGTGTATCTACAGCTAATTTAATAAATTGACAGATCGGCGCCTTCAGTCTCGGCAAAACTTGGTTGACTAAACAAATTGAGTAAACAGTGTCCTTAGTTCTTAACAGCAGCTGACTAAAACAATCGAGGGTACATGATTATGTTAAATATTTTGTTGGCAACGTGTTTAACCAGGCAGGTATAAACACCTGAAGCAGAATAAATTAATTAGTGCAATGATTTAGCTCTTTATTAGACAGATATCGAGGGTATAATTCAATGTTAGTCGGTGTTAGCCTGTAGAGTAGTTATTTTTGTTTTCCATAATATTTATTAATAAATTATTTAATGAAATTGCATTGAATTTTGATGCTATATAAAAAATGTATTTTAGCGTCCCCTAAAAAAATACATCCCATTAAATGAGAATGTTAGAAATCAAGTTGCCATGAGTATTTTAAATTTGGCTCCAATTTTTTCATGGATGCTGTTGTAGTGAAGTTACCTCTGAAATAATATTACCCCTTTTACATTTATTATCAGAAAATTGAAAAATGTGGAAGAATTTTTTTTTAATAAGCTGGTTCAAAACAAAACTTTTGTCTATCTGCATAAATTCCGAAATACCTTTAAATATTCGTACAAAAAAAATAAATCTTATAATTCTGTACCTCAACTTTTATGGCAATCGAAAGCACGGGCTGTAGCAACTTGCTTGAGAAATTTGACATCAAATTATGAAGCATTTGTTAATATCAGAGGGATATTCGGTCAGAAAATTGTTTTGATAAACAACTTAAGAGTACAGCTGGTAAAGGTACAATTATTAAAATTTAACGCAACCTTAATTTGGCTATTTTTTTCTATTGTAGAAGATCTATTATCGCGCATAGTATTTATGATCTCATTTTGGTCTTCTTGGTCGATGTTTAAGTATAGTTTTATAGAAGTTGGATTGTAATGACCAGTAATTGTCAGCAATTATTATTGTTCTTGCACATCATTTTTTGCCATTTTGCTACCAGCAGACCTATTCGAATTGTTCCATATCTTTTTGTCCTTTACATTCAAGCCAATAACCTCTGTAGACGATTTAGTCTATCCATTAGTGGTATTTTTTCCAACAGAGACATTGTCGTACCAATTATCCATTTCCGTTTTCCAGTGTCGACTTTTTTCTTTAATTAATAGATTCAAAATTAACGTTGCCAAAACGTGATATTTTGAAATATGAGGCTGTCAAACTTACAAAGAACCTTTAAAATAAATCAATATCTATAAAATATTTGTTGTAGATTTTATTAAGTAAGTTCACATAGAGGACGATTTTGAGCATGATAATTAAAGTTGAAGCCTAAGTAAAAATCAGGAACGGATTAGTTGATGATTCACTAAAGGCAACTTTTTCAGTAATATACCCACGTGTACTTTGTGTAGGTAATCGACATTTCCAAAGGCTATATTATCAATCAAGTTTGCATTGTTTTTATATTTGGTACAGATATGAAACTTACTGTTAATAAAGTTTTAATCTTACGTATGTTCGGGTCAGAAAACTTAATATCGTGCAATGAAATACATCTCTGCCGGTATAAACAACAATTTATATGATTAAACCCCAGCAGCCACCTGTAAATAACCCTGAAACCCTCAATTACGATCGATTCCGTGATGGTTTTACAAACAAGTGGACCCATTTAAATGATATACTTAACACGTCGTGCGTGATGGCCAAAAACTAAAAGAAACCAGACCATGCCGTAACGTTACGGCCTACAGGTTTTACTATATCAGGCATTTCTTTATAATCCGTCTCCCCTCTGTTATTAAACAACGTACATTAAACGACTTCTAGTGTTGGAATGCGCCCTCTGTAATTTACGGATTTATGTTTTTTACGAGATGAGCGTGACTTCTTTCAGACCCCTCTTCGTACTTTATATACATTTTAGACCTGTATGGACCTGTTTGGTGAATGCTTTGTCTTCAGAGCACACGTGCAACCGTTTTTATCGGAGGTAAATAAAAGGATGTCATCGTGCTATCTCGCTTAAAACAGTTGAAGCGTCTGATAGATAGCAACTAGATGCAATACAAAAAAAATCATAATGAAACAGACATATGTTTAAACGTGTAATAATAATTTCCTTATCAGGTATTAAAGCTGGTGTTTCAAGGACACATAATCATATCTAAAAATGCACAGAAAAATTCACCCAGTAGATGAAAGTAGGTGCGGTTGAGTATTAAAGGCTTGGATTGGTGCTAACAAGGTAAAGTAGGTGTCTAAAAAAATCATTTAGCTCATTTTTTTCCGGAAAGCAATGCTCCCAGAAACCATAGTGTAGTATGGACTCACTACTCAATGTAGGTAACTATGATTTCAGCTACAAAAAATAAGAAATAATAATATCTCTACCTCCCATTCTAATCGCGAGAATTATTCCAGAAATCGGGTTCTTGTGCGAGAAAGGGGGCGGCATATTATTATTTAGGAAACCGCATTTGCTTCCAAAAACGACTTACGTTGGTAGGCCCTAACCACTATTCAGTGCAGGAATGAGGGATAACCTCATTAATTAGGGGGAGAGTCACATGTTAACCGGTATCAATCTCTCACATTGATCCAAGCCAACATTCTTCTACCCTACCATACCCGCAGAGAGAGTGTCAATCCTCTCCACAAATATAGCGAATGTATCGACCGCGGGGATTGAACCCACAGCGATATAAGCAGATTTTCTCAACTAATCGCATTTTGTAAAAGAAGTTTAGCGGGCTACAAGGCCAAAAAGTCTAGAATTTTTACAAGAGAAGTTATAAGTTTCTAAGTACTGCATATGCTCAAGCATTTTTGGGACCTGTCATTGCAAAGAATTAACTAAGCTAATGTTGGATCATATCCAATGACCTCTATATAAAAATTGTGATTCCGTGCACGAAAATAAAAATTGTCCGAGAATTTGTTATAACAGAAGGAAATGTGGCAGGTATTAGCTTTTGAAAAATTGACACCCTTTCTCCATCTTAGAATCGGACGCCTCTGACTATAATCAAATATGGCTACGTCTAAAGATTCATTTTATAGGTATATATTCACCACCAAAGTTTCAAAGTATTCGGATATCAGGTGAGCGAGATACCAGGGTGGCTCCATGAAAAGTGGGGCACATTGTATATCTAAAATAAAAATTAATGTAAATACATTTAGTAACTAAAAAAGGCAATAATGAGATCATTAAATGATTTTCAACAGTCAAATTTACTTTTGAATATATACAAATACTTAAATAGCCACAATTTGTTTCTTTTCATGGATTTTAATAGAGGTTCATCATACAAAATTATTTGGTCTGTCACCCTGGGGAAGTTCTGACCCATTGGGGGGAAGAGTGATAAGTATTATTTAGTTCCAAATATTTAATATACAGCAATATTTGATATAAAAAAACTATGAACTGGCATCAAATGCAAAATGATATGATGGAAACCTACTAGATATCGATGTGTAAATTAGGTATTGACGTGTAGGGTCATGAACTTTATTTTTTTACTCAAAAACTGTACTATTTATCAAAAAATTGAGACAAAAAACATTATAAATTCAACAAGGCATTGAAAAAGAAATTTTTGTATCGAAAAATCCCAAAAGAATATAATGGATAATATACCTACATAATGAAATAAAGTAAATAAAGTAATTTCAACGTCTTATGACAGGACGAGGAGAATAAAAAATTCTGGTCCAGAAAAAGTTACATCAGTCAAAACACCTTGCCTAATTTCACTTCTTAATTTCAAAGCATTTGGAAGGAAATAAATAAAACTCTAAATTTATCACCCCCCCGTTAAGGGATCGTAACACTCTAAGGGGGTCATACAAAAAAAAATTATATGAAGGACCTCTATTAAAATCGATCCCACAATCTACCCTCAATTTTTTTAGCACATTATTCGGGATCACCCTTTATACATATCATCCAAAGTATTTTTGTTGTGTAAAAAATAAAGCAATTGTAAGCCTTTTATGCATAAAAATTTCTACATAGATAATTTAACACTATGCAGAAAGTCTGCTCAGCTATTCCTTAAAATGTAGATACGACATAAATAACAATAATATACAGTGATTCAGAAATACTGGGTAAGTCATTAGTTGACTCGTATTTTTTGTTTTTTTCGATAATTCATTTTTGGGTGTATAATACGAGTGCATCAGAAATTATTAAGTTTTTTGTTTTCCAGCACTGTAATTTTTGGATGGAATTTGGTATGGAGTTGTAGATAACCTATCTGAATATCATTAAGAATGAAGTTTTGTCAAGTATCACAAAAAGTGCTAGTTATGCGTAATACCAGTCAGTTTTTTTCAAACACTTTTTATTGTTTTTAATTCTTTGCGATTGCAATCGAAACAGCATTCCATTCTATACAAAGAAGGACTTTACTTTTTTTCGTTTTAAGTTTAATTTTCCATAAAAAGTTGTTAAAGTTGCAAAAAAATCTCAAGTTCAAGATAATTGAAAATTTTGAAAATCAACTAATATTTTAAATTCTTTGAAAAAAAAAATGCAGTGACAGCGTAATCACGAATCGACATCTGTCACTCAATTTGTTTGAATTATCTTTTCAACCACTGGCAAAGAATTTAGAAAAAAAAGTGGAAATAAAGATTTTTGAAAAAAAACTAAGTGACATTACGCATAACTAACATACTTGACAAAACTACTTTCTTAATAATATTCATATAAACTCAACCCCATACCAAATTCCATTAAAATTGGCAAAGGGGTTCCGGAAATAGTTACAAAACCAAGAACATTTTAGGCCCAATTTCAAGAAACTTTCAAAAATTAGAGTTCTGGAAAACAAAAAAATAAATAATTTCTGATGCATATTATATACCCAATTTTTTCCTAATATTTCTGAATCACCCTGAATGAACAATTTGTAAATATTACTAAAAATACAGTCTCGTTGTCTTCCATCTTTGCTTTTACACCAAATGTCTTGTGGACATTGTAAAGTGCATCATTTGGACACAAACCAAAGAAAAATATTTCAAATAAAAATAAACAATGTTAAATATTGGCATATGAATTTATTTTTTTTATATAAATATACCAGATAATATGCATATAACACAAATTTCCATTTAATACCTCTCAGAACGTCTTGACTTTCTTTCTTTCTCACAAGGTGCAGTTCCTTAACTTGTCTCAACTTGTTTTTCTGCAAGTGTGAGAATCTTTGCGTATTGCGAATCGCCGTAGTATTATTCAAAGGAAGTAAAAAGGACTTCCAGATCCACCCTCACAAAAGGGATACCGTGAGTCATACAGTACAGTCTTTTGTTGACCGGTTTTAAAAGTCAACCAAAGAGCCTAAAGAAATATATATCGAGCACAAGCTTTTTGTGACATTGTGCCAATAAATCTGTTGTACGTCACGTAGACTAACCCAATCGCTGACTTGTCTGAACTTGTCGATTTGAGGAGTAAAAGTGTTAATTGTATATAGTTTTTATTAAAAAATATAATCTACTACGGAACAAACAAAATTGTTAAATAAATATTTGAATTTTAGTAATGAATTAAAATATAAAAGGATGTAGAAGGAAACTGTTGATACACAATAATAAATAAATGTTATTAATTTAACTATGTACAGCATATACAGGGTGTTCCAGAATGATGGACAAATATTTTACCAGTGTGTTCCACAAGCCATTTCATGGGGGGGATCTTCATATAAAATTTTTCAAATTGGGTCCTCCCTGTTGAGATATTCGGGTCTCAAAATGGCGGAAAAAATTGTTTTTTTATTTTTCATTAAAAACGGTTGCACTTAGAAATTTCAATTTTGGTGCACATTATCAGATAGTCAAAGGCTATTTTGGGGTGGTGTCTATTCCTTAGCTTATGTTTCTGGAGGGAGGGAATAAGCAACCCCTAGATTTATTTCTTTCAGAACTTTTTCCTGCAGTGGCCGATTTCAGCAAAAGTTTTTTTTTAAATACTTCACCAAATTTTATTACTTTTTTCCTTCTTGTAAACTTTTCATACAACCCACAGTTTGTGCGGAAGAAAATAAAAATACTTTTCCTGACTCTAAACATCTTTTCGTCACCGGTTACTGATAACCGCTTTAGGCGGTTGCTATGTTGATGTTTCTCTGTTGTCTTGTCAAACAAATGGCTATTAGGTCTATATTTAACAGTTTTTGCAAATATTCTAAACAAAAGTATTCCTATAACTGTTGCCAATCCTGCCGTATGCATATTCCATCAATTTCATCGCTAATATTTGTACGGAAGAGTCAGTTGTTTACAAATATTTGCAAAACCTGTCAAGACTGATTTGTTTCATAAGACAAGAGAGAAACATCATTATAGCAACCGCCAACTGCGGTTATCAGTAACCGGTGACAAAACGATGTTTAGAGTAAGGAAAATTATTTTTATTTTTTTCCGCGCAAACTGTTGGTTGTATGAAAAAATTACAAGAGGGAAAAAAGTAATAAAATTAGGTGAAGTATTTATTTAATTTTTGTTGAAATCGGCCATTGCAGGAATAAGTTCTGAGAGAAATACATCCAGGGGTTGCTTATTCCCGCCCTCCAGAAACATAAGCTAAGGAATAAACACCAGCACAAAATAGCCTTTGACTAGCTGATAATGTGTACTAAAATTGAAATTTCTAAGTGCAAGCGTTTTTAAGGAAAAATAAAAAAACTATTTTTTTTCGTCATTTTGAGACTCGAATATCTCAACAGGGAGGACCCAAATTGAAAAATTTTATATGAAGACCTCCCCCTGAAATGGCTTGTGGAACACACTGGTAAAATATTTGACCATAATTATGGAACACCCTGTATAATAAGTATCTAAATATGTACAGGATGAACACGCGAAAACGTTAGATTCGGTTATAACTTTGCTACCTTCCTAACTAGCAATTTGTTATTTTGAAACAAAACTTATAAAAAATCATAAGTCACAAAAACATTGTAATAATATTTATATAACAACTATACAACCAAAATTGACACCATATATTTACAGCACTTTAGTCGCCTTTGAGATTGTATAAGGCATGTTTGAAATAGTTAAAAAATAGTTATATAATATTAGCAACAAATCAACTAAACAACAATTTTATAAGAGCTCTATTTTGGGGTCTTAGTAAATTATTTATTAATTGTATCGTAAAGGTATCAGAAGGTATAAAATAACTAGAATATCTGTTTAATCACAATGTCTGCAACTGGAATGTTATGTGGTGTATTACTCAATAGTATTTTACGCGGTTTACTGCACTTTGTGAAGGCAATTTTTATTGCGGAGAAAATTTTATTGTTATTTGTATGGTTCATATTTAGTGAATTTTACATTTACGAAAAAAGGTATGTAGAAATTTCATTGTTTTTGACATTAAAACTAGTGTCAAAAGTCTTAAAATCATCATAACTATTAGTTATATTTTTTTACAGAAACATACCCAAATTTCTTCCTGAAATAGCAAAAAAAAATTCACATTAGCGGTGAAAGGATCAAGTAGTCGTTGGAAAATCATTGAATGTTCGTTGTTTAAAGTGCATAAATGTCACAAAATACTTGTTATTACTTAATATGAACGTAAAACGTACCTATAACGTTAGTGTTTATAAAATGTTTTCTCAATTCACAAAATTCAAGAATACCTAACTGTAGAGTTATATTGAGAAAGGTATCCAAAGCGCCTCAATCTTGATCATAGAACCTTTACAAGGTTGCAGGCGACCTTGCGACGAAATGAAGATGAATTTGTGAATCAAATAATTAACCGAAGAGTAAAAAACATGTTAATACAGCTAGACTGTAACGCATTTCGAACAAAATCCACGAAATTCTATACAAGCTAGCCGGGAATTGAATTTAGATAAATCAACCGTTCAACGAATTTTAAAGACCAATGGGTATTATGACTACAAAATCCACAATTTGAAGTATTTGCCTGAGCGTCACATTGAAAACAGACTTCATTTTATAGTTTAAATTATAGTAAATATAGAAACTGTTGATCACAACCTTCTGTTTTACCTTCCTTACAGAAGGAACATATAATTTTGGGATGAATGGACACTCGACTAGAGCCGTTCAACGAGTCAACATCTACCCGCTAGGCTTCCTAAATCACTCAGCGTTTTTAGTTATATAGTTAGTTAAATGTAGTTTAAATAAACCAAGTTAGATAAACTCGTGTATATTATTTCCTGCTCGGACAGCATCCCTCACTTCTTTGGCACATTCATTGGCCAGACTAAAGTCAGTTTGTTAGTAATGGTTTGCCAAACAGGCACAACAAACGCTACTGGTCCATTAAAAATCCTCCACATTGTAAATCCAGTCCAAAACCAAAGCCATTTCGGAGTAAATGTATGGCGCGGCATCATCGGTAGGTATTTAATTGTGCCTTATTTTTATGAACATACATTGAACAGCGTGAGTTACCTAAATTTCCTACAAGAAGAACTTCCTGCACTTCTGGAGAATGTGTCTTTACAGCTAAGGAGAAACTTATGGTTTCAACCCGATGGATCTCCCTCCACCCCACAAGGCCAGAATTGTGTAGCAATATTTAGATAACACTTTCTCAGAAACATGGATTGGGATTAATGGACCTATTGAGTGGCCTGGAAAGTCACCAGATCTAACACCCCTCGAATTATTTTATGAGGGGTTTTAAACAATAAGATTAACAAAACACCATCTCGAAATATTAATCATTTAATAATAATAATAATAATAATAATAATAATAATAATAATAATAATAATAATAATAATAATAATAATAATAATAATAATAATAATAATAATAATAATAATAATAATAATAATAATAATAATAATAATAATAATAAAGTGTCTTTATTGAGTGATAAGATTATAGATACAAATGACAGAGTTGAAAAAGACGGCGAGATTCAACAAGGTTGCTCTTCCATCTAACCGTCCGTTGCATTGAAACAATTGAAACAATAAATAATCAATGCTAGTTTATACATAAGCTATCTACAAAAAGAAAAAGTAAACAATTTTATTCAGGTTCAGTTTTCATATATACTGGACTTGACCAACTTCCTAAAAGTCGCAATATTATTGCAAGATTTAATTGCTTGAGGTATCTTATTATAAATAAGTACAGCATTATAACTAAAATATCTCTGAGATTTGAAAGAAAAAACACAAATAGTTGTAATGAGTTAAATGGCGAAATGTGAATAATTAGATAAAAAACTAATGCATCTTGAGTACACACTTCGGTGAGTTATAAAAGGAAAATCTAAATTTTGTGTATTTTAAAGTGTATTTATATTTTCATTTTTAGATTACATAAAACAAATAAAATTGTATATAACAAAGACGATAGAGATGTTATCTGGTGTTATTTGTTTTATCTAAAACTAATGTTGAACTTCGTTAAGATAAATTTTATGATTATTATAATGTTAGGGTATCTAGATTTGGACGATTTGCTCTGTGATGGCTGTTTGAAGCCGAAAGCCCTTAGCTAGGATTTTGAAAATATAAATACACACTTTAAAATACACAAAATTTGGATTTTCTTTTTATGAAATGTGAATAAACGAAGCCCACAAATAAGTCAGGTGAAGATTGGATGTGTCTTAAAATGAGAGGAGAACAAATAGAGAACAGATTGTAATATGTATGTAGTATGAGGGCGTTTGGCTCATTTTTTAAGTTTAGTTATTGTTATCATTACCTTTTGTTTTAACTGTATCAAAGAATTATCGAGTTTAATTCTTTTAAAAAAATTGGGTATATTTCTGGAAAAAATATAATTGATGACATCATTACTCGTTTCTGTCAAATCCTAAAGATAATACTTTCGATTGAAAATGGATCTTACCTCATCCCATTTAACACCACGCGTCTCAAATTTTATTTAAATTTTTTTATCCTTACAATAGGCCCATAATATCTAGTTTAACCTTGTATCCTAAAGCTAAAAATTCATATTATGTAAGTATTGAAGTATTGTACCTGTGCTTAGTGAAGGGGTTAAAGTGAACCATTTTGAGCACCGCAATAAACGGCACTTCCTGTACAGCACAAAGTGGCATTTAAACCGGAATTTTGGCAAACAGAAAGGGTTAAGCGGTAGGCAACAAAGAAACCGTTTCGGAAAAAGCAGCACAAGTGCCACTAACCACGGCATAATGATAGATTTTGTATTGCAGCTACCTCACTTAAAATCCTTTATCGAAACGGGGGCGAGATCGATCGGCAACCCTTTTAAATCGCATTTTGAGAATGCATCGGCCGACAATGGCGAATTTTTTGAAAAGGGTGGAGGTGCCTCACAAAAATGACAAAGGCTTGTGTGTGTTAAACACCGACGAATGTTGTACAACAAGAAACGCGATACTTCAAGCTACTAAAAAAGCTCGAATTTCTCGAGATCTTTTAGAGTTTTTATTAAAAGCTACCATTTCCGAAGTGCCACAGATTTGATTGTAGAGGCCGGAATTTTAATTGATTTAATGAAGGTTTAATTCGCCCATCGAATCTCTCGAATTTTAACCTGTGAATGGTCCTTTGTTCTCTTTGGCAGGTCAGCTATCTTAATCCGGATGAAGGATTTTTAAAGATCTGGAAATTAGTAATTTGATCCTCCTTTATAAGTGTATAATTCGCTAGCAATATGTCTTTAAATAGATGTAATTTTCAGCAGGATCGAAAAGCTAGATTTTCTTGAACAATTTTAAATTAAATACCATTTTGAAATACTGTACGATATGGGTCAAATGTTCATTTTATATAAACATTTCTTAGATACAATAAATAATCACAACATAATAATAAAAATAATAATAAAACATTATTTATTAACACTTGAACACAAAATGAAAAAGAAATTTAACAAGTTGGTACTAAAGTGAAGTACTATTAGTACCTGTACGTGTTTATACTACAGTTAAGTAACCACTGTGTCATACAGGGTGATTCAGAACTTATCTAAACAAATTTGAATAATTATCGAATTATCGATATTATCGATAATATCGATAATTTTATTATCGATAATATCGATATTATTGATAATTATCGATATATCGATAAATATTCCCAACCCTATCAAATAGACATCAACCTCCATACAGTCTTTAGTTCATGATTTCGTAGACTTCGAGAGGAATCTAACCGCGTTCCAAAAAAGGTCATTCGTCCTACTGAAGCGAATGTACAAAATGAAGAAGGTATAATAGATGCTGTCATTGTGAACTCTTCAATTAGTGTTCGGTGTTTCGCAAGTAATCTTCATTTATCACCGAATTTTGAATAGCGTGTATCGAATAGAGAAATGTTAACCGTTTCTTCACCAACATGTAGGTACAGTGCGTTTCAATAACTTTGATAACATTTTGATCAGCTGTAACTTTTCTGTTTTAAAGATATCGGAATGAAACAAAAACCATATTACATAGTGGACTAGCAAGTTTTTCTTATTTGAAAAAAAAAAAACAAGACCAATGATTTTGAGAGATCTTAACCTAACTTATATTTTTTTAAATGGAACGCCCTGTATATTATTGGATATTTGGATTCTACTCAAAATTCCAAGCATCTTTTATAAAGCATATCCTATACTTATCTTCAACTGTTTCTGAGAAATAGTTTTACAAACATGTCAAATTATCACAAAAATCGCTCTACTTGTCTGCAATTTTCCTCAACAGAACAAAATACTAAGGCTTGATTGTTACCAGCACGGCTCAAGCAATGCCGAACTTCAGCTTTAACTCAGTGCAAAGTGTGCCATGAAGAAGTAGAGCAATTTTTATGATAATTTGACATGTTTGTAAAACTATTTCTCAGAAACAGTTGAAGATAGGTATATGATATGCTTTGTAAAATATGCTTGGAATTTTGAGTAGGATCGAAATATCCAATAATATACAGGGCGTTCCATTTAATAAAATATAAGTTAGGTTAAGATCTCTCAAAATCACTGGTCTTTTCTTTTTCAAATAAGAAAAACTTGCTAGTCCACTATGTAATATGGTTTTTGTTTCATTCCGATATCTTTAAAAACAGAAAAGTTACAGCTGATCAAAATGTTATCAAAGTTATTGAAACGCACTGTACAAGCGTTACATCGTGAAGATCCTCCTCAGCGATTAGAATTTTGTCGCCGGCATGTGTGACGAAGGTTGAAGCTACACAGATTTATTACAGTCTTTATCATACAGGGTGTTAAAAATTTAAAATAAAATAAAAGGCATTAAGTTGTAAAGCTTAGCCTGTTCCTGGACATTACTTTAAGATGTCCATACTATCCATCACATTATTTTTTTATTAAATTATATTAAGTACTTCAAAAGTTATTCCAGAAACATCGATTTCCAGCGACGTTCTTCAGGGGCACATGTTCCTCCGTAGGGAGGATCTGTAGGAACATTTTTTATAGAGTCATCTTATTTTTTCATGTTCTATTTGCACCTGAGAGATTCCCCACATTTTTCCGGACACTGTATATTTCTACCGTATAAAATAATCTATTACTTAATATGAATTTAACTGCGCACACCTGATCACAATAATCTGCATATATTTTATGTAAGATGCCTTAATTTGGCACAAATCATTTATAAATAAGAAGATTAAAGTCGCACAGTTGCTGAAGTAAACAAAAATATTTGTATGTAAATAACTTAAATTTAATTTGGATCATCCTGTCAAATTAGTAAATTAGAATTGCAAAAACGACACGTGTGAAGATAAATACATTGAAAAGGTTAAATATGCCACATTTGCATTAGCAAAACGGCAATTATATCAGCCGGGGGTTTAAGTATATGTATTTAGTACCTACATAAATTATAAGTATAGATAGATACTTATCCTAGCTGTTTTCAATGAGAGTGGATTTATGTTGGCATATCAAGTACAAAAATACAATTTTTTCAAGTTGCTCCATTCTCACAATAGTACAGACACAAATTAGTTTGATAGAGTTACTGAAAATCTGTTTAATACTACCTAACAGTATTTAGTATCACATTATTTAAATACTGCTTGCCCTAATTTTGTCCACTAAAATATAGTTATCGGTTAATAATTTGCTGGATGAGATTTCTTTATTTTGTTGTTTATTTCTCTCAATTATGGCCATGCTAATGGTGAATGAGAAAAGACATAAGTCAATATCTTGAGAAAATGAGGATAAGTTTACTTTATGATAAGGTAGAGAAATATTTATCCGCAATCAACCTCATCATTTGAGATGCTCTTGAGTAAAATTTATTTTTACAGGTTGATTTAGAACTGAACTAACAAATTTTTTCAATGCCTCCTACAAATACAATTTTGTAAAAAAAAATCAAAAAGGGCGGTTCGAAAATGATTTAAAAATACATTTGCGCACGGCACTGCAAACTGGTCCACTGTAAAATCTGACAAGGCAAAGCATGCAACCGGCGACCGAACAAAAAATAAAAAAAATCCCAAGCAAAGAAATAAATCATTTTATAACACCGATTTTATACAGCAAATTCTACTGTTTTGCCGCAATTGTTATTAGAATGAATTTGTGGTTTTAATTAATAAAATAGTTTGACATACCTGATGTTACAACATAATTTTTGGTCCGTCTTCCCAGTTTCTACAAATTAACATAAATATTTCTGCTTCTTGTCTGTTTTGAACTCGTAAGTTATTGGCAACGGCTATGATACGGTTGAGTAAATCATCAATACTGTCCGCTTCGGAAGTTAGAAGATCGTGGCGGCTATGGTACTGGTGCTCCTCGTCTAATAGCTTGATATTAATGCTTGGACCTACATGGTATAGATATAATTGAGCCTCGTGTATGATAGCTACACTAATGCAATATGCCGTGGACGCCCTGGACTTTCATCTCTTTCGCGATTCGGTTGCAAATTTTCCATGCCATGCCCGCGTTGCACTACACTTGCACTCACTGCTCACTGCGGTAAAAGTAGCTGCAATTAGCACATCGTCGCCTTTCTCACGAAGGGACCTAACTAACAAAATCATACAAATTTAAATATTTTGCGGTCTAACTGTTCTCATGCACGAAGTGGCATATCTGCATTACTAACAGTTCAGACTTGGTTAATAAAAACACTTTTGGTCTAACTGCAGATACCCAAAAATATTCACACGAAGATAGGTCGCTTCGTGTGCTAAGTTTCTCCCACAGTATTACAATAATATTAACACGAACGGGCCAATCTTCAGACAGGTCTATTAACGATAACTATGATGCCATAGAACTTGAAAGACTAATGAAAAACATAAAGCAAATAAGACTTCAACCATTAAATAAAGAGCCTGTAAAACTCACTAAAAGAAAATTTAACGACTTAATTTCCTTATGTCAAGGTCCCACACCCGTAGTTCGTTTGCCCGAAATTCAAGAGTTTTATAAAAACCTACCTCATGAATAGATTAGCTAAGAATGTTGTTTTGTATTACTATTACTTTAAGATTAAAACCAAAGTAAAATGAAAAAGGTTTTGTAGTTGTGTATATCCAACATTTTATGCCTCATTATTTACTTTATTTTCATTAAAATTTAATACAATATAACTGTTGTTTTATTATTATTTATTTATTTATTTATTTATTTATTTGCAATACACTGTCCAGACAGAATCCAATTATAGGACAGGAAAAAACAAACGAGTAATAACAAATATATACAAACAAAATAAAATCGGGTATACAAAATTTACATACATATTAAAATTAATTAAAAAATGCATTTTTAATATTTTCAACATTACAAAAAATAAATCTAAGGTATTATGCACTAAGAAATAATTGTAACACATAACAAACATTGGAGCATTATTAAGAGCATTAGTCCTGCATGTGGGAATATGAAACATAGAAGAACGAAAACGCGTTACTAAATTAGGTGGTGATAATTTAATATAAGAAAGAAGTTCCGGGCAATCAACGAAATTATTTAATAACTTATACAGAAAAACTACAGAACTAAAATCAGAAATGTATCAAAACTAAGGCCTAATTGGTATAACAAAAAAGTCTCACGTAGTAGCTTATCTACATGTAATTATAAAAATGCAAACTATCTTTAGATTTTTACAAAGGCCACCATTATATACTTAAAGTGAACTAAATTACCTAACTAAATAAAACTAGAAATAAATTGCTTTAACATTAAGCTGACTGCGCTGATTTAAGCTTACCCTTTTCATTTTATAGCTTTCCTGACAAATTTACTAAATGCTAGTTAGATCGCTTCGTGAGAAAGGCGACGACATGTTTATCGGGAAATCGTTCCGCTAAAGCATTTCACTTCAGCATAAATTAAAACGATGTCGATCAACTTGAAAAACTAATGTAGACACTCGAATCACAGAAACGTTAATATTATTAGTATAAGTAATGTAAAGGTTTAAAATATTACAACTTTTCTCGCAAACTATAGGGGATTTTACAAAAAATGCAATACAATACAAAATATTGACTCCATTTTTCATGACACATCAGTTTCTAATTTTTTTTAGATAAGTTGTTAACTTACCCTGTATATACATATATTTTTTAGACTTGTTAACGTAAAACTGTTGATGATGCAGTACGTACATACCACAATAACTTCTATAAACTATTCAATTACCTTTTGATCAACATCAAGATCAACGATTATGTAAAGAAAAATATCTATCAATAGTCGCAGCAAGATACGTGAAAAACGGGTCTAAATAGGGAAAAGTTCCGTACAAGATGGATCGGAATGCGGTTTTCTGCATTTGCTTCTAAAAATTATTAATCCAAAATTCACCTAGGTGGGAATATGCTGAAATTCGTAGTTGCATCGCTGCAGCCAAAAATGCATTCGAAAAATGCATTTTTTGAGACGCCCTTTGGACGACTTAATAAATTTGTAAAAAAGAGTCGGAATTGGCCCAGAATGGGTGCCCTGGGGTTTTTGAGGTCGCTGATCACGATTATGATGTCCAAATTGCCACCCTGACCACCTGGGGCTCAGGAACGCCGACGAAAGTCATCTCCGTGGAACTCTCACAAAATTCATCCCGGGAAGGAAAAGGGTTTTTTTGGGTCGCTGAATTCAAATATGGCATCGGCGAACACCCCCCAGACACCTGGTGCGCCACAGCCTGGACATGAAGGTCGTCTCCGAGGTTCTCCAGATATACTCGAAAAAGACGAACGGAAAACTGTTAAGGGGGCTTTTTGGGGCGTCTCATGATTTCATACATTATGGAACTAATATTCTGTGGATGTGCAGGAAATTGTAATCTGATGAACTGTACTTGTAGGAAGCACGGCCTCCCTTGCAATGTTGCATGTAAAATTTGTGAAGGCGCTACTTGAAGCAATACCGATCGATATTCAGTTTAAGACATTATTGAGGCAGAGGAAGAGACCTTAGATAAGAAAGATGACAAAGAAAATGAACAGGCTAACGATTTGTCACTTGATGGAGAATCCGATATTTAGTAACGAGTTGAAATTATGAATGAAGCAGGTTAGGTCAAGTTACGGTTGAATTGTATTTGATTTGAGATCAATAAAGAGTTTCTGAAACTCAATTACATACAAATCGACTTTCTATTCACTCTATTTCTTTCCAGGATACATAATTGAACTTTAAGACGTCAAATTCTGCTTTGGTGACCGAAAAAACGCCCCTTAACAATTTCTCGTTCGTCTTTTTCGAGTGTGCCTGGAAAGCCTGGAGACGACCTTCAGGTCTAGGTTGCGGTGCACCAGGTGTCTGGGGGTGTTCGCCGATGCCATATTTGAATTCAGCGACCCAAAAAACCCCCGGGCACCAAATGTCTTTCCTTTCCCGCATGAATTGTGTGGGAGTTCCACGGAGACGACCTTCATGTCCAGGTTGGAGCGCACCAGGTGTCTGGGGTGTTCGCCGATGCCATATTTGAATTCAGCGACCCAAAAAACCCCCGGGCACCAAGTGTTTTTCCTTTCGCGCATGAATTGTGCGGGAGTTCCACGGAGATGACGTTCACGTCCAGGTTGTGGCGCACCAGGTGTCTGGGGGTGTTCGCCGATGCCATATTTGAATTCAGCGACCCAAAAAACCACCCGGGCACCAAGTGTTTTTGCTTTCCCGCATGAATTCTGTGAGAGTTCCACGGAGATGACGTTCATGTCCCGGTTGGGACGCACCAGGTGTCTGGGGAGTGTTCGCCGATGCCATATTTGAATTCAGCGACCCAAAAAACCCCCGGGCACCAAGTGTTTTTCCTTCCCGGGATGAATTTTGTGAGAGTTCCACGGAGATGACTTTCGTCGGCGTTCCTGGAGGCCCAGGTGGTCAGAGTGGCGATTTGGACATCATAATCGTGATCAGCTACATCAAAAAACCAAGGGCACCCATTCTGGGCCAATTCCTACTCTTTTATACAAATATATTAAGTCGTCCAAGGGCGTCTCAAAATGCATTTGTCGAATGCATTTTTGGCTGCAGCGATGCAACTACGAATTTCAGCATATTGCCACCTAGGTGAATTTTGGATTAATAATTTTTAGAAGCAAATGCAGAAAACCGCATTCCGATCCATCTTGTACGGAACTTTTCCTATTTAATCCGCAACTTGCTGCGACTATCAATGTCGAGATCTTACGGAATTACTTCCGTCATCATTTTTGAAACAATATTTGAGCGCGCAACGACATTGAACAAATAAAATGTTTGACGTCTTTATGTAGAAAATCCATTGTTACTGCGGAAATGTTATTATTATTTTTCCATATATTAGTTCTAAGCGTCTAATGCTACGACAGCCTAATAAGGATATTGTCAGGTATTTTCTCCATTTCAAAACAAACTAATCTGGTGTTTACGTGTGAAATTATATTATAGGTATAAAAGTTTGGCATTCAATCCACTCTTCCATAAACATACGTGCCCCCACACATTAAACGGAGTTTAACAATCCCGCTTAGAGTAAAACCAAATATTTGCGTAGATTTTACGGATCACGGTGTAAATTTCAGAGATTCCTCACGACCTATTAAAGCTTTTTTACCTCGACAGCTGCACCCCGAAGTGACTCACAAGTCTCGACTTGTATATTCCTGAGAATATGCCTTATCCTTGACTTTATTCAGTCCTTTATTTTTATCAGTTTAATTAGCTTGAAATGAATTGCGCGTCGAATTAAAAGGCAAATTCTTTCTCTGCAGGTATAAAGGAAATAGTTTTTTTTCTTTCAATCCCAACCTGTCTGGTCAACGATGGCAATTTATTATAATTTTATTGTTACAGTTTACGGAATACTTACATTTTACAGGGTGCTCAAATTAGAAACAGATGAAATGGTTTTATTTCTAATTTTGCATAAAAATAATAATTAAAGAGATGCTTATTACCTTATGTAGTAAACGTACTAAACACTAAACTTTTTTGGCTCATAGCCTTTACTTTTTCGTTTGAGAAACGCTTCCGACTCATGAAACTTTCCCCCATCTGTATTATTATAAATTGTCATCATTGATTTTAACATTGACCATTAGTCCACAGAGAATTCGGAATGTAAGCCAGCATTATAGTTTGACTTATATTTTTGTTTTCAATACAGTTAACTTTCAGCCACTGCAGGAATTTGTCATATATTTTTTTATACCTTGATTCCGATTTTGTTGGTAGTAATGCGGCATGAGCTTTCTCAGTCTTTTGTAATAAATCGCCTGAAATTTTATTTCTCCCCAGGTTTTCATTCATTTTCACAGATTAATAAATTTGATAAACTTCTATTTACAAACTTGTCAGTTGATATATGCATGGTAATCATGCCTACTTAATTACTCGTTTAATTTTGAAAACCAACAAAATTTGGTTTTCATATTTCATTGGTATGAAATAAAAATCTTATCTACCACGTGAGTTATTGCATGTTAATAATCTTGGGAAAATTAACAATCTGCAATCTGTTGCCCTCGATAATTAACATGCTCATAACTACATTGATACATAACTATATAATATCGATTGCTGTCATATAATAAGTAGGTAATACTTATCTTCCTACATTTTTATTCTTTATTTAATCTAAAATACAGGATGTCCTTAACTTTGCCATATGATAAATTGTACCAAACAAAACATATTTGACTTAACAACCGTAACAAAATTATGACAGCAAGCGTCACTCACATATCTTGTTAGGTATTTATACAGGGTATCCCAACGAAAATTTGACCCCCCCATATAATTGGAAAACCGAATAATATTTCAAAATTCGCCGAGACCCGTCGATTTTTGTTCTTGGGGGGAGCTATTTTGACAGTCAAGCCAACTCGATATGTTCATCCCCCTAATGCCTAGCAACCCCAACTTAAAAATTTCAAATGCAACTACCCCACTTGTGGCACATCATTTTAAAGCCCTTTCATTGCGAATACAGTGACGTACCGTTTTTAAAAATCGGTTGAGATTTGATAGAATTATTGGTTACAAACGAAAAGATGACAAACCAACTTACGCGTAGTAATTTCTACACAAATGCCCACCACTAATAAGTCTACACATGACCGCATTACCTAATTGTTATTGATGTGTCTATCAGTTTACAAAAAAGTCAGAAATGAAATAAAAAAGCTGAAGCAAATAATAAATCAGATTTATTTGACGAATTGCTCAAAATGACCCCCGTTAAAACAATAATACAGTCTGTTTTCAAATTCTGTTCAAACATTATTAAAGACATCCGCAGTTATTAATCGGCATTCTTCTACAATTCTCTGACGTAGCACTTGCAATGTTTCCGGCTGAGTGGCGTACACTCGTGATTTTAAATGACCCCACAGAAAAAAGTCCAAAGGGGACAGATCCGGAGATCTTGGTGGCCATTCGACGGGACCTCTTCTGCCAATCCAATGCCCCGGAATGGTCATCCAAAAATTGTCGCACAGCAGCAGCATAGTGCGGGGCGCACCATCTTGTTGGAAGGTTATTTCATTTTCTAGTAAATTGTCGTCACTTTCTAAAATCTCTGTTATCCTAGGATCAATTGTACTTTCCAATAATTCTAGATAGGTGTTTCCATCGAGATTACCTTGGATGAAAGATGGTCCGACAAGATGGTCGCCCAAAATGCCTGCCCAAACATTCAATTTTTGAGGTGTCTGAGTATGAAATTCCCTGATTAAATGCGGATTAGTATCACTCCAATAACGACAATTGTGTCTATTCACTTCGCCATTTAACATAAATGTGCATTCGTCGGAGAAACATGTATTGTAGAGAAGATTTGGATTCAGTAGAAGTTGTTCACTAAAGTATTCGCAAAATTGGTTACGGCGATCAAAGTCATCTTCATGTAACTCTTGAACTAGCGTCATCTTAAATGGATGAAACTTGTGTTTTTCAAAATTCGATGAACACTGGAACGGGATACGCCAGAAGCTTGAGACACAGTTGTAATCTATTGCTTATTATCTTATTGCTAGGCATTAGGGGGATGAACATATCGAGTTGTCTTGACTGTCAAAAAATCTCCCCCCAAGAACAAAAATCGACGGGTCTCGGCAAATTTTGAAATATTATTTGGTTTTCCAATTATAGGGGGGGTCAAATTTTCGTTGGGATACCCTGTATATAATAATTACAAATAGGTACACCTGAACATACGTACTGTTCGAAAGCCGGCAGTTTGTTTGCTTGGACTGTTACAGCTCTGCTTTATTTTGTGTTAATAAATATTTAAAATACTGCGCTCCCAAAGTTAACAAATCACTCAGGCTACAAACATTATACTATCAATGTGTTCATTAAAGCAGTTGCAATCATTGGACATTACATATACAGAAGATTTCTAATCAACATTTTTTGTTCGAACATTATGGCAATAAAATAAATCATTAATTCGAGAACCAGAATGTGAAACTCGAATAGCGAACAAACTTAACAAAGTAAAGGATTCAATTGCCATGAAATAATTTATGTAGAAATGATAAACTTGCTAGTGCCCTTCTAGTGCTTGAATGTTAAACCTTTGCAAAAGTAAATTATAATAGCATCACCTAATTGGATAAAAATGGTCAATTCGAAAAGACAAGAATATTATTTAAAATAGATGTTAAATGTTTTCTACCTCTTGGATACGTAAATTATAGTGAGAATACCAAAGAAGACTACATTATTCAAGCTTAGAGCGTACTAACGAGCGTTTATATCATCAAACAATTTCGTCCTTCTAATGAGAAAACTTAGCGCTTTATATGCACTATTAGCTACTTGAATAATAGATCAGAAAAAGAGTTTTTTGTCAAAAAGTACACTGGGGTCATTGACATTACAACAACGCGTTAAAGGTTCTGAATTAACAGTATAACCAAATATAAACGGCTGTAATTTGACTATAGGTACATATTATCTTACTTTTGCTTATATTTTTAAGGTTATTGTCCACACACCACTCCTTCAACGTTTAGAAGTGAGGAAGACAGGATTTCAAACACAAAGGAATGGTTGACCCTTGTGGGATCCCACAGGTTGCTAAAAATTTATCTGAATTAAAACTGTTACAAAACCGTTTGAATTAAAATGGTTATGCTAAGAAAATCAGCCTGTACAATCGTTTGCAATAATAAAGATACTCTCTTAAAACAGTTTTTGAACTTCTGGAAGTTCTTAATAGAAATTTCATTAAATCTGTTTTGGTAAGTGAAATAACTAATAACTGATGTTAAAAATTTAAAGCAGATTTCAATATGAATACGTCATAAGTTCAAAATAAATCGCAAAATTTATTTTAGTGAGTGTCATTAATATTGCAAACGATAGTACATAGTCCCATAGAAAAAAAGATTTAATTCTAATACTATTGCGGACAGTGATGTCTTTGCGGATATTATAGTATAATCAAACTTAATATTTTCGCAAAATTGCTTTTTTCTGCTTATTGTCCAGTAAATTAAACATGTTTTATACTTTATGACTAATAATAACATGTTTTTATCGGAAGATGTTCACAACTAATTGGCACCCACAACTAACCCATATATATTATAATTTGTTTCTTTAAAGAACTGTGAGTCATACAAAGGAAACCAAAATCAGATTCCTCCCTCTACAGCCCCTAAATCCAAAACCTCACCCCAAACCACCCTCGGTTAGGACTGACCTAATGTTCGCCTTCTCCCCTCTGTTATCTAATAATAAGTCCGTGTAACAAGTGAAGCATAAACGAATTCCAAAATCTACCTGTCAAGAATACTATAACAGTCTCTACAAAAACTGCCCTTAAATAAGGGTTTCGGATTTCTTTCTACCTGAGTCACCCTCTAGCATTATATGTATAGTACGTTTCCTTTAAGCAAAAACTCTTCATCCTATACGAAATGTTAAGAGAAATTCAGAATTATCGTTTATGCCGAATATACTATAGCTAAAGAGTTTTGCACGTGTTCAAATTGGTTTTCTGAAATCACTTGATGATGAAGGGATAGCACTGTAGGCCATTATTTTACATTATAATGTTGGATACAATGGACGAATCAGTGGGCGGTGATGAAAAGGGCATAGATTTTTCGGAGGAATTGTGTCAGATTTTTTTTATTTTTGTGGAGTGGCTTTAAAACCTATTATAATTTTTAATAAACAACATATAATATAGAAACCACTTTGTAGACCTTCTTTTCAAAATATATCATATATTTCATGATTATAATTAATTCTGAATTATTTAAAAAATGAGCAGAGTTGGGGTACCTACATTAAATTTACTTATAAATAAATTTTATTCAGTCTGCCGAATTTAATTTTTTTTTACCTTTCACTTTGTTCATGAAATAATCTAATAAAATACCACTACCACAGCTTAAAGCTGTGCCACTACCTAGGGAAGCTACTCTTGCAATACGGTTGGTTTTCTAGCAGACACTCCGTATAGAAACATTGTTTTACATACTCTTCCTTATACGATGCTATTAATAATGTAAATTGAGGAACAGACAAGCCATTGTTTACCGAAGCTTTTAGTTCTCAAAAGAGCAAATCAAACAAAAAAACTGTTGAAACTGCAATTATACGAACCATCTTAAAAGAAGAAGTCGAAACGCATTTAAATAGTAAAAAATTAATATAAAAACAGAAACAGGAAGCTGAAGTGTTTTCATAAATGATGCGTCAAGAAAATGAATACTCAACGATTCATATGGATAATATTTATGTGGTACCCACGATAACGGTACCCGGTACTCTTAATTAGAACCGTCGTTTGAAGACATACATTGTACATAAAAAAGGCGGAATAGCTTTAATGGATGGTGATTCACCAAGCTAGGACTTTTTCTTTTATTTCCGACCTCAAGCATGCTAGTTAAAAATCTCTGAGGAGCAGGTGTAGGGCATTTAAAAATGGCTGCCGTTAAAGGTACTTTTATTTTTATTCTGATGGGAGCAGCGCAATCATTGAAGGTCTTACTGGACTTCTACCTTCTACATGAGAAAGTAATACGTTGAGATTCAAAAGAGCTGTAGGACGCTGACAGGTGGCTAACTCGCTTCTATAAATCACAGTGTAATCTGTGTTTGTTTCGATTTAATTAATTACAAATGCATTTTCAGAATATATTTAGGGGCATTTATAAAGCTAGTTTTTTTATCTACATTTATAATTTCAAGGTTTATTTATTATAATAATATCTCTACCCCTCATCCTAATCATGAAGCCCAGAAGTCGGAGACTTGTGTGGGAGAGAGGGCGGCATATTATTATTTAGCAGGCCGTATTTGCACCCAGGAACGACTTACGTTGGTAGGCCATAATCATACATTGACCCAAGCCAATATTTTTCTACCTTACCATACCTGCAGAGAGGGTGCCAATCCCCTCCACAAATATAGCTGATATACGGTCTACCGGCCGCGGGGATCGAACGCATAGCGGTCTGGCCACATCGGTTCAACTACAAACGCCTTAAACCGCTCGACCACTGACCTGTACAGTTTTCAATAAGCCTTCTTTATAAACATGGGAAAATGATGAAGTTATCCGACGTAATCTTCAATTTGAAATTTACAAAAGCACAATGCAGTTATCTCGGTGGTTATTTTTTCATTTCGCTGAGAAAAACCCTCCAAGTAAACTATGTTGCTAAAAAAAATTAATTACCTTAAATATTTTTTATCTGGCAAATGTGTCTTAAATAATACCCACAGGTAAAATAACATTTCTACACATGTATACAGCTGATAAACGATTACATTATTTGTGGTTAGACACTTCTAGAAAGTCATTAGTTTATTTTCAATTGTGGTAAATATGTTTACTGAAACTTAAATTTGAACACATTGGCTTCCAGGAAATGCTGTAATGGAATTATTTATCTATACTCTATTTTAAACAAGCTCAAGCTAGCACGATAACGGTGGTCATAACCACTCATGAATGAATTGATGGATGGATCATTATATAAGCGCTTAGAGTTGAATCCCACTGATGCAATAATATTTGGTATTCCATAGTTAATAAAAATACCCAAAACACACTAACTATATATAATGCCTTGAAGTATACACCATAACCACACAAAACTTAATGGCGTCGAATTGAACTGATTCGCGATCCTTCGGAACATTTCGTCTTTTTTCGTGCCGTATTCGGCAGTGACAAGTGAAAACTTAATGGGTTCTAGTTATGACAACAATTTATGTTTCAGTAATCATATTTACCAAGAACAGGTAAGTGCAAAATAATTGCAAGTAAACTAATGACTTACTGGAAGTGAATTTTAAAATTCAATAAAATGTTTTACTGGCCACACTATTATAGTTTAGGAGAATTTTTTCATTTTTTGCAGTAGTGCTAGTAGTACTATCGGCGCCTCCACCATTTTTTGTAAAATCATTCATCATTGTTAAAGAAAACTATCGATAATTGCTAGCTTTCATAATATTTTAAATAAAAAATAGTAAATTAAGCTCCTTAGATTTAGAAGGTAAATTTTTTCAAGTCCTTTTATTTTATTAAGTAAGATAATATACGTTGTCATTTTATTATATATATTCAGAAGGTTTGTTTTATTTTGTAATCTCCGACTGTATGCAATGCTACAAAAAATTGAAAATTTCTTCTAAACAGTTCATTTTATTAAATGAAATGTAAAAAAAAATAATTTTGTTAGTAAATTGTTTGCGAAATGTATTTAACTATATTGCAGTTTTGGAAAAGGCGTGAAATTTTGACTAAAAAATTTGTAGCATACCCTGTACCTAACATCAGCTGTAGGTTTCTAAAAAAAATCACTTTCAAACCTCGTCAGTTAACTTGCTTCGCGTTATATTTAGACATCTAATTTTTATTATACTACAAAATCTCAAGGTATTGTACTTTTTATATTTCACTTCAGTTCTAAATTACTACACCAAGTGTTCAATTTTTCCGGTTACAGGACGACAAGCTCCGGGCAAACTAAAATGGTAGCCACTTTGATCATGATGTACGTTTCATCTGGTGGTTATCATAAATGGGTATATCCTCCTGTGTAAATACTCAGCTTTTTCTGGTCGACATTCAATATTATTTCTTTTTCAAGAAAGTCGTCAGTTTATAGGATTTACTTATGTCAATGTTTTGCTTAAATGTCCTGTAATTGCTTAAAACAGATAAAAATGTTTGCAATATACCCGCCTAAATTGTCATATTATAACAAATGGATTTTTTCTACGTTCATGCAAAAAACAAAACTTTATTGAACTATATTTAGTGGAAAAAGTGGTTCTTTATTGCACTAGTGCAATAAAATGTTTATTGCATTCATATGTCACTCTACAATAGCGTTTTGTCATCACGACAAACATAAACGTTCAAATCGATGTCACGCCTTCCTAAACTTAGTGTCATCTAAATTACATTTTTTGGTTTTTGCATGAACGTAGAAAAAATATTGTATGCAACTCGTACAAAAAGTGCTTATTGCAGGCGATGTGAAATTGTCCAACGAGGCCGTCAGGCCGAGTAGGAAAACCCGTCCCGTACTTTTTGTACTTGTTGCATAAATAATTAATAAATTACGCATTTTCCAAATATTTCGAAGTTTTTGAAACCAAAAGGCAAGTAAGTAAAGCAAAGAAAGTAAACCTTCAGACACGATCGTAGAAAAAGTTATATAGATTCCTAGAAATCTTAACTGTAATTTTTTTAACGATAAATAACTCCGAAGCGGCAGAGTCTAGGACGAGTTTAGTTATGCTACATGTTCTCGATTAAAAATTTTGTGCCCTTTTCAAAAATGTAATAATATATAGAGCATTAATTTTCAGTATTTTATCAAGTATCCAAAAGTTAAATTTTTTTAAACACCCGTATCTGAAATAAAACAATTTTCAAATCTATCTCACATGGTTCTTTACACCGAATAAAAATCATCAAACAATTAAATTTATTTAAACATAATTTATTCTTGGGAAACAAATCTTTTTTGATGTAATGCTCACTTTTTTTCAAAAATAAATTGATTTATTTTGTAAAAAAGTTTAATTTTTTACGAGTATTTGTTTAAACGAAACAAATAGTTATTCCATTTGAACATCTTATCAATTCAATTTTAAAAATAAATATATTTTTTTTATTTCCCTAAACAATTTGTTCATCGCTATAAAAAAATATAAAAAAATGTTTTTTAATAATGAAATAATGCTTTTATTAAATTCAAATATACATATTTATTAATTGAGGGATATGGAAAGAAAAATGTAATCTTTTAATTTTTTTTTGTAAAGTTTTTAAATGAAGTTTTATTAGGTTAAGTATACGAGTTTGAAAAACCGTAAAAAACTCAATATCATCGAAAAAGTATTTGTTTGAAAGAAAAATTTCGAATTGTATTTTTATAAACAAAAAATAATTGTCAATAGGTGCACACTAGATGTAGCTGTGCTATATTACGCGTACACAGGTATGTCGAGCTTGAGAGACAGGAACAGCCAGTTAGTCGTCAGTTATTTCACCACTCATCTGTGGCGTACTAATAAGACCTAATAAGCTCGAAATCGGTATTATTGAGCATTTGCTATATATTTTTCAGGTATAATTGGAAAAAAATCTTTGAAATATACAAATATTATTTTATCATAGAATATAATTAAATCCACGCCAGAAGTGTATCATTGAAGACGAAATAATGTTTTTTTTTAATTTCTTTACACAAAATAACTGTATTTTTGCTTTTATATAAAAAAATAAATTGGTATCAGGAAATAAATATTTGTTTGGCCCTATACAAACAAACAATTTATTTCCATGAAACAAAATTGTTTTACAGGCACCAATTTTTTTCCGTGTATACTTATATCTTTAGTCTAAAGTCGTCGTGAATGACCCTGTATATGAAATTCTCATGTATCGTTTCAATCATAGAAATACAAAATTTGTAGGAACGATTTTGTTTAAATATTATTTGATATTACAAAAGACGTTTCTAAATTTTAAACTTTACCTCATATACGAGTACATAGGTACATATAATTTGTTTATACATATGTCCCAAGTTTGTCGAACCATTAAATCTCGAAATACAATATTATAATCCCTGTTTGTATACACATCTAACGACTGCAGCCTGCCAAAAATATAGATAACAATAAAAATTGAGAAATACTCCCCATTATAATCCCAGACAAAATATCAGATCCAATTCCTTGCGCATAGATGAACTTTTTAAAAATAATGCTTCTACAAACATATCGGGTAATCTTTTTGGGGTCTTGCGTCGCCATAATGCCACCCCAGTCTACCGTAATATTACACAAAATATTATGTTACTGCAACGCACAAGCTCTTTGTATACTTAAGATAAACATGTGTCATCTTTATTTTGGAGTTGTCAAAAATTTTAAGATAAGATGCACTCGGGCGTTCTTGATCTGCCTTTTCATAACAAAACATTCTTCAATCAGGTAGAAAAAGAATATATTATAATGCGTTTACTGCAAATATTTTTTTAAAGGGAAAGAAAATATTGTGTGTTTTATTCAGATTCAAGCGATGGTTCTCCAAATATCTGAATAGGCCGGGAAGGTAGATTTGTCAAGAGGGAGATGCTTCACGAGATAATTTAGAAATATATTGTGCAAAGCTCGATGCCATGATCTGATAAGTAAATGGATCTATTGTGAGTAAGTGAATAGTGATGCGAAGTTTATTTATATTACAGATTATTTGCGAATAAATTCTGTTTTTACAAAAACTGTCATGTCATTTATTCAGACATTTAACCAGATAACAAAACTTAAATGAGTCTAAAATCATATTCAAAACCATATATGTATTCCACTGAAAATTATATGCAGAAACACGAATATTGGATTCAAGATAGCTGTTTTTCCTAAGAGTTTTAATTAGACAATATAAATGTAGACACGAACTATTAAATATTGAACATAATTATGACACTAGATATAAAATCGGTTCTAAGCAAGTCCTAGACCAGAAAAAAGTATTTTGCAAAGAAATTATGCTTACCTTGGACCTAAATTTTATAACCTGTTACCCCCGCAGCTGAAAGCCATTAACTCTGGAACACTTTTTAAAAATAAGGTAAAACAATGGATACACAATTTGTCTAGGATACAGGTTTATAACTACATTAAAAATATAATTTAACACTCAATTCTTTTTCATATTGTTTAAATAGTAAAATACTATGTAATTTTGTATATTTGTATGCCTACTCTTTTCAACGTGCTTGTAGCTTTACACATAATATTACTTCCCACGTACAAGGCAATGCCTTCTGTGGATTTGTATTTATTTGCCTGAGATTGGATTTTATTCAGTATTATGTGATTTTGTATGTACAATATATATTAATTTACGAGTAGTATTAAGTTTACAATATGTTTTCACTTTTGTATTACATATTATTCCAATTATGCATTTCTTATTGTATCTCTTTGGGTAAATAAATTATTATTAATTATTATTATTATAGAAGGCACTCATTAACAAATTTGTTGATTTTCCTCTACGGTTATAAGGGTAAGAAAAAGCCACTCCTACCCTGATAAAAGTAATGGTAAATTTACACATTGTTTATATCATACCTACATTAATGGAAAAAAATACCAAATCCATACTGTATTACAAGAATCTCTATGTGAATACCGACATTTACATCTTTCATGTAAAAATACATTTTTTTAAATACAGAATAACGTAAAAATACATTTCACGTGTACAGAAACTAATGCATATTCATAAATAGTATTTTTCCATTAAAGGTACATTCTGGTGTGTTGTGTCATATTATTGACCTAGGCAATAAATAACAAACAATCCATCGTATAATATTGCTAATAATCTTTATCAGTGTAAGACTTTATAATATATACATAACTTTTCTATTACTGATTCACCATTCAAAAATCCATTTCAGGTAGCTTGATGCATTCTAAATGAAACAGGTCTTTTTTTCGTAAAATTAACGATTTCTGAGCAAAAAAATTATTCAAAATTAATTACATGAAATAGTTGGCTTAGGGTAACTTATGTAATAGTGAGTTAGTGGAAATCCATTTAATGCTGCCAAAAAGTATTTAGTACGGCTTTATTTATTATGCTTGTCCTAATTTTATCTACAAACATAGTTATTGGTTAATAATTTGTCGGATGGGATTCCATTATCCTTTTGTTCATTTCTCTCTTATCACTATTTTAATGATGAATGAGGAAAGGAACTTAAGTCAATATTTTGAGAAAATGAGGAAAACTTTACTAATCCTTATTTAATTTTTCTTGAACCATGCGACGGAACTTATTAAAAAGCGAAAAACATTTTATTTTAAGTTAGGATGGGTATGATAGATTACGACCGAGCGATAATAACGACGTTATCTTAATCATACCTAAATGAGGTCGAGCGCTATCCTTATTACTGCTGCCTTAATAATATAGCATATACAGGGTTAACTATGAATAAGTACAAATATTTTAAGAGGGGATAGAGAAAAGTAAGAATAAACGGAATCACCTTGCAAAAAAATTCCAAACTTATTTATAAAGAGAAAACATTTTTTTTTCAAAATTATATTAAATCCTTATTTCGCCGTCTATGTGACTAGTCCGCCACACGTTTACAAAATCAGAGTAGGCAACGTAGGCAACTTGCAACACGACGGTAAAGTTTTCCGTCATACCATAATTTAATTCCTGTGTTTACATTGTAGTTTTGTGTTCTTCTTCAGTGTTCAGCACCTTTTTAATTTTTAACGATTTATAGTTATTAAATAAATAAATTTGTGTTGGGTGCAGATACTTTCTCACAATATAGTTCACCTGTTTGGTTTTCTAGGTTATGGGACAAGGCTGCCGCGGGTACATTAAAAGTTTTCTATTATCTATTCCTTTGGGTCAATTTTGTTATAATAGATAGGCATTCTATCTAGCTGTATCTACGAGAATGTGTTTTATCGGTTGTGAGTGGTTATAATGAATGCAAATGTTGTAGTTTTGCCAGTTTGTAACGAAATAATGAAAAACGAATGCAAAATACATACACTGCAGCTGATTGGATTATCTGCCTATTTATTAGGTATTATTACTAATAAGAATGTTAATTTTTGTTGTTTCTGCATTTAGAAATGCTCCAGAAAACGGCCGCATGGTAGTAGATATTATTGGTAGATGTCAACTTTGACATCTCATCATCACATGGATCTAAGCCATCTCAGTGGATGATCATATGCGCCGACATTTCGTAGGAAAAGAGGGTTTTGCCCCATTTATTAAATATCGAGCTAACATTCTGGAATAATTTTTTTATTGTCTTTTGGGCCTTCTTGAGCACGTGATAAAAATGTTTGTACTTAGTCATCGTTAACCCTGTATACGCATGCTTAGATGTCAACATAAGGGAAACCTAAATACTGCTTAACTTTATGACATGTCCAATCGCGTCGCTATAAAGTACGGCTACTGCGATTTAGGAGACGATATTTTTTTTAATACATTTTTTGCTCAGAAATCGTTAACGACAAAACTACAAGAGACCTTTTTTGTTTAGAATGAATCTGAAGTGGATTTTTATTCCTTAAGAAGTTATAGGTTGGAGACCTGATCTGGTCTTAGATATGATAATTCGATTTGAAGTTGTTTAAAAAGATGTATTCTTAACAGTCCACTTTCAGCGTCGTGTAACCTTTTTAGTTAGT
Organism: Monochamus saltuarius; assembly: GCA_025584915.1. Classification (NCBI taxonomy): domain Eukaryota; kingdom Metazoa; phylum Arthropoda; class Insecta; order Coleoptera; family Cerambycidae; genus Monochamus; species Monochamus saltuarius. The sequence goes on along the minus strand of CM046727.1, from coordinate 21,039,055 downwards.
GCTTACCTATCCTTTGCTCGTGTGAAATATTTTACTTAATATTTCGATTTAACACCTTATGTTAGAAATACCCTGTCTTATGTATGTCAATGTGTCTGTATAATAAACCATTGTCATCATATAACTGTAAAATAATTCGAAAATCTAAAAGTTTTCTACAATACCAATTGTTATTGTAAATAAATTTCTTTTTAGGCCCCTTCACCGAAAACTGTTATGTACTGAAATTAATTTCTTCAGTAGAGTATTTTCTTTTGAGCGACAGATTGTGCAATTAATTAAACACAAACACTATTACAAAATAAAGAATATCAAACCTGAAAAATTGCATTACTGCCACGGATTTTCAATTTATTTTTACAATAAAATTGGTACTTTTTAATTTCCTTCTTATACAGGGTCTTTGAACTGTTTATATAATTAAACCTTTGCCACTGATCTGGTTTTCAATCTTATTTTAATCGTCATCTGCTTATTGCATTTCTGAAATAATATATAATCTTGTTAAATCAAAATGTTTTTTGTAAAAATTAATCAAAATTTTACCAGTGATTTCTAATAGTAATATTTATTTCGAATAGAGGTAACACCCACAAAATATATCAGAAGAACCACGCAAATAATTACAATTATGACGCATTAGATATACAGGGTGTTTCTGAAATTGGCGCATACCGTCAAAGGGATTATAGAACGTGAAAATAATTAATTATTACACAGAACTTGCATTAACTAGGTCAAATTCACTAGTTCATTATGATTAATAGCATAATAGCACGATGCATTTCATCCACAGATAGATTAATGCATTGTTTTTGATATATAGTGATTTTCCGCATTGTTGTGCTGTGGCCTCGGTCATTGACAGTAACAGAATTAAAGTGCACATACCTAGCTTTAGCGGAGGCTTTTTGACCTGCTCTTGTTGTTCTCGGGCAAGGCAGCGAAGCTTTTGCCGACTCACCATTGAAGATGCCGACAGTAAGGAGCGACGAAACGTTTGGAAGCATGGAATGCGACCAGTTACAGAGGCGGCTATGGGACGTGTCAGAATACCACCATTATCCAAGGAACGGTTCCGACCGTAGCAGTCGTAATACCAACAACAAGAGCCGAACTCAATATATACGCGGACTCAGAAATACTAATATCAGGTCCATCTCCCACAGAGCCTCACCCGAGAACAACAAGGGCAGGTCAAAGAATGCCAGCTAAGGTTAGGGATGTGCACTTTAATTATCTTACTGGCAAGTTATCGAGGTCACGGCATAACAACTCACTACATATCAAATAACACCGGCAGTGAAAGCCTAAAAACTAGGATACATTGTTCCATTTCAAAATGTCTTATTCAAACAAGAATGAGCAGATATGGTATGGGGAGCGCAAACAACAAAATCATTTATAAATCAATAAAAATGCAATGGTTCAGGATTTGATTCTTGAAGCATTCCTAATGAACGGGAAAATGGCAGTGACTTGAAACTTTGCTTTTCAACAAACTTAGTAGAAAAGAGAAAATAATTCAGCTGAAGCCCAAAATATATTAATGTAAAAAGTGCTGAATTTAGAGACTTTGTGAAATTGGGTATAAATAACATCAATTTGACTCGGTTAATTCGAATGTTCACAAAAGAAGGCAGTATTTAAAAAATAAATTAGTGTTGATTTTGAAAAGTTACATAATAACTTCAAAAAGCATATGACTGTCAAAAGGAATAAACTAAGTAAAATATTGAAACAATTTGGGATACCAACTAAACTGATTAAACTATTGAAAATGACCTTAGAAGATACCAAAAGCAAAGTACAAATGAAAGGTGAATGTTCAGAAGGCTTTACTATTGATACAGGACGGAGACATGGAGATCCAATCTCATCCTTCTTTTTAATGTGATACTAGAAAAGGTCATAAGAGATAGTCAGTTGAACAGTGAAGGACACATATTGTTTAAAAGTCACCAAATAGTTAGTTAGTTATGCAGATGACGTGGCCATTATTGCTAGAAATAGTAGGGAATTACAAAAAATAAAGAGAAAACTTATGGAGGAGGCACGTAAGGTGGGATTGGAGAAAAATCAAGAGAAATGTAAGCTTTTGAGAATAGGAGAACAAAAAAAGGTACCAATTTTAAATTGAGGACGCAGCACGGAGAGTTAGTTTGAAGACGATCAAGAATACGTGTATTTCGGGGCGCTGATAACAACTATGTGAGACGAGGAGCAAGAAATTAATAGAAGAATAATACAAGCAAACAGAAGTTCGACAGCAGTCAACCACTTAATGAAATCAAAAAATTTACCCATAGGAGTAAAATTTAGAATGTACAAAACAATTTTGAGACCAACAGCGCTATATGGCAGTGAAACCTGGATCCTCAATACGAAGTCAAGACAAAACGTGTTAAGATGGGAAAATAAGATCTTAAGAAGAATTTTAGGAGGAAAGAAGATGGAGGAAGATGGGAAAATAATGAAGAAATATATGCAATGTGCCAGGCACCAAAAATCGATGAAGTTGTAAAAGCCAGAAGAGCGCAGTAGCTAGGCCATCTAGAACGAATGGAAGATGAAAGGACAGTTAAAAAAATTGTAGGGAGTAAACCTAACTTTACGCAGAAAAGAAGGTAACCGAGGAAGCGATGGAAAGAGGCGGTGGCAATAGATCTAAGGGAGAAAAATGTAATGGACTGGCAAAGAAAGGCGAGAAACACAACGAAATAGAAGAAATAACACAGTTATAGGCGTAAAAAGGCCTCTAAACAGCTTTACATGTATATTCAGTAATAGCTGAAATAAAAAAAAACAAATTTGGACTGTTACTAAAAATTAATGGTTACGCTAAATTAGTGATGTGACTTGACTAGATTTTCAAGATACACTGATGAATATGTACATGTTGTTCACACCGTGCATTAATGTAAAAAATACCAAATCCATACTGAATTACAAGAATCTTCATGTGAATACCGTACATTTACATATTTCATGTAAAATTACATTATTTGCTTTAAAAATACAAAATTACATTTCATATGTACAAAAACACGGTTTTGTTATGAAAAAATGCATACCTATTCATAAGTAGTAATTTTTCATTACAGTTCTAACAATCGTGTAATGTCGCTAATAATTTTTATCAGTGTGTAATGTTATGTCGCATTAAATTAAAATAATAATAGATTTTTCTGTTTTTGTATCCTAAAGTGCCAACTTGCAAAAATTTATTAGTATATAATTTATACCGAACTAGTTAAACTAGCATTAACTTCATCCCCCGAAAAAAATATTTCCAGTCTTTCAATTTGTTCCGCAATAAACCGACTCGAAAGTCGATGTTTCTATTTTAGCTACTGTATAAGCAGCTATAGTAGCATTATCAATTTCCACAGGAAATTACTTTATCACCTTCCCTCTCTACATCTCAATTTAAAAAAAAACGAATATCACGCCTGAGTTACCTTACAATAACACAAAAAGGCACATTCAAAAGAGAAAACAAACAGGCATGAAACAATATTACACGCTTTTTAATCCTTGAACATCCAGAAGCGCCCACTAGATTACCAACTCAGGTTAACCGTGAAGCAAAGAACGGAAAAACTAAGCCGGGATTGTTCCACCGCCCTGGTGTTACAAAAAGTTCCATTGTGTCGGGGATAGAGAAAGAAACCGGGCAAGAATGGTGAAATAGGCAAATCACTTTACGCTATACTAAACACATAATGCCTCAGTTTGTCAAAGAGGCGTATTATCCTTGTTAGACTACTTAGGATCATGTTCTAGATTTAGCTCTCCTAGCTGTAAAGGTATTAGTTCTTTTATTTTGTGTAGAGTTTATTTGTACTGTGTATAAAAATTTGCTACACACACAATATGATCATACCTTAATTTCAATAATTGACCTTCAAACAGTATATTATATTGAGTTTAGTTGATGCATTTACCCAAGTTTACATTCCAGCACATTGTTCTTTTTAGTATGATCTCAAAAAATGACGTTATTCTTCACACAAAAATAAACAGTTGTAAATAAAATCGAATGATAAACCTAAAAACGATTATTGTATCTAAATATTCCAAACTTACAGATAATACGGGAAAATGATGCGTCAATATTTTGGGAGATGATTCTACGAAAAATTAATTTCTACATTTTTTCGAAAATTCAAAATTACAGGACGTTAAAAAATATTTTTTTATGGAATTCTTCTTATAACTTTTTTGTGATTCTACCGATTTGTTTCTAATTTTGTACACTTATCATTAGTGTTTCTTTGCATCTACGTTTTTAATTTGACGCATTTCGTCCCGCGCCAAAAGACCTAAACTGTCATTGGCCTTCAAATAATGACTTTTTTATTTGAACATATTTATTAATTTAGATAGAACGTAATTAAAGATTGTCAATAAATCTTTAGAAAAGATCCTCGTTGTATCAAGTTAAAATTAGCTGTTTTTGAGAAAAACAACTGCTCACTTGAACTCATTTTCAAAATTACAAAGCATGCCTTGAAAACAAGAACTTGGATATAAAGGAAAACTAGTAATACGTCTATAAAATTAGAAAAAAAATAGTAGACTTACAAAAAAAACTATTAGAAGAAATTCTTAAGAAAAATTTTTGACACCCCGTTAATTTTCAGTTTTTAAAAAAAGGGCTGTGTGGCATTATTTTTTCGTGTAAAATCAAATCCCGAGATATTGAAGCATCATTTATGGACACCCTGTATAATATCTTACAAGGAAATATAACAAAAACAGCAGTAACATAGAAAATATTTCTAAAACGGATCGCGGTTACTCGGTTCTACGCCACTGGTGTTTGTAAAATATTAAGGTCACTGTTGCAGTATGGCCCATTACTTATGCAACAATTTGACGTCACTTTTAGATAAATTGCATGCATCATGAGATTTAGATGCGTTTTTCTCAGAAACCATTGCTTCTAGCGGCATCAACAAGGTGTACCTTTTTTACTTAGAAAAGATAGGGAAGAACATTTTTCCCGTCCAAAATAAGATACAGTGTAGCACAAAAAAGTAGCGATTTAAAGGGGTCCAAACCATCGTTGGTGGCGCCCTCTAGCAGATATACCAAAATCGTCGACATATTCGAATTTCTAGTCCCAAGCAACCCTCCTATACCAAATTTCATAAAATACGGTATATACGATCGAAAATTAATATAGAAAATGTGATTTATTTTTTCAACTTTAACACCCTGTAGATCGAAAAGGAGCAACATTCGGATAATCCATATTTGGCTTAATCGCTCTAGTTTGAGGTCAGCAACATTCCCTTAAGCTCTGTCCTATTATTAATGAATCACCCTATATAATGACAAAAAAGGTTTGACTAACCAATTTTAGGTACAAAAATTTTTCAAAATACGCATTTCTTTAAATTCAGCCGTAGATGTAATTATTGTTGGAGCATAAACTTACATAGTTCTGCTTATATGATTGTTCATTTTTGTATGTGAAAATAATGGTTAAAATGTGGGGTTAGAATAACAAAATCATGTGTATCTTACAAACGCTTTTTAAAAGTTGTTATTTTATTTGAAGATAATTTAAATAGTAATAGTGGTTAAATTTGCTGTAAATCATCGGCGTTATAAAATGTTATTTATTTCTTTCCTCCAGCATTTCTTTCCATTTTTTGTCCGTTCGCAGATTGCCGCCTTATCAGGGTTTACAGTGGACTAGTTTCCAGTACCGGCAGAAGTGTATTTTTAAATCATTTTCGAATTGCCCTTTTTGATTTTTTCTTAACAAAATTGTATTTGTAAGAGTCCCATGTACACACCGACTTTTTTAGATAAGTTCTCAATCACCCTGTATAAGTATCCTCTTGTTTTGGCTGAGCAATTTACTATCCAATAATTTGCATATTTGCTACTGAAATAGTATTTTGTAACGTGAGACTCTCCTGGACTTTCCTGTTTTTTTATCATACTTCCTCCAGCTTTATCACCCATTAATAAAAAATGACCTTTTCACACGTGTTCTCCAGGTTAAAAAGAAAAATATTTGGCAAAGCACCCCACGGTCCCTTATTATTATTTTAATTGGTCGACCGCTTAACCGAAACTATAAACTAGGCCCATGAGGGAAAACGACTGGAATCCTTACATTCCGGAACACATTAATTTTTAACAACTCGAAATTCCTTTTAACTTGTATCCGCTCTACGTGATCGTTTTTCCAAAAGCTCCAGACTCATCAAGATAAAAACACTGGGCCGTTTGTTATATTTCATTTATCATTATCAACTTTGACACGTGTTTGGATAAAAACACGTGTTTCTAAGTTTTAGTTTTTGAAACCCAATACTTTCCTTAGGCAAATATCCAGTCCAATCGCCCAAGTAAGCATTTTACGACAGACGTGTCTTTTGAGAATGATGCACAGCTGGAGGACTGCTGATTTTAAGGAAAGAGAAATCTAATACAACCCTCAATAAGAAACACACTTTTGAAGAAAAAAACTGTGTGCCGTAATTGCCTTTACCATTAAGAGATTTCAGTGCAGGCCTCCTTTGAACGTCTTTCATAGCCTGCTAGAGAGTATTGTAAATATTTGTTGATGTAACCCATGTGGTAAATATTAGTAAATACATATGGCTTTTATATTGGTTAAGTAGGTTCAAGAAGGGCGGTTAAGGGAGGTTTTGGGACGAGACTGCCCTATTTGTTAATTATTATACGTTTTAAATCTGCGTTAAGCTACTAGTCGTCGATTGTGGACATAATATCTTACTTTAAGTTTATCTACTTTTAGGATTTTGTTATATTTTCGCAACAGATGTTTTTTTCAGAAACTCTAAAGTTAATTATTTATTTCAATAAAAAAAAACAGCGATTCTATATAAACATAACTACAGAAATTATAAATGTTTTGATGTAATTGTTAAAGTGGATTTACTCCGAATTGCTAAAGTTCATTAAATAATAATTTCTACAGGGTGATAAGCATGATTTAAAAATATGTTTGAATGTACACGGAGTGCTCCAAGAATTTGAAACAAATCAAATTTATATTTTTTTATCCAATTGTGACATACTAAAACGAGTTTATTAACTCCATAACAACTGTAACAATTAATTGTTATTTATAAGTGCAAAAAGTAAGTGTTTATTGCACTCGACGTGTAAAAACACTTTTTGTACTAGTTACATACAATATTTTTTCTACGTTCTTGCAAAAACCAAAAAATGTTTTTTTAGGTGGCACTAAGTGTAGGAAAATAAAAAGCATAATTTAATGGCAAACTATTTAATATAATAATTAATTAGCACTCTCGATTTGCATTGAGAAAGTTAGGGACAATTTAACTCAAACTTTATTTGTAGTTCAGTTGATATTCAAAGGAAACTAATTTTATTTTTAATAAATTGCATTTTATAGTAATTTCGTAATCCAGTGTGCAATAAATACGATTGAAAATAATATAAAATATGCAAACAACCCATGGAAACTTAATTCCAATGCTTACTTTTAAAGTGCTGTAACTTTTTAGGGAACGCTAAAATTATTTTTTATTTTATAGGAAACACCCTTTCCCTGTATTAATAAATCAATGTTTTTAAAACAATTCTAATATAACATTTTAAGGAATGTTTTTTTGTCTATTGTATGTGTACACTCTGGAAATTTGTTTGCAAGGTAAATAGTACAATTATATTTATTACCTAAGTATATCTTTTATCTTTTAAATTGCCAGTAAATATTTGAAAATGGTAACCGAGAATGGCTAAATTTGGATTAACGATCTCCGAGAGCTTCTGTCAAGAAAGACTGTTACTCAAGCAACAGTATTTGCTCACAGTTCTCACTTTAAAAGTATATTTGTTATCATCTTAACGGCCGTTTTGCAATAACTCGAGACTCATTCATTCGTCCCATTCGAAAAACTGACATCTCTGATTGAAGAATAAGGCAAGGCAGCACCCCGCACACGTGTTGACAAAACCGATGCCTTAAAAGGGCATAATTTATATCCATTATAAGTCAAATTGAAAAGATTTCTTTACGTATTTAATACTAAAGGGCCGAAATATGTTAAAGAAAACGCATTCGAAAGATTTTGAAAACCACACCGACCATAACGCGATTGTATAGCGAGTTTCAATAAAAATCAACCCAGTTTAGCCCAGGTCCTGCCTTTGTCAAGCCTATTTCTTGTAGATTTCAAAAATCTATTCAGAGGAACGACTTTTGATACTCAGAATATAAGCACACATTCAGAAGTCATTGATATGAATCACCCTATAGAAATATACTTCAACTGGCGCCTTGAGATAAGGCTTATATTTGCCTGAAAGACTTTCGAAATAGGTTGGCAAGTATTTAGGAACTGGGTGGACGCAAGCAAATTTGTGACTTATGGCGGAGTGTATAGGATTTCATTTTTTCTTTGAAACTAGGAAGCCGTAACGTACAGGGGTGTCCTACAAGGGTGACATTGATTTTCAGAGTTGTTAGTTTTGGTGGCAATATTTTGAATGTATTATGTGTCACCACGGATCTTTCTTTACGACCACTGACTAAATGGGACACGTGATGTCGATTTCTCTAGACATAGGGATGTGGCATTCGGAGGATAATTAATAGATTGGGTGAAAAATAAAACTCCTGAACAAACAGGGTCGTTTATTTTATACGAATGTAGCTGTTGAAAACTATTGACATAATCTATTGTTTAAATTTTAGGGGTTGCAACTATAGATAATTATTTTGTATTTTTTAAAATATAATGATACAGATTTCTAAATCACCAAACTACGAAGTTAAAAACACTTTTAATTATGGAGTAAAATCGCTTCGCTATCTAGCTTATTTCTGGTAGATTTTTTTTAAAGTATAACCAAATGAAACGTTTACCATCTTGTAGACAATTTGGGAATCCGAAATGGACTTCTACAACTTTTTTCAGTAGGGACTTTTTAAAATCGAATTTTCAATGCCGAATTTTCTAAACATAGGGATGTAGTGGGGGGGAGGGAGTAATTAATAGATTGGATGAAAAATATAAATCCTGAACAAACAGGGTCGTATATTATATACAAATGTAGCTGTTGAAAACTATTGACGTAATCTATTATTTAAATTTTAAGGGTTCCAACTATAGATAATTATTTCGTAGTTTTTAAAATATAATGCTATTTTTTTATTACCAAACTACAAGAGTTGAAAAGTAATGCGAGTTTGTTGTATAACATTTTTTATATTGACACTCGACAAGGGAAGTGCAGGGTGTTGAAATTTTCAAACAAATATGGACTTTTTTTGTATAGTTTACCAAAGTAGTGAATACTATTAATAGTGGAGTAAAATCGCTTAGTTATCTAGCTTGTTTCTGGAATTTTTTTAAGGTATAACTAAATTAAATGTTTACCATATTATAGAGGGACAACTTGGGCATCCTAAATTGACTTCTATAACTTTTTTCAGAAGGGATGAATTTTTTAAAATCGAATTTTTAATGGCGACTTTTTTAAACGTAGGGATGTCGCATTCGGGGGATAATTAATAGATTCGGTGAAAAATATAACTCCTGAACTAACAGGATCGTATATTATATACAGTGTGGAAGAAAAGTATGGAATAAATTCTTTATTTCTAAAACAACGAAGTTCTATGAAATTTCCTCGGATCCGTCGATTTTGCTTTTTAAAAAGACTCTTTTTTCTATACCAATGCATTTCCGACGTTCATTTGTTTTCGCGTGATGACGTCATCGGATATTTTTTTAAATAGAACCCCTACATTTTTTCATCGGATTCTTGTAGAGCTTAACTTGCTGAATTTAAAAATATATAATTTCAACACTTTATTCCTTCAACTTTCCTAGAAAAAAAATAATAACCGATCCAAGAAACGCTGCAGTTGACAGATGTCAATTCTGATTAGATTTTGTTTAGCTGCCAGAAACAGTTTCTGAGGTGACTTGATTTAATTTGTTGTTTTTCTTTCCAACATGCAATCTAATAAAATAAAATAATAAATTAGGGGGTCAAATACGATTGAGGCAACCAGAATTTAATTAATTAATTAGTTACTTATTGTTAAATTGTTTTAAAAATGAAGAGTCCTTATTTTGTGATACTACCTATGAATTCACTATATCCACTTTACTCTCAACCAGCCCATCACAGACACAAATGGGAATATTCACATTTTCTTCAAGCCGATTTTGTTGGATCGGTTATTATTTTTTTTTCGGAAAGTTGAAGGAACAAAGTGTTGAAATTATACTTACTTACTTAAGCTCTACAAGAATCTGTTGAAAAAATATTCTATTCTATTTAAAATCTATTCTATTTAAAATAATATCCGATGACGTCATCACGCGAAAACAAATGAACGTCGGAAATGCGTTGGTATAGAGAGCAGTTAAAAAGCAAAATCGACGGGTCCGAGGAATTTTCATGAAACTTCGTTGTTTTAGAAATAATTAATTTATTCCATACTTTTCTTCCACACTGTATGAATATACCTGTTGAAAACTATTGACATAATAGATATATTGTTTAACTTTTGAGGGTTGCAACTATAGATATCTATTTTGTATTTTTTTTTAAATATAGTGCCAGTTTGTTGAATAACACTTTTTATACTGAGACTCGATAAGGGTTATACAGGGTGCTTAAGGTATAACCAAATGAAACATTTCTCATTTTATAGAAAGGCAATTTATGTTTTCGAAATGGACTTTTTGTTCAATAGGGACGAACTTTTTAAAATCGAGTTTTCGATGTTTCTGACGTTATTTGACAATTATGTTTTTCGTAACATATATCGCGTTTGTAAATCAACGATATTACCTAGGTTCATAATTTTTTAATATATTTTTTTTTTGAGTTTTAATTAAAAAATGCCAAGATAATAAAAGTTTGAAAATTAAAAATGTGCTATCAAATGAAAGTAGTTTCAATACTGGTAGGCGAACGTTGAAAAATATTTAGAGAGGGGAAATTGGCTGAACCCTCAATTATAGTTTTCTAAATATTTTTTTCCAAGATTTTTTCCAAAAAACAGCATAAGAAAAAAAATATTTGTGACAATTTTCAAATTTTTATCTTTACGTTGAAGTAATTAATTAAAAAATATATTTTTTTGTTCAAAATTTTGATAGGTACTACTACATTGGAAACTAAGCATTTCCCAATCCGTATTTATGTGAAATTATTTTCTTAAAAGTTTTTATCGCCCGTTGAAGTTTGGTCCCTGCAATTCGAGACACCCTGTATATCTAACACAATGAAAATGTATACAAAAAATATTTTTGTCTTTATGGAAAATATAGATTTTTCTAACCCGTCGAATGAATGCACTGTCCTGTTTCAGAAAACATATTCTGCAAAGTGTAAGCTTAACTATTCACAAGGCGCACATACGAAAATCAATTTCTTGAAAAGTAACACTTAGCGAACTAAACTTTTCGATACTTTTAACTACATTTGTCTCTATATAACTATAAATCAATTTTTAATGAAGTTTTGGTGACGTTTTTAATGCACAAATTTGCTGGTGGCGACTTTGGAACTAATTTTTTCTAAAAGACTTTAAGTTATCAAAAATTGGTGCATATCTTTAGAAGCAAGAGAGTTTTTTTTATATAAGTTGTGAAAAAATTATGAACATAGGTAAAAGCGTTTTATTTACAAACGCGATATATTTCAACCTCCCTAAAAGGGGCAGAAACTTTTAAAAGTTTGTTGGGAAGTAGAAAATTTGTAAAATTTAACTACTTATAATCTTTTTTGGTTTTCAAATTACAGCTGCTTTTTCATATTTTCGGAAGAGCTGTATCTCCTAAGGTGTAAATATTTGACTAAGGTCATTTTTATGCAAAACATGTTATTTTTAGATATAAGTTCCCCGGTACCATATGTGCTACTTCTTTTGAAAACACTGTAAATTTATGTACTTACAATCTATTGCAATAAAAATGACACTCTTTAAAACGAATTTGTTGACATATTTTGACATATTTCTACTCACCAATCTAATGAAATTTCAACTTAGACCTTCCAGTAGTTAAAAGAATATTTTGAGGGAGTGCCATTATTATTGCTAAAATTGTACATTTATGTAAGACGTTTTCTAAGTAATCCACAACATTTAAGTGGGTAAGTACTACATTTTAACAATTAAATATGTTCCAAACTTGTCAAGCAGCTACTAGAAAACTGTTCTGAAGGTAATAATTAAATATTTCCGTTATTAGGTACATAATCTTAAATGAATTTGTCTCAGTACCTTTCAGCAGCAATTGGCTTCTTTTAAATTATTCCTTGTAGCAAATATGATAATTGATAATTTTCGTCAATTCCATCATGATTAATATTCTTCGATTGTAGCTTTTTGTACTATAAAAAAACACATTAGAGAATAACTTTATTTCTGAATACAACTAAAAAAGAACATTTGTGTGATAGTTTTTATACGATTATTAATTAGTACTATTTTTAACACTTGTATTTTAATATATTTGAATAGTTCGGTATTAATATATGTCATCATCATTAGGCTGGGAATAAATTACACAATTTTATTAATTAATTTATTAGCATTTGCATAATTGCCCTTCTTAGTAATAGGCTCCTTAAATAGGTGATATTTGCATTTGATGGCAATAATTTAAACATTTTAAGTAACAATACTAATATTAGACAGTATCATTAATGTATAATAATTGTATGTTTTTTGCATTTGGCAGGTTGAAAAACCTGTAGGTGATTGCTATAGATGCAAAAATGTGAATGTGTGTTACTTGGTCAGTATTAATTTTTGATGCTCCAAACTAATAATTATAACCACACGTTTAATATTTTGGTGCTTTAGATCAATACAAATTAATTAGATATCCCATCTTGTAGTAATCTTGGAAATTTGGATTATTTTTGGTATATTGAGATGTTTGAAGAAAATAAATATTTTTTATTTTTATACAATAATTGTGACAGACTAAAGCGACTTTATTAACTCCATAACAACTGTAACAAATAATGTTTTATTCAGATCTTCTAAACTAATTAATTTTCAGTAGAAGTAACTTATAACTTATCTTCTGATATTTGATTAATTATGCCCAAGAGTTTCAAATGCAGCCTCTTCGCCTAATATTTCTTTTGAAATTTCAATTTTATTTTTAATTGACTGCTCTATATAGCCTTCTGCAACAAAATCAGATCACTATCTACCTTATCTTTTTAATTCTGATAAATCATCACCAGTTTCAGCAAGTAAAGTCACCTAAGATCTTCGAAAACTGGGCTCAGTACACTCATGTGCATTTTCTTATAGAATGTATTCAAACCTACAGAATGCATTGTGCATTTTTGATTTTTATAAGTTAAAAAGAATCGTCGATGTGGTACATTTCTTGGAGTCAGTTCTTTTCATTCTTTGTTTATAAGTTTTAATATCTGGAATTGTAACAACCAATATACTTATTCAATATCATCGATAGATAGATCTCCTATAATTTAGACTATCTTTAGTAACAAATAATTGATGTCAGAGGTCGTATCTAAGAATTTTTTGAGATCTTCTCTGGTAAATACACCTGACTTTTTTAGTTTATAACCAATTAAGTTATGCTTTAAAAACGCCTTCACCTGATGAAATTCACAAAAAGCTTTATAAAAGTACCGAAGCCACGAAAATATATATTTTTCTATATCTCTTATAGATAAAATGTGAACCTACCTGCTTATGTCCACATTTTAATTTTCTTAAACAGTGAATAACTATAACGATGAAAATGTCACACTTTTTGATTTTTCAGATATATAAGCCATATTTACTTTGTCATTCACAACCCTTGCTTGTTCAGAAATTAATGTACTCTTTCTCATACTGTAACTTGGACTTCTTCGGAATTACTTTGCATAAAACCCCTTGTGCTTCTAATACTACATCGACCTACACGCAATCTGATAATATTGAATCTTGTTCGATTACTTCCACTTTTAATTTCAAACAACTCAAGACAAACATATTGAATGGCGACATGAATCACACCTGAGTTCAATTAATAAACAATTAGTTGTTATAGTATATCCAGGAAACATCTAATACAATTGGATAAAATATTGCATACGCTACGTGACTTATGAAGACTGTTATTTAACTCACTTGGTGTAAACATATCTATTACTAAACTCTGCACTAGTAGAGGTATTAATTTTAAAAATTTCTCTTCTCGGTAGTAAATGCACTGGTATCATATATTAAAAAAGTATAATAATAACCATATACTTACCCAAAAATTTTACAGTTCACACAAAATGTCAGTGCCTTCATAAATGATTACAAGCCACGTGACCAGGACTGTGAGTCTCAAAGAACAACTCGTATGCAAATAGATTTCTTGTCTCTCTCAATTGCCGTAGTAGGGAAAAGGATATTCGCATATGAATTGCTCTGCGATTGATTTGAAAATCTCGACCCTGATCACGTGGCTTGTAATCATTTATGAAGGCACTGTACCTATACAGGTATGTATTTTTAAAATATACGTATATGCTCTTTTAAGTCTTAAACTATTTTACAGAATGGCTTTATATTTTTTTAAGAAAAGACTATTGAATCAGTTATTTATGTATTTTGTTTTAATTTTGATTTAAATGTCCCGAAGAAAATAGGCTTACAGCTTCGAAATTCCTAGATACCAACAAAATATTACTATTGATTTCTCAGTTCGAAACAATTGATAAACATTGAAAGTTGTATTTGGAAAACTACTGGGTTTACAGTTAGAAACAGTTGTGGGCTCAAATTGTAAATAACGAATATTTGAAAACGTATAAGTAACTATAATCGATAAAACTTCAGTGTTTAATCGCCAACTACTTAAGAAATGTAGAATATATGGTTTTTTGGATTATTTATTGGGCAAACATCATAAACGAATAAATCAGAACTACCTAATCTGACGCTAGGTCTGATGTATATGGTTACTGGACTACATAAGAACGGACAAACATTTCAGATGATTGACCACCTCCTGAAATGGATTATT
This sequence comes from Monochamus saltuarius, assembly GCA_025584915.1. Classification (NCBI taxonomy): domain Eukaryota; kingdom Metazoa; phylum Arthropoda; class Insecta; order Coleoptera; family Cerambycidae; genus Monochamus; species Monochamus saltuarius. The sequence goes on along the minus strand of CM046727.1, from coordinate 21,024,020 downwards.
CACATTACATCTATCAAAATAGAGGATATTTTTGGATATTTTTAAAATACCTAAATGTATTCCTACAGAGCTAATAGATGAAGAGAAATTATGAATGAATGTTCTCTTAGATGCGAGTGGCGAGCCCTGAAAAACTGACCACCCAGTATAAAGCATATACACAGTACAACACTACATACGCCTCAATTTTTGTATTGTCAAAGTTATTTAATTATCTAATCAAAAATTTCTTTGTGATCAAAGTTAAGGAAGCAATATTCTCTCATATTTTTCATCTGTAAACTACTCCATCTTTGTGGACCTGTTTTACACATACCTTCTAAATGAATACTAAAATATAAGCCCAACCGCAAATAAAAATGTTAAGAATCACAAAGAATTCGTGTTTAAACAACACAACGCCTAGATTTTGGGGTACTAATTCACGACTACGAGTTGCCTCGAAGCCTTAATTTCAATCGTCGAAAAGGCCTATTAACATATTTCCATTGCCCAACCATATGTTTTGCAATGAAGCATTCAGTAAGGTAATTATGGCTTGTAGCGCCCAGTACAAAGTGTCTCTGTCGGTGTTCGGCTCCTTTGTTCGCACGTTTGAAACACTCACCGACAAAACACCCATAACTCTCAGGCCATTGTTCGTCAACACGTCCATCAATATGCACCACCGAGATTTTTGACTTTCGGCGACGTAAAAGTGTGCATGCAGTCAATCCCTGAAAAGATTAAAGCGGAGGAAAAACTTAAAGGAATATACAGGGTGGTCCGTAATGAATGCGCCACAGACTAACTGTAGATTCTAGATATCAAAAGTAGCCATATTGTCTTAGTCCGAATGTCAATATGGCATTCAGAAAGTAAAACCGAAAATTTTCAAATTGATTTTTCCCAATACTAAAAAGTTTTAGAGGTTTTTCTTTGAAATTATATCTCTATATACAGGGTGTCCGGAAATGATGAGCAAAAAATTCAGGGGATAATTCTAGACCGAAAATAAATACTACCTCTTTGTATAACATATTTTCCAAAACTGATTGTTAACGGAGTTACAGGGTGTTCAATTTTAAACTTTATTTTCGATATTTGTAAATAACTTCTTAAGAAATCCAAATATTTACATTTACGACTAAAATGAGCAGGAGCACCATCATGCTGAAAGTACATGTTTTGCCTAATATCCATTGGAACATCGTCCAGTAGATCTGGCAAATTTTCTAAAAATTCTACATATCTAGCTCGAGTAAGATGACCATCTAGCACAACTGAGTCAAGTAATTGATTAATAATCATACCACACTACACAGTGCTGAACGGATACTAAAAGTTAATTTGCAGACGGGTTGCGAAGCGCCTTGTACTTACACCCGGGCTACGATCTACCAGAATTTAGAATTTATTCTTCCACTGCTAGACCAGGACCAGCTGGCCTCTCAGATGTAATTGTCACACTGCGATACATTCCAGTTTCACGTGCATTGTTGAAGACTGTCTGGAATACTACATTTCCATCTGGCACTCTTCTGTTCGGGAAGCGACCTCGATATTCAGCAACTGCACAATTAGCGCTACCGTTGCAATAACCATATATAAAAATAATATCAGAATATTTTCGATAACTAAATGAGGCAGGCAAATAAATGCGACAGTTATAAAATAAGCATTTAAATCACAAACGTCAAAATAACTGTGACAATTAGTAATCACTAATGTGAGTTTGGTTTAGATTACATCTCACCTGCACTCGATTTATATGTGAAACTACATATGAAGGAACAGCCAGTTCAATTGTCGGTCATCTCACCTATGGCATACTGATGAGGGCTAACAAGCCCGAAACCGGTCTATGTCTGGTGGAGTGGTCGACAAGTGTTCTTGGCTGTTTCACACAGATACTGCAGGTATAATTCAATGCCGGTCGGGGCATTAGCCCGCGGAGTAGTTGTTTCCTGCAGTATCATTTATAGATTTAGATTGCATGACCTACTCAAAATAAAATAACAAATAATAACAGCTTTCGCAAAAATAGCAATAAAAATATTTTCATTGCTATCTTAGTATCTGTTGATATTCCTCCATATGTTTATTAGGTTTTTTTGTTCACTTTTGTCCCCTAAATACCCCTTTCAAATATTGGGGGTTCCCCCAATCACTCTGCATACGGAGGTTGTTTTTTGAGGGGCATTTATAAATTTAGATTTATTAAATCTTACAATTCATCCAAAACTGATAAACCGGCCTTGACTCCCTTGGTTAATTAAAGCCTTTGAATTTAGAATAATCTAATAAAAGGTTGGTTAAAGTTATGGTATGAAAATAAAAAACACTCTGTGGATTAATAATATGTAATGGCTTCCTTAACAGTTTTTTTTCTTAGAACACAAATTTATATTTACTATTAACACATTTGTTAAAGTTTGTTATTTTTTGTATAACAATAAGTTGTTGAAGGTACCTAAACCTAAAGAATACAGGAAGTTGTCAACAGGTCGAACACAAATCATTCTACTTAAGCCATTAGCTATTAAATGTCAAGGGTTCTTTGAGGTGACTGACTAATATAAATAATTCCGCATATAATTAACTTTAATCAAATTAACTTGTTTTGATTGTACGTACAATGCCATAAAAGAAACAGTTTTGTGCATCCGGTATTATGTCACGTCCTGTCGAGGAAAGATGAAGTATTATTATCATACTATACTCGCGACAAGAATTCAGACGGCTTACGTCATACGAGCAAATGAATAATTCATTATATTTTCATCAAAATATTTAATAAACTGCAACTGATAGTAATAAAACTATATACTACACTAAAAGTCTGCATTATATATTGCACTAAATTGCAAAAATTATTGTTTTTTACGCGACCAAATATCGAAAATTACGTTGATAATAAAAACAAATGTGTAACGTCAGCCGTGACGTAAGACGTCTGAATTCTTGACGCGAGTATATACAAGATTATCAAATATATTTAGGCCACAATTTATTCTCGTTGTTATTAGAGATACTAAGTAAAGTTTTGGATAAAAATTGTAAGATTGTAACTGCACCCCTTTATTAAGTTTATGAAAGCACAGTGGCGTGCAGAAGTTGAGGGATATAAGAAGTAATAATATATTTTTTAACGTAACGCCCCGCGTATTGTTAAATTATTGAATTATTCTTTTTTTTCTGATTTCAAAAATATGCAATATGGCATTCCTATCTTTAACCGTTTTCGAGTTATTGAACATTGAAAATTAGTAAATTGTAAAGAAAACTACAAAACATTTATTTCAATTATTAAATAAATGTCAAATAATAACAGAATACTTGTCATTTTCATAGACTACTTTTGCAACAAATAGCTTATATACGATTTACAATGTTCAACAATTCGTGAAATGGTAGAAGATCGGAATGTCATGTTTTTGAAATCAGAAAAGAAATATTTCAAATATTCAGCAATAGATACACCATTCCAGTTCCATTAAACAATATATTATCACTTCTTGTACCCCTCAACTTCTGCACGCCACTGTGGTTCTACTAACTTATTAAATGGAGTCAGTTACAGCCCTACAATTTTTATTGGAAACTTTATTTTGTACCTCTAATAATAATAAGGATAATAAAGTACCCTGTATAGGGTGTTCCAATTTCATTGTAATTACAGGGCATTTCGGAAACTGCAAGAGATATAAGGATGCAGTTTTCTCACGACTGGATTACTTTTTCAAGAAATTTAAGATGCCGCAATCAGAATTTTCATATACCTTTTCGTTTTTGAGATACAGATCGAAATTTGACGAATTACTTTAAGGGATTGTTCGTATTTCAGAGAATAGAGAGTTTTTTACGTAGAACTTAGGAAGTCCTTTTTAAAATATGACCCAAACATACAATTTTTTAAATGGAACACACCATTTAGGTATATTTGTATGCCATTCTATAATGGCATTATTTTCTTCTTCATAGTGATATACAGTGTGGAAGAAAAGTATGAAATAGGAAAGTTGAAGGAATAAAGTATTGAAATTATACATTTTTGAATTCAGCAAGTTAAGCTCTACAAGAATCCGATGAAAAATATAGGGGTTCTATTTAAAAAAATATCCGATGCGTTGGTATAGAAAAGAGTCTTTTTAAAAAGTAAAATCGACGGGTCCGAAGAAATTTCATGAAACTTCATTGTTTTAGAAATAATGAATTTATTCCATACTTTTCTTCCACACTGTATAATAGTTGCTACTTTATATATTGGAAATTGTCAAAAAACGTTAAATTTAATACAATTAATGTTGCGTGGTGCGCAGTTGGCCATGCATTTTTATATAATTATACAAAAGTGGTTCATGAATTAATTCACTTTAATAATTATTCTAAAACTAATTTTCTCTTTAATAACTCAAAAAATAATTATAACAAGATAATTATATACCTACTTAGGCTAAATTAAGATATTTATAAATATCTAATTGAATAACATTTGAAAATAAAAACAAATAAAAAGAAATATTGAATAAGAAGAAAATTAATCATAAATGTTATTTAAAAAACTAATGAAAATTAATTAATATTTAAAAAATATTTAAAAACTGTTTAATCTCTGGTGAATATTTTAAATATAATCATGTAAATAGTCAGAAAATTATAAAATAGGGATGAATAGAGGTATATATTATAGGTTTACATTTTTATCAATATTCAATCAATATACAGGATTAACTATGACTAAGTAAAAAAAAATAACCACGTGCCTAGGAGGCCTAAAAGACATTAAAAAAATTATTCCAGAATTTTAGCTCGATATTTAAAAATGGGGCAAAACCCTTTTTTCCTACGGAAAGTCGGCGCCTATGCTAAAAATCGACTGAGACGGCTTAGACCCATAGATAAAACTTACAGCTGTCAACAATATCTACTAACATCGTCTATTTTTTTCAGCATTTCTAAATGTAGAAACGAAAATTAACATTCTAATAGTAATAATACCTGATAGATAGGTAACAGTTAATCCACTTAGCTCCAGTATTTTGCATTCGTTTTCCATTATTTCTTTATAAACTGGTATAACTACATATTCGCTCGTTACAGCCATTCACTACCGATAAAAGACACTTCTTGTAGGTACAATTAGATAGATTAGATTCCTATTTATTATAACAAAATCGAACGAAAGGAATAAGAGACGTTTAACCGCGGCAGTTTTGTCCCATAACCTAGAAAACCAAACCGGCGAACTATATTGTAGGAAATTATCTGCACCCAATACAAATATCTTTATTTAATGACTATGAAACGTTTAAAAATTAAAATAAGGCACTAAAAACTGCAGAAGAACACAAAATTACAACGTAAACACAGGAATTCAATTATGACATGACAGGACACTAGACACTGACTAATGAGCGACTGTTGCATGCTTGTAGAGTATGCAACCAACAAGCATTGGCGGCGTTAAATATGGATTTAAAATAATATAGAAAAAATTTTTTGGCTTTATAAATTAGTTTAGAGTTTAAATGTGGTTCTAAATATTCTCTAGTTATACGATAAAATACTATTTTTTATATAACTTAATTGTTTAAAAAACTTGTTTATTTTGCATATATTTTTAAGTTACTTTATGTAATTAAGGTAGAGTTTATGAACCAATTTTGTATAATTATATAGGGTGCTTCAGAAATTTTCTAAAAAAGATTTTTGAATGTACAAACTCTGTACTCTTACAAATACGATTTTGGAAAAAATGCAAAACAAAAATTCACTTCTTGTCAGCACTGTAATACCTGATTATACGCAATGCAAAGGATGCAGTCGACGGCTGCCACGTCATCAAGGTATAATAAAACAAATTTCAGGGAACGAAATAATTAAAATTTTTTAACAACTATTTTATATCAGCGAATTCAATTGCTTTTGGCGCTATTGTTGTTATTAATTAAGTTTCCATAAACTAAAAATATATAAAAACTTTTACATAAAGGGTATCTAAACATTATTCAAGTAGATATTGTTATATTTAATTCATTGACAGGCTGTCACTTTTGTCATTGTCGATATTTAACTTCAAATAATTTTAATTTTTATAATAATTTTTATAGTTAGATATTTGACTCAACTTAAAGGAGGCCACCTGAAGAAGCAATCCTAAAAAATGCAGAAATAGGTCAGATCTCATCTATTGTGGTTGAATTGTCGTGTTCCCACTGCCAAAAGTGAAGTTAGATATTTATAGAGTGTTTTCATTAAAGCCGGTTAGTAAAATAATAATTATTGAATAGCTTTGTCTGTGGAATTGTTCATTAGCATACCTAGATATTTGGTATCAGAGAACATACACATGACTTCATTGATAGGAATTGTAGGAGATTTGATTTATATTAGCTTAAAATACCTTTCTAATACAGTAAAAAACTAACACAAATGTTTCTGATTCTGGTACGGCACTGGACACTGGTCCACGGTAAAACTTGACAAGGCAAAGCATTCAATCGGTAACCGGACACAAAAAAAGAAGGAAATTCTCAAGGAAAGAAATAAATAACATTTTGTAACACTTGTTTTATATAGCAAATTCAACTGCTTTTGCTGCTATTGTTATTCATTATTAATATAATTTATTTATGGTTTGAATTAATAAATTAGTTTGACATACCTGGTGTTACAACAAAATTGTTTGCCCGTCTTACCCAGTTTTCTACAAACCATTGAAAAGTTTCTTCTTCTTGTTATTGGCGGCAGTTATGATACGTTCCCGTAAATCATCAATAGTGTCCACTTTGATGCGATGCACTTCGTTTTTAAATATGTCCACAAAAAGAATTCCAAAGAATTTAGCCAGGGGATCGTGACGGCTATGGTACCAATCTTTCTCGTTCAATATTTTGGTATTAATGCTTGAACACACTGTACATGGTACGGATATTATTCAGCCTCGGGTATGATACTCCACACTGTTGCAATACGCCGAGGATGCTCTGGACCTCCATCTCTTCCACGATTCGGTTGAAAATTTGAACTCACGCACTTGCGGTAAAAGGAGCTGTATTTGGAACATGTTTACCGGGAAATCGGATTTCAATATTTGGCTAGAGGCTACAGTAGTCCAGCGATGTAAAAGAAAACTATAAAGATTGTACATTTTTTTTACGATATTTACTTAATTTTTTATGACACATCTATTTCCAAATTATTTTACAAAAATGCACGGCCAATTATGCACCAGATAAAATCAGTTCTATCCATTTAACGTTTTTTAACTTTTATATAGACAAAGGAAATATAATGTAATTGCACTGCATAAAAATATACAGAGTCTTTCATTAAAAGAAATATATGTTTGGGTCATATTTTAAAAGAGACACTTTGTAGAGATTTTACAAGTACGCCACTTAACCCCACGTCTACTCTAACAGAAGCAATTTTCAATATTCCGGTATCGCAATTATTCTTTGAGATATAAACAATCACTTAATAGTAGTTTTTTTTTAATTAATTGATTTATGAATTTCTTATTACGGCGTCATACGTATCTAAAAAAGTAGTTCAGTGTTGCTAAATCGGCATTCTTCTATCTCTTGTAATTTCCAAGATACCCTGCAATTACAACAAAAGTGGGACATCTATAGATACTTAGCTACTAATTTTCTAAACCTTTTTAAATTTAATTCTTTGCGAGTGGGTTAATGCTGCGACATAAGTTTTTTATGTACCTACCAGATATCGATTTTTTTAATATAAAATATTTCACGTATGCGAACCTCCCTAGAATAAAATATTTTCAGTAAATAGTCTCAAATTACCCAATTTTTCGACCAAACTCGTCTCTATTTACTCGATTTGGCAAAGGGACCAAAGGCAGTGCGAACCGTAACATATTATTACACGATTCTCCGTTTGTAATGCCGGTTCTAGGGTTTACAAAAAGCAAGGGCGCCGCTAAAGAGGAAGTGCAAGTCTCGTAGGCGACGTATTGTTGCCGAGAGAAGGAAAAAACCGTTGATTCGAAAGCTTTCGGCAATTGATAAATAACAAGTGTCCGCCTGAGTGGTTTTTAGCTTTTCTATGGCCTAGAAATGGCCAGATTCTGCCCATGTTCAGCCCTCGATGCCCTCAGAAAGTGTCACGTTACAAAACGGCCTTCCGTTAAGGCAAACAACAGATTTATTGAGGGATTTAAAAAAATTATCTCGAGTTTTAACACGTGTGCACGCTGAAATGGCTCCTTCAAAGGAAATATGTCCGTACGAGGCGGGATGTGGAGGATAATTAATTGAACTTAAGGATTTATGGAGGATACTTAAGCATAAGTGCAAATTTCCTTAAAATCTTCTTGGACTAATCTTTCTTTAAGAGCCTTATTTTGACAAGTTATAGCAGCTGATTTGTATATAATATGTACTAAGAGTCTAAAACTGGGTTTTTAAGGCAGTTAATAGCAAATGTATCACAAAAGTCAAAATTTAAATAGATTCAGTTACAAAAATAAAATTTATGTTCGATCATGGCAACATAACAGTTTTTTCACATAGTTTTAATTATAAAAAATTAGCTTATATGTATAAGTGCCTGTGTAGCAATATATCAAAAAGCATATAATTATGGCTGCAATTCACAAGAGTGAAGTGTTGTAAAATACCCCAGTGAATTTCAACCGTCATACAGGGTGTCGGGAAAGTAATGAGACCCAGCTTAAACATAGCTTCCTGTGATCAAATAGAACCAATTTAGACAAACTTAGCTTAGTCCAAAAGTGCCTCGTTTAGAAGTTACAGGGCTTCAAAGAAAAAAAAAATATTTTCTTGTTATGGGCGCAATTAATAAACGAACCGTCCAATCATGTTGAAATTTGGTACAATTATGTATTAGGTAAGTATAAGCATTGCGAAGGAGTAAGTAGTGCCGCATATGGTAGAGGGCGGTCTTGGCAGTTTTTTTGTAATTCATTTTTATTGTGTCTTTTTATTGGTCATATTCTAATGCGCTTGACTGAAAATTATAATAGATAAATTAATTTTACGTAGAAAATCTATACTTGTTCCATGTTGATGCACTGCGCCGTTTTCGGTGAAAACGCGTTTGAAAATTTCCGCACAATAAAATACTTAGAAATAAATTTTCTAATTCGAGTTATCACTTGTCAAAATGACGCGTTTTTATCGAAAACGGTACATTATTTCAAAATGGAACAGGTATAACTGTTCTACGCAAAATAATTTGCAGTCAAGCGTATCAGAGTAGAATCAACAAAAAAAAACGATGAAAATGAGTTACAAAAAAACCGTGAAGAGCGCCCTCTACGATACACGGCACTACTTACTCCTTCGCAATGCTTGTACTTATTTAAAACATAACTGCACCAAATTTCAATATGATTGAACGTTTCGTTTATTAATAATTATGCCCATAATAAGAAAACAATGTAATTACTAAACGAGGCACTTTTGGACTAAGCTAAGTTTGCCTAAATCGGTTTTATTTGACCACAGGAAGCTATGCTTAAGCTGGGTCCCATTACTTTCCGAACACCCTGTATACAAGTGGAATACTATACTACATCTACAACTTTTAACAATAGTTTAGAAAACTTTTTACTGAAAACATTACACATTATTTGGACACTTGAACATGAATAATATACAATTCAAAACAATCAAGATACCTATAAGTTTCAAGTTTAAGATTTATCGTTCATTTGATAGTTTAAAAAAGCAAATAAAACTTTAATTAGTATACATCTACCACCATTCAGAAAAATGTTAATATTGCCGTAACTGGTGCCAATTCTTCCGAGTGATTAATGATTTCATTATTCGCTAGTGAATAATGGATATTATTATTGCTGAGAAACACATGTATATTGAACATTTTATAGGATAGTCCTGGACAAAAATATATGTTTAATCTACAATTACAGTTAGAATGTCTTTCAGTAAGAATATTTTATTTGCATCTGCATGATGTTAATAACCGTCAAAATGACGTTTATAAAAGATTTATATAATTTTTCAGGTACCTAATCATGAAAAATCAATTTCTTATGAGGATTTGCACGACTGTGTTTTTAACTAACAATTGATGTATCAAATAATAATAAGGTAATCGATTTAAACAAAAGTTTTTTTTTGGTAAGGTACGAGACTTTTTTGTGGATGAGAGATTTAATTAAAACCAGTTTAAACTTCGACTATTTGATGGCGCCATCAAACTGGCTGATAGTAATGAATTAAAACCCAAAAAATCTTACATCAAAGTTCTTTCGTGACGCCATTAGAGATTGTCAAATTTTCCAAAAAATCTTTCTTTCCAAAAAAATGCGTTTTTCTTATTTAAATACCTAAAATTTGATACAGATATTACTAGTTGACAAAGGAGTCCAGGTTGCTACATTTTATACAATTTGTCCGGAATGTAAAGGCCGATACTAAAAGGGCTGACCAAAAGCAACAAAAAATATCTAAAACGAATAATACATTTAAAAAATAAAAATATAACTGCAAAGCTAAATTATATCACTAAATTACAAACTATTGTACAATTAATGTTAAGTAAAAGGCTCTTCTAATGTAATTTTATTGTAATTTGTTTTTTTTTAATCAGTATATTGTTTGAAAAATAATAATGTAGTTTAGAAACGTGCATAATCGAATGTTTTTTATGAAATACTTACATAAAAGAGTAATATGTTGAAGTTAAAGCTAAATAAGTTCTGTCACTTCAATTAAAATGTGGAAAAATGAATAAAATGATTTGATAGTAAATAATATTAATTTATAATCAAAATTGAAGAGATTCTATAACATCACGAAAATTATTGGATCAGTAGCTACAATTTTATACAGGGTGTTTCAGTTCGAGTGAATCAAATTTTAACCACAGATAGAACTCGATAAGGATGCCTTATAAACCAAGGTTCTATGTCTCACCGTTTTCGCTCAACAGGGCCGTATTGGTCGGTTTTCTACATCATATTATTTATGATATCTCTGATATGGTTGTAACAATTTGATTCAAATCTGGTATGATGTTAATACTTACGAATGTCTATAACTTACTGCAAAATTTACAAATTTTTTGTAGGTCAGTGGCGTAGAAACGGGTAGGGTAGCGGGATTTTTTTGCCCCAACTTCTACTCCAATGACCTAATGCTTATTTGGGGTAAATTTTTAGATTCCTTGGACAACTTGGCATAATACTTGTTTGAAATCGGTAATTTAATAACTGCTAAACGGAACTAAACTTGATTCCTTATCAGAAGAACGGCCTCCCACATTATTGAGATTTTCGGCAGAACGAGACACTTTACCGATATCAAACAAGTATTATGCCAAGTTGTCCTAGAAATCTAAAAATTTACCCCAAATAAGTATTAGGTCATTGGCGTAGAAGTTGGGGCAAAAAAATCCCGCTAGCCTACCCGTTTCAACGCCACTGACCTACAAAAAATTTGTAAATTTTGCAGTAAGTTATAGACATTCGTAAGTATTAACATCATACCAGATTTGAATCAGAGATATCATAAATAATATGATGTAAAAAACCGACCAATACGGCCCCGTAGAGCGAAAACGGTGAGACATAGAACCTTGGTTTATAAGGCAATTCTTAATTACTTATCGAGTTCTACCTGTGGTTAAAATTTGATTCACTCGAACTGAAACACCCTGTATATAAATATAAATTATGTCTTTATTTTATTTGTATAATGATAATTCTCTAAGAAATGGGTTGTTTAATTTAATGTTAATAATTTAATAGTACCATAAAATTGCAGCTAAAAAGGCAGCTGCTAAAATATGCGGTATAAACCCTTTGAAAGGTACTTTCTCTGAAGAACATACAATTTTACAAAATCGTTCAAAATTCCGTAACAAATCGAAAAATTATTGAAAAATGTTTTACATTAACTATCTCATTATTTCGTATTCTGGTAGATTTCATGGTTATTTAAAACTCCACTCTTGAACCTATTCAAGTCGAGAATACACGCCTGTCCTACCTACTCTGAATGAAGTACAGAGAATATCACCAAGGGTAAATGAATAAGTATATTGTTAAGTATATTAAAATGAAAAAGCGTGAAATTATTTTCAAAATGCCATAGCAGAAGTTAGTTGATGTTACCTACTTAAACACTGGTTATTGTTAACATAAAAACAATATATACCCATTATATATAATTAAATATGGGAAATAAATAATATTATAAAGATAAAATAAATTTAGTTTATTTAATTCGGCACAAAAACAATAGTGACGTACCTAATAGAAGTAATTGCATGGGATGTTATATTTGGTTGTGATTTTCTGTATTCCTTTAGTATTGAGTGTCTTTTTCAATTTAAAACACTTTATACACTGAAAAAAAAAAGAATAGTAAACGTTTACACAATTGTAAACCTTGGTACAAAATTTGTTATAATTATAGCTATAGAGACAACTTGTAGTATTATTTCACATACTATTATGGTTACAATTTCGTAATACTCCAAGTACTATTTTACTGCAGAAATGTTACCAAATGCTAAATGAATTGTTGTACCATTTACTAAATGTTTTGTGAGTTTGTTGACAAGAAGACTGCAACAGTTTATCAACATTTTTGTAACCTTCACTACAAGGTTCTATAAAAAATGTTTGTTAAATACATTAAGGGCGCCGTATTCCTGAAAAGTGTTTTCTACAAATATAAATAATTTTAGACATTTAAGAACTGAATAATATAGAGTTTAGCAAATAACAGGGATGTTATTTCATGCCACCTGCAAATATTCAAAGGTACCGAAGTAAAATCAATATTTAACATCAGAAAGCCATCTATCCAATGAATTTTTAGGTACTGAAATCTTTCAAAATACGTATTTTTAAATTCAACTATAGATGTAAACATTGTTATAACATAAACTTACATAGTTCTGCATATAAGATTGTTCACTTTTGTTTATAAGTATGTGAAAATAATTGTTAAAATGTGGGGTTAGAATAGCGAAATTATGTGTGTCATAAAAGTGGATAAACAAAACATCAATAATTCTATTTTTGATATTACTTTTGCTCTACGAGTTTTATTTTCGAGATTTCAGTACCTAAAAGCACCACAAATTTGATCATTTTACGGCGAGAAATACGGGCACCTTAATTACACAGGTCCACAAAAAAAAAGTGGTGTGTGCTGAGGGTCCCATTATATTTTCTCCATGTATTTTTTCCTGCTGAACACAAATCTGAAATCAAAATGGGGGGTTGCAAAACAGCAAATTTTAGAGAAAACCCATAAAAATGATAAAAATCACATCAAAAGTTTACACAGGTCCACAAAAAAAGTCATGTCATTAATACAATTTATAAATATTGATATTTTGCACTATACCCGCGTAACTCTACAGCGTATTCTCAAAATCGTAGACTCCCTAATTTAACAAGTGAGGAATATCGAATGATGACATGCATGAGAGGTTTAGGGCGCGAGGTAAAAATATGAGTGTAAGTGATGTTGAAATATCTAGTTTATTAACAAGAATGCACGTGACTGGCATATATGTATGTATAGTGCAATAAAGAGTGGCAAAGAAGTACAATTGGGAAACGGAAAATAGTGGAAACTCGTGGAGAGAAGATGGTATTTTAAAAATGAGCTTTCGACAAAAGAAATTGGGTTGCTGAAACTTTTCCTAGAATATATAGAAGGGTGCTTTTGCGAATTATGCGTAACATATGAATTATGGAATGTTAATTTCCGTATAAATGAAATCGAAAAGAGTATACTTATGGAAAAACACAAAATAGTGATATGTGAAGAAACTATTTAAAATTAATATTAAAAGGTCGGAACCTAAATTGAAGAATATATTAAATTTGACGAAACAAGGATACATGAAGGTCATACGGAAGGCAGTACGATATGATATAATAAGTGTTAATATATGACCATGCTAGTAACCAATATTGAATAGTGAGAAGCCTTTTGTCCTTATTATATTTGACAGTAGCAAAATCTATACTTGTAATAGATTTTGTCAGCTGTAACATTTTCTATCATTTTCATCATGAAACTGTCATAGTAGATTGTCAGAAGCTCAAAACAAACGTATTAACATCACATAATAATGAAAGGAGCAATAATATTTGTACTGTTTGACTGTTTTGCAAAATTTGTCATAAGTTGAGATTTTCATGCCATAAATAATTACAACAAAAGTTGCAAAATGCGTGAATTTCGGGTTCATGACGACAAGGTTTAAGTGTTAAAGTGTGAAATCCACGGAGTGCGCATCAGATAGGTGTAGCTGGGTGGTGGTAGGCCATCTCCGCCCAAAAGGACATTCTAATTTGTGGGGAGGATGGCACGGGGGGAGGGAAATTTATACTGTTAGTGTGTTAGGTTCACTCGACATCAACTTATGTGCTTTGAACCCCTTTCAAGTGGCACGCGTAGGTAATCATGCGACCCTCACCTCCCACACTCATCCCCGCGCTCTGAATTAGTCAATCTCTGTTATTTTTGACCTTGGGTAATTGAAAATACAGAATAAAAACTTTAAATTTGGAAATAACTCTATCATTTTTATTATATAACACCTTGAAATTGGCAAAAACTGTTATATCACTGTTCTACTGAAAATAATGGAAGTTGTCTAATGCAATTATTTTTGTATATGTTTCAAATGCCTAAAATTCTGAAAATAGCATATAAGCAACCTATTAATTATAAGTAGTGCTAAAAAGTACATGTTTTTCATTAATTTGAGACATCCTCCTTCTTAGATAAAACTGTTACGTTGCAGAACAAACGAATTCATAGTTGTTTGTCTAAAAGAGAGAGTTTAAAAAGACAAACTTATCCGAAAATGCTTAGAGCGCTCCTTCATATGAAATTAAAACACACCAAACTATTTTTTTCAAATGGAGCACAGCAATGGACAGCTACTTATGCAAAATTTTGTAAAGTGTTTTCAGTGAATTTTGAAGTGCATCCTCCACCAAATTACACGGCAGAAAACAGCAATAGCAGACGTAAAATTGATTTTTCCCTAAAAACCTTCTAGTTACCGTCCATTCAAAGAACTTCACGTTTAATTAGGACGCACGTGATTCGTCACCAGATTTCATTGTCGATCTTCAAAAGAACCAAAACCAGAGTCACATTCAAGAGAATAATCGTGGACGTGCCGGGGAACAAAGGGCGTAGTATGGGATAGTTTTGTCGGGAGACGGTAATCTTTCTTCTTAAATGCCGACGGAGGTGCCGATTCGATTTGCTTCGGAGGAAAATCACAGTGGCCGTCGTTATAACCGGGCTTTTTTGGCAGTCAAACGAAACAACCGCCCAGGGGCGTATCCTGCGCATATTACAGGGAATGTATAGTTGCAGTTGTATTGTTATAATTAGGTTTACCATTTTTGACATTGAAAAATTTGGACAATCCTGTATATTTTAAAAAATAGATGCGTATACAGAGCGTCTCAGAAGATATTAGTTTTAACTAAAAATGGGCTTTTAAATAGAAATTATATTTGTTATAAAGGATATTTAATAAAAGTTCCGGAAACAATAAAAACAGTAAACACTGTATGAAACATAATACAAAGATTATTTTTGCGATAAGAACCAGTGAAGATTTAGTGTGTATGAATTAAGATATTCTTACACTGTTATTTTAATAATTATTTTAATTAGAATAGAACATGGGTACAAGGCGATCACTCGTAAACGATAGATTCGACTATAACTTTGTTATTTTAAGAGATATCGGAAAATTGAAACGTGCATTCATTGGCTATTTTTGTGCAAGGTTTTAAATTTTTCAAGCATGCATTCATTTTATGGAGTAAGTTAAAGAATAAAGTTTATAAAAACTGTTCAAACTCATTTCCTTGCTTTTCCAACGTTTTTCCAAATTATTTAAATAATTATGGAAGTTGGTTTATATAATTTGTATCTTCCTGCATTCTTGAATCTTGAATTTCTAAAATAGTGATTGGTCTATTTTTATAAACACTACTCTCTAAATAGCGCCATAGATATGTATCAGGTGGTGTCAAATCTGGAATGTTCGCCTGTCATATGATGCCATATTTTTATAACCATTCTACATTCTATATAACTATTATTCAAAGCCTACGTGTTCAGGGGGATGCCTAGAATGCAATAAAAACAATTTCCGGAATTGAAAAATAAGCACTAAGAACTGAAGAAAAACAAAAAATTACAAACGTAAACACATTTACTTATGATAACAAATTGTTGGTTGTTGCCTAACTCTCTAAACGTCAAATGTGCGTTTGCGGCTGCCGGAAGACAGAGTTGCCGATAAGTTGGGGATTAATATGGTTTCGCAATTCATATTTTTCTCTGTCCCCTCTTAAAATAATTGTACTCAGTTATAGTTAACCCTGCATAATTGCAGTAAACATTTCGAAGCGTTATCGATATTCTTGCGACAAATCCAAAATTAAATTAAAATATGGAGGAGAGACACTCCTGTAGCAAAGAGGATTCTTATAGTTTCATAGAGAACATGGTTTTGTACCTAGAATTATGACATATAAATTGAAGAGGCTGTATCAACGAAACCAAAATGCATAATATTAAAGAGAAATTAACTGAACTCTTTCAAACAAAAGAAACTGAAATAAAAAGCAAACTTCAGCAGTTACTGGAATATTTCTCACAATAATATCCCGTGCGCTTCTAACCCAGCAAACAATTAAAGTTAAAATTACGTTAACTTGACCTCTGAATTGGTCAAAAACTTTTCATGGCCAATTCCATATAAGGGAAGTTTACCTATATTCGTTGGTCTTTTTCCTTATGTGGGGAAAAAACTAAAGTAATATGGAAGTTAATAATTGGTCGGCAAGAATTTTATTCCAATAAGATAATTGGACCTAAAAGAAATACGGACCAATTTTATGTTAAAATTTCGAAATATAAAAGACATTATTACCAAAATACACCCTAATTATGCCCTTTATATGACATACTTTTGCCAGAGAGAGACAACATAATATGTTTGATTTTATATATTCTAATAGCGAACAGGGATAGGAGGAAAAAGAAAGACTACCTATTTATAGATATTTAGATTTTAATATAATAAAGTCTGTATTTTTGGTTTCCGTTCATTAAATTGTACAACCCAGGAAATTTTTTCGTATAATATGATGACCAAACTTTCATAAAAATAACGCGCCTTATAAATATACATTTTTACTATTATTTTTAATAATATTACTATACTGAAGAATAACCTAAAATAAAAACTGAATGTACTTCGTGATAAAATGTGTTTAATAATCTTTCGTCATAAATGTATTAACTAATATTATCTGTGTTAACATAATTTTAATGAGTAATTAATTAGAAATAATGAACAAAACATTTAGTGTTGATAACAATATGGCCGCTCAACCAAAATCAACTTTGAAGTCAATTTGTCTGTAAGTTTTAACCTATAGGACAGATTGCCTATGCCAATGTTGACGTCACAGGAAAATATTAACTTTGTGGTTGAAATTTACTCCAAATGAAGATATTTTATGGTAATTTATTACCAATTAAATTAGTACCTACACATAAAATTCTACTCTTGGATTTATTTGTGATTGAAAATTCAAATTAAAGCCAATAATATTATGTATGCGTAATAACAAAAACAAAATAAATATTTTCTAACGGAATTCAATTCGAATTTCAATTCACGTGCACTACTGAATTGATCTGACACGATAACAGTCATAAGAATACTTATATATGAAGTGTTTATCGATATATTATCATTAGATTGATTATATGCAGTGTTGGCTTAAATTCGTTTTGTACAACTCTCTAATATTGTGTAGGGCTTAGTTTTCACTGCAGACTGCCAAAACACAAAACAATTTCTACGCGCTATGAAGATATGTCGGAATACATATAACAAGAAGCTTGTTCCCTAAAAGACCTTTATAAGACACACATACGTCGAAGTATTATTAACAAGTAAATTTGTACCATAATATAGAACAATATTTCTATTAGGTTAATTGAAATGGTCAAATATTCTTTAGAAGTTATCAACAAAGTTGAAAATAGAATTATATCGTAATAAAAATAGAACTTAACCTATTGAAGGATTTAATAGGGCAAAATAACTAGTTATTACCTTATTTTTAACTACTAATTGAAGACAAAATAAGTTTTACAATTTCGTAATAAATATGTAAATATTTACCTATTGTAATAATTTAAAAAATCCTTGGATATTGAAGACAGATTTCTAGGCGAAATTAAGTAAATTATAACTTCGTCTTACACGTTATTGGAATGTTAGCATTTGAAAACATAGAATAGGTAAACAATATGTAATTTCGAACTGTATAAATTGACATATATTTCATTTTACTTGGAAGGCATTATATTACTCTTAGTTAATAAATTTTTGACTAAAATTTTGGTATTATAAGATTTTGTAACATTGAAGACTATTTTTATGGAGGAAAGTAGTAAATCTTGATCAATTCAGGATTATTTTTCTTGTATAGTAGTCTATTTGGCTTAAATGTTAGTTGGGAAATGACTTATTTTCCGAAACCATTTCTGTACTTACCCTCTCTCTCTCTAATTTGTTTACTGATACTTTACATTGTAAAATCAGCATCAGCCATTACAATATCTATATTTTCAGTGCTACATACCTATTCGATTCAATAATATTGTCGCAACTTACTAGTACTGAAAACGTAAAATCAAATTACGCTAAAAAATCGTCCTGCAAGCACTTGCCAATGAAAATTTGCCACCTATTTTATACAAGCAAATTCAACTGCTTTTGCCGCTATTGTTATTATTAATTACAATTAATTTGTGGTATAAATTAATTTGACATATGTTACAACAATCATTCAAAATTTTGTCCATTGACGTGTAAACACATTTGGAATGGTCTTACCCAGTTTCTACGAACTAACACAAATGTTTCTGGTTCTTGTTTGTTTTGAATTCGTAAGTTATTGGCAGCGTCTACAATACGTTTCCGTAAACTGGCTATTGTCCACTACAGTGCGACACATTTCACTTTTTAAAAATCCCCTCAAAAACAAGTCCAAAGGATTTAAGTCAGAAGATCGTGGCGGCTATGGTAGCGGTCCTCATTTTACAATCCATCGTCCATTAGGAGAAACGTTGTTGGAAATGATCCCGTAAAATCGCGTGCGGATTTTCGAAAACCCAAACATGAGTATTATGAATTTTACACATCCCTTTTCGGGTAAAAATAGCTTCATTTGTAACTAACACGTCACTTGTACCTAAATCTGAGATTTTAGCATTTTGTTGCAGCAACCATTCACAAAATTCACCTCGTAAGGGATACATTTCTTGTAATACTTGGACACGGTGCGAATATAACTAACTATAACTATTTTACATACATTTTTGAATATTGACTCCATTTTTCATCCATCCTTCCGTTCCCAAATTTTTTTATATGTTATAACTCTCATCTTACACCTTTTTCTGCATCTCGATTAATAAATGAAAAGAACGGGGAAATAATGGATATAGTTTTGACGTATGGAGTAGCAAGCCAAAACGTGCAAGCGACTTCTCTCTTGTATGCCTAGTGATATTTTTAATCAAATGCACGAGATGGATCAGTACTTAGGTCTCCGCAATTTCGAGATCTAAATACTATAGATTTCTTTTTATAGGGGTAGTAAAAATTGAGGTATGCCATACCAAAGTAGAAAGTATCGATGAACTACCTGAACAGATCAAGACGGCTGCTTATAATATGTGTCTTCGGGAACAGCAAAAAGATGGATCATTCGAACTACTTCGAGGGAATTGGATTCGATGGGTCCAAACTTGCTTGTAAGTGAATGGAGACAAAAATAATTTTATCACGTTTTATGTTGGACTTTTATGATTTTTTTTTTCAACAAATATACTTATTTAAAAGTATGTATGATTAATACCGAATATAATTATTATTATATATTATACAGAAAATATGTAGACGGGCGAAGCATAGTATACAATACAAATTTGTTACTGTTGTTGGTGATGTTACTTAAAAAAAACTACGCCACTGTTCTCTCTAAGCTTGAAGAACCCTAGTTAGATGGTAAAAGTAGTACCGTGACCCTTCTCCACTCACGCACACACACGTGTTGTCACTACGCCCTTATAAAAATATTTATTAACATACTAATGAGATATGTTGCTTCATTAGCTGGAGGGATATGAGATATTAAAAAGTCATTTTGGAAATAAAAATACCCCGGATAAACTCGACTCTACAGTGGAGTCTTTGTTTTTATAGCCCTGTGGGTGTCTAAGTAAAATTGATGCTTCCCATAATTAGTGCTCACATGGGCACACTAAAAGTTTTATGTAAGAGGACTTTCTTTGGGACATTAGATGATCATAAATAATAGTGACATTTTCTTTTCGTCTATTAATAAACCCCTCAGCACTCATACATATTTGGTAAGCTACCGTATGCATGAAATTAATTTTAAAATAAAAGTATCTACTTAATAGCATAATTTATCTTAAAACATAGAGGGTTGTAAGCACGAAAACCATTAAATACCTATAAGTATTATTGTCACATAAATATTTACATTATAGATAATATGGGTACGTTTCAGTAAACAGAATTTATGCTCATGGTAAATATATATACCTAGGCTACGCATATTCATCATTGGCATTACTATTTTTGGCTGCTTATTTGTGAATTACCTACAACATAACTGTTCGGTTACTCAAATAGCCGGCTTTCCACAAAACTAAAACCACTATAACTTACCATATAATAATAATCTTATTTTTAGAATCATTAACATAGGAAATCTATAGGTTAAAACTTAAAACTTCCAGACAAATTGACTTCAAAGTTGATTTTATTTGAGCGTCCATGTTGTAACAAACACTAGATTTTTTGTTTGCTATTTCTAATTGATTACTCATTAACATTACTGTATTACTGTACTATTAAAATGTATTTAGTCAAACATATCTCTCAAGCACAAGTAAGTCATATTAAGAGCATAATTAGAGTATATTTTGGTAATAATAATCTTTTATATTTTGATATTTTAACATAAAATTGGTTTGTATTAATTATATTACTGGAATACAATTCTTGCCGACCAATTATTAATTTCCATATTACTTTAGTTTTGTCCCCACATAAGGAAGAAGGCCAACGAATATAGGTAAACTTTTCCTATACGGAATAAGTCATGAAATTTTTTTAACTAAATCTCAGGTCAGATTTACGTAATTTTGACTGTTAAGATGACTTTAAAAAATCTAATTTTGGATGTATTTTTTTTAAAGACCAACTGACTTGATTTAAATTTGATACAAGTACGTTTTTGGTGGTGCCAAATATGCTGGTGTTAGAATAATCTTTTTGAAGCACTATATATATTCATAATCATACAGCAGAACAGTCTCAAGTACTTCCTTAAGAAGTCCTTTTTAAAAAATCCTTTAAAATCTCTCCCATTTTGTGTACACCCTCGTGCTTAAACCCACTTATTTTATTTCACATAATATAAATAGGAAAATTTTATGGCACGAATCAGGATTTTTCGTAGATTTCTACGGCATCTAGAACAACAACAACAGATGCACAAACGATTATGTGCGCTTTTTAAAGGGAATCGCCGGTTCTAAAGTCGGTAAGGCAGCTGATGATATTCCTTAAGAATAACCCTAATTCGATTCGCAACATAAATTTCAATGGATTTGTAGAAAAACGTTCCTGAATACAGGAACCAACTTTTCGCCTTTTTGGCTCATAGTAAAGATTCCAACTCGAGTGTATCGAATTTGGGTGATGAATGCTGCTTATTTTTTCTGCTGGACGTGCGGCAGTACTGGTAACGTGGTATTAAATTTGACCGTTTGACATGTGGAAGACAATCCGTAAAAAAAGTTACATTTACAAATCATTTTGGATTTATTTATTCGAATCCGTATCTTATACTATATACAAATTCAATTGCAAGACAATATGAATAATATTAGTAATAAATGAAATATCAAGAACATAATAAAAACTATTAACAATAATCAAAAAGAGTACAGTACTACAGTAAATACAAGGAATCATAGAAGAAAATACAGTGAATAAAACAACAAAAAGAAAATTGAATATTAATATTAACATAATCAAAAATGTCATAGATGTCAATGCATCAACATTCTAAAAAAATATCTAAATTTAATATAAAAGAAAGAATTTTAACATGTTTTTTTCTCGAGTTGTATCAAAGTTCATAAATGTACTCTGGTACAACTAAGGTTAAGTCTTAAATATCAGAAGTTTTATTTACCATCCAACCAATAATCAAAATTATTTGCATAAAGGCAAGTACCTGGAAACTTGTGAAAAAACCATATGGAATGCGTGGAAACAAATAAGCGTGCTTGTTGAAAAATCAAATTTTTGTTTCAAGAATATCAGAAACAATTATTGTGAATAATTTTTTCCTAATTTAATTTTTATATCAAAATTGCTGCCAATGATTAAAATTACAAATTTCTAATAAACCACGAGAGTAATCGAGTCTTATCAAGGGTACCTTTTTTGTAGTAAATAATTTGCTTAATTTAAATTTTATACTAAAAAATCGTTTCTTTCATTGGCGTAGAATTATAGAAGGTGTAATTAGTAAAAAACCCAAGTACCACGCCAATGGAATATCACTCATAATTTTGACATGGGGTTTATTGTCCTATAGAACGGCATCAACTTACCAAATTCTAGCAAAATCGCATAAGGCGTTTTAAATTTATAACAAAAAAAAAAAAACGATTTCAAAATTGCAACTTCAGGGTCGTAGAGCGCCTAAGCGGGGCAACTTTGAACTAAGGTAAGTTTAGCTAAATCTACTTATTTTGAGTCGCAATGTATCTGGTCAAGCGTTGTAAAGACCTTTTAGGGACACCCTGTATAACTGAGGCACTCCTTTTTCAAACAACTAATTTTTATTATTTATTATATAATAATAATAAACTTTATTCACACACACAATAATATTATTAGCTAATAGATTAAAAACAATCATTAAAATAGAAGGAATAAAGTCTGTTAACCGATAAGTGTGTACTCACTTGTTTCGGCAGCCTATAGACATATACGAGTACATACGTATAATTACACTCATGCACAGGTTCATATCTAGATACACAATCATACTACATATACTTAAAAATAACGCATAGATCAAGGACAATATACAACGGTGCAACTCTATATATTATAAATATAATTTACTACATATAGTTTTAATAGGAATTTTAATTTTCAAAGTAGTTCGCAATAATAGATGTTCTATGCTTATTAAGTTGCCATTGTTATGATAGCCACCGCGCTTAAACCGTTTTGATTCAAACGTGGCTCAAACGTTTTGAAATATAAATTCAATTGTTCTGCATAACATAACATAACATAACATAGTAATTGTCTTATTTTATTGCAGTTTTCGAAAAAATATTGTTTAAATTTCAAACGTGAAATGCTATTGCCTTCTCGAATGGATATCTTGCCTCGCTAAGCTTTTAAAAACTTCCATCCTTGAATGCAAATGTATCATTTCGCATTCTAGATACAAAAATAACTATTTTTCACGATCGCGTTTTTCGGTTTCCATGTTACCCACAATAGCGTAGTTTTATTCATCGCTGTTAAAAATAGCTAATTTAGCGTATAGCAATTAAAAAAAGTCATCTTTTTTTGACAGTTGCACAAAAAATAGATTATTTTACCTTATTTGTAAAACAGTTATTAGATTAAGTTATTTTATCTGTAAATGTTTTTAAAAAATGATACTAGTGCGTTAAGTTTGTCCGGGATTTTATAAATTTGAACATATTTTGAGAAAATAATTCTCTTTGGAGACATTTCATAACATTACACTGTGGTTCTATGTTCTACAATTATTAAAGTTGTAAATGATTCTGTATTTTACATCATTTATTTAATACAATTCACTCATTCTTCTTCTTACGGGATTGTTGAATTGATCGAATACGTTCTTATTGATGTCCTCGCAACTTCTTGTTTTCCGTGCAAACTGAGGATTTTTCAAATAAAATTTTTGTTGCCAGCGCGTTATTCTGGTTCTTTTCTTTTTCATGTCCTCCGTTAGTCTCACATGAGGTATTTCCCGATCTCTTGGTTGCAAGTCGCCTCCTCCCTTCTCTGGATAGATTATATCATCCTCCTCGTAGACATAGATTTCCCTTATCATGTCTGCAAAAACGCGGTGTTCTAGGTTCGAGATTACTTTTAGGGTGATTTGGTAACACATAATTAAAAACGCGCCTAGACAGAAACACAATATCATGAGTAACATTTTGACCGAAATACTCGTATTTGTAAAATATATACATAGTTGTTACATTGACATTTTGACACAAATTATATCTGTCATGTATAATCTTAGAGACATAAAGGTAGCGCAGGTAGGCCATTTTTGACAAAATCTATTTACCTAATTTCAATGTTTTTCGTTAACATATTCTATTAGTTTAAATAACTGCTTAATAATTATTTATCTATGTTATAAATTGGTAATTGACCGTAGGAAAAATATTGTGCTTAATACGTGTATCACTTTCCGCACTTGTTATTATTGTATGTCCATGGTGCATTCCGCCTACTGAGGTTTCCTTCTGAAAGATATCATCCTCTTACGGCTACTGAGGAGAGCTAACAAGCTCAAAAGCGGTATAAGTCTAGTGTAACCTCTGAGTAGCAATGTTGAAAATAGTTTGCTCCCTGAAGTCAACTATCTTCCGCTTCCTGGTGAACAGAACAAGATCTACTTTAGAGGGATTAATCCAAGCCCCTGTTATATGCAACAACTTTCTATAATGTCTAGGGCCCTCTGATTGAGCTCACTGATAAGGCTCAGTGATTTCTCTGATATTAGTATAACAAGCCCATCAACGTAGGCTTGTACATAATCTCTTTCGTTGAGCCCATGAAGGAGACCATCGAGTACAAAGCACCACAGAAGTGGAGAAAAAACTCCATCCTGCGGACATCATCTAGAGCAGTATAAATTTAACGGTGGGTTAGCATGGCTCCAATCCAGCTTATTTATAATAGTTAGAAAGAAATGCATTTATTTGGAACAAAGTTCAACAAACTACGTTTGTGTACATTTTGCCCTACGGTTTTGCTGATAATGATACGAAATAAAAAAAAAATATGTGTTAAAAAAATATTTGATTTTTATTAGTAATTAACTGGAATTGGAAATTAATTACACTGCGAACAGGTTTCAGGTTAACATTGGAAATGTAAGAAGGCTGTGGAATTTCTGCAAGCCAATTTATTTTCAATTAGTACACTGTAGGGCGGTTATATTCTACTAACCATTTATACGGTCGTTTTACTAGATAGCAGTATTAGGCAGTCATCAAAGCGATGATATTACCAGACAAATGTACAATATTGAGTGTTTTTTATAGAACGCCAAACTTCGAAAAATCAGACAAGTAAAATTATAATAAACAGGTTATAAATTGCAATAAAAGTGGAAGCAAATATCAATCGGACAAAGAACAGAAACACTACATGTTTTTTAAATTGCGGCCACAGTCAAAATTATTAACATACAAAAATGTGATGAATGATATGAATACCAAATTGTTCAAAAAAAGTTTAATCCAAATTATATTTTAACTTTCTTCACCATACCTTCTTCCAGGCGGACACATTTTGTCAATAGTCTTCTTAAATTTAAAATTACTTTACATAACTAACATTGGAAATATAAGTGGTCTGCTTACTTCCTGCTCGGCCTAAGCGGCTCGACTTACAGGAAGCGACCTATATGGCAGTAAGTACTTAACGCAGACCTCTCGCCCTGGGCGACGAGCCATTAAATCTGTAAATGATACTGTAGGAAACAACTACTCTGCGGACTAATGCCCCGACCGGCATTGAATTACTCCTGCAGTATCTGTGTGAAAAGCCAAGATCCCTTGTCGGACACACCACCAGACATAAACCGGTTTCGGGCTTGTTAGCCTTCATCAGTATGCCATAGGTGAGATGACCTACAATTGAACTGGCTGTTCCTTCATATGTATGTTCACATATAAACTGAGTGCAGGTGAGATATAAGTGGTCTGCTTATTTCCTGCTCGGCCTAAGCGGCTCGACTAATTCAATGCCGGTCGGGGCATTAGTCCACGGAGTAGTTGTTTCCTACAGTATCATTTACAGGTAGCTAACATTGTTTAACAACTTAGTATTTATGAAGTCCTGTTCACACAGTACTTAGAAACCGTTTCCAATCGTCCAACGCATGCGTAGTTTATTAATAATACCTTCATAAGGTTGAAAATACATTGTTTTAGTTGTAATGCACATGCTCTGGACGATTGGAAACTAATTTGTATATTGTGGGAACAAAGCTATAATTTAATAAATGTTTTGTGCGTTAATTGTTTTTAACGCAGCCGCATAAAACAATTTTAAACTTATGAAGACGAATGTGTTCGATTGGATGGAGGTATAATGAAGAAAACAAAAATTTAATTTAGATTAACGTCTTGTAATTTCTTGTTTAACACTTTAGTATTCATAATTCATTACATTTTTTGTACGTTCATTATTTTTACTGTGGTCCCAATGAAGTGTTAAACCTGTATTGCGTTTTTGTTTTTTCTATGTACAATTGGTATTTGTTTTCACTCTCATGGCAATTATTGACCTTATTATAATTCTTAGTAATCTGATTTTTGTTCGACACCCCAAAATAATAACATAAAATAGATATTTCTCGATCAAATTTAGTATGCGTATTCTGATGGGTGCTGAATAGCCTGGTAATATTATCTTTTCGATAAAAAAATGCCTAATACCACTATCTGGAAAAACGACCCTTTTTAAAATCGTAGGAGGTTAGGCTTTTGTCTCATCCATAAAATGGTTACTAATTGTAAAAAATTGGTTTGCGGAAATTCCACAGCCTTCTAACATTTGCAGAGATGTTAACCTAAAAAACGGGACACACTGTATATTTTAGTATTAAGTTTTGTAATAATTTTACCTTATGGTACTTGAAGCTAATTCAAATAAAATTTCCTCTGAAAAGTTCCAAAATAAAAAATAATAAACTGGCACATTGCAAATTTTAAGACTATTGTTTAGCACACAATGTTATTCCATGAGAATGAGCAACATGCACAAAGAATAAAATAATTGATTGGCGATTATTCTTTTATACTATTCCTTATTTTAAATAAAAAATAACGCCTTTTCGGTTACACCAAAAGAACTAACTTTTGGTCAGGATATCCATTCATGTTTAAATTTTAATCCGCTACTATTTCAAAAAATCACGCATTCCTTTTAGGAAAAAAATCAAAATCGACCCAAATTCGACACGGAGAATTATCCTCAGACAGGAAGGCAGAATCATACATTTCGTCGTGCAGGAGGCTGTTTTTGAAAACTCTCAGTGTTGCGCGACGAATTGGACTTATTCTTGAACTGGTATACTCATCACCAGGTGCGGCAACCTTCCAGGCAACTTGAATATAAATTTTTCTTAAAAGCCACGAAAAATCTTTTGTCACTGAGGTTTTGTTGTTTGTATGAGCAGCGGTAATGTGAGAAATTATGATTCGTGCCATAAAATTTTGTGTTAAGTATTGCGCTCAAAGATATTTGTCAGATATGTATTTTGCACATTTTTAGGTAATATTAGAAAGGCGTTTAAATGCATTTATTTTCATCTTCCTGGGAAATTCTTCCCGATAGACCTGAAAAATAAAATCACATTTTTTGAATTTAGTGAAATATATGCATAATATGCAGATAAAACTTTTGCTACAATTTGTAATTGTGGTGGTTGGTGGTGGTCATTTTGAACATTTATGGAATATGTTGTAAACCGTAAATATTACTACACATTTTTCTTAGTTTACATTACAAGATTTCCAACAAAAACGATCTACTTTCATTTTGTGAAATATTTTTGTAATTTTCTCAATAAAATTGTTATACAGGGTGATTCGTAAGCAATGGCCCATGGAGACATACTAGATTTTTTACTTCAAAATATTACGATTTATGCCAACTTACCTTAATAAAATGATGATTCTAAAAAGATATAGGGTGTCAAAGTTGCAATTTAAAAAGTGATTTTTGCCACATCCGCCATCTTTGTGACGTAAATTTGAGAGTAACTTTTTTGGCTCTAAAGTTAACAGGTCTTTTTATAAAAAATCTTAAACCTACATTGTTTTTGAGGAAAAAAAGGTAAACCTGTCATTAGTTTCAGAAATTGGCCATTTTCGAGATAATAGCTTTTCAACAATCAACTGCAAATTGGATATGTTGAAGGTAGATCCACAAGCAATAAAATTTGCACTGGTGTAAAATGCTACGGATAGTATTTTTCAACATGCAAAGTTTTTAAAATGGAACTCATACTGATTTTTGCAGTTCCAGATAGTCGTCCTGAATTAGTTTGTGGATAATACGCAAATTCTCCCAACTATTCCCGTTGCCCAGCACGTCCATTGAAATTTAATTGCCAACAAATAACAATCATCTCTCATATCTGATTATGAAAAATTAGTATCCCAGAATTGTTCTATTATGTAAAATAATTGATTTTAACCAAAACTGGATAAATACTTTACATTTAGAAATACTTATTATACAAGGAACTATGCAGAAGACTGTGGAAAAGCTATTATCTCGAAAATAGTTAATTTGTAAGACTAATGATAAGTATATCTTTTTTCCTTAAGAATAATGTAGGTTTTTAGTAAAAAACCTGATAACACAAATATAGCGGATGTTGTGCCTTCTAGGGAATTCGTCGAAATAGACATATTATTATTTTTCATTTTCCGAAAACATCTGTTCCCAAATTTTCAAGTTTATACAATCACTTTTTAAATTTTAAATTTGATATCCTGTATCGTTTTCATTATCAATATTTTATTAATGAATTTTGGTTTGAATCATAATATTTTTGTTAAAAATCTAGCAGTTGTCTATATGCCATAACTTACGGACCACCCTGTACAAGATATCAATTTTTTTTTACCATTAGAACTGACTACTAAGTACTCTGTTAAAAATACAACTTTCAAAGTGTAATTGAATTATAAATATTCATATTCAATTATTCATATTATATTAATACAATGCTTAATAGTTACAATGTGTAGATTCATATTTAAATCTAATTTGCAACGCTATCTTGCAAGGAAGAAGAAAAAGGAAATGTTAAATTTTAAAAGTGCGGTTAATTTGGTTAATTAAACTTGCAAATTTCATGTGAAAAACGCCAAATTATGGTTATCACAGGACATCAGCGAAAGGCGCAATGGAATGCCGCATATTTACTACGCGGTCTGAGCTCTGTTTAGTCCACCCGTGCAAGAGTAGTTTGTGTATAATAAAATAAATCCCAGCTTTCTTTATTTTATTCAGCGCATTGTTTCTTGTGTGATTTAAGATTGTAAAAGTTAGATAACTATCAAAGGAAGTAAAATAAAAACGTGATATTTAACAATTTTAGTTAAATATAGTGCAAAAACCACCACAACCCCCAGGATTCATGAATCTCCATTACTCATGAGTGCTTGGGTAAACATGGATGCTATAAATTCTTAAAATACTTGCACTAATCATGAATACTGATAAAAGTACCCAATATTTGAATGTAGATTACACAAATATTGTATTGAATACTACTTATGAATACAATGTATACAATGTACGAAACAAAATGGTATTGATGTTGCTATTGATGTCATCATTGTCCGAAAATGAAGTAATAGTAATTATTTAAACGTGAAAAGATGACATCTAAAATAAATAAAACATAATGCACACTGAAGAGTATTTTTAAAACGGGTCGCCATGAAGCTTTTCAGTCACCACTGAAGATGCGGACAGTGTATAGTGGTGGTACGTTTGGAAGCATGGTATGCGACCAGGAGGAATGGTTCCGACCGTAACAGTGATAATATCAACAACAGGAGTCGAAATCAGTATATGGGCGGACCCAGAGACACCTGTAGTGGGTCAGTTCCCACAAAGCCTAGCCCGAGAACAATCAGGGCATTTCAAAGGATCTCAGCTAAGGCTAGGGATGTGCACTTTAATTCTGTTACTGACAGCGACCCATTACCATTGTCACGGCATAACCCAGGAAATCAGTATGTATCAAATAATAGCACCGGCCATGAAAGCCCAAAACCAGTATAAATTTTAAAAGCATTCAGTAAATTTATTGATACTTGTTGCACAATAAATCACTTTATTTTGAACAATTTTCAACGTCTGACGTCCTTCACGAATGTAAATAAGTCCCAATTTTCAATAATAATAATCTCGCCTGGCCATTTAATCTGCATTTTAATTTAATTTCTACGTACTACAACGATAAATAAAACGTTTTAACTAACACACATTTATTGGTTTTCTTTACAACCACTTGCTTCGCCACAGTGGGACTCCACCTTAGTTCATTACGTACACCACTAGGAGGTCTGTAACTAATGAAATTTTTATTAATTTCACACCGCAGGTTCGGTAGTAGTCGGCCCAGAATATATTTGTAACAGGGGAAATATTAATAAGCCTACATTTATACTGACAGCAATAAAAGTAGGTATATGTTTTGAAGGATTTTGTTTGTCATGATTGAATATACTAGAACACGCTTCGTTTAATACATGGCTGGGCGATAAGTGTCACTTTAAGGCCCGAGGGCCTTATTAACGCCCTTGGGCGTTAATTACTATAATGCACTAAATAGTCTGATTCGTAATTATTTAACGTTCCATAAAAGGCAATCAGTGGACATTTGTTGATCGAAGTTGATATATGGGTATTTTGGTGGATGTTGAATAGCCTGCTAACATTATCTTTTTGATAAAAGAAACACCTAAAAGACCCTCGTAGTAAGGCAGGCATTTGTCATACCAGTGAAATGGTTAGTAAAATATAATCTCTCTTCAGGGTACTAATTCTAAAAAAATGGCTTGCAGAAATTCCATTGCCTTCTCACATTTCCAGAGATGTTAACAAGAAAAACGGAACATACTGTATATTTTTTTCAATATGTTTTAGAATACAAATGGTAATTTGTGAATATAATAATGTATGTTTATATTGTAATTGATTATTATTTTTAAAAATTTGACATTTATTTTTAATTTTAATAAATTTAACTAACTAATCAACTGCTAAATTTATGAAAATTAAAAATAAACGTCACATATCAAAAAATAATGAATATGAAAATAAATTTCAATATAAACTTACATTATTTTATTAACAGTATTTAAGATATTTTGGCTAGTATCATGATCTTAAAAAAAAACATAATGGGAAAATATATATAGGGTGTTGCAAAATATTGTTCAGGTGTATTCTAATGCAGATTCTACATCCAAAAATATAAAAAATATTCTTATAAACCTAGTTTCGCCAGTGCTTCGATTTCGAAATACAAGCTATCAAAAATGAAAAAATATGTTTTTTATTAAAAGTTTCTCAATTTTTTTATTGGAAATCATCTAATAGTTATTTATGCAACAAGTACAAAAAGTAATTGTCCTACTCGGTCTGACGGCCTCGTTGAACAATTTCATGTCGCGTGCAATAAGCACTTTTTGTACGAGTTGCATACAATATTTTTTCTACGTTCATGCAAAAACCAAAAAATGTTGTTTAGATGACATTAAGTCTAGGAAAATATGACTTCGATTTGAACGTTTATGTTTGTCATGATGACAAGACGCTGTAGTAGAATGACAGATGAATGCAATAAACATTTTATTGCACTAGTGCAATAAAGAACCACTTTTTCCACTAAATATAGCTCAATAGAGTTTTGTTTTTTGCATGAACGTAGAAAAATACATTTATGATACGTATTGCACTTGTATTAGGTATATATATTTTTTTTCGCATTTTTTATGTAGGCTCGGCTCTAGAATTTTCTGAACAACATTTTGCAACGCCTTGTATACAAACTAAATTATTTTAATTGACTTATCCTAGTAAAGAAATTCAAAAGAAAATATTATAAAATTTGTTTCCACTTTTGTCAATTTTTGATAGGTTAATTTACTTTTCTTGTATACTCATTTAGTTTCGATTTTTTCCTTCGCAAAATAAATGAGGAAAACAATAAAAAAAACATAAAACTATTATAGATCGTAATTAAAAAAAAAAAATAAAAATTAATAACAGTTCCAGATTTAATCCTTTATGGTCTTATACAACTTTATCATTTTTTTACACATTAATAGTGACACTAATCTAACCGGATTAAAATATTTCTTCCTCTTACACAATAATTAATCAGTTCCATATCAGCTTTAAGTGTAGTGATCTAAATACATTCGACGTGTCAGTAAGTGAAGTTATTTAAAAAATAAATCATTTATTTCTGAAGAGATAGTCCAAATTGACACACACTTTTCAACAACCGCACTTCTAGATATATATCTGAAACATTAACTTGTTAAATACACAGACAATTTTATCAGGACAACTAATTAAGATTCGAAATCTTGGAGATTGTGTTGCCAGATACCATATCTGGCCTTATAGTAAGCTCTTCAAAGGAACAGTAAGCTCAAAAAGCCTTTGTTACGCTACAAATTCTTATCACCAATCTCAGATCTAATGGCCTTCAAAGGCATTACCCGTTATCGTACATCTCGAATTGTATATCTGTGAAACATCTGCTGATGTAGATTCTAATCGAGCGATAGAAAATAGAACTCCATCTAAAATCTTATCACCCATCTTATCTAAGTCTTTATAAAGGGCCATACGGGACATTATTGTGACCCTGGAGAAACGTAAAGCCACTGCAGCTAACCAAACATTGGCCTGTCTTTTAAAAACATTGAATAGAATTTGGCTCGGGCTGGCCTTTGTAGAACCTTCAAGATACAATCTCTTACAATTTGAACTATTTTATTTAGGGTTTGTATTGCTAACCATCTAGTCGTGAAGAAATTATTTCTTTATAATAATATAATATAACACATTCTTACTTTGGGTATATGTGTAAAATGCCTTTAAGGATATTTTTCTTTCTAGTATTATAGCCCGGCAAAAGGTCCCGTTTTCATACGGTCGGGTGGTCGGAATTTAAAGATTTATAGAGTTTTTACAATTGCTCAGAGTTTTCTCTGGTATTGTGCGTCGAGATTTGCAAATTTACGGGTTTGTGATTTCTGTGAAATGATTTTCGGACTTTGAACGGTTATACTCTCGATTTAAAGCTTATTTGAGGGTGTAAATTCTTAATTATGATCTGCAGCGGTTGAAAGTAGCCAGAATTATGACAAAGAAACATATTTCGCATTCAAAATTTATGTTGCTTTATAATCTTTCAGTAAAAATCTTTCATCCGTGAAGTGTTTCTTGATTCTTCCAAAAGCTGTATCACACCTCATCAATTGCACATAATAATAAAATTATGCAGAAATAGTACTTAGAATAGCATCATGTGTCTGTTAAGATTTGGTAATTTATGTACTATCGTTTCCAATATTAATGACACTACCTCAATCAGTTTTTAAACGACTGGAAGTTCTGAGTAGAAATTTCATTGGATCTCTATTGATAAATGGAACAACTAAGTACTAATGTTGAATGTTGAAAGTAGATTTCATTATCAATACGTCAGCAGTTCGAAATAAATGGCCTAATTTAATTTAATTAATTTAAATTAAATTAATTAGCGAGGTTGCAACAATCGAACAATATACAATTATATTTGCAAAAATCTTGTGCCGATGGTTTGCCTCAATAAGCCAGAAATCCTGGAAAAAATTCTGGTTCTCTAGTGATTTCGGGGGTGGAGTTTTTAATTTGTTAATTAGCCCAGTTACAACAATTTAGCAATAAATAATAAAGCTAACACCAAAGTGATAAAGAGGGACCTCGAAAACCCCCAAGAGAACATTTTCCAGACATTTTCGTTGAATCGTGTGTGACATTTGTCATTATGTTCAACAAAAATGGGTCATTTGATAAATAAACAATTAAATATTTGCGAGCGTACAGAGGTTAGATGTACCTTTTGTTATAAACAATTCTCTGAACATTTTGCAGAAAACCGCATCTCAATCGGACCTCTCCGCAAAAAGTTGCAAGTGAAATGCTAATTTGACGCGACTAATATCATTATTACGAGAAAGAGTAAATTTATTCGGTGTACGTTACGCAATAGGTAACGGCAACGTTGTGTCTATTTTAGTAAATTTTTATTTTGTACGGACAATGAAACCATTCCAAATAAGCTGAAATTCAAAAAGGGCATCTCAAAATCTTAGGGATTTTAAGTAAATATTGGCACTAGCCTGGCATATATCTTGTTTGGTTTCTAAATATAACTGCTCCATTTGTTTATTTACCTAAGGCTTGACATATAAATCTACCACATAATGTGCACTTGAATATCAACAAACTTTGTAGGCACTTACGCATAAGTGACTTAAAAAAAAACAGTTTCCAACATAAAATGTATATTTCCTTTTGGAGAGAATCGTAGACAGTTTAGTTTGGATTTTTGTTGTTGTCCATAGATGTACATGCGTATAAACTGAAAAATTTGATAAATTTAGAAAAAATATTTGTTTATGACTACCTACATATTTATGCTATTTTTGTATTATAGATAATTAAAAATCATATAACAATTCACATTTAAAAATATTTTTCGTTTAACTTATATATAGAGGATGAAGAAAAAGTAATACAATATGCAAAAAAATGTGCCAAACAAAAATTGATAGGCAACAAATACTTCACATTTATGCGACCTTGAACTTTTATTACGTCATCAGAGAACACTAAACTTTGACGTTTTAAATAACAATCAATGGGTTTTGCGTTTTTTGGAATCAAGTTTTTGATTCAGGATAATGCCAATTAACTGTTACAGTTTTTAATATCCCATCTTTTTCAAAATAGCGAACCTTAATTATGATGAGGGTTATTATATTTATATTTGAAATTAGAATATAGCAATTGTCACCTACATGTCAGAATTAATACTGTCTCTAAATATTGCCAATTAGTTAAAACAATTTTTAAAAAGTAGTGAAACAGAAAAAGATAATTTTATATACAGTGCCTTCATAAATGATTAAAAGCCACGTGATCAGGGTCGAGATCCTCAAATCAATCGCAGGCAATTCATATGCGAATATCCTTTTCCCACTACGGCAATTGAGAGAGACAAGAAATCTATTAGCATACGAGTTGTTCTTCGAGAATCACAGTCCTGGTCACGTGGCTTGTAATCATTTATGAAGACACGGTATAATGGATATTATTATTGAGAAAACACATGTAAAGCATTTTTCTCAAAAATTTAGTTATTCAACCTACATAACAATCTATGCTGACACAAGCAAAGACATCTGACGATTCCAAAAAAAAGGAAAAACATTGATCGCCATTTAAAAAATTAAAGTTTTGTATTCCCGCGCTGACACATGATGACATAACTAATATTCAAGGTCACACAAATGTGACCTATTTGTTTCCTAGCAACTGCAGCTTGACATATTTTCCTGAAAAATTGATAGTAAACATGATATGGCCATATTGCAAGACCTTTTTTTCATCATATACATGAATTTACCGAGTTATTACTTTCAATTTGTCAAGCCGTTGATCCAAGCTTTATGAAAGATGATTTCCAAAATGCATTTTTTTGTTTATTCTTAACATTCTAGAGAAAACAAAATGTTTCCCGACATTTCTCTGCAGGATATATTTCTCTTATTTTGAATATCTCAGTTAAAATTTTGTGTTTGGGAAATTTATATCCTGTATATCTATTTTTTTAATTTTTGAAAAGCTCGAAGGACTGAAAGCATAAATTATTAGATTCTAGATGTATTATCGCATATACTCGCAACAAGAATTCAGACGACTTACGTCATACGATCAAATGAATAATGAATTTTATTTTCATCAAAATATTTAAGAAACTGCAACTGATAGTAATAAAACTATATACTACACTAAAAGTTTGCAATATATTTTCCACTAAATTGCAAAAAATGATTGTTTTTAACGCGACCAAATATCGAAAATTACGTTGACAATAAAAACAAATACGTAACGTCAGCCGTGACGTAAGACGTCTGAATTCTTGACGCGAGTATACCTATGTATAGCTGTTAAAAATATTTTCGGACCAAGTACATGTTGTTGACAGGAAAATATAAACAAATTAATTACGTTGTCATGTGCGGGTATTATGATGAAATAATTGTTAATTAACAAGACAGTATCAACGTTATAAATAATAATAATTAAGTTTTCAGATAAAGTCTGGCACGTTTTTTGATTAATAGATGTTTATTAATTATTTCAACATGACAATTTATATTTTTGATGTTCCAGGACCAAGATATATGAATTATATAGAATTTAATCCGGTACTTTATAGTTAAATGGTGTTTAACTTTACAACATTTTTAGCAAAGTTCTAAAATAAACTTGAAAATAACATAAATATCACATCAGGCTATATTCAACATTTAACTGTGTACAACAATAATTTTTAACTGATGTATTGTTATCATGAGTAAAATAATTTGAATGTACAGTGTAAATAAATAAAAGCAAAAAAGCTTAGGAGGTGATTCTTTGTGGAAAAATAGTGAGTGAGTCTTTCATATAAAAAATTTCTTTTGAACATCTTCTTAAAGGGGGTGTCAAAAAAGTATTTTTTTTTTAAATAACAGAAAAAGTAACAGAAATGAAATTAATTAGACATTTTCTGCTATTATGAAGGCACTCAGTAAATAATTTGTTGATTTTTCTCTACAGCTGTAATGAGTAGAAAAAGCCACCTCTTGAGCTTCTGTCATACATAACATTTTTTCTTATTGTTACCTTACCATTTAAAAATTCTACTGAACTTGCCTGTTTGATTGTCAACAAATAAAGTCTTATGTAATTTCTTCTTAAAATTAAATATTTCTGGGCAAAAAAAATATTTAAAAGGTAAGGTAGGAATTTAATCGAACTGAAATTTATCTAGTAGGCAGTCGTCATGTGGGCATTTCACGTTAATTTAACAATTAAGTTTCCATTACAAAATGTCAACGTGACAGTCGCCTACTAGCCGAATAATAGTTGATGCCATGTAATTGAGTTTAAATAATATTTTGCTTGTTAATTTTGTGACAGAATACAAGAGATATATTTTTATTTAGAATAAATCAGGCCATCTGAATTTCATTTTTAAATGGTGAGGTAATATTAAGAAAAAAAGTTAGGTATGTATTAAGGATGACTTTTTCTACCACTTGCAACCATGTGGGAACATCAGGAACTGTTTGAGATACAGAACTCACATTTTATACACACGTATTGTCATAAACATTTGGATAACTTCAGATAGAACAAATAATATTTTTGTCAACAACGTAACACGTTGCCACTTTACTTACCATCATAAAATGCCATTTAGGTACATTAAAACGATTCACGTTAGAGCTTTTGATGACGAGTACCTTTTTTTGTAGAAAACATTGTCGGTTTAAAATGTGATTCCACAATACCAATTTTCCCAGAATCCTAAAATCTCCGCCACTGTGATATGAATAAAAATCTAATTAGCGCTCAAAAGTAGCTAATATTAATGATAATTCATGTACAAAATTTAACATAATAAAAACGGGGTTAGCAAATGTCGAATCTGTCAAAATGTTTGTTGACCTTTGTTTTATGTGAATATAGATTTTTTATTTAAATTACTGGATTATTTTAATTTTAAGGGTTACTCTTCAAAAAATAGTAGTGTTACGTATTGGTAATTGTATTCTACATCTGTTACTGTTAAGATCCAATATGACACCAATAAAAAAACAATTGAATGTTGCATAACCGAAATTAGTAGCTGTAGAAATTTTCTTTCTATGACAATCGATTTCCCGTATATTCTTATCCCTCTACCAAATTTAATTTTTTGACGATGTTTCAGCAGATATCTTGGATCTGTTTGGTTTATCTTAATGGCCATCAAAAGGCTGATACGCCACACTATTGATTGGAATATTCCTTGTACTTGTTGAGCAATTTGCCTGGTATTTATTCGAGAATTCTCTTAAGCAATCTCTAAAATGTGTTCCTCAGCTGAAATACGCTGTGGATACTAGTAGCTTGAAAAATAACGGAAATACAGCCAATTGTAGTTTGAGTTAACGCACGTAACTCACCTGTAATGAGCCCTTTGGCCCTTTGACCCTTCAGTATTTAAAAAGAAAGGGTTTTAGAACAATTTAACGTACTTAGTCCTGTAGATTTTGAAATTACCTTTAAAATGGTTTTTAACGGATGCTGTAGCTTAAAAATTAACGGAGCAATAAATAAAGCAATAAATAAAACGAATTGCATTTATTAGAAATAAATTTTGGAGCACGTAAAAAATTTGTATGTTGGAGCATCAACTTATTTTATGTGTACATGAATGCTTTCTTTATTCATGGTATATTTGAAACGCCGGTGACACACAGTAACACACATACATTTCGTGAGCATATGGGTGGTTTTTAAGGGTTGAAAATTTTATGAGCGGGAAATGAATTTTTTTTCGAATATAAATTCAAGATTAAAGCGTTTGAAATTATCACAATTTTTTTATGACGTTTTGACAAGGGGTGGTTTTTAAGGGTTGAAAATAATAGACCAATCAAAAAATATTTTATTGACTAGGAAGGAATATATTTTGGAATATAAATGTACATTTAAAGCTGTTGCAGTTGTTGTAAAAGATTTTTTTATATATTTCTGGTATAGAGTTGAAGTATTACAATTAACCAAAATTATTTTATATAAGCAGATAATTAAATTGTATGTGATATAAATGCACTACAAAAACGTTTGAACCTGTTAAACGATTTTTTAAAATTAATTTTATTAAAAGGGGTGGTTTTTAAGAATTTTCAAGGGTTGAGAATTTGCACAATATCCATTATTGTAAATGAAAATAATAAAATTGCATAATTTAACATAATTAAAATCCATAAAATGCTTTAATATTAATTGAATTTTTTTCAATTCGGGGTATTTTTTTTCACCCCTTCAAAATAAAAAGCGCACCTAGCGCGTATATAACTCTTGAAGAGGGTAAGATAAGCCTAATTCCAAATTTTTAGCAAAATCGATTCAGTTATACAAAAAATTAGAGCTATTGACCTGCTTTCCTCCACAGTGACTGGACTATAAATGAACCAAGTTAACAGCATGTAGCTTGTTCATTTCATTTTCTTAAATGCGATAATTATCGTTTAATGATTTTTGCTACAGCGACAGAACTGAAATGGGATAGCTCTCCAATTATTGTTGAAGATGCTTAAGGTGTACTTTTTGTCGATAAAACAAAACTTGCACCTGTGCCGTACTCATTAAAAAGAAACAAATGCATCAGCCATTTATATATACCTACATGCTCGTACATTGGCAATAAAATGTTGCTATAAATATTTATTTCGTTGGCAAGATATTCGCGCGGCTACATTGTCGCAATAAGTAATAAAGGATTCGTTTACATTCCACTACACGGAAAGCTAGATCGTTTAGAGTGGTAGTTATCTGATTCCACTTTGACAAAATAATGGTATAATGACTATCATTGTGCAAATTTTACCCGTATTCAATTGAGTACGCCGATTTGTGTGCGATAAACGAAGCGAATAATGGAAAGCTTTATCGATAATTAAATGAAATAAATCTGCAGTCGATTATACTCCTGTTTAGCTCAAAGGCAAACACTTAGCAGCACCATATCGATAAATCGGACTGCTATAAAATTAAATCCTTAAAAACCCATTCTTGCATTTGCCAAAGCCATAAATAAACAACAAAGGGCCTCAGGCCCCAGTTTGTATACAATATATAACAGCATAATAAGTCTCCAACAATCGGTTAACCATTTAAAGACTTTTTCGACGTCTTTTGTTGCATCACGTGTTTCCAGGTATCTTAGGATGGGTGAGAACAATGTATATGTTCCACTGGTATCTCACAGTCTAAGTTGACAACACGTGCTAAACTTTATTTAAAACTTTTGTGTCAAGTAAGCCATGAAACTCGACTGAGATATCGTTTTGGGAGATTGTTTAAATTTGTACAAAGGATTTCTGAAATTACTCAGAGGACTTATTTAAGTAAACCATTGTTAAAGTAAATATTTTACCTCAGTAGTTTTTTTCTATTGCAGAGGATAATAAGAACATTTGTCTGTGGAGAGGACAAGAGATAACAAGGTAATCCTGAAACGGTAAGAATTAGTTTTCGCAAACTGCTTTTCTTACTCTGTATATTTGTATGATGTGGCGACCAACATACTTAGACTGGACTGGACTTCTACAAAGTTGAATTTGATGCGGTTTAAAAATTGTGTCGAAGATTAAAACACATAAAAGGAAAAGGAACATATATGTTTTTCAATTTATTTAGCAAAAACTGAAACAAGATCTTAATGCACCACAAATATTACCTACATCATAAATATTATCGTTTTTGTTACATTTTACTATTTTGGCGAAATAATTTTCTCTTTAACCAAAAACAGATATATTGTTTTTTAGATCAGATATGTGTAGAAAAATATACAAATTGAAAGATTAATTAATAATTTTACTGAATATATTTGCCCAATGCTTCGTATATTGTATTGTATGTACTGTGGGTAAGAACTGAACAAACTTTTTAGTATATGAAAACAACAATTTTTCAAGTACCGAAGGGTAATTTGTAGTTTCAAACTTGAAGGTAAAGCAGCCCTTTTATTTGCATCAGTTTTTGAATGGATTTTTATCTTCATTTGCTACTTCGTGAAGGAAATTGGAAGAAGCTCTAAAAGTCTGACGCCTGGGAATCCAATTCTGGATTCAAATATTTCTTTTCTTTCTTGAAAACAAAGGTCTTCTATGAGCATATCAGCGATATCACACATAGCTTCCAGCGACTCAGTCATCTCTATATTTGTCTGATGTCCAAGTTATAAAATGTCGTGGAAACCAACTTGAACCACATGAACCATATCAACCGGCTACTAATATTATCCAAAGATTCAAATATATTTTAATTATGATATAGCAATTAATTAATGCTAACTATAGAATAGAGCTGTATAAAATATAATCAGAATTAGTATAATGTTTCTACATTGTTTATTTATAATGGCTATTTCCAATTAATGTCAAAAGTATCAGTTTTGAACAGAATACCTACAAATAAATGCGTGACAATACGTATTATACATGTCATAAATTTAATAGCGGTTGCTACAAAACTAAGGATACAATTATTAGCAATTTTGACTTATTCTATCTCTAGAACCATGATTTGATCGTGCATATACAGGGTATGCGGAATATGACTATCTTTATTATTGCTCTATGATAAATTTTACCAAACCAAACATATTTAACTTTTTTTATGATCAGCGGTAACAAAATTATGCCAGTAAATGGGTCTTGAATATGTGACAACGTCGCTCACATACTATGTCAGAATTGTTAAGTATTTCTACATAATAATTACAAATAGTTACACCTAAACATAAGTGCTTACTGTGAATGGTTTTCTTAGAGCTCTTTTATCATCACAGAATAAAATGTGAAATAGTTACAAGTGGTCAAAATGCCCGTACACACATCTTGTTGTCAGTTAGTTTTTCTCAGTGTGGGGTTGTTAGATTAGAAATAACAAGTCCACGGTTTGTAACACGTTAAGTATATTAATAAAGATATAACAACTGGGAAAGAATGTTCCACCAATACAGAAGTCTGCACGGATGTTATGCGGAAGACGAGCGACAAGTAACTGATGTGGTTTTTCACTGGATCTCTCGAGGAAGGTCTCAGGGGCTGGTTAATCTCTGACCATCTCTTCATTTGATTATAATTGGGCTCAGGTCAGAGGGTACTTTAATGGTTTTATTGGCATTGATTTGTTTATTGCTTTAATGCAAATGTCATTAAATTGTAATTGTAAGGATCACAGATGTAGGTCGGTGACCGCTACACTCAGAACGCACATATAACCGTAAAATAAATATGTGACCTTCAGAGATCATTTAACTCTGACTAAGTTGACTGATCATTTGTCTGACAACAGTCATTTTTAGATAGACTATAAATATGAGAATATGCGAATATAATACGTTTTGTTAATAATGGAAGATTCGTGCTTAAAATATAGGCTTTATTACTTTCCTAATATACCAGAAAAATTCGATACATATCGTATCGTGTTTTCCAAAATGACGAATGTTCGATTTTGACTTCTGTGTACCAAATTATAGAGACGGTGTCCTCTGTCATTTTGGCTAAAGGTAGAACATATCAAACTCAACATTAGGAACTAGTAGCAATAAAGAGACAAAATTTACTTTGCGAACGTGCAAACAGCAAAAGAAAGAATTTGTATTGTTTTTATATGGGAATTATAACCTTAATAATGATAATCTCTTGGGTGATAATTAATTTGCGTGATTTTATGACATTTTTATTTATTCCAATATTTAAGACAATATGGCCGAATGAAACTTATGTTTTTGAGAAAGAATTAATGTAGAGCGAATAGTCATTTCCTTATGAAACTAATCTGGAAAAAGGGTGATAATATCCAGAAAAACAAGTTTTTTAATTAATATTTTGCAGTTTTTTTTGTGATTTTTATTTCAATAATGAAGTTTGTGTTCTTTTTTCTAAAACATTAAAATAGAGCATTCACTCTCTTGGAAAAACACCATCGAATATTTTTGAAGGCGAGTCTTCAAAAACATAATTTATTTTTTGCTTTACTGCTGGAGTGA
Source organism: Monochamus saltuarius (assembly GCA_025584915.1). Classification (NCBI taxonomy): domain Eukaryota; kingdom Metazoa; phylum Arthropoda; class Insecta; order Coleoptera; family Cerambycidae; genus Monochamus; species Monochamus saltuarius. Next base: position 20,981,164 of record CM046727.1, on the reverse strand, counting down.
ACATGATCTTAACTTTTTTGTCTTTCATAACATATATAAATTAGAGACGAAGGATTTTATCTAAATTACCTACTTACAGTGCAGTATTTTATTTTTGAAATGTACTTGTAGAAAAACTATTGGTCATAGATATTTTTTCATAGATTATGTTGTAGGCTTTGGTCAGATGTAGAAGCTTTTTCAATATTGACACTCATATTCCGAACACCGTATATAAATAATTACAGACAACGTCAAATTTATTATTGTTGGGATCAAAAGAGATTTCAAGTAACGCAAAATACATCCATTAAATAAAAAAAAAACAAATTCGTCATATTTATTGAACGTGACATTTATTTGTCATATATTTTCAAATGTTAAATTAAGCCGGAAAAGCAGGTGAGCGATAATATATATCTGATATATTACAAAAATATCGCTTATGGTTAAAATGCATAGAACGCTACACATTGACGCTATAATATATATTTATATCTATGCGGTTTACGTGTCCATAGTAGTACCTATATCTCATTGCAAAGATATAAATATATATTATATTATCGATCACCGTCCGTAACCCGCTTAAAACAAATTTGTCTTTTAAAATAGTCCATTTAAAATGGTTTAAACTTGACATAATAACAATAAAAATAATATCTCTATCTCTCATTCTAATTACGAGAATTAGCACTGAAGTCGAGAGACATGTGTGGGAGAGGGGACAGCATATTATTATTAAGCAGGTTGCATTTACGCCTAGGAACGGCGTACGTTGGTAGACCCTAACCGCCATTCAGTACAGGAATGAGGGAAACCTGGAAAACTTCATTAATTAGTGGGATGGTCAAACGCCAACCGGTATCATTATTTGTAACCTTTTACAAAAAATACATTTTCCCTAAGAATAATTCAGCAATCCCAGAGATATTTTTTAAATAGTATTGTCTGAACTGTAGTTGTGTAAAAATATGTTCATTTATTAGTAAGGTATTCAAAATAATTATTTATACAATCGTGGATCAATTTTACTACAATTTCCGTTAATGAAGTCATACAGTGTGATAAGGGGAACCTAAATAGTGTATCAACTAACCTGATTTTTACTGTTTAAGAAAGGTATTTTAAGCTAATATGTATCAAATCTCCTACAATTCCTATCAATGAAGTCATATTAGCTTAAAATACCTTTCTAATACAGTAAAAAATGTTACAAAAGCTAATAATAAGGAATATATGGGTAGATATTGTGGGTGTAATTCAACGCAGGTTGGGGCTTTTGTCCACTGAGTAGTTAGTTTCACACAATATTGTTAATACCTGAAAATATATGAGAGAAAAAAAAACTAACCTGTTCTAACTTACCCCATACCCCCAACCACCCCAGCTAAATAATCTTAAATGGCAAAAACAAGCGAATGCCTATTTGATAGTGTCATACCAATCTATTTAATTTGACAATAATGGTATATGGTATTTGGATTTGATGATTTAGACATTATGTAAAACTAATTGTATAATATCTTAAATTAATAATTAATTTGGGTCCTATTACAGAAAAGGTTTCGAAGGATATTTGATAGGTTTAATTTTTTTTTATTTAATATACAAAATATCTAGGAATGCTAAGCAACAGTTCAACAATAGGAATTGCAACAAAATTGATTTATATAGCTAAAATACATAGTTAAAAATCTCAAAAGTTAATAACAACACAATATATGGGTGGCCATTGTAAATATAATTCAACGCTACTCGGGACATTAGTCCGCAGTAGTAATTTTCACATAACATTATTATTATCAAAAAAAAAACTTTTTGACTTTCTTCTCATTGGTCATAAATAATGACTCCTTACTAAATTGGCCTTTTAGAATACCTAGTACACAGCATTTCGTGCTCAGATACATTAGTGTACCTAACTAACAATAACCAACGCATCTGCTAGGCTATTATTAAAATTATCGTGGCACCATGTATTTATTTATTCGAAATTTTGTTTGACATGCCTGGTCTCCTTACTATTCCTCAATTGTTACTTCACTACAAAGTATAATAGAACTTCACAGGACTAATACCAAAGTCAGCCTGACATATCTATACAATGCAATTATATTGTCAACCTTTACAGTCTCTTTCTTAGTTAAATTCAAGAAAAGTTCGGGAGACTGGGTGGTCCATCACGTGACTTTGTATAAAAAACGTTACATCTAATACCTAATACGCCAACTAAAAGAAACGAATATTTGTTAGTGTAACACCAATGTATTTAATTTGACAAGAACTGTATATCTGAAATTATACAAGACTGCTTCATCAAGTCAATGATATATTTTTAGCTGTAGCTTCAGTTACAAGCTTTCGAGATTGTAGTGATTAATAATTTTTTTCTGAGAATTAGATAATTTAATATGAGTTTTTCAATGAAAATATTGTTAAAATGTCAAAATAATAAATACATTCTTTATTTCCATTAGACAATTTACACATTGTATGGGAATAGTCCACAAACATAAACAAATCTACCTAAAAATTGTATAATACTATACATGTACGTAAGTAAAGTACGGCACTTGACGGATTGTTGTTTAGTCATTTGCTGAATATTCTTGAAATGTAATACTACATGTAGAAAAATGCAAAATAGAAAATAAACAAAATATTAGTTCTGTTCATTTGGAACAATGCTCATATATTATAAATCATATACCAAATGGAGTAAGACTTAAATTGAATAATAGATCAAAATCTCTTTTAGATGAAAATAAAAAAATGTTCTAATGACAATGGCTCTCTACAGTCAGACTCGAATAGTTGTAGGTACATATGTATAAACATATTACTACACAGGGTGGACCAGCGATAATCTCCCCCCTCCCCCTATTTTTCTCCGTCATTAGTCGAAAGACGAAAAAATGTGTAGAAATAAAAGTTGAAGGAACTTTTAAATATTTTTTAAAACAGAAAAATATAAATATTGCATTTCCCAGATAGGTTTAACTTTTATTTTATTTAAGCAAACACCTTCTACACCATCAACTTAACTTTTCAAAAGTATATTATATATGATACTTCTTATTTTTTATGTTTTCGAGATAATACATGTTTATTGTTAATATGCAACATCATTATCATTTTTAAATGAAAGATATAAAGTTAAGCATTTTAATTGGGAATTAGATTTTAATGGAAAATAAGGATACTTATGTAAAATTTAGTAAAGTTATCAGCTTTGCATTCAAAAAGAAGGAGGTCATATTGAACCATTCTTATAAATTTATTTCTTTTATTTTTCATATACCTTTAAAATCTTTAAAAATATATCAGTTATATGATGTTACATATGAACAATAAACATGTAATATATCAAAAACCGTAAAAGATTAATATCATGTATATTATATTTCTGAAAAATTAAATTGGCGGTCTTTTCAATGGTGTAAAAATATAAAGAATGTTCCATTTAAAAATCAAATTCAAACAATAACGGAGAATAAGGAGAGGGAAAGCAATTTTCACGTAATCACTCTGTACATATTAATATCATTCTGTACATGTGGTTATTCATTTACAATAAAAAAAGTAGAATTAGTAGTTATTACGGTCCGAAATTCTACACAACACAATTCAGCAAATGACTAAACAAACGTCTGTCAATCGCTGTAACGTGTAATCGTTTAATCTATTACTCTGTTTGACGACAATGAAACAGGCAATCAGAGGAATATTTATTCGATTACAGCCTTTGCCGGCAATACAGCCAATGACTAGGCTTTCCGTGAAATGGAGAATTACGCCCAATGACTACGACAAGTAAAACAGTCTATAAGAAAGTACTATTGGCACATTTTGAAGGTAAGAAGAATTTGTAGTCTTCTACGGTATGGACACAGTACTCCATGTTGAGAACTGAGCTGTCTTTAAAAAAAGGCATAGACATTAAGACACAATAGTTTGATAGCATTTTTGAAAAGACAGTCCGATGGATACCACGCTAATAAATCAAACGTTTTTTGAAAAGTAAATATAGCGAAGGATTATTTTTCTGTTGTATTTTGTTTAATTCTTTTTTGCAATTAGTGACATGATGAACTTATCGTAACCAGTGCCAAAATGGTTTTCATTATGTAACTAGTTACATAAAGGTTAGATACATAAAGTAGAGCGTTTTTACACTTGTTTCGATAACAAAAGATATTACTTTATATGTCAAAATTAGAGAAATTATCTTTAGGCAAGTAAAACAATAACATAATAAATTCACATAGTCATAATATAATAATATGTCCACGTGTATTCTGTAGTAATAAGTAAATAAATTTTACCTGAAAATTGTATAAGTTACGAAAACTTACAAGTATAATTCTTTGTCTCAAATTAAATGGAGAATCCAAAAATTAGTGTTTTTTATATTTAAAGCCAGTGACGTATTAATATTTTTGTTACTAAAGCAATAGGGTAAAGCGCCCCTGGTAAAGTAAAATTTTAAAATTCTCTAAACATCACACGTACAGTAACATTATTTTTTATGATTTATTGGTTTCTGAAGTTTGATAAAAAAGTGGTTCACCCTGTACAAAGATCCGACACTGCTTAAAATATAACTTCAAGGTTTTATTTTTAAATCACTGTCTTTGTGAGTCAATTGCATTCATTTTGTCGGTAAACTTGGTGAGTACAATATACATAATTAACATCCAGCGAGAGAGAAAGAAGTGTAAAAAAACCAAGTGTCCACTCACGCTGGCGCCAAGTCATCCGGACTTCAAGGACTTCCTGACCCTGCGCCGCGCTGTTAGAAATCATCGTCCATTAATTTTTACCATAAAACCGAGAGTGTTGAAATACTCGAGTGTAGCACCCCTAATGAGATAGTTAAATCAACTAGGAGGAATCTGCAGTATGTCTCTCGTTATTAACTTGAATATTTCAATCCGCATGGGACGTATCGACCTTCTGGTAGGCGCCACGGCACGACGGCAAGCCCGTGCAGGTCCCTTGGCGTCGGGCGATGTCTCACCGTGGCATGCGACGCGACGACGTGACTCGTCCGTCTCGTCAGGCTTGGGTGAGGACATAATTATTATTTTAGAGTGCGGGGATCTGCGGTTTTTTACAGAACAGTACCAAGTTTGCTAATGTAAATATGAACCGAGATATGAACCATAGAAGTTATAAAATATACAGGGTGATTTATTAATAATTGTACATACGCTCACTGGATAATCCTGGACTGGAAATATGGAGAATTGACACATAACGCTTAAATACACAGACCATGAAAAGTCTGTATATAAAATGATTCCTTTAAACCTAGTGGCTTTTCTTAATGTGGTAAAAAACGTTTTTTCAAATCTGGTCAGTTTGGCAGTGCATTTAGCCAAGTGTTCCTTTGAATTTTTGTACATTATAATGACAGGACGTTAAATTTCTGCGTTTACCCGAGCAAGAATGACTACTTTACATGATGCAGGATATTCTAATCATCAGATATCGAACATGTTGGACATTAATCATCTGTTGTACAAATAGTACACAGATATGAAGAATTTGAGACAATGGAAAACAGACCACGTAGTGGACGTCCTCGAGTATCCAGTGAAAGGAAGGATCGGTATTTGGTGCAGTAGGCTCGTAGACACAGCACATCTTTCAAGGTACGTTTCGCCGTGTTATATGTTATACCGACATCTATTATCCTAAGACGACTCCACAACACAAATTCACGTGCTAGAAGACCATTACGGGCCCCCACACTACTTTCAAGGCATCGCGTGTCTTATTTACAGACAAAATCAGAATTAGACAGGTTACTGATGACAATCGACAGAGAGTTTGCAGAGAACCAGGTCGTCAACAGCGACTTCGTTTTCCCCGTGTTGCTTCGTATGAAGGTACCGTAATGTTTTGGGGTGGAATAATGTTCAACAGCCGCTCCCCATTAATTCGCATACCACAGAATATGACCAGTCAAATTTACATCGAATAAGTTATTACGCCCATTATCTACCCCCTACGTAATGAAATAGGTGAAAACTTTGTGTTTATGGACGACAACGCTTGCCCACATCGCGCAAGAAGGGTTCAAGACATACTCTAAGCAGGACATATCAATAGATTAGATTGGCCAGCCAACTCTCCGTACATGAATCCTATTGAAAACATGTGGGACTTCGTTACTAGAGCCATTCATAACACAAGTCCACAATAAAAAAAGTGGTGTGTGCTGAGGGTCCCATTATATTTTTCCATGTATTTTTTCCCGTTGAGCACGAATCTGAAGTCAAAATGTAGGGTCGCACAGCAAATTTTAGAGAAAACCCATAAAAGCGATAAAAATCACATCAAAAGTTTACACAGGTCCACAAATGCTACATTATCGTTCATGGCTACTACCAGAGGCGTACGATAGAGGTAGAGGGGCAGTTCCTTATTCCTAACTTCTACGCCACTGGCGGAATTTTTATTTTGGTACAGTTTTTCATTTCTTCAATACTTTCTATGCAATTAATCTAACTATTCCTTCGTAGCAGTAGTCATTATTTCTCGAGATTTTTAAAGTTAAACATAAAGCTGCACAATCACTTTTATTTTATTATGTAATTTATTTGTCATGGGATTGCAATATAGATACCTATTTTTTAAGCAAATATAATCGTAAAAAATCAAATAATGTAAAATTTAGGAAAATACCGAATAAATACTTGTTTATTTATATATATATATATATATATAAAAATTAATTCCTGAAGTCAAAGGAGTTTAAGTTGAACATGTTTGAAGTTTATTACCTATGTTAACAATCTGTAAATCTTTAGTATAATTATCACTGGTAATAATTATGTTCTCAGTTTGACTTTCGTTTGTTGAGCACAGATTTATCAACATAAGATTCTGCAATGATGTCGTTTTTCCACCCTCCGTGAGATTCTAAATTTTTCTTACTCCCAACTTGCGTTAGCAAAGAGAGTGGCGGACGTGCGACGAAAACAATGTCCCGCATAAAGTGATGGTTCTGACAAATACAGATAGTTCGCAATTTTGCTTGGCACACTTCCAAATGTATGGATTCCAAATGGCTGAACTGTGCATTTACCATTTCTAAAAGTTAGAAAAAATCGGTCGTACGGCGTCTCTTTAGGACGCAGAGCTAGATATTTTTTAAATAATTCTACAGATTTTACTTTTCCTTCAAACTGTATAGTGATCACAAATATTAGAGGCATCTAGAGGTCTTTGTGTTAGTTACATGAGCAACCACAATGTTTCTTTGTGCTCTATGTCACTTACTTTTAAAGTCAAAAGTTCTCCATTACGTAAAGCCCCGGCAATGCCAAACGCAACACAAATCTAAAATACTTAATTAGTACATTATATCAAATTACTTTTGCAAAGTTAGCATAAATTAGCTTCATCAGGTAGATTTCATCCGGTGCATTTAGTAAAAATTTAAGTATTCTTGTGAAAGTGTTTTGGTTGGACATTTTCAGAATATGATTGTTACCAAAAGCCGTAAGTTATATTTACTAATGTCAACGTAATTTTTTTGAAAGGTTTGCTTTCACCATGGAATGATGCGACCACATTGAAGAAGAAGAATATTCATTCGATAACTTGGATAAATATGACAGTAAAACATTTTCTTTATATTTTTTAATTTCGTGTTTCTTGCACCATTTTCGACTAATTTTTGTGGTAGAACTTTCAAACACGTTTCTAACGACTTTTCCCGAATTTTTAGGTGGCGTGGACTGAATGTCTTCTTCCATCATTTTCCATAAATAATTTGCGACAAAACTTACTGTTGGGGCTGTAACAACTACAAACGATTTCTGTTTAATGTCACACAGTACAGGCTAAGTTAATAAACAGTTGTGTTAGGTAATATGCTTGATTTTTATAGCAAAATAGAGTGTTTATTTACTTCCAATGATGGCTATGGTAATGTAAGGTTCTATTGACTGTTGGCGATAATAGTTATTTATAGTACAAGTGGGGTATAGGCATTATTATACCTGAGTGAGACATTTGCACGACGAATGTAATAAAAAATACCGTTATCTCACGTGTACTATATAAAATTGTATCTAGAACTGCAAAAAAAATGTATATGCAGCTAGGTACATTAAATTGAAAAAAATCCAAAATCAGATCCAGTTTGTTTTGAATCAAAATCAAGAAGCAAACGCAATGTTATGGTAACTTGTCAAACTTCCTGTCAAACTTGTTATAAACAAAATTGAGTTTTCGTTTTTACATTTTCTTGTAAAAATAGTGGTGTTGATTGAAATAATGAGTGATTCAAAAACAGATAACTTGCCTCTTGAAATTGAAAAAACTGCTGCAACTGATGTAGCTTCACTTTTACCATACAAATCGAGAACCCAATACGAACAATTTTATAAACGATTCACTGATTGGTGTGCATCTAAGAATATAAAATATGAAGCAAAAGAAAAGGTATTATTAGCATTGTTTGAAGAATTATCCAAGAACTACAAATCGTCTAGTCTTTGGACGTTCTATTCAATGCTGCGGTCTACAATATGTACGCAGCAAAATGATGACATAAGTCCAACAATTTAATTATTGCTCTTCTGAAAAAGCAATCCGTAGGATACAAACCAAAAAAGTCAAGAATGTTAACGAAAGAGGATGTTTCAAAATATTTACAAGATACCGATGACACAAAATTCTTGCTAACAAAGGTAAGAACAAGAAGACTATCTTAATTATTGCACTTGGAAGTGCATGCAGAGTGGACGAGTAGACGAGTTAATTAATTTGCTGTTAGAAAACGTAATAAATGAACGAAACATCGCATTTTTCATATCTTCATATCGGATACGAAAACCAAAGTTTCCCGAGAATTCTTTATCAATGTCGGGGAAATTGAAAATATGAATATGGTCCAAGTAATACAAAAATACGTCGCCTTGCGCTCTAGTCGTGTCGATCAAGGAAGATTTTTTATTGGTTACATGCAGAGATGGTAAATGCAAGAAACTTTCTGTTGGTATAAATACTTTTAGTGTAATGAATGCCAAAGAAGATCGCTTTTTTTCTCAATTTATCACAGCCTGAACAATATACAGGGCACCGTTTTCGACAATCATCTACTTCACTTCTAGTCAACACAGGAGCACTGCATCTAACTATAAAACAGCATGGTGGTTGGAAGTCCAACACTATGTGTGTAGGCTATATTGATACGTCTCTTGAAAACAAGAAAAACATCGTCATAAAAGTTCTTGGAGGAGAGATTGCCGTCATAGAAGCTACTTCAAGTGCTTACAAAGAAAATTTAAGCATTGTTAATACAAATACAGACTAGCTGCATTCATCTGGTATTAATTTTACGAATTGTCAAAATTGTGTTGTTAATATTTATAACAGGTAATTCAATTTAATTTAAGTTAAATTATCTATTCACTGTCAAATTGATAAACCTGTTGGTTCTCTAACCATTAAGCAGTGATCTCTTTTTTTATATTTCACTAGTGGGGTAACATATCACATTACTCCACTAGTGGTATAATGACCTTCAATGGTCAACTGAAACAATGCCAAATAAATGCTGTAATGAGGCTCTTATAAAGCAGTTGTAGATAACATAAATTAAATGGCAACTAGGAAAGTACGACTCTGTTAGGAGCCCCGTCTGTCGGGTTCTAATTATTAGACTGTCGTTTAGTTTTTTCTGCTGGCGATTTGCCTCCATTAAATTAATGAAGCCCGGTTCGTAATATAATTTATGTCTCGGAGACGACGTAATTTTTATGTCCTACCTGCTAATTTAAATTAAGGTGGAGGATAAAAATAACAATTTTACGATGATTGCTCCTTAGAAAGCGTTTTTAAAATACTGAATACTTTATCGGCTGCTGTGAATTATTTATGTGTTACATTTTGTGAGGTATGGTGTCAGCCAAATGGTGAGGTTACTGTTAACATTGTACAGGGTGGTTTGTTTTTCATGACACACCATTGGCGTATTGGAAACCGTAAAATATACAGCGTGGCCCAAATTAGAAGAAAGTTACAATTTTCGATGACCATTAAAATTAACCATACAGATTTAAGATATCTGTTGCCTTTGCTGAAATATTGTGAAAATATTGAAAATAGATTTTATTAAATGCCTTCTAGCATCGTCATTTCGCAACAGAAAGAGATGAAATTGTGTAGAGAGGGATAAGAATATACGAGAAATCGATTTTCGTCGCAAGAAAATTTATACGGTCGGTAGTTTCGGTTATGCAACATTTAATTGATTTTCTTTTACATTTTGTTACTTATATAAATTACTGTAATATTACGTTCCAGAAGATAACTGGTGTAATTTACAGTTACATACATTCTACCAATAAAAGGCCTACGTTCGAGAAAAACAAAAGCTTAAAGACACGAAAGTTGTTTTAAATAGATATAATTCTAAATATTTTTCTTTGAAGATTTAATTTATTTTATTTTTACTATTATCTTGTTATAGTTATTCCCTTGTATTATTTAGTTACACGTTGCACAGTGCTACGGTTACACTATACTTATATGAATAAGAATCTACATTTTATGCATAAAAATCGACAAAGATTATTATACTTAAGCATTCACTTACAGAACTAGTTTTATACAGGGTGTTTCAAAACAAAGGCGAAAAATTTGAGGAGGTGATTCGTTGTTGAAAATAAAAGGTAATTTGTTATATAAACGTTGGGTCACAAGTCAACCATTAGGGAGATATCGCGTTGCAAAGATGGCGGAAAAAAGAGTGTTTTTCTCGGAAACGAAAAGCGTGGGAATGGTAAAATTTTGTGGAATTGTTACCATTATCAAAAGACACTTGTGACATATTTTTTCACTTTTTGAAAATAATTGGAAAGGGTTGAAATAAACTACCCCTTTCAGTTTGTTTAACTATACTTTCAAAAAACTTCCTTAACGAGGTAGAAAAAAATAAATTAGGTTAATCCGATTCATTTAGAAACTTTTTTCTCAGGTATATTTTATTGATAAAATTAACTGTTTCGGCGTTAAAAAATTAAATGTAAAGTATTGCACGTCGGGAAGAGGCAGTTTTACTACACCCATTATTAGGAAAAACTCTAGTTGGCTGCTGTCAATTTCCGGATGTTTCCATTGCTGCTTTGACAGATAGCAAATGGTTTGTAATATTTTAACATTTTGAGAGTGGTCTACTCCGCAATCAAACACATCACACAACGAAAGGCAAATTATCCCGTAAACCACTCAAAATGTTAAATTATTACAAATCATTTGCTATCTGTCAAAGTAACAATGGAAACATCCGCAAATTGACAGCAGCCAACTAGACTTTTTCCTAATAATGGGTGTAGTAAAACTGCCTTTTCCCGACGTGCAATACTTTACATTTTATTTTTTAACGCCGAAACAGTTAATTCTATCACAAAAGTATAAGAGAAAAAAAGTTTCTAAATTAATCGGCTTAACCTAATTTTTTTTCTACGTCGTTAAGGAAGTTTTTTGAAAATATAGTTGAAAAAACTGAATGGGGTAGTTTATTTCAACCCTTTCCAATTATTTTCTAAAAGTGAAAAAATATATCACAAGTGTCTGTTGATGATGGCAACACTTCCACAAAATTTTACCATTCCCACGCTTTTCATTTCCGAGAAAAACAATAAAAACACTCTTTTTTCCGCCATCTTTGCAACGCGATATCTCCCTAATGGTTGACTTGTGACCCAACGTTTATATAACAAAGTACCTTTTATTTTCAACAAGGAATCACCTCCTGAAATGTTTCACCTTTATTTTGAAATACCCTGTATAAGGTGAAAAGTCTTTGAAATGTAAAATTTGAATTACATGTTAACTTGTAATATACATGAAATATTACTAGTAATATTACGTTTCCGTAAATTACAAGTAATTTAACATAACTAATTAGATCTTGACAGTAACAGATTTATAATAAAATTTCGAGCACGTCAATACCTGTGTAACATTATTATTTTATTTGTAGAATAATCCATAAAATTAAAAATATAATTATTTAAATAAAAAATCTAAATGTTCATGGCCTCGTTTTTGACGCAAGACCAAAATCAATAAGCATTTTGGCAGATTCAACATTTGCTAACTTTGCTTTTATTGTTGGAAGTCTTACTTCTCAGAAAAAGTTTAAATATGAAAATACACTGATAATTTTCTATTATATTATATATCACAAAATTAGAAATAGTTCAGGAAAATGGCCTAGTGTCTTATAGTATTGTAATAGTGTTCCAATATTTAAATCGACACTTTCCAAATATGTAATTGGATTGGCTCATGGACCTGTTGCTTGGCCACCACATTATCCTTATTTCAATCCATTAAATTTCTTTCTTTAGGATAGTCCAAAAGAAGAAATGTATTGCATTCCCTGTGAAAATATAGAAGACCCACGTGACAGAATTTGTGGTATTTCATAGCGCATTCAAAACGTTATGGATAATATTAGTTTAAGAACTGAAATAGGCGTCACTTGGAAGTTTTTATGCAGGAATTGTAGAATATTCCTATGTTATGTTTGGTATTGTACTAAATTTCGTTTTACATCAAGGACAATTAGATTTTTTGTTTAATTTATCGTATTTTCTAAATATTATGGGTTATTATTCAAACGAAATAGTAGTTATAATTTTATTCTAGATCTGTTTCTGTCAAGATTCAATATGACTCTCAACAATTGAATGTTGCATAACTGAAATTACTAGCCGTAGAAATTCTTTTTCGACCAAAATAGATTTCTCGGATATTCTTACCCCTCTGTACCAATTTTAATTATTTCTGTTGACAAATGATAACGCTAGATGATATTTTCTAAAATCGTTATTTTCAGTTTTTTTGACAATATTTCAGCAACGGTAGCAGATATCTTGGATCTGTTTGATTCGTATTAATGGCCATCAAAAGGCGCAACTATTTTCTAATTTGAGCTGTTCTTTATATTTTACGATTTCTAGATGCCAAAGATGTCGGTAATAACACAGCTTTGTCAAACATGGCTCAAATAAACTGAAAATATTACAGAAAAGTAGCAATTTCAATATACATACTAATAATATAATCGTAAAGAAATTTTTTGCAAAAAATATCTTAAAAAAAATGAATTTGTAATATTTTCAACTTCTCAAAATAGTAGTAAAATTATTAAACGTATATCAAGTTTGAACGGAAACAGAGAGTTTTTCGAAACGAAACAATAATACGGAAGTGCGTGATAGTAATGTGATTTTTGTTATTTTTTACTTATCTGCTTTTTTCAGTGTGAGATTTTTTGGTTAGGTAAACTTAGTTTTAAAAAATAACCCTTGACTGATCCGTTTGGCGCAAGGGCTTATTTAATTAATCTTTATTTATTTTTTCAGAAGTGTGGCAAAAAACCAATAAAACTAAATAAAAACTAAAATTATGCCACCAATAAATAGCTTCAGACAAGTGTTAATGAGATAGGTTCAGCCGATGTCAACTTATTTTTGCTAGTTTTGTGTGCTTTAACTCTTCTCAAGTGGCACGCTTAAGTAATCATGCCACTCGTATCTTCCGTACTCATCTCTGTGTTGGAAATTAGTCACTCTCTATTATTTTCGACCTTGGGTAATTGATAATACAAGATAAAAACTTTAATTTTTGAAATATTCTTATTATTTTTATTATCTAACGCCTCAAAATTGGCCAAAAATTATTATATCACTGTTTCTACAACAAATAATGGATGTTATGTAATGCAATTATTTTTGTCATTTTTGTATATTTTTTATAGCTGATTGCATTCAAATTTAGTGCGCCTATGATGTTGCTCCTCGCACGCTTCGCCCGTCGCGCTTGTCTACATGCTAGCGATTCGTCACTCTCTAGATTTTTGGCTATACGAACTGTAGTTCAAAACGGACAAGAAGAAGAAACATTTGTGTTAGTTTGTAGAAGCTGGGTATAATGAGCCCAAAATTTTGTTGTTGTAACATCAGGTATTTCAACTATGAACTTCTATGAATAATTAATAACAATAGCGACAGAAGCAGTTGCATTTGCTGTATAAAATAGGTGTTATAAAATGTTATTTATTTCTTTCCTTGGTAATTTCTTCCAATTCTTTTGTTCGGTCGCCGACTGCTTGATTTGTCTTATCTGGTTTTACAGTGGATCAGTTCCCAGTGCCGTGCAGAAGTGTATTTTTAAATCATTATCGAACTGCCCTTTTTAGTTTTTTTTACAAAATTGTATTTGTAAGAGTCCCCTGTACAATCAATTTGTTTACATAAGATCTGAATCACCCTGAATATCTAAATGGTTAATGGGAGTTAACTAAAAGTGTTAATTTTAAGCTCTTGATCAATATTCCGACAAAATTAGTACGTCGCCTTTATTATACCTAACAAAACTCAATTTGTTTTTTAATGGTAGTCGAAACAATTAAGTATAATTTTCATAATTGTCACTCCTGTAATTAAGATGCCGGAACAAAAATGTCGTATAAATAATACTCCAGCAGCTGCTGTCTTTTTCCAGAAAAATTGTCTATAGAATACGTAGGTACTTCCATGTTTACGGTTGTTTTGTATTTAGTCTTGACACGTTCCACAAAATACCTCTATTTTCTTCCTATTGTCTGGTAGACTATATCCTTAAAAGGACAAAAATGTCTACGTATGGGGTATGCATAGACTAGTACATACACAAGCATTAGTAAATGCCGTGTTTCGAATGAACAGAAATTACTGCGAAAAATGTTGGTGTTCCTTTCTGTGAAGCCATTGACTTCAGTTTGAATGGAACAATAAAAAAGACAGGATACAATTGTGTATATCTTAACAACTGTGAGTACAGAACAGTAGAATGGAGTATATTTTTCTATATTCGGTGCAATACTTGTGCTCCACCGAAATATAAAACAATAAATAGGTACCTACATAATAATAATAATAATAATAATAATAATAATAATAATAATAATCGACTTTATTGCTTATACAGTTATACAGTTACATATATCGACATAACAGTAAAAAAAAAAAACGTAAAGCAAAAGGCGAAGTTCAATTTATTCTAGAATAAATTGTTCTTCCACTTAACCTTAATCATTACTATGCATAACTCCTAACAGTTCTTATTTTGATTTTATTCAACCTTGCCCTTGCACAACAGGTATTGACACAAACTAACTATTGCTGTTCAAATAATATTTGCCTATAGGATGTCTTAAATTTTTGAAAAGAGTAACTTTTGAAAGATGAAGGAATATCATTATAAATTAAGCATATTTGATAGGTATAGGCTCGTCTAAAAATTTCTAACTTGAAGGATGGAGGAGAGAGGATGCCCCTATATCTTACATTTATGTTGTGAACGTCTGAGCGGTAGGTAATTTTCCTATGCAGATATGTAGGAGTCTTGTTAACTACAATTTTATGGAATAATATTGCTGCATGCAAAGTTCTTCTTTTAGACATATCTAACTAATTATTATCTTTTATTTTATGGGTAATATGTTCCCTCCTACGAATACCATATATGAGACGGAGACAAGAATTTTGTACCTTCTGAATTTTGTTTTTGTATTGCACAGTTAAAAGGACCATAAAGTACATCGGCATAATTAAAGACAGACAAAATCAATGTTTCACATAATGTAGATTTTACATGTAAAGGTAAAAGTGTCTACTTCCATATAATACTTTTAATGTACAGTATGCCCGTTTTAACAAATGATTTATATATTTCTCAAATTTTAAACCAGAATCAAGTATGACACCCAAACTTTTAGCTTCATGAACAATTTGAATACGTTCATTCTCAATAGATATGTTTATGCTATCACATATTTCATCTATCTTTAATCTATTACCAAACATTAAAACATTAGATTTATCACAATTAATATTTAAACAGTGATTGGATGCCGCTTTAATAAAATTATTTAGATCTCTATTTATAACAGTACAAGCATTTACCACTTCCTTGGGGTCAAAACTATAATAAAGCTGGGTGTCATCGGCGTAAAGGTGAATGTTGTGAAGAACACGAAGATATAAAATAGGTATTAATTTCATTAGGATTTTTTAAATTCTTGGGTATTGGAGTAGATTTATTAGAGATCACATTATAGGTTTTTAAAGTATTCCAGAGAGATTTAGAATTAGTGTCTTTTAATTGGCTTGCAAAATATGCCTTTTTCTGGCTTTATTGCAGAGTTAGTATAGTTTCTCATATCTTTATAAAATTGAAAGTGAATATCCGATTGAGTTCTCTTATATCTAATTAAAGCTTTGTCACGTAATTTCATCATTTCCTTAATTGTATATGTCAACCAGGGGGCCTTAGGTTTAGTTACTCGTGATGTTACTAAAGGCATATGTCTATCAAATAAAGCAGTGAGTGAATTAACTAAAATTGAAATTTTTTCATCTGCGTCGTCCTTGTCAAAAATTGTAAAAAATGGAATATTAAACAAATCGGCTCTAAAATTTTCCTCATTGAAATATTTAAAAGACCTGTAGGTGATACTTCTGGGTCCCTGCTTTTCCACACTCACCTTTATTTTACAAACAGCTATATCATGATCAGCTATAACACCCGTTACACTAATAACGCCCTTATTAATTACCCAATCAGGAGATGTGACAATACCATTTAACAAAGTGGCAGTAGTGGCAGTAATTTTTGTAGGAGTATCGATAATCTGCGTTATATCAAAACATTGATACCATTTTTCTACTGTAATATTATTAATATTCAAAATCTATATTAAACATAAATGATAAACGTGCAATTTGAAAAGTATCCAAATTTTAAGTAGATGTTTTTAGAAGTAGGGGATTTTTTCGAAAACTCAGTTTCAAAAATAATGAATCTGTTCGTTACTTTTCGAAAGCACTGTATATATAAATATATATGGTATTAATCTTACGAATTGCCAAAGTTGTGTTGTTAATATTTATAACAAGAAGTAAATTATCTATTAATTGTCAAATTGATAAACCTGTTGGTTCTTAATAAAAATAACTATTAAGCAGTGATCTCTTTAACATTTCACTAGTGGGATAATTATGTCACATTACTCCACTAGTGGCATAATGACCTTTATTATTCAACTGAAACAGTGTGAAATAGATGCTGTAATGAGGGCCTTAAATCGATTGTAGATAACGTCGTGGAAACAAATTGGTCGAGTTAAAAAATTCTGATTATTAAAATGTACAAAAATACAGGTTTAAGTAAGTCAACATAATATGCAGGTGCCTGTTAGTAACAAGAGTAGGTTTTATTATTATAATTCAATAATACACTAGCTAAGAAATACATAGACAGATACATTTTTATTTTTAATTGTCCAAAACTGATCGGCTGATATTTATGAAAGGCTTGAAAAAAAAAAACGTTTCATATTTTTTCCCTGTGACCAATGAAAAGCATCATCAGCAGCAACCAAATTAATCTGCCCGTTAAGTTTTAATTAGATGGGCATTAATTATTTTCAGTTGGGATTTGATTAACTACCCCCTACTGCCTACCTTTAATAGTCATGCATTTCAACAACTACTAATTATTCTCCTACCAATTCCCAATCATAAAATACACATTCATTGGCTTGATTGATACCATAAAAATAGTAATTAAGGCCCCAGACATATTCTTCGAATCCTGTTTAGCTTGAACGGTAGCCGAATTTCTGGTTTTGAATAAGAATGAACTGTGGATATTTTGACTGGATAATTATTATTAATGTGAATGGGAACGATCAGATACCAGAATATGTAATTATACTCGTAGATACCTACAGGGAAGAATGAACAGTAGTTTCTCGTTAAAAGACCATGCTTTGAGCCTAACATAATTAATTTCTAAAAGTTGCCTTTGTCATATGTGTACTGAATTGTATACAGGAGTATACGAGGAAATGAAAAAACTTTAAGGAAAGATGTTTAGAGAAAAATGTACAGGGTGGCCCCATTTCGCTGTAACTGCGTAAATTTTAAAATAGGGATAAATAAAAGTATGTATTTTGGGTTTTCATTCTTTCAATATTGATGAATATTATTTTTAATACACATTATATTATTATATAGCATTATTAATTATGGTGCTAAAGATCTGCTAGATATAACATAATAGTTATTTATTGAATAAGTGTTTTAAGTAGCATTTTATTCACGCAAGAATGCTTCGAGCGTTTAATATTCTCAAGTACTCAATGAAACGTCCTAGGTTTTGTTATACTAGTCGCGTCAAATTAGCATTTCACTTTCAACTTTTTGCGGAGAGGTCCAATTGAGATGCGGTTTTCTGCAAAATGTTCAGGGAGTTGTTTATGACAAAAGGTACATCTAACCTCTGTACGCTCGCAAATTTTTAATTTTTTATTTAACAAATGACCCATTTTTGTTGAACATATGGCAAATGTCGCACACCATTCAACGAAAATATCTGGAAAATGTTCTCTCGGGGGTTTTCGAGGTCCCTCTTTATCACTTTGGTGTTAGCTTTATTATTTATTGCTAAATTGTTGTAATTGGGCTAAGGCAAGGCAAGGCTACTATAAAGGTCTAGAAAAATAGAGATATTGGAAAATAGAACAAGCTTACTGCTTACTTGAAGAGTGAATCGAAAGGATACAAGAGCACATATTGAAGCATTTTTGACTGGGGGCTTCCGATAAAGAATATTTAATGATTAAAGTAATATATCTTTACCTTTTACGTGTTGTTAGGTATATAGTGAATTATTTTAGGTTCCACTAATAACAGAGGTTCTGGTGCCTGTCGATGCTGCAAATTGACAAATTTGAAAATTACTGACGTACAGGACATTGACAGTTACCTACTTGTTTCAATACCTGACACCAAGATGGGCATTTGAAGAAAACTTGCTGTTATAGAAGCAACTGTTGAAATATGCAGGAAATATATTTCTCTGCGCCCAACTGGCTTAACACAAGACAGGTTCTTTTTAAGATACATCAATCATAAATGTACTTTTCAGCCTGTTAGAATCAACACATTGGCGAAGGTATATCTTCAATAGTTGCTTCATTCCTGAAAATCACAAATCCAGAAGCATATACTGGCCATTGTATGAGGCGCACTTCAACAATTTTATTGGCCAATAGCGGTGCTGATATTACAACCTAATGGCTGTGAATGAATAAGTTCCTCTGCAGCAGAAAGTTATGTTTCCATATTTGACAAACTTGATATTGCAAAGAAACTTAATTATTCACTGTTTATTTTGCAGAATTTTTCTTTAAGGAATTAAAATTGATGAACGAGTTTTGTATAATTAAATAAAAATGGGCCATCTATGCACCACGCAACATCAATTTTAAAAATTTAACGTTTTTTGACAGTTTCCAAAATATAAAGTAGCAGCTGTTAAGTATATATCATTATGAAGAAAAAAACGTATGTCCATATTTTAAAAGAGACACCCTGTAGAGGAATTTCAAGTACGCAACTGAACTTTACATAAAAAACTTTATTAGAAGCAATTTGAACCATTCTGATATCTTAGATATTCTCCAAGATATGAAGAATCCCTTAAAAGTAGTTTTTTTAAATTCGCTCTGTATTTTAAAAACGAAGAGGCCTATACAAAAATTTGATTAGGACATCTTTCTCGAGAAAGTAGTCCTGTGTTCCGAAAACCTGTTGTAATTAGTAAATTTTAAAAAGTAATAATATGAAATCTGTAAAAGGCAAACTATTGACGTAGAAGTTTAGCGGGTTCAAGGGTGAGCAAAACCCCATACCTGTACCACTGGTTTTTGTTCAAAAAAGTTATTTACTTCAAAATATTAACATTTTATTATGATTACTGCATACCAAGTGTTAACAAAAAATTTTATTTATTTGTTTAGTAGATAATAAAGTTGAATGTCCTGCTTCAAGAAAGCAGATTGTCAGAGAGTAAAATGTTGTAGGAAATACTCGTATTATTTTTCATGGTCTATCTTTTCCAAAAGTTAAAAAAAGAAAAAGCGGAGACCCCTATAGATACCTATATTTAGAAAAATATCTGCAAGAACAAAAAAACAAAACGTATTTGACTATTCACATATAGCCGCAATAGATGAAATCTAACCTGTCTTTTCAGTTTAAATTTGAACTTTCAAAATATTTTAATAATTTCAGTACATATTACTCGTATATTCAAATTTGTTATGAATCACAAAATTACTACCATAAAATACAAAATCATAGTGTTGTAAATTAAATATATATTTTATTGTTTTAGCACATACCTATAAGCTATCCTTTTTTTTAATAAATTAATTATTTTTTCAAAATATTTGAAAATCTCTCTTGGACATTGGTGATAAATGTGAAATTTTTGCCATATCTTATGGGACAGGCTGTATAAATCTAATTTTTTCATGAGCAGTACATTTTTCAATAATAATAATAATAATATTGATTTATTTTCCATTAAGACAGTATACATGTATTGGATTCGTCACACACTCAACCTAACATACTAAAACTTCAATTTAAAAACTCCGAAACACTGTAAAAACATTTATCGAGCAAATATAGCTTTGGTTTGGTTTAAAAATATTTTCAGACAAACAGTATTTAACATCGTTTGGTAAACGATTAAAACATTTTGGACCCAAGCAACAAGGAGCATTCAGGGCTAGTTTTAGTTTGGCAAACGGCACTCTAAGATCACCAGCATGTCTCGTGTTATAGTTGTACTTATCTTTGTTAATGTCAATGCTTTTCTTATTTTTATATACATAAACACATAATTCGTAAATAAACAAAGAGGGAAAGGGTAAAATGTTCAATTCCTTAAAATATTGTCTACATGACTCTCTGTTTGAGATTTTTAACATGCAGCGGATGATTCTTTTTTGAGCAATAAAAACACTAACTGAATTGGTCGAATTGCCCCATAAACAAATTCCGTATCTAAGTCTTGAATCTACACTAAACGTGTACAAGCTGGGGAAGGTTCAGTACCGTTCGCAAATTTAAGAAAAGAAACTTCAGAGAATTCAGTTTAGAAATAAGTTTATCACAGTGTAATTTAAAGTTCAAGAGTTCATCCAAATAAACACCTAGAAAACGTACACCGTCATGTGCATTAGTCACAATTTTATTATTTACTTCAATATGTAGATCTTCGATAGTTTTTTGATAATTATGTATTCTTAAAATATAATAAACAATAAACAATTAGTTATTTAAAAAAAGTAATAATTTCAACAAATCATGCTTATATAATACTACAAGTGCTAAATACCTTTTATTAAAAATATTTGTTATTCTTTTCTGAAAAAAAGTAATAAAATAGAAAATAAAAAAGAAAAATATCAGTATAGAATCTAAAATATGAAGGTACCTACCTAATTTATATCTACAACACAGAATATCTTCAAAAATTTGTTTGTATTTCTGATTTCCTTCAAAACATCTTTTCAACAAAAACTGCTAAATACTTTTAAACAATTTAATACTTTTTAGAATTTTATTATTATTTTTTTGTAATCAGTATTATTAAACTTATAACATGGAACATATTATGTGTGTAACCCCAATATTTAACCGCCACCCTCTTGACTGACATACTACCGCCATCTAGCATAACATCTCTCAACTAAAACCTGTAGGGGTTGTTAACCTCACCCTCATACTGCACCCTCAAACAGGTTTCACTCCACGTGTTAAAAGGTACACTATTCACTTTTTAACGGCTAATTTCAATAGGGTGGATTGAATTTGCAGATGGCTTCGTATAATTTTGTATACCTAATTCAGTACACCTTCTTATAATAAAATAATGTAGGTAGGTAAATTACCGATTGGAGCAAGTATTTTAATCAAATAAAATATATTGTACTAAAAAGAGATAATTACACTAAACCAGTTACTACACTATGTATGTTTTTAACAATAAAAACAAAGTTAGTTAGTAGGCATAGTTTAAGAAAAATGTGCTTATTTTCATTACCTATATTTTTTTTAGTAATTGAAAAAATTGTTTTTTTTTTATTTGATTCACAACAACAACAGGCATTCATAAATCTGTAACTATGAAATTAAAACAAGGTACATCTTTTTTATTAATATTTATTTCTTACAGAAGACAATACAAACTACAAAACATACTTTCAAATCGAGAACTTAGTAACAAAATCAAAAAAGTTTTAATTCATTATCTAAACTAATGAAAGACCAATTGGAGGAGACATAACTTAAAACTAAGCAGCTTAAACTAAGACGTAAAGTACTAACCTAAGTCATAAAATTTTCAAATTTAAAACATGCACAGACAGAAATCATCATTGTTAAGCTGATATCACAGAAAATATACAAATGTACACAAAAACTTTTACACTTATCACATAGCTTGCTTGAGCATTTTTGAAAAAACTAACTCAAAATAAAGCTAAGTGCATAAAAGAAAAAGGTGCATCTTAAGCTAAAATTTAAGTGCAATTTAAAATTAAAGGCACTAAAGTATTAAAACTTAAACATATAAAAGCATGCAGTCTTATGTACAATAAAAATTGACACATGGCGGCCTATATCTTCCCAAAACATCTCAAATACAGTAACGTTGAGTTTGAAAGTCAAACACTGCGTTTGGACATTTTGAAAATGTACGTATACGATAAAGCATTTACCTAACCTAAAAACTTTAAAGCTTCCTTGGGTTATCACAGATATTAAGTATAAAAAAATCTAATTTAGTTAAAGCCGAAATATCAAAATGGAAGTTCGGAGTATCATTAACATTAGTCAAGTTACCTTAGAAAATGTTAACAATTTTCATTCGATCTTTAAAGCATTTTTGTTAAAGCTTGAGCAAAAATGAGAGGTGTTTTAATAAAATATATACATTACTAAAGAAAGTAGCCTATATGCAAAGTTAAAGCTGATGTTTAAACTAATATCACAATTTGTAGAGAAAGAATAATCCTAATATCACATACAAGCTTTCTGAAATATCTTTATCTCAGAATACAGCCCCGAAATTTATACGTTTAATATCACATTGAAATATCATTGCACTTTTTATAAATTTAAGACCTAATAATGATTGCACGATATTTGAGATATCTAATTCTATTTAATTGCACATTTTATAACATTGCACTTTTTGAAAGTCAGCTTAATCAGACAACTAAAAATGAAAGCTTCTTAAACAGATAATCAATAGAATCTAAAACTGGAAGACGGAGCGTCATGTCACTTTAATATATACAAACTTAACCAACAGCTTAAAACCCTAAAGCTAAACTAAACAAACTAAATACGAACTTAACCTATTTGTTACCAAGTTCCATTAACTCATTAATCAAGTTATCGTTGATTTCGTTGTCTTGATAGACTGAATACACGGTGGTATTGGACCAATCATTCGTTGGGTCATATGTCAACAGTGACGTCTGCTTTGACAGTTCTTCAAACTGCGACCAGTAAGCATTCAAGTTGACCTTAGCGCTTGACACGATTTTTCTCGATAGCCTCGGTTTCATAGGCTGCAAAGAAAGACACAACGATGTAGATATTTATATGTTTACATAAAACTGGTTTTAATTGAAAATGCACTAACGTGGATTTTGGATCCTGGATATAAATGCACTGCACTTACCTCTCTGTGATGCCTTCTCAGCGGCGACCTCGGTGATTTGGGCTTAAGCGTCTCTGTCAACTTGTTGCGGAAACACATTTTGAAGGTTATACCGTACGTTGAAAAAAATCAAGCACGTTTTCGAAAATCAGCTGATTCCTCGACGTGCACACGTGAAGAAGCGAATAACCAACCTCGACTAACAGCAGAGGGTGAATGTAACGAAACCGGTCCCTAGTAGACGTTTTATAGTGCCGTTTTACCTGTAACTCCGGCGCATGTACGATTTTTAGCGCGCGCTATGCACGCGACGGGCATACGCTGGGCCCAAGCCAACCGCTCTCCGTCTCTCTCGAGAGTACGGAGTATAGTATTTCTTTCTCTCTCGTCCAAAAGGTTATGTGATAGTCTTTACTGCATCGTGCTGAGATCGAAATCGTTTTTTTGTGAATAAGTCTGGAAGCTGGAAGCTGTAACGAACTTTTCGTTTTGGTCTTTGTTTTGGCTCGCATGTTTTGGGTTTTTTTTGTAGAATGTGACTGGCTACTTAATTGCGGTGGTACATGTGTTCTTAGTGTTAGCGTTAGATGTGTTTATAATGTTTATTTTTTTCTGGGTGAGGTTCAAGGTTTTGTTTTTGAAAAGTAAGTTCAAGTTCAAGTAAATTATGATGAATTGTAAATATTAATTAAAATATTATATAAATTTTAAGAATAACTTAAGACTTGCGTGTTAAAATCAATGGCTTTAATTTTGATTAAAATCAATTTATATAGGCATAGTTTCAAAATCGTAGAAATAAATAACATAAGAAACTCAATGGAGGAACAGATTATTTTTAGCTCCTAATTTTGTAGTTGTTTTGCTCCTGTTAAATAATATCCAATTATAATCCAAAACATCCGAAAAAACATACCCTCCAATGTCAGACAGATTTTTTGGTAGTTGTTTCATCTTTAAAAAGTGCGAACTATTTTTAAGAATACAATTTATTTTCTATAAATTTGTGACTATAATCCGTATTTTACTGGAAGCAAATGGTTCTGGACTTTTATATAAATTAATAAGCGAAAATATTAACTACTGATGTTATTTTAGTCTGGTTTAGTAGGTCAATTGTAGTAGAAAAACTAAATTTTCGGCTTATATTGGTTATGTAACATAATTACATTTCTAGAGCTCTGAAGATGGCTAAAATATAAGCCGAAACGTTAGCATTTTGTAAAAAAATGTTTTCTACTATACAATTGACCTATTACCAGACTAAAATAACATCAGTAGTTAATTAAAGGTCACACCATAAAGAAAATATTAACTATTTATACTGTATTCTAAAAAATAAACATTAGTTTTGTAAATTTATTTGAAAAATTAGTTGAGAAAGGACGGATTGAAGTAACTTCTTTTATAAAATATAAAATAGCAGTTGATATTTAGATATATAAAATAAAAGTTCAAGCTAGCTTCATTACCGCCTTCTTCCTTGTTTTGGAATAACTGATTAGTCAAACAAAAAATGAATCATTATAACCAATTTGGGCAAAAAGTTGAATCAAATTTAGCTTTTCAGTTTTTATTATTTTGTCTCCTATCAACATTTATTGTGTTATTGTTCATTCAATATCAAAATTTGAACAGATTGAGGAATATATAATAGAAAATATAAATATACAAAGCTAGAGTTTAGAGGATTCATGTTATTGGTTTTGTTGTAAAACAGCAGAGTCGATGACACATTTAAAAATCAGAGAAAAATAAAAATGTAGCTTCCAGAAGCTAAATGTAGTTTTACGTTTGTTCAAAGTGGGTTATTTAATAGTTGGTTCTGATTTATGCATATGGTAGTGATATTCTGGTAAATATTTATAATTAAAATACAATATAATCTAATAACAACGCTGATTTCTCTAAAATTGTGCATTTTTACGAAATACAACAAGTATACCTTTTTTAAAACTAATTGTTTCAAAATAACTAATCACTTTTTAAATTTTTTTATCCGTAATAAAATCTGAAAAGAATAATTATAGTGGCACAGGCGCCTAGAACGCCCTGTACATTTAACTCAAAAGTTAATAATACTGGGTGTATCTAAATAACACCGAAAAATGTAAGGGACGATTCTGTGATGAAAATTAATAGTCATCTTTGGTATATAACTTTCTGAAAAAACTCTTTCCTGAAAAGATACGCCCTTTGTTATCTTCCATGTATATCAAGTTAAAGAAACCAAACTTGGTTTTTTTGGTTGGTTTTTGAAATTTTTTCAGCCCTGAAATATTTTTGTAAGGGGTTGAAATAATCAACCTCTATGACATTTTTTCGTATATTTTCTCTCGATGAAGTTTTTCCTTTAAAAAAAATATGTTTAAAAAGCTCTATTCATTTACTAACTTTTTGATCTGTTCAAGTTTTTTCGAAAAGTTAGGTAAGGATTTATGAAAAAAAATAAATAAATGTATTGCAATAAATTTTTAAAAAGATGAGTTGTTTAACGCAACTGTATTTTGCCTAAAGATCTAGTGGCCATGTTTTTGGTTTATCAAATAATATTTTCTACACAAAATTATAAAACTTATGACAGAATAAGGAACGGTAAAAATGCATGACATTGACATTTGTTTCTATGGATTTCATTGCAAAGACCCTGCCACTAGATCTTTCGGCAAAATACACTCGTTTATCTCACGAGAAAATCTTCTTTCCCAAAATTTTAGTATAATTCATCTAGAAGAAATAAGAAAGTAAAAAACGAAATAAAAAAATACTTTCTCAGACCTATAACTTCTGTACTGAACTTGTACTAAGTTGTTTTAATTCACATTATTTTTGCCCAAGAAAGTTAGCCCATTCTTTACTGAACACCTTGTATATTTTTCAACAAATCTACTTATTTAAAAATATCTCGGTAGACCACCATTATCCGAAAAACAGTTCGAATCGTAGTAGTCGTAATATCAACAAATCAATATATGGGCGGGCCCAGAGATACCGATAGTGGGTCTGCCCCTACATAGCCTAGCCCGAGAACAACAAAGGCAGGTTGTGGTTGTATATAGTATATCTGGACATTATTAAGAAAGTAGTTTTGTCAAGTGTACGGGACTTGGTGTTTAAAAAATATTAACTCAATTTTTTTTCTAAATTATTTGTCAAAAGTATTAGAAGCACAGCTTGATTCTACACAAAAAAATTACTGTACTTTTTTTTATTTGAGGCTTAATTTTCTAGAAAAAGATGCTAATGCTGTGGTACTACTATTAGTTTTATAAGATTCAACTGCCATAGGCAAACTTGAAAAATTATGAATGCATAAAATGAAAAAGGTGGCTGCGAAGATAATTCAAACAGATTAAGTGAGAGATGTCGATTCGTGATTACGCTGTCACTTTATTTTTTCAGATGATTTAAAAAATTAGGTAATTTTAAATTTCTACTTTTGTTTATTGATTTTTCAGTTGTATTTGCCAATGATCTCACTACAGCATTAGCAACTTTTTCTGGTAAATTAGATTCCAAATGAAAATAAGTAATACCTTTTTATGTAGAATGGAACGCTGCTTCAAATGCAATGGCAAATAATTTAGAAAAAAAGAAACAAAAAAACTCTTATGAGTGCTTTACGCATAACTAACGTCCTCTGTGGTATTTGACAAAACTACTTTCTTAATAAAGTTCATATAGACTATTATAATATCATACCAAATCTATAAAATTGGCTGAAAATATTTACAAAAAATAAAATTTGGCATCGGTAAAACAAATAAATACGATTAAATAACTTCTTACGTAGATTATGTACTTAATTTTTTCCTATACCTTATTTTTAAACTAAGAGTAATGATTTAAATTTCTCGCGCTTAAACACTAGCTTGTTCTTGGTTAATTTGTCGCCAAGTTTACACAGCTTCACATGTTTATTGTCAATGTCAATACTGTCAGCTACTAACATTTAAAATGTCAGTTATATTTGGCTAAGATTAACGTTACCACTTCGTTGATTATTTTGTGTTTACTCTCCCTCCTAGTTAATCCTAAATCAAAAGAAATAGTTCTATTCATAATTCAGCAACGAATCGCATTGCTTTTTGTCTTTTTTTCAAATTTACCGCCAAATGATCTAGTTATATTTTCTAGTTACTTTTCTCTGCGTATGTATGACTTCATCATTTACTCCTCCTAGTTTAAAAATAGAGTATAGTATTTCTGTCAAATAATAGCACCGGCCGTGAAAGCCTAAAAACTACGAAAAAAAATTATTTAAAAGTGGTTAAAAATTATAAGATATGTTGTGAAACACCCAGTATATTCTAAATAGAAATATGTTTATTTTGTCTCGTAAAATTGATAACTGATTACTAAGTTTTAAGATGTTGTAATAAAGTGATCGAAACAGTATTAGGTATATTAAATAATCATACATCATTTATACACAAATATTAATTCTTTTGCAACAAATTCGCATATCGCCAAACTTAATATGTAGGGCATTAATAATATGTACATTTATTTGAATGTATTATATTCAGAATAATCAAATGGATTGAGAAGTTATTGCAATGTATTTGTTTTATTTTCAAATAAGTACTCATCTGGAAGAACTGATACATAATCATGAAGTTGAATCTGCGGCCAGTGCATTATTCGCAAAAAATTAAACAAGTAGGACAGGTGCGGTATCATTTACAACAGACCAAACTAGGCAGGCCTTGGAATTGTCTGAACTTGCTAATAATTTAGCATATGGCTCAAATTTTTGCTTAAAGTGAAAATGCAGGTGTATATTATACAGTCGGACTCAGGTTGAATCTTGTACAGACGTGTTATTGTTGCAGACATAAATTTGCATTTATTATTGAAGAAGTATAGGCATTTTTAATGTCTAGTCCATTGTTGACATGTGTTTTAAATAGTTTTTTTTTATTAATTTTAACCATATAAATGTATTAGCTAGTACGTTGTCTACTATTACTATATTGGTGTTTATTATTAATCGATTTTTTCCAGGAAAAAAAATAAACAATTAAAACTATTCAGAATATTTCTTATGAAAATTTAGGTGGTTAAATTGTACACCATTGTTTCATGGGAGATGCGTTTTTCCTTGCAAACGGCTAAAGCAAAGTGAGCGTTGTCGAACTAAGTTGACTAAGAATTGAAATTGAGATAAATAACGAAACCATAATGATTTTTCTTTAAGTTTAATAACATTATAAAATATATTTTAATGTAAAAACCAACCAAACATGGTCAGGTTCCAAATGTTTTGGGTAAATAAATAAAAAGCAAATGTTAACAAGCACCAAATATTTATTTACTGTTTTAAAAGTTTTATGATATGGAAAAAAATTCTAAACATGTCAGTGAAATCATTAAATCAACAAATAAAGGAAATGATATAGGTACTCTATCTTTTTAAAATACAAAAAGTATATATATTTGGGGAACCCCAAAAAATCAAATTTGCCTGCTTATGTCTTGTATTTGCATGAAATTCCACATGATGATGGAGTACCGCTTAGTATTATCCATGTTAAACTAGAAAAAATAAAATATAAATAAGTTTCCGGGATACCTATACAGTATTATTTTTTTATTTAGTTAAATATTGTAACCTCTAAGTTCAATTAACTTTCAAATAACAAACTGTATTGTCACAATTTGATTGAATACAAAAAATAGACTTCAATTAAATTTACAACTATCAAATGAATACCTACTTTGACGTTATTCGACCTCTCAAAATAAACTGATTGTGGATCCGCTTATGTATACTTTTTGGGTTCTAGAAGTTTCCACAGTCTTCGAAAACCCACTGGAACCAAATCAAACACAACCTGCAATGTTTCACAAAACGTTAAAATAAAGGTATTCATAAATTTATACTTAATCAAAAACTCATTTAAGTAATAATCAGTTAGGGAGACTTTCGGAACAATATCTTATTTCTTGCAAACAAAGTACTTTTATCAAATATTTTTTTTTTAATTAATGGTGGTTTGTAGTGATAGCATTTGATCAATTAATAGCTGAACAATATTCATTATTACGCGGTGTAGAACTAACTACATCTATCGGCCGTTCGCTACTCCATGCCGGACTGAAAATGTCACAGGCACGAAGTGTTCTACATGCAGTAGACACACTATTGAAAGCTGTCGACCTTTATCGCGATCGGCGAGAAACGATATTTTGCAAACACGGATACCTCGTCGGATACCTCACCTATGGCATACTGATGAGAGCTAATAAGCTCGAAACCGGTATATGTCTGGTGGGCGTCTGACGAATGACTCTAGCTGTTGCTATAGGTTTTCCAGGTGTAATTCAATGCTGGTCGGGGCATTAGCCCACAGAGTAGTTGTTTCCTGGGATTCCGTGTTTGCAATATTCATTATATCT
Organism: Monochamus saltuarius; assembly: GCA_025584915.1. Classification (NCBI taxonomy): domain Eukaryota; kingdom Metazoa; phylum Arthropoda; class Insecta; order Coleoptera; family Cerambycidae; genus Monochamus; species Monochamus saltuarius. Next base: position 20,951,176 of record CM046727.1, on the reverse strand, counting down.
ATACGATCAATTAATGCAAATGAATCACTATTAATTTATTATTATGTGAAAGTCGTTTATTAACAGTGAAATTAAAAGTCATGCATACATGTTTTTATATTATTGAGCAGATTTTTTTATTCTGACTAGCCACATAAATTAGGAGAAACCACAAAACTCTAAAATGCCTATTTAGGCCACTCCTTGAATATTATCTTCTAGTAGTAGTTGAATAGAAGTATTATATTTATTGCAATTATTTATTTTTCTGTAGCTTTGCTGGTTGCCCCTGTCGCGTGTTTTGTCCTTTAGATTTTTTGTGGTGTTTACTATATGTACAGGGTGGTCCACTTTCGAAAGCGGAAACTTCAGAGGCAGACAGAGAACCACAAAATAATATCAGTTTGTATTATAAACTATATTCGAAAAATGCTTCGGAATACACATCTCTAGCCGAAGTTTTATCAGTCTACACCATTGACTTAGTTTAGGTTAGGATTACCTGCTACAATATACCACTAGAGTTGGTAGACGGGCAAAACAATAAACGGCCAACGCTACCTCGCTGAATCGAGATTGGCTGAATATGTCACCGATTCATTTCATTAAATTTATTTTAGTTTTCAGTTTATTAATTTTTAGGTGTTTGTAATGATATTGCGATTTTCTTAATAAACAATGGACATACAAATTGACTGTGCATAGTGCTGTGTAGTGTGGCATAAAATTTAAAGTCTGTTTTATAGAGAATTGTAAGAGCTTTCAAAATAAATATTACTCCACCCCCAATGCCATTTAAATATTTTGGGGTGATGCTTACCCTTGCGTGGGGGTGAAAGTGGTGAAGTCAAAAATACCAGCAAAGAATGTCGTCCCCATTTAATCTAAATTCAATGGGTGTGAGCGTTTTTCTACAATCTTGACGCAGTTCCTGAAAATTGCTCTGTTTTGTTTTCATCTGGCCACCCTGTATTTTATTACATGTGCACGTGCAGCTTGTGCCAATTTAAATATTATACAATTCATAAATATCACAGAAACTGAAAGGATACTTGTTTAGATGTTTTCATCAAAACTACGCCATAACATGTGTCTCTAAACCGTACTTACCGTATTTAAGTATCTTTGTGACAGTAAAAATAGTAATTGCTTACAATAGATATCAACATTAGTTGTAGTTTTAATTATAAATTCACTGTAACTAAAATTCGAGCTGAACATATTTATTTCCAGGCAGATATACGTAGGTATATCTACAAATATTTTTAAAAACTAAGGCATGTTACATACAGATTTGGAAAGTGAGGATCTTGATGGTGAATTGTGTTTTGCCGCTTGCGTGTATTTATGTCATGATACACGCATACTTCCACCATAGCGTGTTCACATCAAACAGTGTTGCCAGGTGGGAAAAATTCAGTGCATGAGAATAATTTCAAAGAAGCATGAGGTTTGGAGAAAAAAGCATGAGATGGCTTAATTTATCAAAAAACACCTCTTGACACAGCTTAATTTTTAATTACTTTTGTAATGCCATTTTTATTTAATTAAAAAGCATTATGTTCTGCTATTTTATCATAATATTACATTGTACGTAGGTACTTAAAAGTACTTACTTAAAAGTTATTAACCACGTAACTTTTCTAATTTATTTTATTGTTAGGCCGGCCGAACGTTGAGGCGCAGTTGACGTGACGCAGGGTGACTCACGGGTCGTAAAATCTGTTGTTTCCAGAAAATGTAGGTACCCTTACGGAATACAGTTAAGAATCACTGCAATACAGCGTGAATTACAGCACACACACCGCATATCCGTAGACTGTCATACCCGTTTATGTATTCATTGCTAATTATTAAGAGAGCAGTCTGCAATAAAGTAGTAGTACATTTCAAGTATCCAAATATTGTAGATACCTACCTCTATCTATTCAATTTTGCCCTCGACTTTGCCTTTATTTCTCGTTAGGTCTTTGTTTTGGTAGATTTCAAAGAGTAATTTTAATAATTGTATTATTTCTTTTTGTGTCTATTAAAAAGCATGAGATTTTGTAATCAAAATATGAGAACATGAGATTTCCTCGGAATGCATGAGATCTCGTGCAAAAGCATGAGACCTGACAACACTGGCATCAGTTGACCGGATAGTTAGATTTGCAATGGCGAATTGGCGTTGGCGATACGGAACCGATTACCGTAGTAGTCGGGAATGCTAGACCAATGCAGGTCGCCGCGCCTCTTAAACTTCGTACCTTCAATGGGATGAAGCGGTAATTTCTACTTTCTCTGTAAAGATCCGCAATTTCCGAATCTGTATACTGATGTTTCAAGAATGATAGGGCACTATTTTCAGCAAAAATATTCAACATAATTTCTAATGCGAATGAAATACCTATATTGCAATATATTTTTAGATGATGGATGAACAAAATACACTTTTACAGAGAAGAATGGATAGTTCACATTTAGAGGGTGGTTGGACAAATTCCACTAAAAAAATCTTCCTACAGCAGTTATTTCTGCTCCTGATAAGGCTTTTCAACTATTTAGAAATAAAAATGTGCGTCGCATGGTTTATTTATTATGTACTTTTGTACATTTTAACAAGCAGACTTTTTTCATGATATTAAAAGTAAGAACTTTTCTCTCTTTTTAACTTCATCTGTCAACACAAGAATAATATAATACATGTTTAAACTGGCTTCTGTTACACTATTCAGCTTAAACAGAATGAAAATATTTGACATGATTGATGTGCTCTTTGGTATGCATATACATTTTTTTAACATGTGCATATTGTCCAATTTTTTTACACATTGATATTCAGTCATATTTATTTGAAACAATATTGTTGAAAAAGTTTTCTCTATGCATAATTTTCAATGTTAGCTATAAAGGTAAGTATAAATATAAAATTTAAATTATTTACTCATTAAAATTACATATTTTACAATTGGGGCATTCCACGCCAACTCAGCAGTCGATCATGCATCACCCTCTCAGATCTGGTTCAAAATTGGTACATCGATTAGTACTATCGAAAAAAGGATATTCCCAAATTTTCAGCTCCTAAGACCGCTCCCTGTCATCAGGGGCCCATAGTGAAGTTTTCGACCATCATTTCACTTCCAGGAGTCTGAAATCGGATTTTCGTGTACTGACGCGGAATTTTGGTCTAAAAAAATTATCAAAAATACATAGGATATGCCAAATTTCCCATAGAACACGATGCCACCATCCGTTTTCCGATATCTAGCAAGAGGAGCCCGGAAAACGCGAAAAACCGCGCTTCTGTAAAAAAATCTGATATTTCAAATACGGTCGCTTCAAACTGGCTGAAAATTTAAATAAAAGGCTCTTCGATTATTGCTCTTTCGAATGTTCATACGCGCGTGGTGATCATTATATGTAAAAAAGTTACACGCCTTTTACGGGTTTTATATGGGATTTTCTGTAATTTTTTCATTATACCCGCTCCACTGGCCCTATCCAGTTGGATAATAATTGGATTTTTTTCTCTCACCAAGCGTATCTTTTGTCCCCCTGTCTTTACAAACCCAGATCCAGCCAGTATTCATGTATCACATTGGCTGGGGAGAGAAATTTCTGTGTTTGTAAAGACAGGGGACAAAAAGACGCTTGGAGAGAAAAATCCAATTATTACCCAACTGGATAGGGCCAGTGGAGCGGTTACAATGAAAAATTACAGAAAATCCCATATAAAACCCGTAAAATGCGTGTAACTTTTTTTTTCACCACGCGCGTATGAACACTCGAAAGAGCAATAATCGAAGAGTCTTTTAGTAAATTTTCAGCCAGTTTGAAGCGACCGTATTTGAGATATCAGATTTTTTACCAAAGCGCGTTTTTTCGCGTTTTCCGGGCTCCCCTTGCTAGATATCGGAAAACGGATGGTGGCATCGTGTTCTACGGGAAATTTGGCATCTCTCATGTATTTTTGATAATTTTTTTAGACCAAAATGACGCGTCAGTACACGAAAAACCAATTTCAGACCCCTGGAGGTGAAATGATGGTCGAAAACTTCACTATGGGCCCCTGGTGACAGGAAGCAGTGTTAGGGGCTGAAAATTTGCTAATATCCTTTTTCAACAGTACCAATCGATGTACCAATTTTGAGCCAGATCTGATAGGATGATGTGGGATCGACTGCTGAGTTGGCGTGGAATGCCCCAATTTCCAGCTTAAAAATTACAATCAATACAAATTATAGTGACGGAAATTTACGTTGAATTTTGGAATTTAGCAGAAATGTAAATAGTGTAGTTGCTGTTGTTATTTGTATCTGTAATATTACAATGTATATATTTCATTTACAAAATTATTATGTAATTTTACATAACATTACGCTGGTCACAAACTGTTATCAGTGTAGATGAGAAGTTAAATTTTCATAGCAAAATTTGAGAAAACTAACTTACGATATGTGTTTCTAAACGTCAAAAATAATCATTACAAATATTTCCCTATTCAAAGTTACACCATTTATAATAGCATCCCTGATATTGCTCTTCTTAAAATATGTATTTCCCTACTAAGAAATCCAGAACGGAAAATCATTTAATATTAATGGAAGCAAAACTTCCTGAAAAGGAATTTCAAAGGAGCCTATTAAGCATTGACTTGAATGTAAAGATTATACGTTACATTAAATTTTAACAATGCAAGTAAATAAATAAATGAATCAACAGGCACCAGTAACGTGTTTTTATTTTCAAGTCTTTTCATTCAGCTCTACAATGCATGAGATGCAATAAAAAGAAGAGCAGAGCCGTTGGTTGTGACTTTGAACTTTCATGTCGCGAGTTGAAGCGTATAGACGCGTAAAAAGAAGCAACAAAAACTATAATTTATATCGCTCATTACCATGACCCATGAATAAGAAGACAATAATGTGAATGGTGAATTAACTATAATAATCTTATTTAATACACTTTGATGATGTACCATCCACTGTAATCATCTCTCTTCGATATTTATGGAAGACAGAGATGGGCAGTGGCCAATATTCGTGTTTCGAATATAATGATTAGCCGCTTAAAATGCCAGCTACTGGTATTAACTTCGATCTTTATACATTCTAAAACAATAAACAAGGCAAGAAATGATTGGCGAATTTTGCGTGCTGTTGCCATCATTTATATGGTGTACAGGGTGGTTATATGACATTTCGCCCCCCAGCGTTTAGATCCCACTGTTTTGCCCCTACCGTTTCGCCCTTGGACGGTTCGTCCCCCGTACCGTTTTGCCCCCGACTTGTTCGCCCCCAATAATTTTAGTAAATAAAAATGAAGCCAATTTTAAAATAACTATTTTTATTAAAATTCAAAATTATTAGCAATGCCTAACAAATAGTCCATATTTTCTATCCTACCATAACTTTGTACAATATTTTTAATTCTTTTAGCAATTCTGGCATATTTTTGGTTTGACAGAAACAACTACCCAGTTAACAATTTCTTGTTCTGTAAAAATCGTAAGAACGTTTCCAGAGCAAATTTTATAGAGCAATGTTTGTTCTAACAACATTTTCAAAACGTTCTTACAACACTTATACCATAAAAATGGGCACCGTTCTATAGGACCCTTTAGTTCTTTAAGCTGTTCTGTAAAGCTTGCAGGAAATACTTATAGAATTGTCGAATAAACGTTTTCACAAGTCTTAAAGAATTTTCATAATACAGTTACAAAGCAATCTCATAAAAATTCTATAGCACTTTGCTATACAATTTTGGTGTTGCATGGTGTTATATTTAAAGAGCTTTAAAATCGTTAGTTGTATATTTTAAAAACAAAATGTTTCTGGATCGCACATGTTAGAAATAATATGGACGGACCAATAAGAACCAATAAGATGAGCCTAATCAGAATGCATAGGAGTACTTACTTACATCATTACGAATTGCTTAGTTTGTTTGTCCATCAGGGAACAGTACATTTTAATGCGGAAAAAGTTTTATCGTGAAATATGTGGTACATAATGGTAATTTTTTTACGCGCCCTCAGTTAACCTTATATTTCCTATGATGCTGGAAATTGAATAAAAAAAATGTTTTCTAAATTATTGATGAATTTAACAACCAACTCTACATAAAATAGTCAGAAAGTAAATATATCCATATTATTGATATCATTTCACCTATTTAAATTGTACATATTTTTAATTAAGATTTTGTTTCCTTCTTCACAATATGGCTACAGAATAAAAGGCTTCATCTTGTACTTCCAATGGATTCTCACTAATATGACATTTTTGTGTTGATTACAATGATAATAGAGCAAATATGCTTCGTAAGCAACTACTTAATATTCACAGCGTTGTCATATTTTGTAGTGGTAATTTCACTTATTTCAATCTTATTTAATAAATCTAATAAAATTCTTTAACTTTAGATCTATTTTTTTAAATTTTCCGTCCATAGCATATTAAAGATTAGTTTAGACTTTGATAAATGTGAAATAAGTATCTATTGTATTCCAAGTGGTTAGTTATAAGTTTAACCATATAAAATTAAAGCTACTGGAAATGATTTTAAAACATGTAACTAATAATCCATATCTAATCTTTAACTGCTGTATTTTATATTTCTAATTTCCAAATACTTTAATAATGACAATTATGTACACAGCAGGATAGCAGGCTTAGCTATTACTTGTTTCATTTTCTTTCAGATATAATATGCGTAGATAGTAATTTGTTATAATTATTTTTTTTTTCACTTAATTGTGCCAATATTTGTTATCTTGTCACGAATACTGAAAAATGAGATGAGAAGTTTAGCCCTAGAAACAACTGACTGAATGAATTCATGATAGTATATTAACTGAAATATCATTCTTTGAAGTTTTAATGGACACTTAAATTGTTACTGTCATTTTACTTTATAAGAGGGAGAACATTTTATCAATAAATAATAAAATTCCTCTTTCAAATATTCCTGCAATAATTAATTAAAATTCATTTAATATTTCTTTTGAGAATAAGTTGTGTGAAATACCAGCATCTAGCTGTGTTAAAATATTTTTATTACTTTACAAATTTTATAAATAATATCTTAATTGTCTTGATAATATCTGGTTTGAGTTATAGTGTGACAGGAAACAGAAATATTAAATACTAAATTAGATATATGGATAACGCAAATGGCAATCAAGTTTAACGAGTTCTTTTAGCGGATTATACCATTCAGTGTGACTAAGAATGTCTCGATATGTTTCCTATAATCCTAAAATTGATATTATCTTTAGAAAAGGGAGGAGGAAAATAAGGTAAAGGCATATTTTGCATATACCTTGAAATTTTACCATTTAGAGCATATTTAGGTACTATTTATATATATTTTTGTAAATTCTACATAATATAGTGTAGATTTGGACACCATTTCACAAAATTTTTGAAGCGCGATATTAACGATTTTATGTATATTATATATCGTATGTATATTATATGTTATCCATGTATTTTCATTATTTTGATTTTCTATCATTTTGCCTGTATGGTAAATTATATAATTTATTTTCTGAATTGGAAAGATCAACAATTTTTTCTTAGTATTTCCGAAGGTCAAAATATCATTGAGCTCTTGTATCTTCCTCGCCACCAAAACACAAGATTTTGCAGCGCAATGTCATCTGACGGAAGAACAGTTCGTTTAAGTTAAGTAATTAGAGGTTGTTGATAAGCTAGGGTGTCCGACAGTTCACAACTTACCTGGTTAAATATTTCTAACACCTTGAAGACAATCCCTGACTTTTCTGGGAACAGAACTTACATTGAAAGCACATAAATTGCTGGCCACCGACACGACCTGCAGTGACGGTCGCTGCAGGTGCCGGTCCATGCAGGTTCTGGTCTGGTGTGCGATGCTCCATTAAGTAACATGGGAACCTCCATGAACAGGCTTTGCAGGTCCGTGCTGGTCCCTGCAAGCATAATGTGGCGATTTTTAAAAGGTTAAGGAGCTGACACAAAATACATTTTATTCTTGCATGAAAAATGAACAACTAACTTTTAATATATATTTTATATTGAATTTGCGGCGTTGCCATTTTGCAAATGAATTGTTGTGATAGCATATAAACTATTTATTAGCGTTATAAATAAACGAAAAAATAATAAAAATTAAATGACCCATTTTTTACTTTTCTGATATATTTCAGTTTAAGATTCTATTTTCCCGTTTTGCCTCCAACTCTTTCCGTATTGCTTCCTTTTTATTTTCGGTTTTTCTTTGTTTCTTCTCTACTTTTTTCAAGTTACTTATAAGATGAACTTTTTAAAATAAGTTTTATCTTAAATGGTAATAAAATTGTATCTCAGGATCACTTTATGAGCTATATATAAATTATGAAGAATATTCAGTGAATAAACTAATTTCAGGTAATTAAAAACATGAAACGTAGATAATGGGAAGGTTATTTTGTGGTCAATAAATCTACAACCACATATACCTGTACAAAATACAAAAAATAGTATTATCTCATCACGAGAGCACGACATAATTTCTGTGGCTATGGCCAGCACCTGTATTCAAACAATGTCCCACAATATTTTGTCCACGACACAACACAGCTTTGTCCCTGGTAGGTCAACGGTATATCACTGGACTTGTTCCATAGACTATGGTCATCCAGTTGACGAGATCTACCTAGGATTTTACAAATGCTTTTGACAAGAGTACCAAAAGATACATCCTCTTAAAACTTGCTCATCTTGGCATTCGCGGGGAATTGCTTACATGGATTAACAATTATGTAACCAAGAGTCTTTTCAGTTTGCGACGGTTCTGATTTTCTTCTCTGAGTCAGGTTTATTCAGGTGTTCCCCAAGGGTCAGTTTAGCGCCAATATTATTCCTTCTATACTTGTCAGATGTTGATAATATTATAACTGTTCCTCATTCTTTTTACGCGGACGATACCAAAATATATGGCAATCCTCTTGAACAATGCGATGCTAGTCTTAATGATATTAAACGTTGGTGTGAACACCTAGTTCTTATTGTTGAACATCACAAAATGTACAAATATTACATATAAGAAACAACAATCCTCACCTGTCTTGCCAGCTGAATTGAAGTCCCATAAGATCAGTGGATGAACAAGTTGACTTAGGTCTAACTGTAACTTGTAACCTTTCACGGTCTTCTCACCTTTTAAATATTGTCAAAAGAGCCAACTCCAAATCCTACGTAATTTTTAATACGTTCCACAATCCTTCTCCTAGATCAGTCATCGGCAAAGTACGACCCGCGGGCCAAGTGTGGCCCTTTGGGCTAGTCAATCCGGCCCGGGAGAAGGTTTTGAATAACCCCTATAATTACACATAGGACAAAATATATTTTCTGCGTAGCTAGAATCGAATAACGGTTTCCTTCTTATTGCATTTTAAGTACGGTATTATCGCCTCTAACAATTAACTGAGTTTGCAAGCAAACTCGCGCAGGCGTAGTGGCATAGTAGATTATTCCACCTTTTATAAAAATCATACATAAGGAATAGTCTTGAGTACGCTAACATCTGACCTCACCTAATTAGAGGCAAAAAACTTCTGGAGAGTGTCCAAGGAAAAGCTACAAGACAAGTAATGTCTCTTAAAAGTTATACGTACCAGGACCGCTGTGCAACGTTAGATCTTTTACATTTATCCGAAAAAAGAAGAAGGGGAGATCTGATATTTACATATAAACTGCTGCATGGTCTTTTGTGACACTATTCGTGTTTTATTAACTTTAAATACTAACGAACGACTTCGTGGCCATCCATTCAAACTACGTAAAGAAAACTTTAAAACGACAATAAAACAGAGCTTTTTCTCTAACAGAGTATTCAACTAATGTACTTTAGTAGTAGTCCTTTCGAAAAGTAACAAATAAATTCATTATTTTTGAAATTGAGAAATTTTCGGAAAAAATCCCCTGGCACGTCGATTTTGTTTTTAAAAAAGGCACTTTTTGATATACGACTCATATTTGTGACGTCATCGGTGTTCGAGGTATGACGTCATCGATAATTTTTTTAAATAGCAACCTCCAATTTTGCCCATACCATTTCTACATATATACATCATGAAAAATTATGGTGTTACATAACAAAAATTTCAAGAAAATAGTGGTAGAAGATTTTAAAATTTATTTTTTACAATACTGTGCACCTCCCCATTATGCAACACCTGCACATTTTCAGTATTCTGAAAATTGAATTTTAAAATCTTCAAACATTATTTTCTTGAAATTTTTGTTATGTAATACCATAATTTTTCATGGTGTATGTGTGTAGAATGACACGCTCTTTCAAATAGCATGGTCAAAATTGGGAGTTGCTATTTAAAAAAATGATCGATGACGTCGCACATATGGGTCGTATGTCCAAAAGTACCTTTTTTAAAAACAAAATCGATGTGCCAGGGGATTTTTTCGGAAACTTTTCAATTTCAAAAATAATAAATTTATTCGTTACTTTTCGAAAACACTATATAGTGTCTTCACAGAGCGTAAGTTTGTTTAAGAAAAATTGTGACATATATGCCAGTGAATTGATTTAGAATGTTTTATCTCATATTATAGTCATGTTTATAGTTATAATTAATCTCATGCTTTGTGAAATATTTAATGAATTAATTAATCTTTTTTCTCTTGCCAGTATTAACTAAGTTTACTGTACGAGTATATTTTTTAGACTGTACACTTAACATTCTTATAATATGTTATACTGGTATTGTACAACCTCTAATATTTGCATATAGAGCACAATACGTTTCGACCTCTGCGCTTATCTTTAGTTTAAAAATAATGTTAAAAATAATAATAATTTATTATCAACTCAGATGTCAGCAGTCATTTAAAACAATTCTCAATGTCGTCCGTCTTCTCTTACTATATATAACGTAGTTAAGTAATAAATAATTCATTCCCTGGTTAATTTATTAGTAAAGTAGTAGTATATGGTAACCATTTTTTTTAACAAATATTAATGTCAATCAGTGGAGAATAGCAGTCGACAACACCTTTTGCTGAAGAATGCACATGTGCATACATTTCGAGCCTCCTAACCTTCACCTCTTTTCTTCTATTAAATCCGTCGCATATACATCCACAGGAATTTGTTGCAAATACCTGCTGTGCCACCGCGTCCTTAATCCATACATCATCCACTAATATGGCATACATTTCTAACAATCCTTCTGGAATAACGAGACTAAGTACCAGCCCAACAATGCCTCGGTACCTGTCCACACACGACATGCACACGACATTTAGCCGTTACACACCCCTTCCCTTTCCGAAAATCGTGCTTCACACACAGAGGCTGAGGCTGTTCGCGCCATACAGCGTATCCTTGCGGCAGGTGGCTGCTCGAGCCTGGGAAACTGAGTTTCAGCAGAGTTCCCACACAGAGCACGCACCTGGCGTACGACGAGATCGCTCATGACTTAACACGTGGAAGGAGGGTAGTACGTACGGGGGAGATAAGATGTCGAACCGTTTGATATCTTTTGAGGGAGTGATCGGAATAATTATCTATCTGTTTCACAAAAAGCTTTATTTAGTAATTGCATTGCTCTTTTTTTGTTTAAAGTATAATATTTTATATAAAATTTAATTATACAGGGTGATTTTCGAATTGGAATTCTTAATAATAAAATCAACATTTTTGTCAAAAATTTGTTATCCAAGAGTAATATAATAACTTCTAAGTAAAATGTATGTATTTATTGTATTTATTTATTGGTGTCAATATACAATAATGTTTTTACACAGGTCAAATAACGCTAAGAACGCTACACTAAAAATAGTTAAAACTAAAAAAAAAATCTATAAAATGTAATAATAGCACGAAAACACATATAGTTCAAACTCAAGTTAAAATTGAAACAAATATAACAGGATGTTAAAAAATAGCATAAATTAAAACGATAACATGGACAAGGTACTGGTTATAAATTCCACAAACCTATAAAATGCATTATAAAGGAAAAACTTTTTTATTTTGTACTTAAAAGTTGTATTATTTAAGTCAGTCACTGTTTTAGGTAACCAATTATAAAATTTGATACCCCAGTAAGAGGCACCATTTCGACTTTTCGAAAATCTCTGATAATCATTTTGTAAATTGTCTCTATTTCTTGTGAAGTGGGAATGAATTTCATTCCTGGACGTGTAACTACCTATATTGTTTTTTATATGCATTAGACATTGCAGAATATACACGGTTAGTAGTCAAAAATAAGGTAATAATTAGTTATTTTGCCCTAATCCTTCAATTTGCTAAGTTCTATTTTTATTGCAATATAAACCTTGTTGCAACTTTGTTGATAACTTCTAAGGATTATATGACCATTTCAATTAACCTAATAGAGAGCAAGCTTTTTATTATATGTATTCAGACAGATCGTCATGCAATAAGATGTTGAAGTTGTTTTGTGTTTTGGCGATCTGCAGTGATAACTTATATAGTTGTGTCGAACGAGTAAATCAAAAGATAAAGCCTTTTCTTCATTTGGGGAATGTTCAATCACAAAATTAATATTTTGCTGCGACGTCAACATCGGCATAGGCAATCTACCCTATAGGTTAAAACTTTCAGACAAATTGACTTGACAAAATTAATTTTATTAAGCGTCCATGTTATAACAAACCCTAGTTTTTTTGTTTGTTATTTCTAATTGATTACCTACTCATTACTTTAATACAGATAATATTAGTCAATACATTTATGATGAAAGATTATTAAACACATTATATCGAAATACATTGTTTTTATTTTATGTTATTTTTAAGGATAGTAATATTATTAAGAACCTATAATAAAAATGTATATTTAGAAGGCGCCAGTATTGTGTAACACAAAATGATACTATACACACACTAGAAAAAAGGTACCTGAAATATTAAAAATACCATAATTCATTTACGTACGAATTACGTTGTTATTTAAGGTTCAAGTTTCAAAATTTGCAGTAACTTTAAACTCAGTTATCTTGGTTATTAAAAACATTTATTAGGGCAATATTTTATAAAATTATTTATTTTAATGGCTATTATCATCACTTAAAATCAATACCCACCTTTAAAGTCGCTCTGTAGAACGAATCCTATACAGGGTCTTTAAGATCACTTTAGATTATAGGTATACAGCGTGGATCATTAATAATGTTTCATAGAGCAGGAACATCTTTGGAACAAAATATGAAGATATAGCTAAATACCTATGTCTTAGTAAAATGTTGCGGTGGAAAAAGATATAGGGTGTCCATGTTTCGTTTTCTTGTAATAACGCAAGTACCGATCAACTGATTTTTACCAAATTAGGTAGGAAAATATTTTTTAAGAGGAAACATAATTTATGTATTAAATCAGGTTCGGCCATAGAGGGCACCAAATTAGCAATGCCTGATAATGAACTACTCACTTGTTTTTTGTTGTTGACGAAATGTTCTGATGCGGTTGACTACAAAATCTTCCAAAGACCGGATGTAATTTGTACGTTAAAGAGGTACACCAAAATTGCTAATAAAATTTATTTTCAGGAAATCAGTATTGTGATACGACCAAAGAATCAATTATCTTATTTTAAAAAATTATCCATGTCTATGCATTATGTAATTCTCTTGATAAGATATTTCCTCACATCGAAAAATATATCTGGTTATCTCCTAATAAATATTCAAAATCAAGATTCTCTGAAAATAAATGTGGATAGCATTTCTGCAGCAAGCATAAATCTATTAGAAATTATCGAGTTCTATTAAGTGTTCCTTTCTTATGTAGAATTGATGCATGAATAAGATTTTGTAATCAACCGAATCAAAACCTTTTATCAACAAATAATAAAAGAGAAATTCATCATCAAACATTGCTAATGTCCTGCCCTGCGTCCTAGTCATGCCAATCATGGAAGATTTTTTGTTGGTTACAGAGGTGGTAAACACATGATGGAACTTCCTGTTGGTATAAATACTTTTAGTTTAATACCAAAGAAGATTGCTATTTTTCGCAATTTATCACAGCCTCAACAATATACAGGGCACTGTTTCCGACAATCGTACTTCACATCTAGCCAACATAGAAGCAGACCTTCTAACTATAAAACGGCATAGTTGTTGGAAGTCCAACACCGTGTGTGAAGGCTCTAATGATACGTCTCTTGAAAACAAGAAGAAAATTGCCACAAAAGTTCTTGGAGGAGGGATTGCTGTCATTGAAGCTTCAAGTGCTTATAAATAAAATTTAATATTAATATAAATACAGACCAGCTGCATTCATTTGGTAGGAACTTACGAATTGCCAAAGTTGTGTTGTTAATATGTTGTTGTTGTTGCTATTGGTTCGTAATAAAAATAACCATTAAGCAGTTATCTCCTTTTTGATATTTTACTAGTGGGGTAATATGCCACATTACTACACTAGTGGTGTAATGACCTTCATTATTCAACTGAAACAGTACCAAATAAATGTGTAATGTAATAATAAATCTTATATAGCAGTTGCAGACAAAGTGATTTTATGCCACTATTTACACCCTTATTTGATGTAATGATTGCACTTTGTAACTGTTTTTTATTTTATCTATAATTTATTTAATTTATACATATTTTATTGTAATTTGTCAGTATTGTACTTTTTGTGTTTTTTTCACATTAGTTTATTTTAATTATGCTTTTAGCTATTCTTGTTTTGGATGTATGTAAACATATTTCTATGTAATGTCATGAATGAATATTTACTTATTGACTTTCTTTTCGATTAATACCTATAATGAAGGATGTGCTACATTGGAAACATTTCTGGCAGGTAAATCAAATGCCCATATTAAGTACCCACCAGAGCATACAAATAATGCAGCCTACATAACTTGAAAAGTAGACACGTCACCTCATAATTGCCGTGGCGGACTGGTTTGCTGACTGATTAATAGCTGGTGCTTGGGCACCCCTTTTAAGAAAGTCATTAAACCCCGAGATGCGCCCTCCGGCCGTCCGCATAAAAACTGCAAATTGCAAAACAAGTGGTAGCATGTCCTGAAAAGGCAGGTTCCTACATTGTTTATTATTAATTTAAGCATGTGTCATCATTAAAAAGTTAGTGGCAGAGTGCCAATGGCATAAATTACGGATTCTAAACAAGCCTTCCAGTCTCCGTTCGCAGGCCAGGGCCGGCCTAAGGAATTTTGGCAGTCTGATAATTCCATCTTACGAAAAATATGTTACCCTACAGTTTAGTGTAGAATTTAAATTCTAGGCAAGCAGCTCATTAATAACGGCCTATAAACTGGAAATGATATTAGTAAAAATAAAGCTAGCTTAGATTTTTTTATCATAATAATACGTTTATTTGCAAAGACAGGGAAAACATTAAATACACACATACAGATGACTGTGAAAAAAATATAAAAGGGGCAGTTTGAAAATGATTTAAAAATACACTTCTGCACGGCACTGGAAACTGGTCACCTGTAAAACCTGATAAGGCAGCAAAACATGCAATCGGACAAAATATGGAAAGAAATTCTCAGGAACCCTTAATACGAGCCCTAACAACTAAATGTTCGGACGGACTATTATATTTATAATTAAAAATTGTTTTTGAGTACTACATCTGGAATTTAAAAAATCTACATAAACTTAATTATTAAATCAAGTGTTTTGACCAATAAATCATTCATTATTTTAATAATTATCGATTTGCTGGCTTTGGCAAATAGTTTAAATGTTTATTTAACGAAATTTGCTGACAACTTAATGTTCGGACAAAGATTCTTTTCATCAATGTAATACAAGCAAGCTCTGAAAAAAATGCCATCTGTCACCATGGCAAAATTAATATTTTTATGACATTAGCAATAGTGCATTCGCGAACAAAATGGCTCACGGAGTTGCTACTGATAAAAAAGTGCGTGAAATCATAATAAGACAATATGCCAACGGAAAAACTATGGGAAAAATAGCAAAAGACCTCAATATTGCCAAATCGACCGTGGGAGAGGTAATAAAAGCGTATGGGGAAACGGGATCCTTTGATGTCCGCGGCAAAAGTTCTGGGCGACCAAGGATTGTAACAGAAAGGGAAAAAAGGGTTCTTGTTAAAATTTGCAAGCAACAAAGAAGGGGTACGGTACGGGATATTCAAACACGATGGAATGAAGAAGCAGATTTAAATGTTTCAAGGAATGTTGCAGACAGTGGATACACAAAGCTGGATATGGATTTTATAAAGTAAATATTATTTGTGATTGAAATACAAAAACTGTAATAATTAGCTCAGCGCACTTTAAAGCAATTCACATTTTTAGGCCAAAGAAAAGCCACTGCTCACTGACTCACTGAAAGAGAAAACGTCTTATTTGGGCAAAATCTAAAGTACAATGGACCAAAGAAGACTGGGCTAAAATTATTTTTAGTGATGAATCCAAATTTGATGTTTGTGTTGGCGATTTTCGGAAACGGGTGATAAGAACGAAATCTGAAGCATTTCATAAAGATTGTATTAAGCGTACAGTAAAGTTCCCACAGGGTGTTATGATTTGGGGCTGCATGTCCACTAATGGTGTAGGCAGGCTTGAGTTTGTAGATGGCACCATAAATGCCCAAATATATCAAGGCATTTTGGAAAGAAACTTGTTGCCAAGTACGATGGAGCTTTATGAACATGGCAATTTCATATTTCAGCAGGATGGGGCATCCTGCCATACAGCTAAGAGTACCAAAAAATGGTTTGGGGACAATCAAATTAGTGTCTTGTCCTGGCCTCGAGTAGTCCCGACTTAAATGTCATCGAAACACTATGGCATCACATGAAAAGATCCTTAAGAAATAGCCCCCAGCGATCAATTCCGGCACTTAAGGCCAAAATCCAAGAAATTTGGAATGCATTTACCCCACAATATTGTAAATCTTTGGTGGATACTATGCCAAAGAGGATCAAGGCGGTAATAGATGCCAAAGGGGACGTTACATCCTATTAATTTCCCTAAGAACGTTCTTTAATTAAGATTGTCCGAACATTTACTTGTCACTTTATTTTGTAGTTTGTTGTTAGATATTTAAAGAAATAATTTATGTTTGGAGTAAACATTGTTCTGAAAAGATTATAACTTTTGTTTTATGACAATAATTGGTATAGTTTCAGCAGAAAAAATTCTAATTGAATTCAAAATGGAAACTGAATATATTTGGAAAAAATAAACTGTCGTCCGAACATTTAGTTGTTAGGGCTCGTAGATTTCATTTGTGGTTTTAATTAACAAAATAGTTTGACATACCAGATGTTACAACACAACTCGTAAGTTATTGGCTGTAACTATGATACGTTTGTGTAAATCATCAATAGTAGGTACTTTGGTGCGATACACTTCATTTATTAAATATCGCCACAAAAAGAAATCCATATGAATTAAATTCAGCAGATCGTGGTGGTCATGATACCGGTTCTCCTCGTCCAATCCTCTGGTGTTAATGCTTGGACACGCTGTACATGGTACGGATATAATTGAGCCTCGTGTATGATACACCACCCCGCTGCAACACGCCGTGGACGTCCTGGACGTCCAAATCGATCCGATTTCAAATTTCTCTCACGGTGCTACATTTGGCACATATTTCCCGGAAAATCGTTCTGTTAAAGCATTTTCACATCGCCATAAATTACAACGGTATTCGCCAACTCCGAATTGCTATACACGTAAGCCATTTTTGACACTTAAAAAGTAATGTAAAGGCTCCCTTCACAAAAAAGGTTAATACCTACAAAAAGTTATCGGATTTCAATATTCGGAATCTCTTGTTTAGAGGCTACAGTAGCCCAGTGATGTGAAGGTTAAAAATACTACCACATAATTTTTACTCGCAAATTTTTTTAACGATATTAAATTCTGAATCACCCTGTATTATAATGAAAATATTTTACAATTGGTAAAAAAGAACCAAAATTCACCTAGTGTTACTAAATAATTAAAACTAAAAAAATAATTTTGGGCAAGAATTAGCTAATATGTAAAAAGATAGAAAATGGAAGACTGGAACTGGAAATCCGCGATAAACAAGAAACGTATATACAATGGGGGAGTGAGGAAGTATAGCTGGCATGCTTACGCTATGTATACGGAATAAAAAATAAAAAAAATGCAACAGGCAGGCGGAAAAACACACATCTTAAACAAGAAAACTCTGATTGCCTTTACAAGAACACTGAATGTATGTTAGCTCATTTTTTAAATAATAATATGTCATTAATTATTTGCAAAAGTCAAATTCACTTATTAATATACAGGGTTGGAAATCGGTGATGGTCCATCTGCCGTTACATGAGAGCGACAAAGTAAAGTATAGAAATCCGTGCGATAGACAAAGATGACTATATTGACGACGTTTTAAAATCTAAATAGTCACCGCCCGTTTCGTCATTCAACAAATAAAATCCACTCCCACTTATATCTCAGCGACCAATCGCCATCTTCGCTCGGTTAGAAGTGGGAGTGACTGCTCAGATGTTATTCTAATTTATAAAACGTCTTCCTATAGCCATCCTTGTCTATCGCACAGATTTCTATACTTTACTTTGTCGCTCTCATGTAACGGCAGATGGACTTTCACTGATTTCCAACCCTGTATATAAATACACAAATATCTACAATAGATGAGATCTGATCTACTTCTACATTTCTTCGGCTAGCTTCCTTCATTTTAAATTTAAGCTGTTGACTTATTAATTATTTTTGCAGTTTTCATTCTTATCTTGATCTATTTTGTATTCCATTTTATATTTTCATTTAGTTCTATGGTTTCCTAGTCTACAAAATATGTTTTTCTTATTGTAGTAATTTCAAAGCTCCGGAAGAATTTATAAGGGACATAGAACTATGTTGTGTCGCCAAATTTGAAAAAAGACGGTTAATATAGTATTTCTGAACATATTGCATTGAAGAAAAGCCATACCAGGTCATATATTTTGGTCATAATTAATAGTAAGTAATATTTTTTGCTGTATTTTCAGAGAAAAAGGTATTTAGCTGAAACAAAAATAGAATTATTTCAAAAACGCTTACTCCTAACGGCTTCAACAAGGTACACCTTTTTCACATAAAAAAGGTAGGAGAATCGATTGTTTCAATAGTCAGATGTAGGTATACACTAGTCTGCAAAAAAGTGCTGCCATGTAAAAGAAGCATGATGTGCTATAAGTGGCGCTGTCTACTAGTGACGTCAAAATTAGAAACAAATTTGAATTTCTCGTGCCCAAAAACCCACAGTCTACTCTTGATCTATGTTGCATTAATTTCGAGACGGATACATATATCAAACAACAATACCATGCAAATAATTTGCCATCAATATTTGTCTTAATTTAATTAGAATTTTTGGAAATGTTCAGAATAAATTTGAATTAACTTAAACATTTATAAATTGAAGTAATAGTGTAGATATTAAAATTTTACACAACGTTCCAACTTACCTCAGTCCAGTTCTTGATCCGAAAATTCATAATAAATTAAAGTGCAGAACATTTTTAGAAAGTGTAAAAAATAGATATGCACTTCTATTTGAACTGTTCTCAGTGTATAGTCACTATCATGGTAATATTTATAACAATAAAATTCAACGTAATAGTTTGATAAACGTAATATTGAGTTATTTAAAAAATACAAACAACATTTCTCGTATTTATACTAAAACTTTATAACATACCGTGGAATTCTTGATAGTTTATTTTTGTTAATTAACAACTGCAAATATCTCGAAATCGTTTGTGGAACGATGTACTGCAGTTTCGAAATTCGATCCTGTGCGCATTATAACGAAATTCGGCCCTGGATATATTAAAAACATTAAAGAGTTTGCCAAGTTACACCTGCTTGATTTTCCCACGACAGATCGTAGCAGGCCGATGCCGGTCGGCGCCTCGTGCAAAACAACTGACAATCGACTGAATATTAATAAGACCACTGCGATTAACCGAGGTAATTTGTTAATTAATTCGAGTTTCGTGCTGTTGCCTACTGCCAAGTCATGTGCTGGATTTATTACCTACTGGGAAAGGTTTTAATGATAAGCTTGGGTTTGTGATAATATGGTTACCAGTCGTTTTCTTTATGATATACTAATTAATTGATCCTGAAGGATGTTAATAGGTAGGCTGTGCTGACACCAGCTTGAAGATACGCTGTTACGTTGCTTAACTAGAATGCGGGGTCTGGATATGTGAGAATAATTTAGCGCATTATTTACTTATACACAAAAAAATATATTTTCCTGCATATCTCTCTGGAAACTAGTTCACTGACACAGTAAATTTTGTAACCCAATCAATTTGTTATTAAAATTTTTATCTGTCTGAAAATATTATAATTACACTGAGAAAAACCCTCCAGTAAAGTATTTTATTGAATTTTAAAATTTACTTCCAGATGAGTCATAAACATGAAACATACTCTATTGTCATGACACTGTAAATGATACTACAGGAGACAACTACTCCGCGGACTAATGCCCGACCGGCATTGATCACACAGATACTGCAGGAGTAATTCAATGCCGGTCGGGGCATTAGCCTGCGGAGTAGTTGTGTTAAGTACCTACTGCAATGTAGGTCGCTTCCTGTAAGTCGAGCCGCTTAGGCCGAGCAGGAAATAAGCAGACCACTTATATCTCACCTATTGTCATGACATAACTGGAACCCATTATTGTCACAGTTGACAGTTAATTATGTTGCTGTGATAAGTGAACTTGTTCAATTGTCACCACCAAATACGTCACGAATGAATGTGAAATGTGCGGAAGGATCGTGAATCAGTTCAATTTGACGCCTTTAAGCTTTGTGTGGTTATGGTGTGTACATCGAGGCGGTATAGTTTGTGTGTTTGAGGTAATTTTAATAACTATGGAATATCAAATATTATTATTGCATCAATGAGATTTAACTCTAAGCGCCTATGTGAAGGTCCATCCATCAATACATTCAAGAATGGTTTTGACCGTCACCGTGCTAGTTTAAGTGCGTAAGCTTGTTTGTTATTTTGTGTGAAGGTATGTTCTTTTTCCATTTGTTTTTTATTATTTAACTTTTCAGTTCAGGTACTCCAGGAAGAAATTTTAGTTATTGTTAGCAATAACAGTTAGACCTGTGACTAATTTTCAGAAAACTTGATTTAGCTGTTGCAATTGAATTGTTTATCTGTCCTCCATTTTATATAAGTTTTTTGCCGGAGCAAGTGTTATTTTACCTAACACTAGTGATTTATTAATGTACCTTTAGCACCGAGGCTTGGTGTCGTCAAATTACACCTAAAATCGACCAATAAAATAGTTTTGTTAAAATAAGCTTTATCAGAGTTGAGATTTTTCTTATTAGTGTTGCAATAAAAAAATAATTTTATTGGCACGATTGTACCATCTAAGTCGACGTTTTGCTAAAACAACAAAGCGCCTTTATCTGTTGAATAGATGTGTTCTATCACTTTCTCTACTAAGGGTAACTAGATTACTTACTGCAGTAGGTAACTGACTCTAGTTTTGAGGCCTTAGTAAGGCTTGAAAATGTGTCCAGAAAATGTTTATAACAGTAGCTAGATATTTTGCTAGCGTGTACTAATCGTGGATAATATACGCAGACGCATAACTTACACATCCATTTTGTACTCAACATTAAAACAGGAAGAATGCGTCTGCCTGTCATATTAACATATTATTATACACCAGGACTATAGGCAGATCCTGTTTGTTCACCTTTGTACGATGTATTGAAAATATATAGCCAGATTACTATTTATTTTGAAAGATAACACTGGTCCACAAAAAAGTGGCGTGTGCTGAGGGTCCCATTATATTTTTATATATGTACTTTATTCCGCTGAATACGAAATGGGAGTCGCACTGCAAATTTTAGAGGAAACCCATAAAAACGATAAAATCACATCAAAAGTTTACACAGGTCCACAACAAAAAAGTCATGTGTGCTGGGAGTTAGACTACATTTTTCTTTTGTACTTTCTCCCGCTGAACAGGAATCTGAAGTTAAAATTGGGGGTTACACAGCAGATATTTGAGAAAACCTAAAAAAATATCGATAAAAATCACTCTAGTAATTTATTCTGTACGATACTCTCTAAAACTGAAACAATGATAAATGGTGTAAATTAGTGAATATTTACTATTTTACAGCTATAAGTATACCAAATAGATAGGATGTTAAAATTTGATTCTTTGGTATAATTATTAAACTAATGGAGCCATTTAAGCCACACAGTGTAGTTAGTTAAGGTGTCATAAAATGTGAAAATATCAAGCACTTTGAACAACCAGTGTCGGAGATATGGGCAGATCCTATCTTTAATTTAGAAAAAAAAGTCGTATCGCCCTGTATAAAGTTTATGACATTTTTAAATGTCCCTATCTTACATTTTTTTCGTATCTGCTACGGTTACAAAGTAAATTTGAATTTTTTCAGTTACTTCACTTTTCCTGTCGAAAAATAACTTCATTATTAGTAATATTGTTTGATGGTAAATGATACTCGAAACGGGAAAATGTGTACCTATGATTAGCGTTGCCAGGCTTGTATTGACGCTCAAGGACGGCATTTTCAGCAATTACTCTAATTTGTACGTATTAATAGTTAATGCTAGGTATTTGTAGTATTTTATTTTTGTCAAATTGTACTTATTAAATGTCTATATTGCGAAAGTTTTTTTATAACTACTTCTCTGAAAATTATTAATTTTTATTTAGCTCTAGCCCAGTTTTTTAACGTAATTTAATCAAAGGATTAGCCCAGAAGTCGGAAAACTTGTGCGGAAGAGGGGATGGCATATATTCTTAAGCAAATCGCATTTGCAACCAGGAGCGACTTATCTTGGTAGGACCTAACCTGATATAAGGTCTACCAGCCGCAGGATTTGAACCTGCGGGGAGATGGCATACATGATTCAGTATGGACCTGCATAGCATGGACCTGCAAAGCCTGTTCATGGAGATTCCCATGTTGTTTAATGGAGGATCGCATACTAGACCAGCACCTGTATGGACCGGCACCTGCAACGACTGCCACTGCAGGTCGTGTCGGTGGCCGCGCTAGTCAACGTAAGTTCTGTCCCCACAAAAATCAGGGCTTGTTTTCAAAGTGTTAGAAATATTGGACCAGTTATGCTCTGAATGTGTGCCCCTTGCTTAATAACAACCTCTATTTACTTACCTTAAACGAACTGCAAGTCTTTCGTCAGATGACACTGTGCTACGAAATGTTGTGTTTTGGTGGCGACGACGACCCAAGAGCTCAAATTTGTATGTGACCTTCGGAAATACTGAATTTTTTTGTTGATCTCTCTTTAGTTTAGAAAATAAATTCACTATACAGTCTTCTCTTTTTATTGATAGGCTGAACTCAAAACATTTTCCTCATATAACATGTAGGTGCTGGTCTAGTGTGCGATACTCCATTAAGTAACATGGGAACCTTCATGAACAGGCTTTGCAGGTTTATGCTGTGCAGACGCGTGCTGGTACGTGCAAACATAACGTGCGCCATCTGTAACGTGAATTCCAGTATCTGACATTTTTATCGGTATATTTGCTAACCAATAAACAATTTGGTTGGCTCAAATTGTGGAGGGTCATACTAGTTTTCTTAATAACAGTATCTTTCAAATGAAAGCGAAAAAGTTACATGAAAAACTAGCAATATGTAGTTCTGGTGATCTTCAGAATTTATAAAACCAGAAATGCTTCTCCCTGTATACATGTTTTATACAAGTAAAATTAATACACCAGTGTATTAACACATTATCATTGTAATGGTTTGAAAGCTGAACAATTTAAGACCCTCTCATTCAAAGGTTGTAAAGTACGATACTGCAGAGGATATAAACAAACCTCAACATGCCCAGTCACAATCTTTCTTTCAATCTCATTTTAACGAACTAATTGTCCATTATTTCGATAATGAATCAATCTGAGCATCATATCCTGAAGATTAAATCTATACTTAGTCTGTACTGATCTGCCGACAATATAAAAACTTAATGAATAAGCATTAGCGACTATTGTATCTATTTTTAAAAATTCTCATGTTCCTTACATCTCTCTATTATAAGATAGTACCCTACTGTCTAAATAGTTAATGCGATATAAGATATAGTGTAGACATTATCTCCATTTTAATAAATTTTGTCGATTTATGATGCTAGCTATTATTTACATCTGTCATTGAGCATATTAAAAATATTATTGACCTGATGCCTTGAATTCAAGGTAAGAGGATTTAATAGATATGCATTTTTAATGATTTCGAATTATAAAACAAAAAAACATCAAATAAATAGGATCATTCGAATAAAAAATTGCAGATGTTTATTTTACACTCACAGGAAAGTTAATTAGTTTTGCATAATTTATGTTACAACAAGAAAAAATCATGTCATCATAATATCTTTGTTAAACAATGTTGAATTCGGAAATACTGATCACATTATAAATTATATCCTCATTTATTTTTATTATTTTTTACCTTTAAACTAGAAAAATATTTCTTTATGATGAAATTTGCGCCGCCTGTACCTTGGAAATGGTTAACATATGTTTACATGATCAAATTCATGTGTCTCCCATGAGATACAAGCTCAAAAGTCGTATATGTCTGATGTGCTGCTAATGGCTGACTTTGACAGTTGCAATGTTATTATTTACTTTATTCAAAATTATTTCAAATATTTGCAGCCATTCTTTCACAAATAAAGAAAGCATAACTTTATTTTGAGAATACCAATTGTTGAAGTAATTCGTATTATCTAACTAAATAAAACAAAACAATTCTTTAAACAAACATAACTTGATCTTGTATCCTTCATTTCAATTATTGTCTTAAACAAAGAATATATAATATTATACAATCATAAGTTAATATTTCAATAAAACATTACTGTACTTGAGGAATTATGAAGCTGACATAACGTTGGAATAAATGTATTCATCTTGATATTAGTATAGTTTTCTTTCCGTATGAGACCTTTCAATTTTTTTCTTGGTCAAAAAATTTAATCTATATTTAAGTATATAAAAATATGCTTAAAGTTTTAAACTTAATTTAAGTATATATGCATTAATTCAACTATAAAGTTTAAATTTGATATAAATATTTACATATTCTTGACATTGAAGCAAGAATTATATATTGCATTGCACTTAATGCGTTTGATTTTCACCTATCTATATAATTATTTAATTTTTACATAGGTGTGTCTACAGTCACATTAAATATCATTATCTATATCCAGTGAATACCAATCCATACATAGTATAGTTCCATGTGGTGGGAAAATAACTTTTTCATGATTTTATTTGTTTTTAATATTTTTCGAAAGTAAACTCATCTTCTTGATAAGATAATATTGCAATGCTCACGTAATGTTCAAATGAGTTTACACAGTTGCTGAATTGTTGCATATTGTTTGCTCCAGAGGCGGTACTTCAAGGAAAATGAGCTTCAAGATTGCGCATATATGTTCTTCCTTATTTATTTTGATACATATTATGAGTCGGTCAGTGGTCGCGCGGTTTAAGGCTTCAGTACTTGAATCGAGATGACTAGATCAGTGTGGGTTCGCGCCCAGCTGCCGGTAGACCGTATATAACCTATATTCGTAGACATGATTGGCACTCTCTCTGTGGGTATGGTAGGGTGGAAGAATGTTAGCTTGGGTCAATGTGAGAGATTGATACCGGTTGATATTTGACTACCCCCCTAATTTATGAGGTTTTCCAGGTTTCCCTAATTCCTGCACTGAATAGTGGTTAGGGCCTACCAACGTAAGTTGTTTCAGGACGCAAATGCGGCCTGCTTAATAATAATATGCCGCTCCCTCTCCCTCACAAGTATCCGACTTCTGAGCTAATCCCTGTAATTAGAATGAGGGGTAGAGATATTATTATTATTATTATTATATTATGTAATCATTGCCTTGATGTTTCTGAATTGTTTACCAATTGGTCGCAAAAATGGCAACAATGTGCTCAGTTAAGTAAATAACAGCTATTGCTTGACTAGCTGACGCTTTGGAAGACTTGTTCTTCATGTAGTTAATATATGAAAATACTGATATATATGCAAATCAAATGATTGCACTGAACACTAAATGAACAGCCTCTAGTGAATAAACATTTCCTTATTCAAGTCCATGTATACATCTATGACCTACACATTTTCCTAAACCTCAGTTACATGAAGAAGTAATATTTCCCCCCACATAATGTTACTATTATTGATTGAGTTGATTAAATTGCAATTATTACCTATTAAAATTGTAAAAATCAAATGTTCAATCACTGGTTTGTAGAAAACCATGCTAATCTAGTAAAATGTATGTTTATTTATTGGAGTTTTACTCTTGTAGACGATTTTGATGCAAAATGGTGTAAAAATTAAATATGGATCCAGTAGTTTACATACTATATGTTCAGGCGGTTAAAATGTTGTTATTCAGTAAATAAACGAGGTCATAAAGTGTTCATTCACTGAATAGCTGTTCATTACGAATCGTCTATCCAATGAATCAACACACTCGGTTTACCAATGAATGAACTTTAAAAAATGTGACAAATTGGAGTCATCGTTTTTACTACTTGTAAGATGTTTTAGAAAGTGGGAGTTTTACTAGAAAGAAAGATGTATAAGTCGTACGAAATATTTATATATTCAAAAGAAATCTTAGCTAAAGCTATAAATAAAATGGAGCTGGTGAAATAAGCTTGAATGTCTATAAATGATACTGCAGGAAACAACTACTCCGCGGGCTAATGCCCCGACCGGCATTGAATTACACCTGCAGTATCTGTGTGAATAGCCAAGGACCCTTGTCGGCCACTCCACCAGACATAGACCGGTTTTGGGCTTGTTAGCGCGTATTAGTATGTCATAGGTGAGATGACCGACAATTGAACTGGCTGTTCCTTCATATGTAGGTTCACATATAAATCGAGTGCAGGTGAGATGTCGAGCCACTTAGGCCGAGCAGGAAGTAGCAGACCAGTTAGATCTCATAATGTTGAATGTGTCTAGCAGGGCATTTTTAATTGGACACTCATTCGTTATGTTTTCTGAGGAGGAAGATCATATAGAACACTGAATTTTATCTAAGGCCAAATTGATTCTCTATGTAAGAAAGCGAGGTATATATTGCAGGACAGAAAATAATGAAGACTATAGAACGTAATAATCCATTTAATAACGATCGACCCGGAAAAAAGTGACTGCAACTATTTTTACATAGACATCCAGAGATAAAAAAATCCAAGCCACTAAACCAAAAAAGTGACCACATGCATCTTACGCTTCATTCTAAAACATTCACTTAAAGTCTCTTGGAAGAAACCTCTTTGTGGACTGATTAAAAAAAGGCGCTGCACTTTCTCAATACTGCTGATATGGTTAAAATAAATAGGGCTCCAGAGCGAACTGATATATTCTAGCTTCGGTCTAATAAAAAGCAGAGAGAGTTTTTAAATTCTTTTATGTTTCTCATAATAAAACCCAGACTTTTATGAGCTCCAGTTACTATATTGGTAATATGTTCATGAAAGTAGAGCCTAGGATCAAAAGTTACTCTAGATCTTTAATACTCTCCGTTTGTTGGATCTACTCTATATTCTATTGTAATAGGTCGACAGAGTCGTCATGATGCTATATTTTGAGGCGTTCAACAGTATCCTATTTGCACTGCACCAGACGTGAAGTGTATCTAAATTACTCTGCAACAACGTCCCATCCAACTCAGTATCGACTTCACAGAATATGTTCATGTCATTGGGGTAAAGCAAATAACGAACACTAAGATCGCGGGCAATTCATTCACAAAAATTGAGAATAAAAGGGGTCCAAGAATGGAACCTTGTGGGACTCCCGACTTTTGGGCAAACTCAACAAAATATTATGAATCTGCCAAGATCAGAGTAAATGAAAATGGCCCTCTACCTCATATGAATGTTTTGGTATGAATCCTTTCTTGGAAAAAAATAAATTCTATAAAATAAACATTTAAACAAAATTAAATAAGTGGTTGTTCAATCAGTGGATGAACAATATTCATCTATTAACAAATGCCCGTTCCTTTACTAGTATTCCGAATTTGAAACAAATATATTTCTTTGAAGCTATTTATTTGTAACATAATTTTGGTTTGTCTTTAGTTTTATTGGGTTTTTGCCACACTTCTGAAAAAATAAAGATTAATTAAATAAACCCTTGCGCCAAACAGATCAATCAAGGGTTATTTTTGAAACTAAATTTGCTTAACCAGAAAATCTCACACTGAAAAAAGCAGATAATTAAAAAATACCAAAAATCATCATCATAATCGTATTTTTGACGGAAGTGCGCAATTTTTGTTATTTTTTACTTATCTGCTTTTTTCTTTGTGATATTTTCTGGTTAGGCAAACTTAGTTTCAAAAATAACCCTTGACTGCAAGGGCTTATTTAATTAATGTTTATTTTTTCAGAAGTGGGACAAAAGCCCAACAAAGCTAAAGAAAAAATATATATATCTTCCTCAATAATGGAGCATTATTCAATAGGACCATTAAGTAATTTTAAATCAGAAAACATTAATAATTTGATTACATATAACGCTTATAACAGTTTGAACATCGTATATAAACCATTTTATGGCATGTTTAAACCCTTAAATGTTCATTCACTGGTGCATTTATCCTATGTGATTTTATATTTTACTATTCTACCTAATAACTTCTTAGTTTCTAAGGTCCTATAAACCAAAAATCGAAATTACGTATATCTAACATATTTATAACTGGGATTTATCAAACTAGTTACCTATTCCAAAAAGGATTTACGTCAAGATCCATTTGAAATTAGCTTCAGTAATTCCGATTCGTCGGCAATGATAAAAATTGGGCTTAGGTAATTAGGTACCTTCGTTATTATTGTCAACTAACGACATAATTTTCGACGGTCGTAAAAAAAACTAATAGCTCATGTTGGCCATCGCCGAAAAAAACCTAGCCATAACATTTAAATATTATAATCACTGGGAATGGAATAAAAAAGAGATATATCTTCGTAATACGGTAGCTTAATTGTGGGTCCAGATAAATGATTACAAAACACCTGTCTTAAGTTCTCACGGTTGCGGAGAGCATCTCTACAGTTGCCTTATTTCGCTCGCCCCTTAGCTAAATAACAAAAATAAACCAAGACGGCATTGAAATGCGTCACATCTCATGTTTAAGAATTGGGGGGTGACCGCAGATTGCTCGAAAGTGAGGAGCGGCATATTGCAGTGGAACCGTTTCAACGTTAAGGATTTTTCCTTACACGTCTTACAAAACTTCTTGTTTATATACGAGGTGTGTAGAAGATCGGTTATTATTTTTTTTCTCGGAAAGTTGAAGGAATAAAGAACTAAAATTATATATTTTTGAATTCAGCAAGCTCTACAAGAATCCGATGAGAAAATATAGGGGTTCTATTTAAAGAAATATCCGATGACGTCATCACGCGGAAACAAATGAACGTTGGAAATGCATTGATATAGAAAAAAGATTCTTTTTAAAAAACAAAATCGACGTGTCCGAGGAAATTTCATGAAACTTCGTTGTTTTAGAAATAATGAATTTACTCCATACTTTTCTTCCACACTGTATATATAACCCTCCACTACTGTACTGTACTTCCATCCACCGTGTCTCTTAATAATTTTGGTAAAATTAGCTGAAGATCATCAATCAATCAATCAATGTCCATTATACAGACGACAGAAATTCAGCAATATTGGCAAGCATCTTACTAAATGTGTTAATTCCAACTGGAATCCAAATTTTACTTTATTGAATGTCAAATTGCATAGTTAAACACAACGGCAGGCTCCAAATAGATAGAAAATTAAGGCAATATTCTCCATGAGATGATACAGGTTGATTCAGAACTTATCAAAAAAATATATATATATTTGGAAATGTTCAACATACATGTACAAATATGGCAATGAAAAAAAAATACCCATTCTGAAAACTATTTAAAAGTCTACTGTAATGGAGTGAACATGCAAACTGTCGATGTCACATATCGAAGGAAAAAAATCTTCGAAGTTCTTGCATTAAACCGACAATTTATAAAAAAAATAGCACATACCATATTACAAAAGCTGTTCAAAATTTTGTTCCTCGACTTGACACACATTTGGGCGCCTTATCCAATTTTGTCGTACTAAATCGATATGTTCCCCTTGGTTGCTGATCTTGTCAACGCAAATTATTTGCGACAGCAACTGTGATACTCTCGCGTAAATTCTCGATGGTGTCCACTTTGGTGGTCTTTTAAATGCCCCACAAAAAGTAGCCAAGAGGTGTTAAATCGGGAGATAGCAGAAGCCAATCCACAGTGTCCCGTGCACTTGATGGAGATAATCTCGAACATCTAATAGAAAGTGAGGAGGTGCCCCGTCATGTAAAAGCCACATGTGTTATCGGACAGCTAGGGGTACATTTTTAAGAAGGGTGGGCAGGTCATTGTGAAGAAATTCGAGATATTGTAAACCATCCATACGATTAGCAATATGAACGGTCCAATTAGGCGCTCATCAACAATTCCTGTCTAAACGTTCTGTGAAAAACGTGTGTATTGTGAATGTTTTGTATTCCATTGCGAGTAAATAAAGTTTCATCTGTAACTAGTCCATCAGTAGTAAAAGTGGAGATTTTCAGCCTTTTGTTGAAACAATCACTTTCAAAACCTAACTCGTTATGGATAATCTGCTGGTAATTGCTGTACACATGAGTCATTTTGTAGATTGACAGTCCCACATTAAATAAAATAACGTTACTGACCTCGATCGTTTACCACCGAGAGAGCATATCCTGACTCCAACCCTATCCGCCAATCAGTCGTGTTAACACGCGCTGAAGGCGCAAAAATTTGTTTAATTATTAGGAGTACAGCTGTCCAGTTACGTACTCCTTTATAATATTAGAACATTAAATTTTTTACGTGAAATATATTAAACTTTTATTATAATCGTTTTTGGTGATATCGATTTCTTATTTAAGCGTTATCTCATAGTTTTTCGGATAAGTTCTGAATCAACCTATCGTGTGCTTCTGCAATACATTTATATAGAAATGTAGTAGGTATTACTAAAGCTATATTTTTCCTCAAAATAAATATTAAAAAGTTTGATGTTTTGCATATTTTTATATGAGTAATGATCTCTAGTGCATTTTCAATTCTATGACTTAGGCAAGTATCATTAATCTACTTGGATACTTTAAAAAAATATTCACGGTTGAATAAATATATTAACACGTATGGATATTACTTTCTTTGGGTGTATTTGGTAATTGACACGTGAAGAATGGTTTAAGGTAATTTTTTTTATAAAAAAGAAACATTCCTTGACGAAACATATACAGAATATGTGGAAAGTAATTATAAATTAAGATAATGTTGTTAATCTGATGCAATGATTTTCACTTATCTGCCTTTAAACCAGCTTAATTGGACGTTTTATTGGTAATTAAAACTTTTATTACTTGTATTAGCAAAACTTGCACAAATTCAGAATTATTTTATTATTTCCCGCACATATAATTTCCAATAAGTGCCTGTTTTATTGCCGGAGAAATAAAACAGGGTAATTTTTGAGAGTGCAATCAGATGTTCAACTAAATGATTTTAACTTTCGGAATAGCAATTTGGCAATAAACAACGTTTATAAATTCTTTACAAGCCATGTGCATATGGTTTGATGAAATCGTTTTTATGGTCTACTTTTTGGATCTTCGTGATCTACTCCTCCTCGTAAATTTGAGAAATCAGCATCGGGGCTGCTTTTAATCCTTAAACAGTTAGACGATAATTATAAATAAAGCAAGAGTTGGTCACGACTTTCGAATTCTCCTTCAAAATTATAGTTAATACTTTTTATACATGTACGGCTTATGTAATTTTGTTATATACTATAATTCATAACG
Source organism: Monochamus saltuarius (assembly GCA_025584915.1). Lineage (NCBI taxonomy): Eukaryota > Metazoa > Arthropoda > Insecta > Coleoptera > Cerambycidae > Monochamus > Monochamus saltuarius. Next base: position 20,919,214 of record CM046727.1, on the reverse strand, counting down.
CATTATGGTACTTTATCTTTAAATATTTCTGGAAAAATGTAGGTACCACTTCTGCAGTTCTTAAAACAAGCTGTACAGGAAGTCCCGTAATTGAAGAAAGAGTAACAGATCCTTACGTACCAAACTACGGTATTACCAGCCATGAAGAAGATATGGGATGACATATGGCTCCATGTGGATGTAATATTACAGTGTCATTTTAAAACATCATTAAAAAATTCAAAATTGATAACTGTCAGTCCATTTTTTAAAAATTCAAACAGAAAGATAAGTCCTGTCAACTCACAGTTTTTTCTTCAATAGTGACGATAAATTTTGCATCTGAAGATGAGGTGCAAAATTTGACCTCGGTCGTCACTATTGATTAAAAGATTGTGAGTTGACAGGACTTTTCTTTCTGTTTGAATTTTTAAAAAATGGACTGACATTTATCAATTTTGAATTATGATTGGGTTATGATTTAATGTTTTAACATGACACTGTAATATTACATCCACATGGAGCCATATGTCATTCCATATCTTGTTCAAGGGTAATACCGTAGTATGGTACGTAAGGATCTGTTAGTCCTTCTATAATTTTCTCTCATCGACAAACCTGATTCGCGCAACTCAATAATCCGCCTCCTCTCGAAGTCACTAAGCCTGGAAGTCAGCTGTAAAAAATGTCGTTTGCAACAAGCTTCACAGTACTTAAAACACAAATGTGGGTAAAATTTCTTAAAACAGTATGCTACATTATCAAAGTATGACTTATGCACTCCAAAAAAAAACTTAACAGATAAAATGAAATTTATTTTGCATTGGTGCGTTTTTTCTTGGATTATGCATCAGTGGTGTGGTCACTGTTTCATTGTTGTGACATATTCTTAATTAAAAATATTCAGATTCGGTTTGCCAAATATGCAAACTATAATTTGAATTAAGTGAATTTAATAATGTTACTATTTTAGTATTCTGAATAAGTTAAATTTAGCTCCCTTTAAGAAACGACGATCTAAACTTGAAACAACTTTATTATATAAAAATATACTATGTGACAAAGAAGGGTAAACAACCAATTTATATTAATTTATTTTGATAATTTTTTTCATGTTTTACTTTTTTCGATAACCGTAAAAAATTATTAAATTTTCAGAATTATATGTTACTTTTTTTTGTAGTTTGCATGGGTCGTACTTTGATAAGATACCATTAGTTTTAAAAATTTCTGCTCACATTTGTGTTGCAAGTGTTGTGAAACTTTTTGCAAACACCATTTTTTACAGCTGATATCCTAGAGGACGTAGATTTGGACAGGTTCCCAGGTTAGTGACTTTGAGAGCAGGCGAGTTTTTGGGTTGAGCAATTCAGATTTGTCGGTGAGACAAATTTCTAGAAGGACTAACAAATCTTTACGTCAAACAGAGAGCGAGAGTCACCGGTCGTCGTAGAGGAACCACAGAGCGTGAAGATTGGGACATTTGACTTTCATAGACCGATTTAGCAGCAGTGGTTTGAAGTACATTGGAGGATGGTCGGTATTCGTACAGTATATGGTCGAATACGAAGCTTTGGCCTCTTGTCTTCACATTGGGTACTGCCTTTCACTTGTCAACATCGAGCGAACCACTTACAATGGTGTAGAGAGAGGATTCATTGGGACCAATAGTGAAATCAAATGATCTTTAGTGATGAATCCCGTTTCTGCCTGGGGATGCACAATGGTCGTGCAAAAGTGAGAAGGCGAAGGAGTGTAAAAAGCGATCCACAATTTGACAGAAAACGTCAAGTCCATCACACAGTAGATTTTATGGTATGGAATTCTATTGCGTATGCTAGCATATCACCACTAGTTTTTATTACAGGCAACATGACAACCCAACGCTACAGTAAGTAGTGGAGCTATATATCCTTCTTCACGCTATGTGTTCGCGGCCTTTCTGAGACTACACCTGGTAACAACGTACTGTAGTACGTAAGGATCTGTTAGTCCTTCTAGAAATATCTTTCACCGATATACCTCAAGATGAAAACAATATATTAGACGTATTGCTTAAAGTTAAAAAAAAATCTCCCCACAAATCTTCCAGACAGCAGGGTATAAAATATCTTGATCACTTCTCGGTTGTAACATTATTAGGAAAAAAATACCACCCTTACAAAGTATCTACATTTAGTGCAAGAGTTGGATGGGGATAATTTCAGATCGTCACATACGAGACGGGATCATATTACGTTATGATGAAAATCAAATCTCTTCAAATTTATTGTTTTTATCGACGCAGCCACTTTTCCTTAAATAAAACTGGAAATCAAAATAACTGCAGATGTATGTATCAAAAGAAGCCTCACTAGGGTCAAAAATTATACAGCCAGTGCCAAGGTAAAGTAAATGTATAGGCTGGAATGATGTATTTTAGGACTTTACTTCTTTGAAGAATATTTAACTGCAGTTAGATGTTTGGATGTTCTACGTTTTAATTTCTTAACTTCTTGTCCAGTTTCAACAGTTTTTCATTGAAACTATGAGGGTAATGATGGGCACAAATGTGCGAATCAAGCAAATTTTAAAATTCAGCTATATTGGCAGGCATCTTAAAAATGTGTTGATGTTGTTCCTAAACCTCGATATTATTGAATGTCAAGTTGAACAGTTCTTTGCGACCACATCTCCCAATACACCGAAAATTACGGTAGCCTTCTGCATGTTTCATTGTGCGCTTCTGCGAGAAATATATCGATATGTTCCCTGGTCAATACGTTCGACTTTTTGGTCGATATTTTTCGCACTATCGTTTCAAAAAAGCAAAAGCTTGTAATATTTGCTTATGATCTGATTCTTTATGTCCATCATCGCCTTCAACAAGGAGGAATTTGACCAAAGTGTTGACGATTTCCATATTTTGGGCTTGTCTTCAAAGTATGACAAAACCACTTTTTCACTGAACTTACCACTAACGTTTTTCAGATCACACCATTTCAACCATTTCAAGAAAAGTTTATACAAAACCCATACTGCTGCTTTGACTTACTAGGCAATCATTCGAAAGTAGCTTTGTTAGCAACTTCTTAGATTTCTGCTGGGAGAAATCAATTTTTGATCACTTTCCACGTTACGACATTTGAAGTAACTCATCGGCAAACGATAGAAATTTCATTACCTTAGCAAAAATAAAATCCATGAGCAAATGGATTGTAAAATTGTATTTTATAAATTTAATAACGTAAGAAATGTGTTGATTTGTTCTTCTAATGGTGTTTATAAAAGCATAGTGCATACAGTTACGATTTAAGCCAACTTGCCTTTATAAAATATTGATAATAAAAAAGATACAGGGTCAAAGTTAGAATTTAAAAAGTGATTGTTTGTAATAATTACGCTGTGTTTGACTGTATCAACTTTCATAAAAATTTGACAATAGATGTTTTTGGATGTGAGAAGTCATATTATTTTGCCTATTTCGATGTATTCCTTAGAGGGCGCTATATCCACTATACAGATTCGGAAATTGCGGATCTTTACAGAGAAATTAGAAATTGCCGCTTCATCCCAGGGAAGGTACGAAGTATAAGAGGCGCGGCGACGTGCATTGGTCTAGCATTCCCCACTACTACGGTAATCGATTCCGTATCGCCAACGCCAATTCGCCATTGCAAATCTAACTGTCCGGTCAACTGATGCCAGTGTTGCCAGGTCTCATGCTTTTGCACGAGATATCATGCATTCGGAGGATATCTCATGCTCTCATATTTTGCTAACAAAATCTCATGCTTTTTAACAGACACAAAAAGAAATAAAAAATTATTAAAATTATTCTTTGAAATCTACCAAAACAAAGACCTAACGAGAAATAAAGGCAAAATCGAGGGCAAAATTGAATAGATAGAGGTAGGTATCTACAATATTTGGGTACTTGAAATGTCCTTTATTGTAGACTGCTCTCTTAATAATTAGCAATGAATACATAAACGGGTATGACAGTCGACGGATATGCGGTGTGTGTGCTGTATCCACGCTGTATTGCAGTGATTCTTAACTCTATTCCGTAAGGGTACCTACATTTTCTGGAAACAACAGATTTTACGACCCGTGAGTCACCCTGTGTCACAATAAAATAAATTAGAAAGGTTACGTGGTTAATAACTTTTAAGTCAGTACCTGTAAGTACCTACTTACAATGTAATATTATGATAAAATAGCAGAACATAATGAAATAAAAATGGCATTACAAAAGTAATTAAAAATTAAGCTGTGTCAAGAGGTGTTTTTTGATAAATTAAGCCATCTCATGCTTTTTTCTCCAAACCTCATGCTTCTTTGAAATTATTCTCATGCACTGAATTTTTCCCACCTGGCAACACTGCCTAATGCGAAGACGCTGTGGTGGAAGTATGCGTGTAGCATGACACAAATACACGCAAGCGGCAAAACACAATTCACCATCAAGATCCTCACTTTCCAAATATGTATGTGTTGTGATGTAAATGTGAGCAAAACTTCTTTAGACCTAACGTTTTTACGTTTTAATAAACAAATCCTAAATCTACATTGTTTCTGAGGAAATAAGGTATACTTGTCATTAGTCTTAGAAATTGATCATTTTCGAGATAATAGCTTTTGAACAATCAGCTGCATAGTTCCTTGTACAAAATTTTAACGTAGGCACCAATAGTAAGTTAAATTTTGACAACATTTATGTTAAATATATATAACTATATTACATCAAGCAATTTCTTTTTTTAAATAAGTTGTGCCTTTCATAATAATAAAAAAAATGTTCTAAGGAAGGTACTAATAAAGTAGCGTAAAATTTTAAGTCTGCAACACAAATACATCAACTAATTTGTTTACTAAATCTTAGCTGCATGCAAGTTAAGCTTTCTACCTCTCCTCGCTTTCAGAGCTTCCATCTGAATGCACAGTTCGAAGTAGGGGTGATTTTTTTCGACTATTTAAATTTGAAAGGGAGACAAAAAGTGAAAACGTCTCGAACTTTCCCACATAGACACAATAGAAATTAACCTGTTTTGGGGTTCCCTTTTTTATACAATGTGATATAACTGTGACACCTGTGTCTCTCTACTACCCACATTAAGATTTGTAACTGGTATGAAGGCAATTTCAATAGACTAAAAAGGTTACCCTTAGATTCGGGCACATTTTTTCTGGGCTTTTGTATTTTTTCCTTTTCTCAGCATCTGTGTATAAGTCATAATTATTTTATGGATGTATGGGATTAATTTCGATATTATCGTTTTTTGTGTTGAGGTAGCCAAGATTACTAGACCCCAATACCCTAAGCACAACTTTGATCCGTTATTCTTTATAAAAAATGTTATATAGGGATTAGGAACACGCTTTTTCTTTTCATAAAAACTTGTGTTTTACCGGTATATCTCTTAAGAAAAAGAGGTCAAAATACAGTAAGATCTTTAATCAGTATAGGTATGAAGATGGAGACCGAACTTAAGGCTAAAGAAATCTCAGCAAGTCTCTAGACAGGGTGTTTCTAAAATGCTTTATACTTTCGTAATACAGTAATGAGAGTCAGTAAGGATTTTTTTGAAATGTGAATTTTTGTCAAGTGACAGCAGCAAAGTTTTTTTTCATTTAACTTCTTAAATAACTTGTTTAATTCAATTGCTATCAGCATCATATTTGGCACTTCGTAGATTAAATTCTATTGTGTTAATGGGAGATTTGCATGATTGTTGTACTATTTTAATCGAAATGACGATTGTCCTAGACAATTTCATGGAAAAATAAGCCTAAAAACGGTATTCAAAAATTTAGTCAAGCCACGCCCCCACCAAAACGATAGTCGCCAAAATGTAGACTCATAACGTCAGAAGCTGTTTGTGTACCTAAATAAAGCAGTGTGCTTTAGTTTATATCTGTATGCAATCACCATGTTTTCCAACAACACAGGACTAATTTAGAAGAGTTGATTTGTCAGTTGTGATATTATTAGGTGTTATTGTGTTAAACAGACATTGGTATTGAATAAAGTTGCAAAATATACTCGTATAAAATGGGCAGAGAAAGTACATCTCACCGGGTAAATGGAAGTTATGGAGCTATTGCATTATGCCATTATGTACGAATAGAGCATATAGCGCCTAATAAATGAATCAATTTCTAATAAAAACCCCTCCACATTAAAGTTGCCGTATCCGACCATTTTTGCATAACTTTTTTATCAAACGAGAAAACAACTCTATTACGTTTTAGTTGGCGCACCCTGTAAAACAGTACAGTTATTAAATGTTTAAATTTATGAGCCTTTGTAAAAAACACTATTTCAATAATATTTCAAAATTCCTTAGCAAGGGAAACATTAAAACTAAAATCTTTTATAACGTGTTATTAAAAAACAAACATGAAAAGAAATTGTGAAAATAATTGATATTAAGGTAGTAACTGGATACCTTTATAGACGTACAGTGCCTTCATAAATGATTACAAGCCACGTGATCAGGGTCGAGATTTTCAAATCAATCGCAGAACAATTCATATGCGAATATCCATTTCCTTACTACGGCAATTGAGAGAGACAAGAAATCTATTTGCATACGAGTTGTTCTTCGAGACTCACAGTCCTGGTCACGTGGCTTGTAATCATTTATGAAGGCACTGTATATGTGGCCATTGAGGCAAATTTAATGCAGTGTATCAGCGATCTCTTGTGCCCCGGGATAAGATGTGCAACAGAAATGATCGTAAGCGAGACTCCTGCAATAGACTATGTATATCAATAGAATGGAAGTTGTTGGTCCGATGAAGTGGAGCAAGAGTGAGATATCGACGGGTATCGGACAATCGAAGACTACTTTATTAAATCTGTCTCCGCCTTTTGTGCGATATCTAATCGTGTGAGCCTCGCCTGAGATTGGCAGCAATTTCCGGGTACATGTCACTTCAAGGAAATTGTGCAATGCAAACAATTGCTATTATTCCCATTCGTCAATGTTGGATTGCTCGGCACATATTTGCCTCCGTTCTAATTTTCCCCGTATGGGGACTTTCAGTTATTCTTATATTTTCTTCCTTTATTTATTACGACATTATATCGCGTTTATACGTTCAGGAAACCTAGTAATCTGGATTGTGTGTAGCAATATTGAAAATTTATTTCAAGTAAATATTACTAATTTGTACTGTACTATAAGAAAATCCTTTTAAAAATTTAGTAGGGATATATTTTTATAAGTGTTCCAAACTTCATATTCTATAGACGTTTTTTTTTTGAACATGCAATAAATTTATTTAAACATAATTTATTCTCAGGAAAAAAAATGAAAAGAAAAATGTGATATAGGGCGATGAAGCGCGGCGAAAGAAAGTATTGGAATATTGTTTGTATGTGAAGACCATCCAGTAAATTGGAAATACATAGATAGGTGCGTTTAAGTTCATCCAAAAAATTAAAATGTAAAGTTGTAAAGAATGAATCAAACTTTTCTGTCTTCTATACGCCCTGTATACATCTACCAGATATATACAGGCCGTTTAGAAATTCAATAGTAAAGCAAACTTACATTTTTTTTCTCATTTGTAGAGTTCAGCGCTTTATTCCTATTCCAAATAACATTATGTATTTGCTCCTACCATTTTCGTGATGTAGAATCGTTATTTGAGGCATTTATAACATTTTGCTGACTTCACTACAGTAAATTATCTTTTTTTCTGTTCTGAAAACATAACAAACAAAAGTGATAAATAAGGATTTTTAAAAATGAAAAAAGGAGAATCGAGATCAGTAGTAAATAGCAATAAAAAATTAATAAATAATACTAAATATCATTATTCATTAGTTTTATTTATTACATTTTTCATATGAAAACAAGTGGTTTAATGTGAAATCAGATGTCATAATTTTATAAATACCTCAAGTAAAACCCAACATCATTGTCGCCGTAATTGTCAAGCGGATCTATATTGTAAACAAAGAAATAAGTTACGTTTAACAATACTGTACGTTAACTACATCACCACTAATAATTCTGGAATTACCTTAATAGTATTTACACTATGTATCTATGACCTTTACTACCCTATTAAAATACTATAAGTAACAAATTACCCTTTTCTCTGGCACATATCCTGAGATTTAGCAATATCGATCGTAATGTGTTAAAGTTGTGAACAATATCAACAATTAGACGGACTCTTTTATTCCTATATATCTAGTGCTAACAGAATTTTTAAGGGTTGATCCTATACGTAATCATTTTGCTATAAAAATACGTGGTCTCATAATGTATTCAAGAGCCAGAATTTACTACAAAATTTGCTAATAAAATTTCAGAATTATAAAAAGCAAATCTTAAAATAAAAATTTTCCAGATTTATAATTACAAAATTAATGTTAATAAAATTTGCGTAATTTTTATAATGTTGTAGATATCCTACCTACCTAATCATAATAAATAAAATATTCAATCGGATATAATATAAAACCTCACAAAATAATTATTAGTATTTATATTATTAATTATTTATATTTCAGAATGTGTTCATAATAAAGTATATTTCAATTTAAACATAAGTTTTAGCGGGGTTACACCCGGTATATTTATTTAAATAATACTGTTTTTCAGTTGCACTTTGTTTCTTCAATGTAATAAAAGTCTTTTATATCTTCACTAACAACTGATAGTATAGACTGAAAAGTATTCTTTACTTTCAGAGACGAATCAATGTACAAAGCTCATCAATCTGAATTTCTTCATAATCTTATAATGTTGAGTCGTTATTTATACCAATTAATATAAAATCAAAGTATTTTTTTTCTCCTAGACCTAAAATAAATAATTTTCAAAAATTTTAAGGTTAGTTCAAGAAGTGTATAGTTAATGCAGAGTAAAATAATATATATTTTAACAAACTATTTCTCTATGCTAGTTATGTACGGAAAAAGTATATGTACACACACCATCAAAAGTCTTCGATTAAACCTAGTGGTTTTTCTCAATGTGAGAAAAGCACATGTACTTAAGGAACAAAAAAGACAATAACAAATTGCATACCATGAACCTTTACTTCATTACCAATGTTTTTACAAATCTGGTCAGTTTGGAAGTGTATTCAGCCAAGTGTTTCTTTCAATTTTTGTACATTATAATGCTGCTTTACATGATGCAGGATTTTTTTACTGTTTAAGAAAGGTATTTTAAGCTAATATGTATCAAATCTCCTACAATTCCTATCAATGAAGTCATATGTATGTTCTCTGATACCAAACATCTAGGTATGCTAATGAACATCCACAGACAAAACTCTATTCAATAATTATCTAAAAATTTAATATATTTACTAACCTCTGGGTGGGAACTCGAAATTCAACCACAATAATTGAGATCTCACTTATTTCTGCGTTTTATTTTGGATCGCTTCATCAGGTGGCCTCCTTTAACTTGAGTCAAATATCTAACTATAAAGATGATTATACCAATAAATTAAAATTATTTGAAATTGAATGTCAAAATGAAATATCGACAACGTCAAACTGATTAACTGTCAATGAATATCATAACAACCTACTGAAATAAATAAAAATTAATAAAAAATTTTACCTTTTATGTATAGTTTTTTTTTTCTCATATATTTTCAGGTATTAACAATATTGTGTGAAACTAACTACTCAGTGGACAAAAGCCCCAACCTGCGTTGAATTACACCCACAATATCTACCCATATATTCCTTATTATTAGCTTTTGTGACATTTTTTACTGTTTAAGAAAGGTATTTTAAGCTAATATGTATCAAATCTCCTACAATTCCTATCAATGAAGTTATATGTATGTTCTCTGATACCAAACATCTAGGTATGCTAATGAACATCCACAGACAAAACTCTATTCAATAATTATCTAAAAAATTTAATATATTTACTAACCTCTGAAGTGGGAACTCGAAATTCAACCACAATAATTGAGATCTCACTTATTTCTGCGTTTTATTTTGGATCGCTTCATCAGGTGGCCTCCTTTAACTTGAGTCAAATATCTAACTATAAAGATGATTATACCAATAAATTAAAATTATTTATGATAATGATGCAGGACATTCTAATCATTAGATATCGAACATGTTGGACATTCCTAGATCATCTGTTGTACGATTAGTACAACAGATAATATGAAGAATTTTATACAGTGGAAAACAGATCACGTAGCGGAAGTCCTGGAGTATCCAATGAAAGGGAGGATCGGTATTTGGTGCAATATGCCCGTAGACACCGCACATCTTCAGCTTCAGCTCTCAGGTCAGACTTTCAAGTTACATTCACCGTGTTATATTGACAGCTACTATTCCAATACGACTCCACAATACAAATGTAGGTACTAGAAGACCATTACGGGTCCCCACTCTTCTTCCAAGGCATCGTCCTAACCGTCACCAGTGGGCGCGAGAGCATAGGGGTTGGCTTTTACGCCAGTGGCGGTGGGTCTTATTTACAGACGAAACGAGAATTGGGCTGCTTACTGATGACAATCGACATAAGTCTGGAGAAAACCAGGTCGTCAACTTCATTTTCCCCGTGAAGTTGCTCCATATGAAGGGGGTACCGTAATATCTTGGGGTGGAATAATGTTCAACCGCCGCACCCCATTAATTGGCAAACCACAGAATATGACCCGTCAAATCTACCCCTACGTAATGAATTAGGTGAAAATTTTGTGTATATGGACGGCAACACTCGACCACATCGCGCAAGAAGGGTTCAATAGACACTTGAAGCAGGACATATCAATAGATTAGATTGACCAGCCAACTCTCCTGACTTGAGTCCTATTGAAAACATGTGGGATTTCGTTGCTAGAGCCATTCATAATCATATTTCTCCACCTCAGACTGTAGATGAGTTAGTCGTGGCGGCAGAAGTGGAATGGAACAATATTCCGCAAGAGATCGTTAACTGCTTGATTATCTCAATGCACAGACGTGTCAATATGGTACTGGAACGTGGTGGAGGTCATACCGACTGTTAGGTAGAAAATTTGCTTTGTTACTTCTTGTTGATCTAATAAATTTTGTAAAAAATGTCACACATTTGTTTTTCTGACAAAAAGATTTCTTTAACAAGAATGAGGGGGAGTCCAAGACTTTTGACTTTGTGTAATGTGTATTATTATACCAAATACGCAAAAAATGCTCTCTAAATATATCTACTTTTACTGAATGTTTCAGTAGAGGACATATACCGGGCAAATATATAATAATATTACACAATAATTTGATTGCTATATCCTTCCTATTGTCAATAAAGACCTAAAATTACTTTGGCCTGATAAATAACACGAGTAATAATTACTCACAAGTTCACATGGCAGTTAAACGGTATAATTATAACAACAACAGTTAGCAATCTTTGGTTGATTGTAGTATATCCGTACCTGTTATGTTAACATGATTAACAACGGACGAAAACAGGAAAAAGAGAATAAAGAACCATTTAATGGTTTAACGGTACACTGCCAAAAACTGGAGCACACACCCTACATATTTAGGTATATTCTGAAATAAAAATAATTAAAGAAAGATTAAAGAAAATTGATGTAATTTACTGTAAAAACTTTTTTATTTATTGTGTGACTGAATGTAAGTGTAAAATTAGGTATTTACTTGTAGCAGCTTTGATATACAGTGCTTTCGAAAAGTAACGAATAAATTCATTATTTTTAAAATTGAGAAGTTTTCGAAAAACTCCACTGGCACGTCAATTTTATTTTTAAAAAAGGCACTTTTTGACATAGGACCCACATTTGTGATGTCATCGTTGTTCGAGATATGACGTAATCGACAATTTTTTTAAATAGCAATCCCCAATTTTGGCCATGGCATTTGAAAGAGCGTGTCATTCTACATACATACATTATGACATTATGAACAATTATGGTGTTACATAATAAAAATTTCAAGAAAATAAAGTTTAAGGATTATAAAATTAATTTTCACAATACTGAAAATGATAATGATTATGTAAAAAATCGACTAAATTATATGTTCAAATTGTCCACCGTTGGCTGCCTGGCAATAACCAAGACGATTAATATTTTTTTTTTGGACATTATCAATAACTTTAGGAGGTATACGTTGTATCTCGTGACGAATTCTTGCTTTTAAATCTTTTAAATTAACCGGTCTAGTAACGTATACTTTGCTTTTTAAGTATCCCCACAAGAAATAATCTAGGGGTGTCAAATCAGGCGATCTGGCTGGCCACTCAATCGGCCCCCTTCTCCCTATCCAACGATTCGGGAACAGCTTATCTAAATAAGCACGGACAGATGTTGCATAATGGGGAGGTGCACAGTATTGTAAAAATTAAATTTTATTTTCTTGAAATTTTTGTAATATAACACCATAATTTTTCATGATGTATCTATATAGAATGGCACGCTCTTTCAAATGGCATGGTCAAAATTGGGGGTTGCTATTTAAAAAAATTGTCGATGACGTCATATCTCGAACAACGATGATATCACAAGTATGGGTCGTATGTTAAAAAGTGCCCTTTTTAAAAACAAAACTGACGTGCCAGGAGATTTTTTCGAAAACTTCTCAATTTCAAAAATAATGAATTTATTCGTTACGTTTCGAAAGCACTGCATATCAAAGCTGCTACAAGTAAATACCTTATTTTAAACTTTTAGGTTAGGTTAGGTTAGGTTAGGTTAGGTTAGGTTAGGTTAGGTTAGGTTAGGTTATTCAATCACACAAACAATTATTTTTATTTCAGAATATACAAATCTTGTCCAGGACCGTTAAACCATTAAATGGTCCAGTTTACAGGCCGGCAAGTTATTTAGAATAAGAAAAAACTATATATTTTCAACTGTTTCAACATAAAGTTTCCTGAATTTTACACATTAACTGCACACTGAAAAATTGTATACGAAAAACACTCTCACACCTCGCAAAATTATTAAGTAGGTACTTCCACGGTCTTTCAATGCAAGACCATCTTCTCTAACGCATTTTTCCTCCAAAAGTTATAGAACATTTTTAATTTCTGCATTATATGGCTTATAACAATCGCGACCTACTGGATGGATTGCTACTAGAAATATTGTGTTAGAAAACTAAACTAAATATAAGAATTAGGATTGCATTATAAACTATTTGGTTCCTATTGTGTACACATTTTTTAAATTGCATTTTGGATTAGTTATTCTCTGAAAAATTTTATTAACAAGCCGTCTATGAATTCCAAATTTAATTCGTGTAATTTTTTATGCATTTTATGGCTCCAGGTTCAATTTATATAAGGCCACTTTTTATTTTTATGAGTCGAATTAATGAACTGTTTTTATAATACACAAAAGAGCCATATATATATAAAGACTCGTCTGCGAGGTAATTAAATATTTTTTATTTGTATAAATTCTCATTTTTTGCTACCTGTGATATAAAACTTTATGGTCTGGTAAATCACATTAAAATCGTATTTTTATTATAGTGCAGTCGTACTTTTCTTAATAGTAAATGGTGATTATTTGTCGCTTTAATTTTCTAATAAAATGCTTTAGGGCCTCGTAAAACTCTAGATATTATGTTTGTCACATCCTACTTACTTCTTTAATAGTTCATTTATTTATTAAAGAAATAAACTCATTAATATGTTGCTCAGAAATAGATACTTCTTTTAATTTTTTTCAGTCACTATACACTAATTGAATGTCTCGGCATTTATGCACTGCTCTTTGAAGTTTAAAATATTTAGTTATTTAAGCATGGCACGAATGTGTTTTTTTCAAACACGGAATATGACATTTTCAGTCCGGCATGGAGTAGCGAATGGCCGATAGATGTAGTTAGTTTTATACCGCGTGTTTTTTTCACTTTAATACAATTTGATAGGATATGATATAATGTATTACATTGCAAAGATATATCTATGTTTATTAAATGATAAAAAAATTTGTTTCTTTACCTGTTTGTTATAGGTGTCATATTCTTGAAATAGGATTTTTTACAAATACAAATATTTTTAGATAGTATTTTAGTATTTTTATGCAGACACGCATTTTCTTTAAAAAAAAATACACATACGTACATACATATATCCTTGGGTGTGGCATATGCAAGTAAAATAATTCATACGAAACTTAGCAGGAGACTGGTGGTTTTAATTTTAGACATGTGTGCCAAATTGAATCATTTTTATCAAGTATGTAGTAAACTCAGAAATTGGAAAGTGGGAAATGCAAAATGTTTAAATATGGTGGGTAATGTGGCAGTCGGTAAAGAACACTGACTAATATATGTTGTTGTACATACATAAAAATGAAGCTACAGACTAAATTTAATTTTATGAAATGTTTACATGTGGTATTCAAAATGCCTTCGCGGATGTCGGTCACATAGCTGAAATCTTCGTAAAGAAATTAAATTTACACTGCGCAGTACCTGACGGGGATTTTTGATTTCGTTGGAAATATTGAAAATTCATAATTGCAATAGAAATTAACAGAAAAGAATAACTAATTTGGTGACAGATATCTGACATTAATTGTTAAAGACAATCCAAAAAATAAACCCATCAAAGTGACAGCAGCCTACTACATTTCATAATTATTATTTTGCTTACATATTCCACACCTGAGGATATGTACGTATGTGGATTTTTTTTAAAGGATACGCGTGTCTGCCTAAAAATACTAAGGGGGAAAATTTTGTAAACTGATTGTTCTATTTACTGTAATTTTTTCATATCAAGAAACGTTTAGAATAAAAAGTTCTAATTAAAAAAAAAACAGAGGTTGTTGGTTGCGACCCTTGTAGACATTTGGTAAAAATAAAAATCATATTCAACACTTAATTAACTAAATGTATTCACAGATTTTCAGATTTATAAGTTTACCCGTTTTTGAGAAAACCGAACTTTCTTCAATTTTTTAGAAGCCGTAAGGGAGAGCTCAAATCGAAAAAGTTTATAGAAAGTACCCCCCCTAAAATGACTCAAAGAACACACTCTCTAAAAGAGCGCACATCATTATGAGACACCCTGTATATAGGTATGTATAACGACAGAAAGCGGTAAAGAACAAATTTTTAGATACAAATATCTTTCAAAATACGTATTTTTTTAATTTAAATTTAGATGTAAATATTGTTGGTAAACTTACGTAATTCTGCATATAAGACTGTGTTCTTTTTTTATATGTAAAAATAATAGTTAAAACGTGGGGTGAGAATAGCAAAATAATGTGTGTCTTACAAATTCATTTTAAAAGTTATATTTTCTTTTTGATATTACTTTTGTTCAATGTGTTTTATTCTTCGAGATTTCTGTACACTAATTTGATCATTTTACGACGAGAAATATGGTGCGTTTAACCATCTTTCATAATTAATGAGGTCAGGTTTCCCTCATTCTTATACTGAATGATGGTTAATGCGATCTCCTCAATATAATAATATGTCGTCCCCTCACCCGCACAAATCTTCGACTTCTGGGTTAATCCTCGTGATGAGGATGAGGGAATATTATTAATTTTATTATTATTATCATAAAGTTTCCTCAATTTTACACGCCTACTGCACACAGAAAATATTACACACGGCATTATAAACATTATCACATCTCGTAAAACTCTTTTAAAAAACTGGTGAGAGTTGAATTGATGTATTAAGCATTTTCATGATGTATGGTACAAAGTATAAAAGTACAATTCGTGGTGTATCAACATTCTCTAATGCATTTTTCCTTCAAAAGTTTAAGAAAATGATTCGATTAAAGCAATATAATTTGACTTTACGTTAATAAGAACCGCCACATCTCAGATAGATTTTCATTGTACAAGTACATAATTATATTAGTAAAAGTGTTCGTCCTTAAAATTCCATCTTTAAAATTATGAGGTGCAAAATGATGCCTAGAAGTTTTAGATAAAAATATATCTTTTCGAATTTTTCTTGGCTTTTGATTAAGTATTTTTGAAAATGATGCATAGAAGTTTTAGAAACCTAAAAATATATATTTTTCAATTTTCCTTAAGTTTTGAAATTTACTGGTACTGGTACTTTGTGTCATTGATCACTCCTATACAAAGTGTTCAGTAAAAAATGAACCATACTTTTGAGGCTACAATGAAGACTACTTTTCTTGGACAAAAATATGATTTAAATCAAGTTACCTTAGTACAATATTGCTTCCTTAAGGAGTTATAGACCTGAGGCTTTTTATTCTATTTTTTACGATAATTTTATTATTTAAAAAACAAGTTTTTTTTGTGAGATAAACTCGAATATCTGATTATTATAGTTAGTAATATCGTTTCATATAAAACAGCATGATATACAACCGAGACATATGACAATGTGAAAGAAAGACAAGATTAAGAAGATAGAGAGAGAGAAAGATAAAGAATAAAATAAAAACTAAATAACCACTTGTATACCCAAACGCAATAGCACAGGCAGAATCATTATTTTTAAATTATTATTGAAATATCCGTCAAGAAACGACTTCGTAGACATTACTAACTGTAATAACTTTTAGAATAAATAATTTTCTAAAATTTATATAGATATTGATTTCCAAGCTCTATACATTTACAATGGTGCATTTTTGTTACATGCATCAAATATACGTTTTTTGAAACTAATTTCAATGTTGCTGTTTCAATATAATTAATTACTTTCCAAAAATGTCTATCCTTAAAAAATCTGAAAGGAATAATAAAGTGGTACAGGCGCTAAGAACGCTCTATACATTTAACTCAAAAATCAATTGTTATTTGAGTTTATTTCACAAAAAAATAAAAAAATTATTGTAAAAAAAATAATATAAAAAAGTACTTTCTCAGGCCTATAAATTCTTAAGGAAATAAAATTGTACTAAGGTATGTTGATTTAATTCACATTATTTATTATTTTCTATACTGATCATTCTGTATATATTTTCATGTCAAGTATATACCTATAATTCATTATAGGTATTATAGTCTATACCGAAAAATACAGTGCATGATAAATTAATAAAAATTTTCACTAAAAGCACCAGTCACTTTTAAAAACTCAAACTTTACTTTCTATTTCTTAATAGACATTGCACGTTACACTTTTACATCACTAACACACTAGATTGTCACTTAATTCCAATATTTCTGTTGGTTTTCTAGAACAGTTATGTTTAAAAACATTTTGTTTAGGGATGCTTTTGTACCTCATATTGCACAAACACAGACTAAGCCCTGGATATTTTCCCGCTTAATTTATAACATTTAACCCCACAAATTTTATATCTCTCGATTCGCACGGGCCAATCACAGAACCGGAACTAGGAAGTAGATGGTACTGGGGACAACCAGCACGTGCCCCAGGAGCAGCTGTCTATTCAGGGGGTCGAGGGGTGGCAATTGAATTGAGAATCACGATGATTATTATTCAAACAATTGTTCATATATAGAAGGGAGAGATGAAAGTACCACAGATTCACAAGGGCAGACAGGAAATATTTTTTCGTATCGTGAGAAATATATTTTTCTTGTAATATGGAACGAACTTATAGTTAGTTTCTTTCATACAGTTCTTTATTTTGCACAGTTTTTGATATTCGTTTCATATGAACATTATTTAAATATCAGATAAAACCTTTATTTAGGTATAACGATTTGAAAATTAATTCTTATATCACTAGATCTTATATTATATAGAAAATTTCACACCTCTACTTTAAAACCAATAAGATGCCTTTATTATCGCTACTATGGCAACCAAAAGAAATTCCGGAATTTTTTCGACGTGGGACGATTTAAGTGGAAATTTGTTGACAGTTGAGAAGATAAACATATATGATATACACATTGGCATCTTATCTATATATGAAATATGGTGGATTAATCTACATATGAATTTCTTCGAAATTGTGTCGTGTTACTTATAAAAAATATATTTCTACCACCTTTAGTGACCTAACATTGCCAAAGAACGATAGATTAAACTACTACCCATCTGAGTTTTAGCATTTGATGTAACTAAAGTTGGTAATTTTTTTACTTAACGAAATATGGTGGATATATCGGCAAATTCAACAAATTGTTTCCATTCACTTGCCTTTAATTTTCTAGTGTCATCTGGTATTAGATTTTGAATTTCTTGTCTAATAACTTGTTGACTTTCTTTATCAAATTTACTGTGACAGAACCGTTTAAATAAAAAGGACAAATCAACTATATGTCAACAACAACAATACCTTGGCCGAGTCAAATTAATTTAAAATGTTAGGTTTGATTTATACTTGGCGTGTGAAATTTTCTTACCGAATACCACACGAGCGTAAATTATTCCTGGACATTTTTTTAAGCTCTTGTGATATTATATGCGAAAATTATATTTTAAAAATTGTCTCAAGTTGAATATGAGGGGAACATAATCTAGATAAAAATTCTGAAGATGATTTATTCGGTAAAATTTTTTTTAACCGTAATAGTAGATAAAATAAAATATCCAATTCGACATTGGACTCAGAATTGCAGAGAAATTATGACAACTATGCTGAGAAAAAAGTATATCATTTAATTTCCAAGAATATAAAAAAAACTAAGTGTATGGAAACAGTATAAGTTTTGCTCTGAAAAGCCGTTTAAAACAGACAAATCTCTTGGCTGTCCAACAAATGAAAAATATTTTGGAAAGTTGTGCATTTAATATAAAAAAGAAGAAATGTAAAAATTATACATGGTGTTCGGAAACTTTGCATAGAAAAATATTGTGTCAAGTTCAAGTAACATTTTCTCGAAAAGTCAATATTAACGTAAGCTATGCAACCTCAAACTTACTTTTTTATTTGTTTTTTGGCTATACTTTTTAATATGGTAGAAAAATCACGTACTAGGTGAGGAAATAATCATAATCATTTGTCTTTGATTTTATTAAGATTTTGATGACATTCCTTTAGAGAATAGAGATCTACAAATTTGATACTCTCGTTTGAAGTCAAAAAACCCACCGTTTGCGAGGAAATCGACATTTAAATTTTTTGGACTTTTTTTCTTTTACGATTAAGTAAATTATACTTTGAAAACAATTGAATGATATATTACTTTGACGCTACTTTCAAATTTATATGCTTTGTTCATACAAGATAAAAGCAGAAACACAACCTTTCATGCGAAAATAGACATTTAACTAATTTATTCTAACCTTGGCAGAACAGTTTCTAGACTGGTCGCCGTGTCATCGATTTAGCTTCCTTGACATTTGACATACCTTTATCTTCTTCAGAACTAACTTTGAAGCTTTAGTTTAACCTTATCATATGTCTCTAGAAACTTTCAACATCGGTTTTAGTTGTTCCACTTACCAATAGAGATTTAACGAAATTTCTACTCAGAACCTTCAGTAGCTCAAAAATTGATTTGAAGTGTCATTATTATTGCAATGGATTATACTTGATCTACTACATTATTTTTATTAAATATTAAGGTAATTGAATTAAAACAGAAAATAGAAAGTGGTATACTATTGATTTTGTTTATATGTACGTACTTTGCCACTTATGTTATTGAAACCATGACTTTACTGTTAATGTCAGCGTTTTGATACTGTGTAACGTGCGTTGTACCAACGTATAATGTATATTTCTACCGATGATTAAATACGTTAAAAAAGTCAAAATAGAAGTTTTTTATACGTTTACTGAATATCTGTCTATAATCGAATTAGTTCCACAATAGGTATGCTTCAGTAGTAAGTTTCACAATAGGAGCTAGAAATCTGTCTCCGCCACTGAAGCATCTAAATTTTTGAAAAGAGCTTCGAATTTTGAATAATGTTTACATAAACCCACTAGTTTTTAACACAGATATTTAAAAATAATCAAAAATATTGTTAACACCCTGTATTTTATATGAAACATACCATAAAATCCCGAATAAGAGGTTTCATTTTTGGTCAACATTTTGTGAATTACATTGCATATTATGAAAACATCAATTTCCGCAAGAGTTAGGTGTATAGGTTTAAACCATAGATTTAGGAAGATGATTAGCATAAGCCAAAAATGCAGAGAATAATGCAGTACTTATTACCGCTTGTTTCGTATGTCCGTACCTGGACAGACATTATATAACTATCAGAGGTCACTATATTACAATAAAAATGTAATTTATAAAAGTAGAAGCTTAAGAACACTATACTGACTTTCATGAACTCAGTATCTACTGTTTTCTTAATCATAACTTTATATGTAGACTTAAATATAGGTACTGCATATTATGAAAAATATATAATTTCTCAAAATGATAAAACGCTTAGCCTTAAGTAAAAATAAATGATATAAATCAGTAATAATAATCGATTTGTTTTATTAACTCCTAATTCTACATTTTTCTATTTTT
The DNA here is from genome assembly GCA_025584915.1 of Monochamus saltuarius. Lineage (NCBI taxonomy): Eukaryota > Metazoa > Arthropoda > Insecta > Coleoptera > Cerambycidae > Monochamus > Monochamus saltuarius. The sequence continues at coordinate 20,898,880 of CM046727.1, read as the reverse complement.
TTCTTCAGCATAATTTTATAAAAATTTACATATTAATAACCGATATTGAATAACTACTGTACAATTTTATATAGGTGTAACAGATACAAAAAGCATTTGTTATTGATAGAAAATAATTTTTATTTCAAATACGTACATATGAATGTTTTAAATTATTAATTATTAATAAAATGAGTAATCATAGGTCATTAACATTTTTAAATACAACCCTGATGCTTCCTCCCACTTAAGTCACCCATTTTCTGGAAAGCTGGCAGCCTTGGCACAAATAAAATTTAGTCTTTGTTACCTCTATCCCTTCCAATCTCATTGGTTTAAACTGTTACAAATATTTGATCAGTTAAGTTGTGAATGTATTTTCTGTGAATGTAACTCAAGAATTAGTTGGACGAACATTTCTTATAGTTTCAAACTAGTCCTTGTGGAAACAGATCTTTTGAGGTCATAAACATTTGACGTACGACGTATGTGGGTTTATTGGTTATGAATGAATCTTCAAGACAGCGCTAGTTAACTAAGTTCATAATAGCAGAGACGAGTCTGTTCATAAATTCATAGCCCATATCCTTAGGTCAGATTAATGACATTGTACGCAATTGCACACAAATCGACACCGTAATAAAAATGAGATTGCATTTGCAGTACAGCCTCGCAATTTGAGAGCTAGCAACCCACAATTAACGATAACAAAAAAAACCAAAACCGTAACACAGCGCCTGTCTCTGAACAATAATTGAATCAAAATTGATAGGCAATACACAGGCATCTCGGTAATAAGCCACAACCAACTGTAATTAAATTGTAACAGGAGGCCTTTATTTATTGATTGAGTTTGCTATATTTCACAACTTAATTTCGAAGTAAATTTGCTGAAATCGCTTCTCGGAATAATACGGTTTTTTGGTTTTGTTGACGATCAATGTGGATCTTGGAAACCATAAAGATAAAGAAATTACTGGTTGGGAAGATTTAGATTACAAAAACTCTTTTAGTTTACACATGTGTATTTTTTGGAAAAGAACTTGTAGCATTTTCGATAATTGTAAGGTTATTTTATCAACAATTTTTAAATAATATAATGGTTATTTTTGTATTAAGCGCATACAGTCAGTTTTTTTTAATGGAATGTGAATTTTTGGTCGAGACCGTATGCCAAGACAAAAAATCATTCAAAAGCGCCATAAAATACTGATTTTGCGCGCGAAATAATAATAATAATAATATCTCTACCCCTCATTCTAATCACAGGGATTAGCCCAGAAGTCGGAGACTTGTGCGGGAGAGGGGGCGGCATATTATTATTAAGCAGGCCGCATTTGCGCCCAGGAACGACTTACGTTGGTAGGCCCTAACCGCTATTCAGTGCAAGAATGAGGAAAACCTGGAAAACCTCATTAATTAGGGGGGTAGTCAAATATCAACCGGCATCAATCTCTCACATTGACCCAAGCTAACATTATTCCACCCTACCATACCCACAGAGAGGGTGCCAATCCTCTCTATGAATATAGCTTATATACGGTCTACCGGCAGCTGGGCTCGAACCAACTCCGTCTAGTCGCCTCGATTCAAGTACTAACGCCTTAAACCGCGCGACCACTGACCACTGACCGATCCAATATAAACAATAAACAGGGTGTTTGTAAATAAGTTCGAAATATTTTAGGAGGTGGTTGACGAAGTTATTTTGTGAAAAAAAGTTCATATAAACATAGGATGAAATATGCTTCGATTTAGAGATACAGTGTCCGAAATTTGAAACGCGCTTTGGAGGGATAAATGTGCATTTCTGAGGAGATCCGAATATTTCTACTTGCACCAGTGACGTTCTTGCGAGAATGCCACAATCTTTTTTAATACAAAAAATGTTACGCCATCAATTTTGAACGAAATTAGTCTCTTCAATTTTTTTCGAAAAATGCACCGTTTTTGAGGAAAAAATAAAACATATTATATTGCAAGTTCTGTATTTTTAATATCTATTGATACATTATCTAGTTGGCTGCTGTTAATATTTCTAAATAAAATACAACCATCCCGTCAAAATATCAAATTAGCATTTTTTCATTATTTGTTTGGAAGAAAATTAATGTTCGCCGCGACTGAGCTAAGCTAAGCTTTTACAGAGTCATCACTGAAGATGCCGACAGTGAAGAGCGGCGAAACGTTTGGAAGCATGGGATGCGACAAATTACAGCGGCGGCTACGGATTGCCTCGGAGGACCACCATTATGTGAGGAACGGTTCCGACCGTAGTAGTCGTAATACCAACAATAGGAACCGAAATCAATATATGGACGGGCTCAGAGACACCGATAGCGGGTCTGTCCCCACAGAGCCTAGGGATGTGCATTTTAACTTTTGACAGCTACCAGTTACAGAGGTCACGGCACAACAACCCGGAAAATCAGTATATATCAAACGATAGCACTGGACGCGAAAGCCTAAAAACCACTATAATTAAAATTCTGTATCTCGGAAACGAGGCATATTTCGACCTACGTTTATATGAACTTTTGTTCACAAAATAACTGCGGCAACCACCCTGTAAAATATTACGCATTTATTTACAAACACCCTGTATTTTGTCCAACTGTCCAAACTTTTTGCCACTGTATTATTCCTCTATGCGTTTTTATCTGAAGTTAGTGTCAATGTCAAAAGTGACATTTTTTCACTGTTTTTAACATTTAATCATAATATATAGTATATTATTTTATTATGATTAAAATTGTCACTTTTGTGGCGAGCAAATTTTGTATTTGCGAGGCGAAGCTTAGCGTAGCCGAGCGGATATTCTACAAGTTGCTTAATGCAATTAACTCATCCACGTTCTCTATTTACCTTTAAAGGATGGTAGTTGTTTTAGAAACACCCTTTGTATTAATAAATAATAATAATAACCAAATTATAAAACGGTAGAAGAAAAACTAGATTAAAATTAAGCAAATACCAACAAAACGAAATCAAACTTTTGTATAAGCAAAATCATGTATTCATTGATTCAAGAGATTGCTATTTATTGATGTCATAGCCAATTCAGTCAATCGTTCTTTACTCATTGTAAACAAAATATCTTTTCATGAGTTTTAATTAGCAGGTTCTTAAGATATATGTCACGTCGCTGTCTATAACATTTCGGCGCCCTGATATTTATTACTTTTGCTGTCACCTTTATATAATCATGATTTTTATCCATTATATTTATTTTATTTTTTCTAAGGTTTTATCTAAATTTTCAATATTCCACATTAATTTGTTGAGCTGTATTTCTTCTATTTTCCATTACTTCAAGTTCACCTCATTTTTGTTTCCTTTACTGCTCCATCTACTGTTACTATTGAGAACGTCAAAGGGCTTAGTATACATCCATGTTTGATTCCAATCTTTGTTTAAATTCTTTTGAATCTTCACTATTGGTCCTGACTATATTTTCACTATATTCATTATCTATTCTTTATAACTACATCGTTCTTTCGTATATTATTCGGTTTTCCAATTAGTTCTAAATATTTTCTTTTATTGTACAGTCAAAAGCTTTGTCAAGATTTATAAATCATTCATACATACTTCTCTTTTTGTTTCTTCTTATCTCATTATGAATATTAGGTTTTATGTGCGTCTATCTAGTTTTAAAACTGCATTACGTTTCTAGTATACTATGTTTTTTTGGGTTGTTATGCCTTGACCTAGGTAACAGGTCATCACCAGTCACTAAATTAAAGAGATATTCCGTAGCGTTAGCTAGAAATCTTTGACCTGCCCTTGTTTTTCTCAAGCTTGGCCCTGTGATAGGACAACTTGATGTTATCTAAACTCCAAAATCTTTCTTTATAGATGTTGGTTCCTATTATTGGTACTATGACTGCTTCCGTTAGAACTGCACCTCAAACAATGGTGGTCTTCTGACTAGTTATTTCTGCAATTAGTCTCATCTATTTCTATTAGTCGTTTCGCCGGTTATCATTCGTGGCATCTTTAGTTGCAATTCCGCAAAAGCTTTAGTAACTAATTAGCTCCATTATCAGACGCTCAAGACCAACTAAACCGCAAAACTCATGCACCTTGTCACTCGTTCTTTGTTTTTCCTTAGGTCGTCTTGGCAACTATTTTCCTAAGTGTTCTCAAAAAGGATATGCGTCATCATCTTGGTACGTAATTTGTTATGTTATGCAAGTTTCCTCCTTACTTATAATTTTACAATATTTTTAATTATAATTTATTTATAATAAATTCATTTAAGTTTAAAAATCCTCAAAAACTTTAGTATATATATTTTTTAATGTATTTAATTGAATTTTATAATTATTACACGCAATATTTTTTTCTTTTGTAAATGATACTGCAGTAAACAACTACTCCGCGGACTAATGCCCCGACCGGCATTGAATTACTCCTGCAGTATCTGTGTGAACAGCTAAGAACCCTTGTCAGACACACCACCAGACATATACCGATTTCGGGCTTGTTAGCCCTCATCAGTATTCCATAGGTGAGATGACTGACAATTGAACTGGCTGTTCCTTCATATGTATGTTCACATATAAACTGAGTGCAGGTGAGATATAAGTGATCTGCTTACTTCCTGCTCGGCCTAAGCGATTCGGCTTATATCTCATTTTTCTCTTTTTCTTTTATAAATAGAAATTTAATTAGTATCCTGTTCATATTTAATTACTATATTCTACAAGTAGTCTTCTTGCTAATTTTAATTATTTTTGAATTTTAAATATATTAATTAATTTTATTTCAGCTTCCCTATACATTTTCTGTATGTTTATCTATCTATTATTCTTAATCGTTTTAATTATTGAATGATTTGTGAACGATATCTGACGTAATAAAGTATTCTATTACATGAAATTAATATTATATTATATTTTCTCATCATTCTTTTTAAATTTACTACTATTTTATTTATTTTGTATGTTCAAAGTCTAGATTTTCTTAAAACTAGTATAAAAATGTTCGTATCAAAGATCATTAACAAAACTTTGATCACCTATCCACCTATTTTAGTGATGCACTTAAATCAGTAAATGTCCTTTTTAACATTTAAATGCGGGTATTCTCTGTATGTGTTAGCGATAAACGAAATGAATTAAGTCATTATTAGAATACCATTATATTGTCGTAGAGTTTATGGTGCATAAAATTATACAAATTGTCGTTATTTTCTAATAAAACTAGTAGGTAGTCTTTGTAGCGGTAAATTAAAAAATAAATGGTAATCGTTATAATTCAAGCTGCGATTACATTAGGTAGTACTGCGTTAAGGTTTTAGTTTGGTTCGTTGATTCAAACACTAGATGACAGATGTTCCTCTTATATACATATTATGTATTATTATATATACATTTTAAAAAGAGTTGCATTTGTAAATATGATTTTCCAGTAAGTAATTTAGAATGAACAAAATTTCCCTGTTAATAGTTTTACACACTATGGCTTTTTATACATTTTACATAAAATGTTGTTAAAACTAATATTATAATAAAATATACTGAATTTGTATAATAATTACTATAGTGATGTGTTAGAAGTATACCATTTTGTGCATCTTAACATATCTCTGTGTTCTATACCCCTACTCCTGACTGGATGAGCTTAACTGCGCAGTTGCAGTATATCAGCAGTTCACACATCACTACGTTATGTTGGTCGTTTAGCGTTGTTGTGTTCAATTACCACTCATTCGCTGTGTTCAAATGGAGAACATTTAAATTTAACGTAACCTAACAAATAACTATAACAAATATTACTGATAATTGTAATAAACCTAAAATTAATTAGGACTATAACTTTTAAAAATATTAGGGGTTCCTCTGACGCTTTAGATTACTTTGTATTCTGATTTTCTAGTAGAAAGAAAATTATATGTTCCGATCACTACCCAGTTAGTTTAAGTAAAATATCTTTTATCTTATTATTACTGTACCTAACATCATAATTACTGAAACACTATATATTGATACAGAGGCTCAATTACCTTTTCCAGTTTGTTAATTATATTCCTGTTTGCTTTTGAAAATATAATTTTTGTAATACGTTTATTTTGACGTTTTCTAGAACATTCCAGGCTATATTAGATGCGGAACCGTTCCTCGGATAATGGTGGTCTTCTGAGATGATTCTCAGCCGTGGCGAAGCTTTTGCGGAGTCAACACTGAAGATGCCGACAATAAAGAGAGGCAAAACGTTTGGAAGCATGGGATGCGACCAGTTACAACGGATCTATTGCCACTGCCTCTCTCCATCGCTTCCTCGGTCTACCTCTTTTTCTTGTAGTTAGATTTACTCCTACTATTTTCTTAACTGCCCTTTCATCTTCCATACGTTCTAGATGCCCTAGCCACTGCACTCTTCTGGCTTTTACAAATTCGTCTATTGTTGGTGCCTGGTACATTGCATATATTTCCTTATTATTTCTCCTTACATAGCCTTCCTCTGTCTTCTTACCCCTTAGAATGCTTCTTAAGATCTTCCTTTCTCAGGTTTTCTCTTGACTTCTTATTGAGAATCCAGTTACGTAGTTAGTTTACATTAAAAAATCCGACGAAATAGGTTGATATTATAACTCAATATGCGTTGATCATTACACACAAGATTTTATTTAGTTATCGCAAGTAACTGAGTCAACATTACTGAATGAATTTTTTTAAGACTTAAAAAAATATTTGGTTTTACCGGCGCATTCGCCATATTTAATAATATTGAATTATAGTAGAATTTATTCCGTATATTATTAGTTACTTATAATGTAAACAAATCATATATTAATAAGTATTTATTTTGTTAGATTTGCGTACATTTATTTATTTTTATTTATTTATTTATTTAATCACTTAGGCTGTTATAAACAGATGTGAACGTCATAAAATTCTCACAATAATAAGAAGATAATGTAAAGTTAAAAGAATACATATAAAACATAGTCGACAAAAAACATAGTAGACAGAAAACAAAGATTAAAATTCATTGTAAGAGTAAACACATTTTTCCAATAAAAACTGTTTAAGATTCGATCTAAATTTGATGAAGTTGTTGGTGCTTTTGATCGTATTAGGCAGTCTGTTAAAGAAATTAATGCCGGAGTAATACGGCGATTTTTCCAAGAGAGTAGTATTGTGGTGAGGTATAGTCAGCAGATCTTCATGGCGGGTGCCATAGTTATGATAACTAGCGGCTGTTTTGAACTTGGTAATATTGAGTTTAATATATTTTAATAGAGTAAAAGATAGATGGAGGGACTGTTAAAATTTTGTTCTTTACAAAGAATATTTGCAAGAAGTAGTGGGAGCAATATTAAAGATCAATCTTATAATACGTTTCTGGCAAACAAAAACACGCTGCAAGTTCCTCGCTCTCCCCCATAATACAATATTATAAGAGATATGACAATATGCCATGGAGTAGTAGACATTTAATAAAGCTTCTGTACTTAACGTCTCCTTTAGTTTACGAATGCAAAAGTAAGCTTTATTAAGTTTTTTGCAAACTTCATCGATTTGGTTGTCCCAGCTCAGTTTTGTGTCTAAAATTATGCCCAAAAATTTCGTGTTTTGGCTAAAAGGAATTGAGGTGTTATTGTAATGTAACTGAGTATCATCCGGTATTGGTTTTCTCTGCGAAAAATACATACACACCGTCTTATCAATATTTAGTATTAAATTATTTTTGTTACAGTAGTCAACGAATTCACGCATAACGGTATTTGAGCTGTCAAGGAGTTCCACAAGGCTAGATGCTGAGATCCCAAAAGAGTTGTCGTCCGCAAACATGGTTATGTTACCTTTAGACATAGAAGATGGTAAATCATTCACAAAGAGTAAAAATATCAGTGGGCCCAGCACAGAGCCCTGGGGAACGCCCAGACCTAAGGCATGTTCTTTAGATACACATTCCTCGATTTTTACCTGAATAGATCGATCTGTTAGATAAGACATAATCCAATCTAACAGAGTGCCACGAATACCAATCTTAGAAAGTTTTCTTTAACAAAAGACAAATTAAGTGAGTCGAAAGCGCGCGATAGGTCAAAGAATAAACCTATGACGAGCTTACCCCTGTCCAACTCATCATGAACAAACTGCAAAAACTGGATGGTAGCTGTGTCAGTGGATCGATTTTTCGAAACCCGTGCTGATTATCAGTTAACAGATTAAAGAGCTTAGAAAAGACATTATGCGATTAAATACAATTTTTCTATAATCTTAGAAATTACACTTAAGATTGATATCGGCCTATAATTTTCAGCGTTCAAAGGATCATTTTTTGAAGATCGGTATAATACTTGCAATCTTAAATATGGAGGAAAGACTCCCGAGTGTAAGGATGCGTTAATTAAAATACATAAAGGTTCCATGATGTAGTCGCTTGAGTACCTGACAAACTTGGTAGACAATCCGTCGGGACCACAACCTTGCTTGTTTTTAAATCGGCTATAACTTGCCGTATTTCATCGGGAGTTACCGGATAAATGAAAATGGATTGATCACCAAGTTCGCAAGAAGTGCACTCATCAGATAAATTAGCACCAAAATGATCATTTACTTTGTCAACAGCAACCGTAGCAAAGTAGTTAGCAAAGTAGTTTGCCACCTCCTCCGGGTTATCAGTGACCTTGCCATTTATATTTAATTCGATCTTAGACCTCCGTGAATTTTCAGTTTGTAGCTCCGATTTAATTAGCCTCCAAACTTCCTTGGTGGAATTTGGAGCATTTGAAATTCTAGCAGAAAAATATTCTCGTTTAGCGCTCTTTATAAGATTATTATATTCATGCTTTCTGCATTTATAAAAATAGGTAAGGTCGGGGTTATTATAGCGTTGTACGAGCCAATGCAGATTTTTTAAATATTCACTGTTGCGTTTGATTTCAGGCGTAACCCAATTCTTGCAATCCGTCACATTTATATGTTTAGGAGTAATCTTTTTAGTTTCATGCGGGAACGAGGCATCAATTTGGGTTAACAAGACGTCTAAGAAATTCTTAAACGCTTCATTAATATTATCCGAATTTAGGTCCGTGCTGTATATAAAATTCCAGTCACTTTTAGATAAAAGATACTGAAATTTAGCTATATTCTCTTCGCTGATGAAGCGAGTATTAATAGTTTGTTTATTGGGTTGATTGGTTAGTGGCAGAATATCTTTAACACATAGAACTTGGGCAGTATGATCAGCAATAGTTGGACAACACATGTAAACATCAATCAAGGTTTGCGGGAGATCAGTTACCATATAATCAATGGCAGATTTCGATATCACACCATGTACATTACCTACAATGCGTGTGGGTTTATTTAGGTAAGTATTGATATTAAACGAGTCGAAAAGGTCAGATAATATCTGCTTATTAAGAGAATTTGAATTAAAATCGATGTTAAGATCCCCACATAGAACTATGTGGTCATATTTTTCCTTAGCGAAATTCAAGCAGTCCTGCAGGTTTGCCAAAAACGTATTGAGATCTCCAGAAGGAGGCCTATAAATTACTATTAAAAATACTTCAATATTAAGACACAAAACCAAGCCGCATAGCTCAATATTCATTTCCGAGTTAAACTTGTTAATAAAAGTAACAGTTTTAATTCTAGGCTTAATAGCATTGTCAACATATATAGCTACGCCGCCATGAAGTCTACTAATTCTACAATACTTAGCCATTAAATTTAGGTTTGGTAAAGTCAGATTACTGATCTCTTCATTGGTTGCCCAATGCTCGGAGACACAAAGGATATTTACATTCTCCATATGACAAAAAACACCAACAACGTTTAACTTATTCCTTAAACATTGGACATTAACATGTGCTATTTTAATACGAGGTTTAGTATAAGTATCACAGAATTTAGGCGCATCATCGAGAGATATTTCCACCTCGCACTGTAACTTATCATTCACTTGCCTGGCCAAATCTTCTTGATAGAAAAAACCGATTTACCCTAACACCTTTCGGCCATATGTCCTGATTCAATATGCATTGTACCTCAGAACTGCTTACAGATACCTGGAAAGAGGAGTACCTTTCAGGGTTCCGGGATACCAACTTCTTCACCACAACACCTGGCGCGAAACCTTTAAGGTAATTATACAATGATCTCTCATCCACGCCCACGTCAAAGTTGGTTGCATGAAAATGCTTTAATATCTCTAAAGAAGCTGCCTGGAAAGGACAACCGTTGACAACAGCACCACTACCAACAAGAATGTTCCGGCTTTTCCTTGTGCGAGGCGGTGGATTTGAACCAATATCGCTCTCAATGTTAACCACCTTGTCACATAAATGACGAGCCTCTATGTTGTGTATAGCATTGGATACATCCTGGACAGTTATAGCAGCCGGAGTACTGGATGAAGTAGATATTGATGGTGAAGTAGGCCTCTTGTTAATTGCGGCGTTCGCCGAAGTTGAAGTTGAAGCCACTGATGTAGTAGATTTATCTATTTGCTTCTTGTTACTAGATTTATTAGGGGGTTTATTAACTGCCTCAGGCGAATTTTTTGTCTGATTTGAACTTTCTGAGGCAATTTATTAAATGCGTAAATGTACCTACTTACGTATCACAATAATAAGTTGTATACAGAATTAACTACAATGAAGTACAATAATTTTAACAATTCTGGAATTCTAGCTCAATATTCCAAAAATGGAAAATCCCTGGAAAATCGGTGTCTACATATCCTATAATAACGTTTTTAAAGCATTGCTATTTGTAGAAACAACGAAAATGAACATTAAGTTAACTGCAGCATTTTACATTCGTTTTTCGTTCCAAACTGTCAAACCTGCATTTTCTCCCATTAGGTAAAATGCCCATTTATTCGAAGAAAATGATGAAATGAAGGGAATATTAATTGATAATTTAAAACTTTGAATGCATTTGTGGCAGTCCTTAATTCCTTAATCTATAACCAAGAAAAACAAATAGGCGAACTTTATTATGGGAAAATATCTATTTCCGACACAAATTTCTGTATTTAATTACTATAAAACGTTTAATATTGAAAAAAGGCAGTAAAAACTAAAAAAGAAAACAAAAAATCACAATCGTACACAATTGTGCAACAAATTGTTGGTGGTTTCCTAAAACAGTCTAAATGGAAGTTTGGAATTTTTTTGAATGGCAATTCAGTTAATTCATATTTTTCTCTATCCCCTCTTAAAATATTTGTATTTAGTCATAGTTAACTCTGTATACATTGAAAAATGGGCTGAAATTTCCATGTTTTGTTATGCTCTTTTTACATAATTTCTACTGGAAATATACATTATGGAAAAATCAAGTGTATGTATGTGTTTTTAGGTAATAAAATTAGGAAAATATATAAGATTATATTTGTAAGTGAGCATTTGCAGCATATGGCACTTTAAATGTTATACAACTCAACAAAAACTGAAACGACACATTGTTTAGTTGCATCAAAACTGCGTCATTATACCTGCATCCCTAAAGCATACTACAACATTCAATTTGAAAAACATATTTAACAGTAAAAACAGCAACAGTTTACAACATATATTAATATTAGTTGTTGTTACGTTAGTAATTGTAAATTTATATATATTTTCACTCAGATATGCGTAGTCGGTATAGTTTACCATCTACAAACATTTACAATAACAAGGAAATATACAGGGTGTCCCTAAAAGGTCTGTACAATGCGGCCAGATACAGTGCGGCTCAATAAGTCGATTTAGCTTAACTTACCTTGGTTCAAAGTTGACCCTGTCCTATAGAACAATAAACCCCATATCAAAATTATTAGTAATATAAATCCATTGGCGAGGAATTTGTTTTTTTTTTTAGTAACCACACCTTCGACAATTCTACGCCAATGGAAGACAAGATTTTTCAGCATAAAATTTAGATTAAGTAAATTATTTCCTACAAAGTCTTGATAAGACTCGATTACTCTCGTGGTTTATTAGAAATTGTAATCATTGGCAGCAATTTTGACACAAAATTAGAAAAAATTATTTCAGTTGTTCCTGATATTCTTGAAATAAGAATGAGACTTTTTAACAAACACGCTTATTCGTTTCCGCGTATTTCATATGGTATATACGGTTTTTTCACAAGTCTTCAGGTACTTGCCTTTATTTTTTATTTATTTTAATTACATTTTTCATTACCTGTACGTAACCACTTAAATCAACAGTACCTAAACAAATGGTTAGGTAGAGGTAATGACGCTTCTGTAAATTGGCCACCACACCACCACGTTCTCCAGATTTAAATCCATTAGATTATTTATGGGGTCATCTTAAGTCCGTGGTTTATATGACATCGATAGAAAATGAAGAGCAACTATGGCAACGTCTTTAAGATGCAACAAATACTCTTAGAGGCGATGAAGATATTATGCAAAGAGTACATTTTAATAATTTGCTTCGTCGTGTAAATCTTTGTATGCGTGTAAATGGTGGCCATTTAGAACAGCTACATCTTTATTTATTTGCATTCATGTTTTCCTAATTTAATTTTTGTCAAAATTGTTGCCAATAATAATTAAAATTACAAATTTCGAAAAAACATGAGAGTAATCGAGTCTTATCAAGAGTACCTTTTGTAGTAAATAATTTCCTTAATCTATATTTTATACTGCAAACAGTTTCTTCCATTAGCGTAGAATTATGGAAGGTGTAAAAATGATTTCAAAATTGCAACTTCAAGGTCATATAGCGCCTAAACGAAGCAACTTTGAACTAAAGTTTAGCTAAATCAACTTATTTTGGGCCGCACTATATCTGGTGGAGCGTTGTAAAGATCTTTTAGGGTATATTAATGTTACAAGAATAACTATTTAGGAAAAACATTTTAACAAATTTTCTAATGAGTATGTGTAATAGAGACATAGCAATACACATTTAAATGACAAATTCAACTAAAAAAATCTTCCTACGCCGCAGTTAGTTCTGCTTCTGACAAGGTCTTCTTAACTATTTAGAAATAAAAGTGTAGTTGTTTTATTTATTAACTCGCATAGTGTATTTAGTATTGAATTTTATTAAAAAAAGCTACTGCATTTCTTATAATTTGTTAGTAAGGGATACCGTGCACATTATTTTGACTCACTTAAACTTGTATTTTTATACATTTTAACAAACATATTATTTTCAGTTTTCCCTCTTTTCAGCTTCATCTGTCGACACACTCTTTATATGGTATCAAAAATAATATTAATGCATTTTTAAATTGACTTCTGTTACACTACTCAGCAAAATGATAATATTTGAACTGATAAACTCTGGTACACCTAAACATTTTTTTTAATACGATCATATTTTTCATTATTTGATTTTTTTATGCACTGATATTCATACCTATACGTAATATAATGTTAGTTATTGAAAAAGTTGTTTCTATGCATGCTTTTCAATTATTTTTATATAGGTATATAAAATAATAGAAAATTTAAATCACTCCAATCTAAAACTTACAATGTATAAATTGATACAAAAATTATAATAGATGTAAAATCACGTAACATAATATGGAATTTTGTCCATGTTGATTTCTGTATTATTACCTACAGTGTACTTATTTCGTTTACAAAATTATGATGTAATTTTACATGACTACTACCGTTGCCAACGTAAAGTTATATGAAATTACACACAAATTTTTATCAGTGTTACTCAGTCAAAAATAATAGAGATTTCGATTTCCCTCAGTGTGTAAGGGAAATTCTTAGCAACAATTTAAAAAATTTTTGAAAACACGTAATATCCTAATTATTCTGTCATTTAGATTTTGTATGTTGTTAGGCTTCATATACTTTTTGTTTATCTGCAACCCATATGATATAATCCATCGGGATTAGATCTGGCGTACGAACAGAATACGCCATCTTCCGAGATAATGGACATTTATACACCTCCTAGGACCTCTACCATAGTGGGGAGAGCAACAAAATATATTTTCGGTAGAATCTTGTACTATTTCTTATAGTATTTCTAAATCACCCTACATAATTTTCCTTATTTTTTTAAGAAACGCCTAAATTTGACAGTGACTAATAACTTTGAATTATTTGAAAATATAAAATTTGCTCGTATACTGCTTATATTACGTACTTATACCGGAGGCACAGTGCTCTGATGCCACGCCACGCCACGCCACGCCACGCCACGCCATGTGTTACAACGTCAGAAGGATCTAGCACACTGCTCTGACGCTACACCACGTCATGACATGTGACGCCATCCTACGTGTTGCAAATCCGATTTGATAGATTTTCATCATGTCGCATGGTGTAACGTGTTGTCACGTGGTATCAGTGTGCACTTGAATTTCATGTCAAACACATAAAATGACAGACAAAGTTGATGAAATTTTATTAATGTTAGATGGAGAAATTTATATTTTTTGTGTCTCATCACCGAACGAATGACTTGTTATACGATAAATAAGGAATAGATTGTACCATTTATTCAAATTTATATTACAAGAACTGTTTACTTCATTCACTTAATCTCCGTTTTTTACATTTGGAGTGCTCATTAAGGTGATGTGGCATTGGTGTCTCGCAGTCTCTACTTTCTCTATTTTTCTCAGTTTCCTCCGTATTTCTAATTTCTTCTGCTTCTTAATTCTCTTCACCCGATAGTTCCACTGTCAGAAAATTCTCTAAATCAATGTCAATAGGTTCATCAACGTTTCAAGTTCGACCTTCGTAAGTGGTAAAAGTGTTCCAACAGCTCAGCCCAAGGTTACGACAGCCACAACTGCCCTTGCACACACTTCGACAATTGCAAGAGATTATCTGAGTAATGCTGGTGGCGCTGCGTCTTTTTTAGTGGTTACTGGCATTAAACCGTTGATAGTGAGTTTCCAACCCCATTCCATCAGCTCTGCATTGAGTGATAAACTGTACGCACGCTGCCGTACGGCTACTGAAGTAGATAGCAGGGAACAAAGGTGACCCAAACTTTCGGCAACTGCCTTTTGGAAACAGAATTGTATTATGCTTTAACCAGTGCCAGTGATCGCATGGCGTGGTAACAGTGTACACACAGAGTACATGTCACATCACGTAGCGTGGCGTGGCATCAGAGCAATGTGTTCCCGCGGCTTTATAGTAATAAGATGTGTCGCGCCACTGACTTCATATTTTATTCATTCATAACTAATAACGCATAGCCGACGTAACACCTAATAACAATGAGAATAACTAAACGTAGGTTAAAAGGAATAGAAATAAATAATTCCTTGTCGAAATACAAATAAACAAATCGGTATGCTCAACACGTCAACTGTATTGTTTACAAATGAATTGATAATTATAAATTTATAACAGTAGACGCACTATAGACATGAGGGAATGCGTCCTTTGCAAGGACTTTTAATGTTTACTTAACAAAGGCATGATGGAATGTCCGCTTTACCTGTTAGTTTGTCTCACGGTTTTACGGCTTAATATTTTTATTCCTCATAGGAAACTTCTATGTATGGTTAGAATAAATTTGATTAAAAATAATAGTTAACTGCTACTTGTATAAAAACAGGTAGATCCATAATTTCTGTAGTCCCATACAATATTTGGAATATAATTTACCTTCTATAGTCCATATCCTGTTAGGATTCCTGGCTCCATAAAATAATGCCACAAAAGGATTAAATTTATTTTACTGCCAACACGGCACCAACATTCAAATTTTACCTGCAAAGTGAAGTTAATAATAGTAGTGCTTAAATATTTTACACATTGTAAAGGGTTTTTCAATAAGCACTATATGATTTTAAAATGAAATAAAATTAAATTATCTTTAAATGAGGTATAATGTAGAAGGCACTGGAAATATCTTAAAATTATTGTTAATCTAAAATATTGCTCCTTTATTAACTTCACAAATTTAAATGTTAACGTAAAAACTATTACAATAACTATTAAAATTTATTTCAAGAAATTATATTAAAATCGGTAAGTAAACAGAAAGAATAGAAATTTTGAAATATTTGAAAATAAACAAATAAGAGCAACTTAACGACAATATTAATAAAGGGAAGGAAATATGGAATATTATTTTCATTTAAGTACCTACCTCTTTTAAAGTAATTTTTTTAAATAAATTGTACTAGTTGTTGTAATAATATTATTATTATGTTAACATTTTAATTTGTGAAGTAAATAGAGGAACGATATGAGGTAGATTAACAATAATTTTCAGCTATTTCCAATGCCTTCCACACATTTTCAATGAAAATCCAAATTCAATAAACTTAAAACTTTTAAGAATCTATAAAAAAATTATTCTTCTATACAAATTGATGAAATTTTGAGTTTTAAATAATGCTGAAGAACGCCAAGTCGTTAGATTTTTAATAAAATTTTTTTTTGAAAAAATCGATTGCACAAAAATCATAGTAGTCTGTGGATTAACTGCTGGATCATCGTAATAGTTTTAACAAGTACATCTTTCAGAACTCATCTAAAAAAAAATTAATGTGCAGAGGACTCTTTGTTTTTTAAAAACAATCAAAAAGGGCAGTTCGAAAATTATTTAAATATGCACTTCTACATGACATTAGAAAATGGCCCACTGTAAAACCTGATAAGACGGTGAAGCATGCTATCGGCGACCGGACAAAAAATGGAAAGACATTCCCATGGAAAGAAATAAATAACATTTTATATCACTTATTTTATAAAGGGAATTCAACTGCTTTTGTTACTGTTGTTAGTAATTATTAATAGAATTAATATGCGGTTTTAATTAATAAAATAGTGTGTACAGTGTCTACAAACTAACACTAATGTTTTTGCTTCTTGTCCGTTTTGAAATCCTAAGTTATTGGCAGCAACTATGATATGTTGGCGTAAATCATCAATGGTAGGTATCCGTTTCGATACACTTATTTTTTAAATATCACCACAAAAGTAGTCCAAATGATTTAAAGTCAGGAGATCGTGGCGGCCATAGTACCAGTCCTTCTCGTCCAATCCCTTGGTAATAATGCTTGGATGTGCTGTACATGGTATGGATTTAATTGTGCCTTGTGCATGATACGCCACACTACTAGAAGACGCCGTGTACGTTCTGGACCTCCATCTCTTCTACGACTCGGTTTCAAATTTCCCTCGCGTTGCACTACACTTGGACTCACTACACACCGCGGTAAAAGCAGCTGCATTTGGCACAAGTTTACCAGGAACTATTTCTACTAAAGCATTTTCACATTGCTATAAATAAAAAAGATATTCCATCAATAGCCGAGTTGGAGTTGCTATAGACATAAGCCATATTTGACACTTGAAAAACAAATGCAAACTATAAGGATTTAAAAAATATATATATTGATTTCATTTTGCCTGACGCATCTATTCCCAATTTTTTTAAAATTAGTTCTGAATCACCCTGTATATATTGCTAAATGTTTGTGAAAATATTTCTTATGTGCCCTATACGTTTAGTTTCGGATAGCACAGAATCAATCAAATATCTTATCACTTACCTTATTTTCTAGCGCCAGTCCGAAGCATAACACTTTAATATTTAATATAATAAACAGAGGTTAATATTGCTTTATTGATGAGAAGAAACCTTCTCTTCTATCTCAAGGTAAAGAATTCTTTTTATTAATTTACTTTCTTTAATAATGATACTCAAAATTATTATTACTTCTTTATATAAAGAACTTTAATAAATATATAGCTTTCAATTTTTCATTTTGCGCTAATTTAAATTGATATCTGAAAAAAAAAACAATGTTCTTATTATTATTAGTAGAATTCTTAATTTTTAGGTCCCATAAACCAACCTTTTAAAACAGTAATTAGTCAAATTCTTTACTTTCCCAATCTTCTCAGTTTTAATTTTTCTTCAACGCTTGCCCTTATTTGTTCGCCGTCGTCTGCAAACACCTTCTAGTACTGCTTCCAGCTACTTTTTAAATTTCTGGCAGATTTCCTCTCGACCAACTCTCTGAATGGTCAGCACATTGTTTTGATCTGCTTTTGGGACATTATTATTAAAGTTTTTACCTTTTTGGGGTGTTTTCTCTGTTGTGTCTCTCCAGTAATATGAGAAATAGTGGTTATACCACCTAATTTTCTTTTTCTTCTGCCCTGGGATATTAGATTTTACAGGAACAATGTTGATTTCGCTTGAAGGTTATGTCTCTGGACTCAGGTACACGTTTTCTTAATATTTCTTTGTAAAAAATTCTCAACTAACTAAAATTTTGGCGTCCCCTATTCTTTTTTCAAAATCAACAACGTTTTTCGTTTTTGTCCTCGTTACTACGCAACGTCCACAGTATATCGCTGAGTTTTTAATGCACTTCACACAAATTCACTTTACTTACGTACTAGATTTAACCATTTTTTTATATTTTGACATCTATCTATTTACTAACTTATGAAATTTTACTAATTAAATGCTTGTCATTTTGCCCACACTGTCAGTTTCATCCCTTCAAAATTATTCTCATGTACAATGATTCTCCCTTTTTATATTTTTTTAGTAGTTATTCTAAATATGCTAAACATTTTTTTTATTCTTCCCTTTTTATGCAATGACTGAACCTTTCATTATTTATATTTCCCCTTATTAATATGTGTTCATTACAATATACAAGGTGTACCAGTAGTAAGTATTCAAAACTTGTGAGCTTGTAAAACAAGTCGAAAAAATACAAAAACCTTAGTACAACTTTTGTCAGTGGCGGCTCCTAGGGGAGATACGCTCACGTAAAGGGGTAACCTCAGAAACAGTTTTTAATGCGTAACATCAAAACGGTTCAACATTAAATCACGAAATCTTTGTGTGATATTAACCTTGACGTGTTTAATAAATCTCATAAAATACAATTCAAAATTTTCTACAGAGGCCTGAGAAAATGCAAGACGCATGGACAAATTTAATCATATCTTTCTAGTAGCTATTTTTTTTCTAGTTTCTGAAAAAAATGTCAAGTATTTTTATCACTCTTAACAGTAACAATTAAAAACAATAGTACAAATAAAAATACCGTAATATAATGACAGAAACACAATGCCTTTCGGTGCAAAGAAATATTTTATAACACACCCATGACACTCCACTTAACGTCTAATGCATATTTACATACTCAGAATATGTATACTGTTGCATTTTTAAATAATTTTTATCTATTTTTGTTGACTATAAGATAGCACTGCGTAGACTCGAATAAGACAATTTTGAAACTAAAAATACTTGACATTTCTTTTAAGTGTCTGACTAGTTGTTTTGTCCATGGCACACTGCAATTAATTTTTTTGGCTATGTATTGGATGCTAAACGTGGATCACGTTAGGAATGATTGAAATCGATTTTACTGAAATACGGTACATCCTATTGAAATTTAACAAGAGTACATTTTTTATGTTAAATACTTAATATTTTAATATTTTGGAGTCAGAAACTAGAAAAAAATAACTACAAAAAAGATATGATTAAATTTGTACCAGAGCCTTGCATTTTCTCACGCCCCTGTAGAAAATTTTGAAATGTATTTTATGAGACTTATTAAGCACGTCAAGGTTAATATCTCACCAATATTTCGTGACTTAATGTTGAACCGTTTTGATGTTACGCATTAAAAATTGTTTCTGATGTTACCCCTTTAAATGAGCGTATCTCCCTTAGAAGCCGCCACTGATAAAAGTTGCACTAAGGTTTTCGTAAATTTTTAACTTGTTTTACAAGCTCACACTTTTGAATACTACTGTTACACCTTGTATATAAAAGAAATTATTAAAATCATGCGTTCCAAATTTTTTTAGCAGTGTGTTCTGATCAATCCTTAATGGGCCACACTGTATACAATTTCATCCAAGGAAATGATCGTATTGTTGTCGGTCCAAGCGTCTAACCATATCTATTCAATCCGAAGAATATGAGTCATCAGATCATTTTAATAAAAAAGCTATTAACTAACTTCCTTTTGGTAATGGGATAAATCTGAAAAATTCTAAAGTGCAATACACGTTTTTATAGCATGATCAGCACGATTTTTACAGAAAACACACCGTACTAAATCAAAGGCAGCAAGGTGTATCTTTAGATTTTACCTATCTCATATAAATTCTAATAACTACTGCCTTTTATACATTGGACTCCGCGGCGAATGTAATATGAATATTGCGCCGGATTGTGTAAAAACTCGTAAAGTAAAAAGTAAGTAGATGCTTATATAATATCCACCATATTTATTGGTACTGGTATTTGTTGACAGTAAAAAATTATTGTTGCTATAAATAAATATAAAATTAAATTGTTTTCCTGTTTAGTAACACTCCGTAAATAAGGAGTGTGAGAGAGTCAAATATTTACGTGATTTAGATGAGAGATAATAATAGAGAAACGTAATCCTAAGTAACTTTAGTTGTTGTTCGTTTCGACACAGAACCGTACTATGGGAATTCTACTTATATAAATGAGTGTAGTAATTAGTAATTACTCTCTGGACACAGAATGAGGGTTAATTCGAAAGTGTCACACGTTAAGTGTATCGTACAACGGATGAGAAATTTAAGTTCCTTTATACATATACAGGGTGGTCCGTAATTAACGGCCCTTGCAGGCACACTATAACTTTCACTTGAAAATATTACGATATAAGCCCACTTGCCTTGATAAACTGTTGATAATAAAACATATAAAGGGTCTCAAAGTTGGAATTTAAAAAGTGATGTTTTTTAATAATTTGAATGTATCAACTTTACAACAAAAATTAGGGAATAAATATTTCTAGATATGAGAAATCATAATCAGTTTTCTATTACGACGTATTTTCTATAGAGCGCCACATACGCCATATTTGTGACGTAAATGTGAGCGTAACTTTTTTGGCTCTAACCCTTGAGTGAGAAATTATAGATAGAGGCGCAACCTTATGGCGAAATGCGTATCCACTTTTGGGTCCGAGATAGTATTAGGTAATAGCAGCTCTTTGGTTCTAAGACTCGTCAATTTATCGACAACTTATTGTTCACGGATGTTTTCTTTGCTTGTTAAATCATTGAATCACACAGAACACTCAAAATTGACTGTCGTTAACAACAGTTCTCGACAGACGGACAAATCTCGGGCCCAAAAAACCCCTACTGTAAAACACGGTGTAACATAACGGAACGTCAAACATGAAGGCCTTTATTTCTTGTCCGACTTTAAAAATATTTTGCCCTATAGATATTTTCTATTAGGGCCTTTGTTTTCAAGATACAGGATGTTAAAGTTGTAGATCGAATATGCACTTCGCCATTAAGGTTGCGCCTCTATCTATAATTTCTCACTCAACGCTCTAACGTTATCACGTTTTTTTATTAAAAAATCTTAAACCTACGGTATACTTGTCATTAGTCTCAGAAGTTGGCCATATTCGAGAAAATAGTTTTTCAACAGTCACTTGCAAAAAAATGAAAGAAAGAAAACCTTTATTAAATAGAACGTCCTAATATACAATATTGAATATATTTGTATTAAACTAAATAACAAACTGCATTGTTGCAAAGATGTACAAAATTGGAAAAAATATAAATACACAAAAATACATTACATATTATGTACCTATATATACCAAAAAAAATAATAATAATAAATACAAAAACATAATATACCATGAATACTAATTCACTCATAACTCTAGAAAATTCAGCAGGATCATGTTACAATCATAGGATAGTAAACCCACAGAGTTTAACTCATTGCCGTTATTATATAAATATATCTACAACGGCAACATCTATAGGAGCAGGCAGGACGCTATCTGAAGGATATGCAAATACAAATTAAGTATCTCGGATATTAATGAATTTGAGCAGCATTGATTTATTTTAATGTATAGTAATGTATAGTTCATTGTACAATATTTTGACGTAGTAGGCACCAAAATTTCCTTGCAAATTGGGTATTTTGAAGGTAATGACAAGCAAAAAAAATTGGTGTAAGCACTGGTGTAAAATGCTGCGGATAGTAATTGTCAACATGCATCGTTTTTAAAATGAAAGTCATACTGATGATTGCAGCTCCAAATAGCCATCGTGAATTAGTTTGTGGATAATCCGCAATGTGAACAAATTTTTCGGTTCTTTTTTCACTAAATTTTTAAACAGATTTTTTAAATTGTTGATTAACAGGTTGTAATCTATTCTATCTATTATAAGAAATTCTCCCAAATATTCTCTGCCAAGCAGGTCCATTAAAATTCAAATGTAAAAAAATAACATCTGAATATGAAAAATTATTATCTCAGAATTTTTCGATTTTGTAAAGTAATTGGTTTAAACCAAAATTGGATAAATACCTTACATTAAGAAATACTTATTTACTTTAACATAAATTTTGTCCAAATTGTTAAAATTTAACTTATTGTTGGTGTCTAATATATTAAAATATTGTACAAGGAACTATGCTCTGTCTCTAAAATAGTTAATTTCTAAGGCTAATAACAAGTATACTATTTTTCCTCAAAAACAGTGTAGGTTTAATATGTCTTAATAAAAAACGTGACAACAGATTATTGTTGTCCATTTGTTTGTTTTTAATAAAAGCATAATAAATACTAAAATATGCATTCAGTGGTTCTCCAGTGATTTTAAAGATGAATTTGTTTATAAAAAATATTAATTTTTTAATCATAACTTCGCCGATTTGAAAATTATTTATAAATATTTCAGTGTGGGATATAAAACCATCCTTAAGTGAAGGTTTTGGGATAGGAAATCTTGTAAAATGTAAAGTAAATTTTGTATACTTAAGTCATTCCTAATTAGTTTTAACAAATGCGATTAAATTCTCTTTTTATTATAAAAAATAAATAATAAGCATTTACATATAGAAAAAATAATAGTCTTCTACTAGCTTTATTCACCCAACACCAAAATCAGTTTCCATTCTCCAGGTGCATGCGCAATCCATAAGTATAAGCATAAGTACAATGCGCCTGCGTCCGATGATTGGAAACCGTGTCCAATTGTTCTTCGAAGAGAGCTAATAATTACGAATTGCTTTACGTAATGTTATTTGACGGAATGGTTCTAATACATCACTGGTGTAGTATAGGTCGCGCTGGAAGTTAAGTATTAACAGAACACTACTACTGACGTCATAATACAGAGCGTTCTACAAACTTTGTTACATACAGATGGTAGCTGGGTTAATTACAAATATTTTTTCTTATATGAACATATGTTCGATTCGTTTTTTTTTAGGTTAGGATCATTTAAAAAATATATAATTTCATATTACAATCAACGTAGCCTGATAAACCAAATGACACAAATAATAATTATTCTTATAGCAACCCTCATTTTTATTTATCAAGTTACTTTGATTGACGGATGAAATTATATTCCTACGTTCATGCAAAAAACAAAACTTTATTGAACTATATTTAGTGGAAAAGTGGTTCTTTATTGCACTAGTGCAATAAAATGTTTATTGCGTTCATCTGTCATTCTACTACAGCGTTTTATCATCATGACAAACATAAACATTCAAATCGACGTCATATTTTCCTAGACTTGTGTCATCTAAATAAACCATTTTTTGGTTTTTCCATTAACGTAGAAAAAATATGGTATGCAACTCTTACAAAAAGTGTTTATTGCACGTGACGTGAAATTGTCTAACGAGGCCGTCAGGCCGAGTAGGACAACACTTACTTTTTGTACTTGTTGCATAAATAACTATTAGTATGCTTGTAACTTCTAAATAAAAACGAATCGGACCTATGTTTATATAAGAAAACTTTTTTGAAATTAACGCAACCGTCATCTGTCGTAGAGCTTATAGAATACCCTGTATATCCGTTTCTAGTACTAGTCGTCTTGCTTTGTGAAATATTGAAAAATTAAAAATATATATTTTATAGTTTCCAGTATCTTTTACATGTATAACAAGTACATAATTATAAGAAAAATCGTATCTTACTTATTTGTCTACTAACTAATTGAGGAAACAATAAACGTTTGAAAAGTTTTTAATATTGTTAAAAACGTTAAATATTATTAATTAAGAGCGCCATATTCTGGAAATAGTGTTTTCTACAAATACATATACTTTTAGACATTTAGGAGCTGAATAATAAAGAGCTTAGCAAATAACAGGAATGTTATCTCATGACACCTGCAAATATTCAAAGATACTGAAGCAAAATTAATAAATAACGAGAAAAAGTGGTCAAACCAGCAAATTTTTAAGTACAGAGATCTTTGAAAACATGTCCTTATTGTAGATGTAAATATTCCTATAATATAAATTTACTACATACTACTATGTAGATTGTTCATTTTTCATTACACCTAAATATATGAAAATAATTGTTAAAATATGGGTCTAGAATAACACAATAATGTGGGTATTACAAACGCTTTTTAAAAGTTATTATTTTATTTGAGGAAAATTCAACAATCAACATCCACAATTTTTTTTATATATATTTTTAGGTATTAACAATACTGTGTGAAAGGCTACCTGAAGAAGCAATCCTAAAATTTCAGAAATAGGTGAAATCTCATCTATTGCGGTTGAATTTTCGAGTTTCCACAGTTTCAAAAGTGAACTGAGATATGTATACAATGTTTTCATTAAACCAGGTTAGTAAATTTAGCTAGATAATTTTTTTTTAGATAATTATTGAATGGAGCTTCGTCTGTGGAATTGTTCATTAGCATACCTAGATGTTTGATATCAGAGATCATACATGACTTCATTGATAGGAAATGTACGAGATTTGATATATATTAGCTTAAAATACTTTTCTAATACAGTAAAAAAAAATAAGAATTTTATTTTTGATATTATTTTTGTTCTAGTTTGTACCTAAAAACGCCACAAATTTGTACATTTTACGACGACATATACGGTGACCTTAAAAAATTAAATCAATGTAATATTAAAATAAAAGAATGATTATGTTTGTACAGATTCTAGTCGTATAGTGATCGGCTCTAAAAATGTAGAGCTTTTATAAAAGTAACATTATATGTAATCATACCGTCCTATTTTTTACTTGATGCACAGATATTTTTATCTACTAACTGGACGTATTTGGAAGGCATTTTACGTCTAACAAAAAAGTTTTATAAAACAATGAGTAAATAATGTTGGAAGTATGTATTTAAAAAACAAAAAGAAAACAGTAATTAAGCATATGTGAAAAATGGTCACCATTTTGTTAAATACACTAATTAAGATACTAAAATTCCTGAGCAAATTTTCAAAAATTTACGAAAAAACTCTTTTTTGACTTAACTACAAATTTTTTTTGTAAATCTTTAAATTTCTCTAACAAAACAAGTTCAGAGATAACTGATTAGCTTCAAAGTGTTGTCGACATATTTTTAGGACAGCCTGTACAGAGAATTTTGACCATTTTCTGTTGATTTTTGTTTCTTCAAATTCAAGATCAACACCGTCACAGTTCTAGCGCTGTAGCGCAAGCCACGATGCGATATCCGTTGATTAGCTGGCCAAAATCTGCCAAGCGAAGAAGTGGCAAATGAATGATGGTGCAAAAAAAAGGAATCGGGAAGGCTTCTTACTTTTTTATTTTTTTGCACTCAATGCTAGAAATATTTTTCTAATGAGCAAACTTGCTTCCTGTGCGATATTTTCAAAAGAAAAAATATCCATTATTTTTTTCTGTACAAAGCGAAAGGTTTTTGAAGGAAATTAGGAAACAAATTCATTATGATCGTACTGAGGCAGCAATGTTTAGCGTGGCGTCAATAGCTGCCTTGTATAAATCGGAGAAACCCATCTCCCGGACTCCGTCTCTGACTCGGCTGGCAACCACCTCCTTAACAGTGTTAGCACGTGGTCGTGCGGCGGCAGGTGCTGGTCGCACGCGGTAGTCTGACCCCCGCGTGCCCCGCGCATGCCACAGAAGCGTGGGAACTCCGAGTCGGAGAGCTTCCCAAAACAGCGCCACGCCAGCGCATAGTCGCGGCCCCCCTTCCCGCGCCCCGCCGCCAGCGCTACGCTGCACACGTCATTCCGATACGTTTACCGGCCACTGGTTGATAGAGCCGACGCAGTGGCGTACCGATTTATTCTCCTTACAACTTTAATAGTCCGCTGCAGAAGCACTACAAGGTAGAATTATATTTTATGACGTAACAACCGTTAGCAAAATGTCATATTTCTATGACTTGTTATCACCTTTTCAGAATATTTAGTAGTACACGATCTTTCCTCAGTAAAGTAATTTTAGTATGGTAACATGGTCATAAATCATTCAAATATGATATTTGCTCATACTTATTCAGTAACAAAATAGAAATCTATTTTATCATGCTGCTGGAGTGTCTGTCAAAATAAACTTAAAATTACATTTCTTGTTTAATTGAGTATTCCTGCCTCTGAAATATAAAATTGTTAACAAATAGACC
The DNA here is from genome assembly GCA_025584915.1 of Monochamus saltuarius. Classification (NCBI taxonomy): domain Eukaryota; kingdom Metazoa; phylum Arthropoda; class Insecta; order Coleoptera; family Cerambycidae; genus Monochamus; species Monochamus saltuarius. The sequence continues at coordinate 20,872,513 of CM046727.1, read as the reverse complement.
CTTGCGCCTAATAGAACAGTCAAGGGGTTGATTTTACAAATTTTGGTTTGCTTCTTAAAAACCAATATATCTCACACTGAGAAAGTAAATAATTTTACTTTCCACCAAATCCATTAGTTAACGTTTCGAAATTGTCTGTTTCGTTGTCAAGTATGGCATTTTAATGATTTTATCCACGACTACTATATTATGAAAGTTTAATATGTCTGTTTTCCATAGATTAAAGGTTTTTTTCTACGTTTATGCAAAAAACAAAACTTTATTGAACTATATTTAATGGAAAAAGTGGTTCTTTATTGCACTAGTACAAAAAGTACTTATTGCACTCGACATGTTGTCCAACGAGGCCGTCAGGCTGAGTTCACGTCGCGTGCAATAAACACTTACTTTTTGTACTTGTTGCATAAATAACTATTAACACACTAGTGGATTAGAATTCATAATACCACGCTTCGATTTTATAGCATTTAATTTAGAGTTATTATTATTAACATAAACATTTATCTCACGAGCGACCTTGTAATTTTTCCCGGTATTATTTAAATTCACTCGATAAGAAGTATCTGAAGGACTAAAGGGGCCTACAACTTCGCCAGATAGGACCTGGATTTGTTCAGCAATTGCCATTTTGCTGGACAATGAATCTTCAGTATAACTTTTTGCTACCGTGGTCGATTTCCGACCACCATGACTCAAGCAGCACAAGCCACACCGAATTTAACTAACGACTAGTTTTATACCAAAATCATACAAATTATGACTACAAAATTGGTATAGCATTACGTCTATGGTCGAATTTGAAGTAATTTTGGTAGGAACCGCTTACGTTACTATTTCCGACGTCACAACGACGTCGGCAATGTCGACGTCGGTATTTCGACCTGTTCCATGCTTTAAATAACAATAAATTAATAATAAAACAGGCCGGATAGGCCGACGTCGGTGTTTTTAACTGTCTCTAACCAATAATATACGTCAGTTAATGTCGTCCACACCGACGTCGCTACTCCAAATTATTTTATACTAATTGTAATGTCGGATGAGGTAGGTACAGCCGACGTCGGTGTTTATACCTTATTTTGACCTATACACCAACCACACGTGTTTGAATCATTTTGACGCTTGTCTAAAGCTATTTATTTGTGGCATAGTTTAATAACGAAATAAAATTTATTAAAAATGTATTAATAAATAATGAATACCCTCTAAATTTTGTTGATAGATCATTAAAAATATTACAGATAAAACGAACACTGTAAGACAAATAAAAGAAATTAATCATACAATAAAAATTCCATACATTCCTATATTATCAGAAAAGTTAAGAAGAATCGGTAATAAATTTCATTTTTGTCTAAAACGCGTCCAAAAAAATGATATACAAAATTCAAAAAATTGCATCTACAGCATACCTTGTGAATGCAATAAACATTGTGTTGGAGAAACATCTCGACCTATGAATGTTGGAGTTGAGCAACATAAAAATTATATAAAAGACGGAATTTGAAAAATCCAAAATTTTCGAACACGCTTGGGAAAACGGTCATTTAATTCAATGGGGTTCGGCAAAAATTTTAGAGAAGGAAGATAACACAACAAAAGAAAATTAAAAGAGACCGCGATTATTTTGTTGAACGGAGATAAGTGTGTGTCAAACTGTTCAGTGAACATCGATCCTTGTTGGCTACAGTTGTATCAAGAAGAAGTAAGTAACAATAAAATAAAAATCATTTAACATCTCTATGGAAGCAGATAAATAAATTTTAAACTGTCAAACTTGACATACGTTTAACATTTTTAATACGATTTTGAGAACGAAAACAGAGAGGTTTTCGAAACGTCAATAATACGGAAGTGCGCGATAGTGATGTGATTTTTGTTATTTTTTACTTATCTGTTTTTTCAGTGTGAGATTTTTTTAGGCAAACATAGTTTCAAAAATAACCCTTGACTGTTCCGTTTGGCGCAAGGCCTTATTTAATTAATCTTTATTATTTTTCAGAAGTGTGGCAAAACCCAAAAACTAAAGAATCATTTTGACGCTTGACATAATGTTACCTATATTGTTAGTGAAGTAATGAAAACTGTCAAGTATTAAGAAATCTGATAATGAATAATTCAAGTAAGTCGAGACCACTATCTGAGGACGGTTCTGACAGTAGCAGCCGTAATATTAACAATAGGAGCCGAAAGCAATATAAGGGCGGGACCAGAGATAACGATAGTGGGTCTGTCCCCACGAGCCTAGCCTGAGAATAACCAGGGCAGGTTAAAGAATCCTAGCTAATGCTAGGGATGAGCACTTTAATTCTGTTTCTGACAGCGACCCGTTACCAAGGTCACAGTTACTATCAAATATTTTAAATACGTCAGTCATTTTATTGTTAATAATACGAAACTATTTATTTATTTATAGTACACCACCTGACAGTCAGTACTAATTACTGGGTGGGAAAACAGCTAATAATGTTACACACGTATATATATAAACATAATCAAAAAATATATCCACAAAATTCTGCATCCGAAAATAAGTATCAACAAACTATAACTGCACTAACACAATCTTAATTTTAACTGCACGAACACGCCTGAAAACAATAGAAAGTTAGGTTAGTCGTAAGATTTGTATGTTTATACCTCTATCCAAGTATAAATGAACTTTTCTAATATGACTAAGTTGAATTAGATATGTACATTTATACCTACTGTACAGTAAGTATGCTGGAAGTGTACTTCTGTTTACCATTGTTATATCTTGTTTTTTAAAATACACAATTAGTACAACTTGGTGAAGTAATTTTGACTTCTTCAGTTAGTATATAGAAATGGTTTAGTTTATTATACCAATTGTGAGGACTGGTATATAATTAAGGTAAATAAATAAACTTAATATGACCCGGTGCCTGGAACAATTATATTCGTTTACACCAATAATAACTTTAAATCATAGGTATATAACAGAACGGTATTGCCGACGACGACATCTTTAAAAAAAAATAATAGGAAGCCATTTTGGAAGAGTGATTTTACGATTTTAAGATTATATATTGTATGAGAAGTTAGTTCTTAAATTTGAACTTATTATTCTTGACATTACTAATAAAAAAAAGATTTTCTAAAAATACAAAATAAAAATATATATTGATAAAATAGTGTTCATTTAATGGCGCTTTAATTTTAATGGTCTATTTTGCCCAATATAATCAATAAAATTGCATGCGTTTATAATTTCAGTGTTTGAAGGTCTCGAAACTTATATCCTTAAAATTATATTTCATTAATATATTGAATCGTATACGAGTAGATGCATACCATTTATTAAAACGAGTTACAGTATTAGCTACAAAATTAGTATAAATCGAAGAAAAATATAGTACTTGTCTGATTTATATAGAAAAATTTATACGTAAATTATAGAAAATGTTATGTTAAGTAATATTTGTCGTATATAATGTGACGTGGAAGTAAGTACAAACATTTACACCTAAGAGCGACTTTATTAGTCGACAAGGTGACGTCGAGTCGACCGGAGTTTGTGTGACCATTTTTGTATAAAAAATGGTCGGTACGCCGTGGCGCGGACGTCAACCCGACCAGTCTGTGCTGCTTGCGACAGTGCTAATTACCCCCAGCATTGGTTAGTAATGTTGCCAAGAAAACGCCTCACTCCATGTCCTGTAAAACGTTTTGGATCAGGGAGCCCAAAAAATGCAGCCAATTTTAAAAACGTTTTCGAAATTGTGTTAATGCCTACATTTTCCAGTCACATATGGCAAGAATAATTTCCTTCCGGCATTTTTAGGTCGCAGGTTGATGTGTTTTGGACATATTTCTACAGCATTGACATGAAGTAAGTTTACCATACTTCGAAATATGCACCTTTGTGCACTTTCAACAATGATTTTAGCATGGAATATTGTGTCCACATTGAAGATTACTAAATCGTTTCTCCACATTGAAAAAGTAGGATAGTAGCACCTCTTCTGTAAATGTTCCTTCTCCGGTGCCCCTTTTTTCGCCAGTTATCGAATTCCACCAGTTCCGTTTCTCAAAAACTGTAAATCTCGGCTGCGCCTCGAGTATCCATTTTTTCTCGTGGATTAAAAGCTTGTTAATTTCCTTATATAATTAATAACTTTTGTATCTATGTTCCATAAGATATCATTATAGTATTGTCACGGATTTCCCAATCCGTCTTTTTACTTCCAGAAAAACAATCCGTTAATTAATCACTCCTTTATTAACTACTAAACACTACTAATTACAGCTCAACTAAACACTTATTTAATTAATCGCTATCTAAATCGCTTTGATCTCTTTAACTAAACACTTCACTTCAGACTGTAATACAAGACTTATACAAGACTCTAGTACAAGACTAACTAACTCGGCCGTTTATTCTTCTTTATAGACCCAACGAATATTCCAGGTATATTCCAGTATCTCTAGATCCCTTTTCTCGTACGACTGGAACGCTTCTCGTCATTTCCACGATTTTCTAGTAACGATCTCGATCAGCGGCATTTTGTTTGTTTACCAGAATCTCGTAGGGGCGATCGGGGCAATCTTAGGCAATTCGCGGTGCCACAGTCGTCGGTTTGGGAGTGAGTGGGGCAAATTCTGTGACACTGCCCCTCTTAGGACCGATCGTCCCGATCGGATACACCTCTATATGGGGACAGACGCTCCAGATGGACGACCTTCATCTTACTCCTGGGAGTCCTCTGTATCCGGTATACGACATCATTGATTCTTTTAATGACGGTGTAGGGGCCCTCCCAACGGTTCTGTAGTTTAGGTGATCTTCCTTTCTTCCGCGTGGGGTTGTACAGCCACACCAGGTCACCTTGTTGGAATCCGACTGTATTGGCCCGGACGTCGTATCGAGTCTTCATGCGATCGCTCTCTAGTCGCATTCGAGATCTGACTTGATCGTGTACGGCTGCTAGTCTTCGTTCTAGCTCATGGGTGTAAGTGTCTGGCTCAGTGGACGTACGACCAAATACCAAATCTGCGGGAAGGCGAAGCTCTCTTCCAAAGATGATCCTTGCGGGAGTCTTCCCAGTCGTTTCATGGACAGCTGAGCGGTAAGCTAACAGGAAGAGTGGAATGAGCTTGTCCCAGTCTGTCTGGTTTTCGTTCACAAACATCCTCAGATTGGTTTCTAGTGTGGCATTGAAGCGTTCCACCATACCATCTGACTGGGGATGCAGTGGGGTGGTCCTAGTTTTTCGGATTCCCATAAGCTCGCAGACCTTTCGGAACACACCTGATTCGAAATTTCTGCCCTGATCTGAATGTAATTCCATGGGCACACCAAATCTGCAAAACAGGTTGTTGACTAGGGCTTCTGCTACGGTCGTGGTCTCTTGATTGGGAAGGGGTATACTTCCGGCCATTTACTGAAGTAGTCCATGGCTACTAGCAGATATCGGTTCCCACTTTCGGAAATGGGCCAGCGATATCAATGGCAATCCTCTCGAACGGTGCTCCTACGATGTACTGGCGCATTTTGCCTCTGGAACGGGTCTTCGGTCCCTTGCTGGCTGCACATACGTCACATTTTCGGCACCAATCTTCTACATCCGTCCTACAGCTCAACCAGTAGAAACGCTCCTAATCTTCCGTAGTAGTCGCAGCAAGTTGCGGATTAAATAGGGAAAAGTTCCGTACAAGATGGATCGGAATGCGGTTTTCTGCATTTGCTTCTAAAAATTATTAATCCAAAATTCACCTAGGTGGGAATATGCCGAAATTCGTAGTTGCATCGCTGCAGCCAAAAATGCATTCGAAAAATGCATTTTTTGAGACGCCCTTTGGACGACTTAATAAATTTGTAAAGAGTCGGAATTGGCCCAGAATGGGTGCCCTGGGGTTTTGAGGTCGCTGATCACGATTATGATGTCCAAATCGCCACCCTGACCACCTGGGGCTCAGAAACGCCGACGAAAGTCATCTCCGTGGAACTCTCACAAAATTCATCCCGGGAAGGAAAAACACTTGGTGCCCGGGGGTTTTTTGGGTCGCTGAATTCAAATATGGCATCGGCGAACACCCCCCAGACACCTGGTGCGTCCCAACCGGGACATGAACGTCATCTCCGTGGAACTCTCACAGAATTCATGCGGAAAGCAAAAACACTTGGTGCCCGGGGGTTTTTTGGGTCGCTGAATTCAAATACGGCATCGGCGAACACCCCCCAGACACCTGGTGCGCCCCAACCTGGACATGAAGGTCGTCTCCGTGGCTTTCCAGACACATTCGAAAAAGATGAACCGGAAATCGTTAAGGTGGGTTTTTCGGTCGCCAAAGCAGAATTTGACGTCGAACAGGATCCCCCGAGCACCTGGTGCACCGCAACCTAGACCTGAAGGTCGTCTTCAGGCTTTCCAGACACACTCGAAAAAGACGAACGAGAAATTGTTAAGGTGGGTTTTTTCGGTCACCAAAGCAGAATTTGACGTCGAAAAGGATTAAAGTTCAATTATGTATCCTGGAAAGAAATAGAGTGAATAGAAAGTCGATTTTTATGTAATTGAGTTTCAGAAACTCTTTATTGATCTCAAATCAAATACAATTCAACCGTAACTTGACCTAACCTGCTTCATTCATAATTTCAACTCGTTACTAAATATCGGATTCTCCATCAAGTGACAAATCGTTAGCCTGTTCATTTTCTTTGTCATCTTTCTTATCTAAGGTCTCTTTCTCTGTCGCAATAATGTCTTCAACTGAATATCGATCGGTATTGCTGCAAGTAGCGCCTTCACAAATTTTACATGCAACATTGCAAGGAGGCCGTACTTCCGACAAGTACAGTTCATCAGATTACAATTTCCTGAACATCCACAGAATATTAGTTCCATAATGTTCTTGGGTTCAAGAATGACTGCACGGAGACCAGGTGACCATGGATGCAACAGAATGGGGGTGGAAAAAGGAAGGCGACACACTGATCCCTGTCAGAATGATAGAAAAACCTGCGCCCAAGAACATTATGGAACTAATATTCTGTGGATGTGCAAGAAATTGTAATCTGATGAAATGTACTTGTAGGAAGCACGGCCTCCCTTGCAATATTGCATGTAAAATTTGTGAAGGCGCTACTTGCAGCAATACCGATCGATATTCAGTTGAAGACATTATTGCGGCAGAGGAAGAGACTTTAGATAAGAAAGATGACAAAGAAAATGAACAGGCTAACGATTTGTCACTTGATGGAGAATCCGATATTTAGTAACGAGTTGAAATTATGAATGAAGCAGGTTAGGTCAAGTTACGGTTGAATTGTATTTGATTTGAGACCAATAGAGTTTCTGAAACTCAATTACATAAAAATCGACTTTCTATTCACTCTATTTCTTTCCAGGATACATAATTGAACTTTAATACTTTTCGACGTCAAATTCTGCTTTGTTGACCGAAAAAACCCACCTAAACAATTTCTCGTTCGTCTTTTTCGAGTGTGTCTGGAAAGCCTGGAGACGACTTTCAGGTCTAGGTTGCGGTGCACCAGGTGCTCGGGGGATCCTGTTCGACGTCAAATTCTGCTTTGGCGACCGAAAAAACCCACCTTAACGATTTCCGGTTCATCTTTTTCGAGTGTGTCTGGAAAGCCTCGGAGACGACCTTCATGTCCAGGTTGGGGCGCACCAGGTGTCTGGGGGTGTTTGCCGATGCCATATTTGAATTCAGCGACCCAAAAATCCCCGGGAACCAAGTGTTTTCCTTTCCCGCATGAATTGTGCTGGAGTTCCACGGAGATGACGTTCACGTCCAGGTTGTGGCGCACCAGGTGTCTGGGGGGTGTTCGCCGATGCCATATTTGAATTCAGCGACCCAAAAAACCCCCGGGAACCAAGTGTTTTTCCTTCCCGCATGAATTCTGTGAGAGTTCCACGGAGATGACGTTCATGTCCCGGTTGGGACGCACCAGGTGTCTGGGGGGTGTTCGCCGATGCCATATTTGAATTCAGCGACCCAAAAAATCCCCGGGCACCAAGTATTTTTCCTTAGCGGTATGAATTTTGTGAGAGTTCCACGGAGATGACTTTCGTCGGCGTTCCTGATCCCCAGGTGGTCAGGGTGGTGATTTGGACATCATAATCGTGATCAGCGACCTCAAAACCCCAGGGCACCCATTCTGGGCCAATTCCGACTCTTTTTTACACATTTAGTAAGTCGTCCAAAGGGCGTCTCAAGAAATGCATTTTTCGAATGCATTTTTGGCTGCAGCGATGCAAGTACGAATTTCAGCATATTCCCACCTAGGTGAATTTTGGATTAATAATTTTTAGAAGCAAATGCAGAAAACCGCATTCCGATCCATCTTGTACGGAACTTTTCCTATTTAGACCCGTTTTTCACGTATCTTGCTGCGACTAGTAGAGTCCTATTGATACCGAAATGTCCACCCCAGTACCTCCATGTACTTCCTGCAGCACTTCCTTGACCCGGGACCTCGGGAGTAGTACTTGTTTCTTGACCTCCGTTCAGTAATTGTTCTCCCATGCTCTTTATAGGACACAGTCTTCCAACACCAGAGAAATCCATTGAGCCCAATAACTCTTTAATGCTGGGCTTTTACTAATGACTTTAGCCCAAGACGGTCGCTTGTTGGCTTCTTTCCAGTCCAGTAAAGGTTTGATGTCACAGTCAGCTTGCTGGTCTTCCCGAATCGCCGCTGAACTCCAACTGTCTTCAGTTTGGGCTACTACTATCTTGCAAGGAACAAATGATATGTCCTCTTTTCTTTCGAGACTACTACAGTGTTTGTTGTTGTTGGTAGGACAAGGTCTAGACAGGGCGTCTGAGTTTCCATGTTCCTTGCCTGCCTGGGAGTCGCGCCATTGCCGATCCGCGACTGGCGCCCTACACTGCCCCTTTAAATGACCCGCCCGCCCACAGTTCCAACATTGAAGTGGGCGTTCTCTTCGTCTATCGGGTTGTCCTCTCTTCGGATTGGTAGTTGGGCTGAGTTTCTCAATGACCTCCTTCAACGTTTTGATTATGTCTCCATTTCCCATATTATCGCTGTTATCACTGATGGCTCGAACTTTAACATGTCTACCGGATGCCATCTTTGCTGCCTCAAATTCCAATGCATGCGAAAGAGCGTCATTCAACGTTTTAGGTCTAGCGAGCCGTAGTGCCTGCTGTGTTTCGCAATCTCTTAGGCCGTCGATAAACACTTGGATGGAGAGCTGGTCTACAAATTCGGACGGGGCTGTTGGATATGCCAATCGAACCAGTCGAGCAACGTCTGTCTCAAAATGTTGTAAATTCTCTCCACTTTGCTGGTGACGATTTTTCAATTGTGCCTGGTACACTTGCTGCAGGTGCTTATCCCCATATCTCATTTCCATATGCTGTTTTAGAATGTCGTAGTTATTCTGCTGCCCAGCAGGAACTCCTTGTAAGACGTCAAGAGCTTCCCCTCGTAAAGCAACTATCAGAGCAGTAGCTTTCTCATAATCCGACCATTCATTTGCTGATGCTGCTGCTTCAAACTGACGCAGATATACATTCCAGGAAACCTTGCCGTCGAATTCAGGGGGTCTCGTCTTTTTGAGTTCGGATAACCGGTCCTTCTGATTTGATTACGCCCTCCTTTGTTATCTTGTCTAATTTATGTCGAAGCTCTTCTCTGACCTGGTTTATTTCTTCGTGTATTTCCTGTTTTTGTGCTAACAGTTCTTCGTTGATTTCTTTTCTTTGTTCTACCAGTTTCTCTTCTACTTGATTTTCCACTTTATGTGACTGCTCCTCTAGTTTTTCTTCTAGTGTATTCTCCAATTTTTCTAACTTTGTCTGCATTTCTTTCGTCTGAGCTCTCATTTCCTGTTGTATTGTCTGTATCTGATCTTTCATTTTATGCCCTTGTTCTTCAATTTTTCGTGTATTGTCTGGGACTGATCTTCCAATTTCTCTTGCATAGTCTTCGTCTGGTCTCTCATTTCCTGTTGCATTGTCTTCGCCTGGTCTTCCATTTTATGCCCTTGTTCTTCCAACTTTTCTTGCATCATACGTCCCTGTTCTTGCATCGTTTGCATCATTTCTAACAGTTTTGCCAGTTGTGCATCCATATTGACTTGGCTTCTAGTTACAGGCATTCACTCTATTTGGAAAGTTCTAGAATGTCCAGGAATGTGTTTGTAAATGTCACCGTTGACTTCCTTACAATGAAACGAGTGCAGTGATATGCCACACTTGGGTCTTTGTCTCACTTCGGTAGAAAGTTCTAGAATGTTCGAGAATGTCCTTCGCAAATAGCACCGTTCACTTCCTTTCGTCAAGACGAGTGCGGTGATATGTCACACTTGGGTCTTTGTCTCAATCCCTTACAAAGTTCTAGAATGTTCGAGATTGTCCTTCGCGAATAACACCATTCACTTCCTTAAGTCAAGACGAGTGCGGTGATATGTCACACTTGGGTCTTTGTCTCACTCCCGTACAAAGTTCTAGAATGTTCGAGATTGTCCTTCGCGAATAACACCGTTCACTTCCTTTCGTCAAGACGAGTGCGGTGATATGTCACACTTGGGTCTTTGTCTCAATCCCTTACAAAGTTCTAGAATGTTCGAGATTGTCCTTCGCGAATAACACCGTTCACTTCCTTAAGTCAAGACGAGTGCGGTGATATGTCACACTTGGGTCTTTGTCTCACTCCTGTACAAAGTTCTAGAATGTTCGAGAATGTCCTTCGCAAATACCACCGTTCACTTCCTTGAGTCAAGACGAGTGCAGTGATATGTCACACTTGGGTCTTTGTCTCACTTCCGTACAAAGTTCTAGAATGTTCGAGATTGTCCTTCGCAAATAGCACCATTCACTTCCTTAAGTCAAGACGAGTGCGGTGATATGTCACACTTGGGTCTTTGTCTCACTCCCGTACAAAGTTCTAGAATGTTCGAGAATGTCCTTCGTAAATACCACCGTTCACTTCCTCAAGTCACAACGAGTGCGGTGATATGTCACACTTGGGTCTTTGTCTCACTCCCGTACAAAGTTCTAGAATGTTCGAGAATGTCTTTCGCAAATACCACCGTTCACTTCCTTGAGTCACGACGAGTGCAGTGATATGTCACACTTGGGTATTCGTCTCACTCCTGTACAAAGTTCTAGAATGTTCGAGATTGTCCTTCGCGAATACCACCGTTCACTTCCTTGTGTCACGACGAGTGCGGTGATATATCACACTTGGGTATTTGTCTCACTCCTGTACAAAGTTCTAGAATGTTCGAGATTGTCCTTCGCGAATACCACCGTTCACTTCCTTGAGTCACGACGAGTGCGGTGATATGCCACACTTGGGTCTTTATTCCACCCGCGCACAGGGTTCCAGAAAGTTCTTCAAACTTCCACTTAAATCCCACTTTGTGGACAGGGTTCCAGAAAGCTCTTTAAAACTTCCAGTTAAATCCCACTTCTGACACCAAATTGTCACGGATTTCCCAATCCGTCTTTTTCTTACTTCCAGAAAAACAATCCGTTAATTAATCACTCCTTTATTAACTACTAAACACTACTAATTACAGCTCAACTAAACACTTATTTAATTAATCGCTATCTAAATCGCTTTGATCTCTTTAACTAAACACTTCACTTCAGACTGTAATACAAGACTTATACAAGACTCTAGTACAAGACTAACTAACTCGGCCGTTTATTCTTCTTTTATAGACCCAACGAATATTCCAGGTATATTCCAGTATCTCTAGATCCCTTTTCTCGTACGACTGGAACGCTTCTCGTCGTTTCCACGATTTTCTAGTAACGATCTCGATCAGCGGCATGTTGTTTGTTTACCAGAATGGCGTAGGGGCGATCGGGGCAATCTTAGGCAATTCGCAGTGCCACAGTCGTCGGTTTGGGAGTGAGTGGGGCAACTTCTGTGACAGTATTTATTCTGTTGTCACTTCGTCTTTGATAATATTCAAACAACAGCTATAAAAATATGAAGAATACTTCAAAACATAATTGTAACTGTTTAATTCTTTGTACTGATTGTCGCTCTTTTTCTAAAATTTGAGGGTTATTCCACTGAATAACATGACCGTTTTTCCACACATCACAAATTTTTGACATTTCAAATTTTCCCTTTCTAATGTAATCCCTATGTTCTCAAAATCTAACATTTAAAGGACTAGAAGTGTCCCCAAATATAAGGTTTACTACATTCACATGGTATACTGTAGATGCAATTTTTGAATTTTGAATTTCATTATTTGGTCTAGTTTTGGATAAAATTGTAATGTATTACTAGTCGGAAAAATTCCTATTAAGTACCATTTATTTTTAATTTTCAGATAAACCTGGTATTTTAACTGTATCTATAATATTTTGTTGTTGTTTGTTGTTATTGTCTTGGCAAATTATTGCTTCTATTTCCAATAAGTTCAAAAATTCTATCAACAAATGTTTTTGGATACTGATTATTTAATATCTACGCTTTTGACAAAATCTCTTTCATCTTTGAAATTTTGCTCCACATATAAACACGTTACTACACCTTCCTTTATATTTACAGGATAATTGTGAATTGAATTTTAAATATCTATTAGCATTTATCTGTTGGTTTTTTATAAACACTTGTTTCATATTATTCTACTAATCTGAAAATGGCAATGTATTCATCTTTACTATTTCTGAAGTAAATTTAATAGATTGTTTTTTGTCATTAATATCCTTTAAAATATGTTATCAATTTATCAAAATTATAAGGTCAAATTGTAAAAATATTATCTTCGTATCAAATACCAAAATATAGGTTTCTTGTTTAAATTATTAATACTTATAGTTGTTTCCAGAATATTCCATAAATATGTTAGGTACTTAATACAGGAGAAAAAGAATATTTGTTAATACTTTTATATTTCAATGGCAGAACTGTTTAATTACACAAATAAATGTAACAAAAAATAGTACAAATGAATAACTACATACAATAACTTAAAATTCTCGTATTGTTTCCAAGTAGAATTATATTATCATAAATTTAAAAAAAAATCTAAATTATTAATTTCGAAATTATTGCATTCTTGCCACTATAAACGGCGCCATCACGCATAAGCAATTCAGAATAGTTTAAATAAATTATGCGTTGATGTTTATAAGGATACAATAGATACCCGATTAAATTGCAGCAGAAGGCGGTCTAAGAACTAAATTTTAGATACCAAAATCTGAAAATATATATATATTTTATTAAATTTAACTGTAGATGTACTTATTTTTGTAACATAAACTTTTCAGTACCTACTTCTTTACTTTTATTTGTAAGAATATGAAAATAATTGTTAAAATGTGTTTTGCGTTCAACATCAAAGGCATGTTTGCAAATACTTTCTATAGGAAACTAAGTATTTGAAGAACACTTAAATTATAACAAAAAAATAAACAGATCAAGAATTAAATTTTTGTGTTTAAGAACTATCTCATTTCATAGTGAGAAATACAACGACCTTAACTATTTTATAACATTAATGGTGTAATGAAAACAAATTGGTTTACAAAAAATATTTTGTAAACCAATTTGATTTTAATATTAAAATTGTAAATTCTTATCTATATTTACTTTACTATTTAAAATGAGTAAAAATATCATTTTAATTTTATAAATACTCCAATACTTATTTGCTCCTGCCTGATGTCTTTACTAAATTCTTTTAAAATTTATTTCAAATTAATATGTATATACCTATTAGCAAAGTTTACAGAATAAATATATAAGTTGTTTCACTCTCAAACACGCCCCGCCCTACCAATTCCGCTCTCCTCACCCGTCTCGGGAACCTTTCGGCACCCAGGATCCTACACGGTGGCCGACGCTAGAACTGTAACGTGTTGAGTGCGATCGCTATAGTGTGAGACAAAAAACCTTGAATATCTGTTAGTGTTTATTTTATTTTTCTTCTAAAAATGCCCGTGGTATATTGTACTGTGAATAATAATTGTCCCTCCAGACGTGGTATTTCCTTTTTCCATTGTTCAAGGTATGTTTTTTATATTTCATCAACTAATATAAAGAAATAGGTTACGATATAAAATTTTACGCGGTACGCCGATAAAAATTAGAATCTTCATTTGAAATATTGTTTTGATCAATGCTATAACAAAATTAAAATTTGAAGCAAACATTTTTCAAATGAAACATCAACCATTGTTTTTATATGAACCAACAAGTAAGTTCTTTGTGGTATTTATACTGGTATTTATTAAAAATGTGTATATAATTTACATTCAAGCATTTTTGGTTCAAGCAGAGTTTCTGATAATACCAAAACTATTTTGGCGCCAAAATTTCAAGAAGCTGAAGGTCAAACTGGTACACCCATTTCTAAGTGATACCTGTGCACAAACGGTATATAATAAAAATGGTATGTACCATAAATTCACTAAAATAATATTAAATACTAAAAAATTACCTGGACATACTTATACATTGGGCTTTCATTTAAGCAAATTGTTTACTGAAAAGAATATATAGTTTATTAAATTACGAAACAAGAATATAATGCATTTGTATTATATTCAGATCAAGACTGTCAAATGTCACAAACACTTTCGTGTAGGAGTCCAAGAAAAGCTGGATTAAGAGAGCGAGTAAAAAACTATACTGCAGCATTTGTAATTTGTAAATAATAGAGATTATATTATTTCCCATTTTAGTTTTAAAATAATGTATATTGTTTTTTAAATGTCTAAATAAACATTTTATTGCAAATTTTCTTCATGGCTACTTATTTTTTATATAATAGGGTATATATATTTTATTTTCAAATTTACAAGTGAATATATACGACTTCCAAGATTAACTAACAAAGCGTTATACATTTACCTATAATCGTTTTATAATATTTATATTTATTACATTATAAATATTTTATTTATACAATAAGCATCCTTACATCACACTTTTGGAATATCCCTGGTATATAAATATTTCCCAATTGGAAAGAAACTACTTTTTTAAGTTCCTTGCCAATTTTTGTGACAGTATTTACGTGCGGCAGTACGGCTTTGATCTCAAAACATGAAAGTGCCGACAGAGAGCGGTATAACTTATATTTATTCAGTAAACTTTGCTATTAGTTATAACCATAAGATATATTGAAATTATGATTAATATAAACTGCAAGTAAAGAAATCGTATTTTTTCAATTGTTTTTAATGCCGCGATTTTATTTTAGTATGTAAGTAATATATATTTTTAATATTATTTCAAATACTTTGACTAATTCCTGTCATTAGATATGCCATCGTCATCAAACTTATAACATAACAGTTATGTTATTATAGATATTTTATTATTTAAATACTTCTTTCTACCTTGCCATTGTTAAAATGAAGGGAAAACGACAGTTGTGTAGATTTTAGTTGTACTATTTCTATTAATAGATAGCACAGTAACCTCATAATCTAATACATTACAATCAGCCAAATTGCTTTACTTTAGTTTCTTATACAAAAAAAATATGGTAAAGTTTGATTCTATATTTTTTCATTTTATATCAATATCTAAAGACGTGGTAAAACAAATTTCGTTTCAATTTTACATGCGACATGGATTTAAAATAAGTTTTTTTATGTGACAGCGACGAATTTAAGTCATAACATAAATAAGTCTAAGTATGTAACTGAGATTCTGAATCATTTGACAAAAAAATTGAAAATTAATTATATATTATTGTCTTAGGGCAAATAGTCATTCGAGGTTTGGTTATAGGGAAGCTATTTTTGAATAAGTTACGCTGACAAGAAATAACAAGAACACAAGTAAGCGAAAATAATATCTGACTTGAATGTGTTGACGTTCACTAAGCCAATCAAATTAGTATAAGAGCCTTCCAATATTCCGCTTATAAAGGTTTCTCCATCTAACCGCTAGAAAACGGAAAAAGTAATTATTTTTCAAATACCTGCATAATACTACTACACTTTAAATGAAAATTTCACGCCAATGTTTGTAGCCAATTAGAAGCTTGTATATTTTGCCCTGTTGCCATGGTAATACAAAAAGTTTCCGTAAATATCTCATCTCCACCAACCAATTCCCTAAGGATCACAGTGTAATCCCTGCCAGCATTTTTTCCTTGCCACATCCTCCACTGTTTTAGCTGATAAGCAGATCCTCTCATCTCACCTTCACACCTTCAACTCCAAGATTCAGTTTTGGAAGAGGAGAGCCTCTAAGGCTGTGCGTATTGCCCCTGTCGCACTGACACGTAAGTCGTTGAAATGTATTTAAGTGATGGTGATCCATCGAACTACAGGCAACTATACCATAGTAACGTAAATGAAAGAGCGCCTAACCACTGATAGTATAAAATAACAACGCAGCTTTAGGACTACATCCCCACATTTTTCCAAAGAGTCAATTACATTCCACCTCCTGATGAAAAGAACAACATCAACTTCTATAATGTTTTGAGCAAATTCACTTATAACACCCAGCGATTTCCCTGATACGAGTATGACAAGGCCATCCGCATAGGCTTGAGCATAAATATCTTTGACTCGTTGAGTCCATGGAGAAGACCATCGAGCACAAGGCACAGAAGTGGAGAAAAAACTTCACCCTGCGACCAGCCTCTGCATGCAGCCACCTCTATCTTGGTCCTTCCGGGTAATGTTTTTTCCAGTTTTGTACACTAAAGAATAGAGTGTTATTTCGGTTATCCGATTCATAAGCATGCTACGAGTTGTAGAATGACCGTGTTACAAGCGCCTCCTCTTTAACATGCCTTTCTATACACTAAACCTATAAACTTTCTTTCTCGTACCTCCATACGGAAGGACGTTAAGCATACAGCTCTGAACACCTATGCTTCGTAGTGAGACGTCATAGTATAACAACCCAAAAACCCGTACTAGTTTGAATCTCAGCATGGGTCGTGAAGGTCTTAAGACTACTATGTACACATGCTCCTGTTACAACTTTTTCTTACATATATTTTTTTTAAATTAACTTCTATCAACAACGTATCATGTTTCTCTTCACATTATGGACGTTTGAATTTTAAACTTTCAATTAAATATTTTTATTGCCAACAAAACGTGTATTTAAGTAAATAAATTATTTCGAAAAATTTAACTGCACCTCAGTCTAGTGTATTTCAAATTAGCTACCTGAACACATATACTTCTGTTTACAATGCTGCATCGTATAGCTAAATGTACATAGATGATTTTGAAACTGTGTTGTACTCTTTGTTTGCATCTTATTTGAATATCCACTAGCATAGTAATACGCGTTGGTATCCAAATTATTAACCTCAGTATAAAAACATACAAATTTCCATGTATCAAAGTAAGTATAGAAGAACTGGTATTCAATAATAAAAATAAATAAATTAGTATTAAAAACTACAGAGGAATCTCAATTTAGTTTTCTAGAAAGCAGTAGATACTATGTAGTGATTAAGTAGAATGCGGACATTTCTATAAAAAGTAGAAATTTCAGTTTAAATTGCAATCTAGTCAGTTTCTCTCATAATTTATCACTTTATCAGTTACATCTGTTACGCCTATGCATCTGTTTTCTTTCTTTGGTTATCTTATTTCACGTCGCAAATAATTGATGTTGTGGGGTTTATCTATTTTTAGTTTGTCAGCTATCATCGACCGTCATCTCAGCTTTTCGTTGTCTATTAATCTTGTTTCATCTTGGCCGCTAATCTGCTAAGCTATAAGCTGCTCAACATTATAAAAGAAACGGGTTCAGAGTACAGGGGAACACAGTAGAGTAATGGGGCACAGAGCAATGGCGTACTCCCTATTATTACGCACAACTTAGAGGAGAAGCTCAAAATAAACAGTATTAGAAATTTATGCAATTCAGTCATCGTGTATATATACAATATTACAGCAAAAAGAAAAACACTCAAAAATAACATATTGACAAGAAAAACAAATTAAAATACATAGTAACCCACACCATTCTTAACCAATACAAAAGTAGCATAGTCTAAGATCTGAATACAATTGAGTATTAGGAATGGTATCTACGAGGGGCGTTCAAAGTATTCTCGGTATCAGCAGAAAGGAAAAGAGATAATAACTTAAAATAATTTTTATTTTTCAGAATATCTCCCATAAGGTGAATACGTCTATTAGATTCTAGAAATCAACTTTTCAATTCCCTGTAAAAAATACACATCTTTCTTGTCTAAAAGATGTGTGTTAATTGCCGCTTTGACCTCTTCATTATTTGAAAACACTTTCCCCGAAGATATTTTTTAAATTTGTAAACAGGTAATAACCACTGGGGACTAAATCGGGACTATAGGGTGGATGGTTAAGGTATTCAAAACCAAAGTCACGTTTGTTGTGTAAGAAACGTAATCACAGCGCGGTGCTCGGTTGTCTTCAACATTGTAACATCAGTCATTCTGGTCGCCTTTTACTAAGGATTACTAGAAAAAAAAATGGTCACAATTAGTTGAAATTATATATACATACTCATGGAATAATAAAATTACCCATATCGGTAGCAGATCATACTGATACCGAGAATATATTGAACGCCCCTCATATTTTTGAAACTAGTAACTGATGGAGCTGAGACAACCTCATTTGAACGACTATTGCAATGGTGAACCACTATTGTAGGTCGAAAATTTTGATGCATATTTGTTTTACAATTCTCCTTAGACAGTTAACACATGTTCACGTAATCTAGTATCACTGTTAAGCACAAACAAATGATTTAATTCAGGAGTGAAAAGATTATACAACATTTTGTAACTATAGATTAAATCTCCTTAAGTTCTCTGTCAGTTAACAAAGGCAATTCAAGTTTTTTTTAAACTATCGTTATAGAATAAGTGACACAAATTCTTTGCCACCTTCGTGAATCTTCGCTGAAGCCCTTTCAAAAGCTGAATGCTTATAACTAAGTTTGATGACCATATCACAGCGGCATATTCTAAGAGAGGTTGAATTAGAGACATACAATTTCTTGAATGTTTTTGAATTCCTGTATTCAAATGATTTTGACAACAAATAATTTTTAGTATTTGTTTCCTTAGCTATTTGTGAGATGTGTTTAGATCATTTGAAATCCGAAGATATTAAGACACCTAGGTCATTTTACACTTCGACTGTAAGTATTAAATAAAGTGTATCCATATTTAGGATTATGTTTACCAAAGTGCAATACAATACACTTGCCTTTAAGGGAATCAATCAATCCGAACAACAGTTTTCAAAACCAGGTAGATCCTCTTCAACGTAAACTTCAATCCAATTCAGAAGATTTCCTCTAATTATTAAGTTATAAGCGATGTTTTATATCATCGATATAAGGGTATAAAAACAACAACATAAAAACAACATAAGTTGTTGTTTTTACGGTCAAAGGCTTTCAAAATATCCGAGTACACAATATCTACAAAGCAGTGATTAACTAAACTGTTGGTCCAGGTGTTAGTTGATTGACTTTTTGGAAGAAATTCATGCTAGTTTTGGGGTAATAATATCATTATTATTATTTATGCATACAGTGCCCAACGGGACGAATCCCAGTTACAGGGCATGGAAAAAAACATTCCAAAATATACAAAATAAACAAAGAAAAATAACTAAAAAATGAACAAACAAACAGTAACTAGCAAAAATATAACATAAACAGAAAAGAGTAATAAAATCACAAATATCTGTTACAAACAAATAGAGATTTAATAATAGTTATTTATGCAACAAGTACAAAAGGTACGTGTTGTCTTACTCGGTCTGACGGCCTCGTTGGACAATTTCACATCGCGTGCAATAAGCACTTTTGTACGATTGCACGCGATTGCATACAATATTTTTTCTAGGTTCATGCAAAGTCAAAAAATTATATTTAGATGACAGTAAGTCTAGAAAAATGTGACGTCGATTTGAACGTTTGTTTGTCATAATGACAAATTGCTGTAGTAGAATGACAGATGAATGCAATAAACATTTTATTGCACTAGTGCAATAAAAAACCACTTTTTCCACTAAATATAGTTCAATAAAGTTTAGTTTTTTGCATAAACGTAGAAAGAATTAATGAAGTGAAAAAATATATCAACTAGATCTTCATACAACAATTGGTAGTTAGTAAACATTTGATGAAGAGGGGATGTCTAAGTATATTAGTAGGAGCAGTTGGCAACTGCAATACAGAACTAGATCTGGAATTTAATATAGGAACTCAATAATAAATTCTAAATACCAGAGAAGGGGCATTTAGAAAATTATTAACAATTTAGTGTAGACATATTAGAGAGTACATAATGCGCCTTCGCTGCAAGCTAATTTAGTCAAATATTGATAACAAAATATCTTCTGGAATGCCACGCACTGGATAAACACCAAAGTTGAAAAAATACAGTTTTAAATATCTACGCTGTGCCTTTTTCTAATAGGGTTATATGGATGTTATAAATCGGACACCAATAGAGGCATATTCAAGTGTGCATCAACCAAACCAATTAAACAGTGTTTTCAATGTCACCGTGTTGCGGAAAGTCTTAGAATTACGCAAAATAAAAACCAGGCTTTTAATTCCAGATTCAGTTACTAAAAGAATATGCACGTCAAGAGACAGATTATCGCAAAATGTTACGCCAAAGTCCTTGAACTGCGACACTATTTAAAATATTAGCATCCAAAAGATAATCAAAATGTTGAATCATTTTCCGGCGGCTATACGACATAATATTACATTTACTGATATTTAATGGTAAATAGTTATCTTCACACAAACGATATACTTTAGTTAAGTTATCCTGTAATCTATAACAATCAGATAGTGACTTTATCTCAACAAATAGTTTAAGGTCATCCGCATACAATACAAAATTAATATTTAATAATTGAGTTGAGTCATTGATAAATATAATGAAGAATAAAGGCACCAAAATAGATCCCTGAGGAAAACCTGAATATTGAGAAAATTTATTGCCATACTGAACATATTGGGAACTGTTTGTGAGGCATGAACGAAACAGAGTTAAGAGAGCACCAGATATATCCGCAGAATGCAGTTTATTAATCAATAGATTACGGTTAAGACGATCAAACGCCTTAGAAAAATCGGTGTATATTACGTCTAACCGACTGCCCCTATCTAATACCTCGGAAATATATTGTAGACTAGGTTTGTTGTTGTAGAATGCCCTTTTGCAAATCCGTGTTGATGTTGGGAGATATATTTCTCGACATGAGGGTAAAGGTGTTTGTGGATAACTATTTCAAAAAATTTTGAAAAATTGCTTATATGTAATTGCAATAGGCCTGTACTTAGTTACATTATTCTTTTTGGGGACCTTTTTTATAAACAGGACAAATCCTATAAACTTTCCAAAACTCTGGAAATACACTAGATTTAAGTATGGCATTAAAAATAATTTTTAAAGGTTTAGCAAAAACTATTGCACAATCTTTTACTAAAAAAGCTGGTCCATTGCAAAATTACCTTTAATTTTCTGGATAGCATATATTATATCATCGTCCGATATTTCAGGAATGTACAGTATGTCATGATTTATAATGGTATCATTGTTGGATATTAGAAAAAGCTTTCGAACAGTCAGCGAATGCGTCCACGATATCCAAAGGTTCATCTAACGTTACGTCATTGTAACCCATATATAAGGGAATAGATGTAGTATTTGCTTTAGAGTTAATCATGGATCATGGTTAATAAAGAATTCTTTGGCTAGTATACGTCCCATTATTTTGGCAGGAATTGAGGTTAAACTAATTGGTTGATAGTTCGATGTAGATAATTTGACACCTTTCTTTTGTGTTGACACCTCACAACCTATTAAGATGAAGTCACAAGCATTCCCACAACTAAACTTCACTTTTAAACATTGAATTTCTTGAGGTGTGGAATAGAAAGGTTGACTGATCATTGGGAATAAAAGAATGAAGGAAAGTATACTTACTCTTGATTAACTGATATTAATGTTTATTAATAAAAAATAAATAAATTCAATGAAGCGCTACAAACTTTTACATCACCCCTATATTTTTAAAACACGAGTATTTCTGAATCAGTTATCATACCACGGGTTTACATCAAAAACATTTATTTAGTTACCAACATTTTAAAAATAGCCTCTAAAATGTTTTTCACAAAAAATTAGGAACTACTAGGAAAATGTTTCCCAGATGGTGTCTGAGTTTTTATTTCGCACTACATACATATAGTTCCCATTAACTAATTTCTAAAAAACCTAATGGAGTTTTGCCGATTCTTAGCGGTGCAATAGTAATGGTAATGCTTCAAAAGGGATAATTACTGCGAAATCAGTTTCCTGGTGGTGTAAATTACAACTTTATACAGGATGTGGCAATTAGAGCTTTAACTTATGGAATTTATGGCTAATTGAAAACGCTAATTCACCATCGACGTGGGCATTCTAAAAAGCGGTGAGTCATTAACATACGGAATCGATACATGTACAAGTAGTCGGTCATAAATAGTATTCGCATTATTTGTGATTTCGATTTCCATGAAATGGGATTTTCAATAAAAAAAGAGTATTACATTTCAGTTACAGTAGTTCAGTTAATGTTATTATTTTGCAGCATTAGAAATACTTATATTGGTCACTACTGGCAATTTTAAAACGGTAAATTATATTTAGTTCAAATTTTTTTTGTAAAGTTACTACAGTACTCTGTGTTTTGAAGACGTCGTACGACATATACCTAGGTATTTGTATGAATTTTTATCACTATTAAACTACAATACATATTAAGTTTATACTCTACAACTAAAAATTTTTTTCGCATTTTGCTAACTAAAGATTTAATATAACACCAAAAGTAAAAATCCAGCAGATTTAAATCAGGGCTACGTGTAGGCCAAGGAACTTCGCTGCCGCGTCCATTTCAACGGTGCGGAAAATGTCTCTTACTCGTCGGGGGTAATGTGCTGGTGCACCATCATACAAAAACTAGAAGTTCTGCCTTAAATTTAAGGGAATATCTTCAAGAAGCAGTGACAAGTCATTAATTAGAAAATTTAAATAATTTTCTCCGTTAAGTGAAGGTGGTAGTACGAACAGCCTTACAATATTATTAGACAGAATTCCACATCAAATATTGATAGAGAACTCTTGCTGAAAATGTACTTCTCTTGTCAGATGAGCATTTTCTGGTTCCCAAGAATGACTATTTCTACAATTAAAAATATCTCGTTGAGTAAATGTGGCTTCGTCCGTAAATACTATTTTTTATAAAATGTTGGGTCATTATTTTGTTGTTAGTGAAGAAACTATGCAAATCGTAACCTAGTTAGATGGTCTTGTATCGTTAAATGTTGAACTGGAGTAAAATGATAAGGATACAATTATTACGCCAGTGGCC
Organism: Monochamus saltuarius; assembly: GCA_025584915.1. Classification (NCBI taxonomy): domain Eukaryota; kingdom Metazoa; phylum Arthropoda; class Insecta; order Coleoptera; family Cerambycidae; genus Monochamus; species Monochamus saltuarius. The sequence continues at coordinate 20,849,158 of CM046727.1, read as the reverse complement.
GTGGGTGTTATTTACAGATGAAACCAGAATTGGGCTGGTTACTGATGACAATTGACAACGAGTCTGGAGAGAGCCAGGTCGTCAACAGCGACTTCATTTTCCCCGTGAAGTTGCTCCGTATGGAGGAGGTACCGTAACGTTTTGGGATGGAATAATGCTCAACCGCCGCACCTCATTAATTCGCATACCACAGAATATAATCAGTCAAATTTACATCGAACAAGTCAACAATATCTGTATAATTACAAGTTATTACGCCCATTATCTATCCCGTACGTAATGAATTAGATGAAAATGTTGTGTTTATGGACGACAACGCTCGACCACATCGCGCAAAAAGGGTTCAAGAGATAGTAGAAGTAGGACATATCAATAGATTAGATTGGCCAGCCAACTCTCCTGACATGAATCCTATTAAAAATATGTGGGATTTTGTTGCTAGAGCCATTCATAATCATATTCCTCCACCTCAGACTGCAGACGAGTTAGTGGTGGCGGCAGAAGAGGAATGGAACAATATTCCGCAAAAGATCGTTAACTGCTTGATTATCTCAATGCACAAAAGTGTAAATATGCTATTGGAACGTGGTGGAGGTCATACCGACTATTATTAGTCAAGTAGAGAACTTGCTTTTTTAATTCTTTTTGATTTAATAAATTTTGTCAAAAATGTCACACATTTGCTTGGTTTTAATGTTCTAAGTACTCAGTTTATCGAAAATATTCTTTTTACAAAAAAAAAAGAGATTCAGAAAACAATACACTTTTATAAATGTATTTGGTTTTTCTGACACAAAGATTTCTTTAACAAGAATGAGGGGGGGTCCAAGTCTTTTGACGTTGTGGATAAAATATTACATAATCAACTGTAATAAGGAGGTGGGATTGCCATCAAAAGTAAAAAAAAAACCTTTTAATCACTAGTAAGTTCTTTCAGTCTATTTAATACAGATATTTTGCTGGGAATAACCAATATCTACTAAGGGCTAAAGTATATTTTCCTCAGTGTAATTTGTGGCAAAATTTATCATTAAAATCGATGTAATTAATTTAGACAGACTTGTTACTATGTGCCTTGCATATACAGGGTGTCCTGAAATAAATGCAACAAAATTTGGTCAGAAATTCTTAAGAGAAATTTAAGGGACCCGTGTTTTACTTTTGATAAGTGCGGCCCCCTTTCGGAGATATAGCCCCTGAAACAAGCCCCTAAAATTTAATTTTTTATATCTCAGAGCTATATCGCACAAGAACCACCAAATTTGGTACACAGGGATTTTATGACATGTAGAATGCGATGCTGATAAGCTTTTGGCAAGGGGCCCCACAAGACACTTTTTCAGGGGCCCCCTTGCCTTTGGGGCCAACGAACTTTAGTTGCATATTTAATTTTTAAAAAAATTAGTAGCCTCTTAGAAACTCCAGGGAATTTAAAAACTTTTTTGTCTCTTAAAATGGCAAAATGTGATTGGATGCATATCGAGGTTCATATGAAATTTTAAAGTGTTAATCGTAGGTGGCTGGCATTCGCAATAAACAATCAATTTTATTCTGTGACAGTTGTCATTAACCATCATCGGGAGCTCATAAAGACAGGATCAGTAGTTGTAAAAAAATCACAATTTAAAGAAATTTAATTTTAATTTAAAGAAATCACAAGTTAAACATTAACAATTAATAAGAAAATGTGAATATCAAAATAAGGTACAATAAACTTGGAAATTAATAACAAAATTAATGGTACCTACTTCATGATTAAATAATTTAATTCTAAAAGTTTGTTAAAATCACACTGGTCAGTTCCGTAAAACGTGTTCAAAGTGAGAACCGTTTTGTTCAACACAAGCCTGCAAACGTGACACGAAATTTTGACGTATTTTCGTGTGAATGTTGGGAATCTGTCTAATTTCTTCAGCCGCAGCAAGGATTCGTTCATGTAATTGTTCCCGGGTTCTAATTGGTACGGCATAGACGCGATCCTTCATGCCCCCCCAGAAAAAAAAGTCCATGGCATTTAGATCGGTGTTACATGAGGAGAATTGTTACCTATCCATCGCCCTTGGAAATTTTCATTCAGCCACTCAGTTACGAAGTGCCCCCGATGTGGTGGGGCACCATCGTGCATAAAGAACAAATTGCGTCTAATACCGAGAGGAACATCTTCCATAAGAGGCGGTAGCTCATGCTCCAAAAAATTAAGGTAACTTTCAGCATTTAATCGTGGAGGCAATAAATATGGACCGATGATGCAATCTCCGACAATTCCAGCCCAGCAATTAATTGAAAATTTTTCTTGCGAATGAGTCTGCCTTAAGACAAATGGATTTGCCATAGCCCAATAATGAAGATTGTGCAAATTTATTAGGCCATCTTTTGTAAAGCACGCCTCATCGGTAAAGAAAAAATTTCATATAAATCCCGGATTTAAGTTGTAACGTTGAAGAGCCCATAAGCTAAAATGTCTTCTTCGTGGCAAATCTTCTACTTTAAGTTCCTGGGCCTTTTGAAAGTGAAAAGGTTTCAACAGTTGTCGTTTGATAAAGCGGTGTATTCTTGTTCTGGGAATCTCAAGTTGAGATGACGCGCGTCTTATGCTTATTTCGGGATTTTCTTCAATTAAATTTAAGATAATTTCTTCCTGTTCGGGAGTTAATAAATAACTTCTCCCTGAGTTAGGTGTTTTCACAACTACGGATCCTGTCTCCATTAGCTGCCGATGTACTCGTGCAAACATTGAATGGTATGGGAGTATGCGTGCAGGAAATCGCTCGGCGTACAATCTGCGTGCGAGACGTGAATTTCCACGAGCCTCCCCGTAAATTAGGTGCATTTGTACCCTTTCTTGGACAGAAAATCTCACCATTTTTTCGGGAACAATGATTACTGACAACTATTAATGGTAACAATTTGACACTGGTTAATGACAACTGTCACAGAATAAAATTGATTGTTTATTGCGAATGCCAGCCACCTACGATTAACACTTTAAAATTTCATATGAACCTCGATATGCATCCAATCACATTTTGCCATTTTTCGAAAAACGCTGCGTTTTCGAAAAATTTTAAGAGACAAAAAGTTTTCAAATTCCTGGAGTTTCTAAGAGGCTACTAATTTTTAAAAATTAAATATGCAACTAAAGTTCGGTGGCCCCAAAGGCAGGCCCCCGAAAAAGTGTCTTGTGGGGGCCCCTTGCCAAAAAGCTTATCAGCATCGCATTCTACATGTCATAAAATCCCTGTGTACCAAATTTGGTGTTTCTTGTGCGATATAGCTCTGATATAAAAAAAATTAAATTTTTAGGGGCTTGTTTCAGGGGCTATATCTCCGAAAGGGGGCCGCACTTATCAAAAGTAAAAAATACGGGTCCCTTAAATTTCTCTTAAGAATTTCTGACCAAATTTTGTTGCATTTATTTCAGGACACCCTGTATGTATATTGAAATATTACCACATACCAACATAAAGTTATATATTTATATTTCCTATAAATGTCATTTTCGAAATATATAAGCAAACGTTTCACTTTTGCAGGTTTTATTCATATCAGCAGTTCTTCATATTAATATACAGATTTTATAGTTCAGCAAAGACATATTTCATCTTCGTTAGCAGTAGTTTCCTTTCAGCTAGCTAGGTTAGTATGTTGAAATACAATTAAGTAGGTACTATATGAACCATTTATCTGTTTATTTTACTACTTTCAACTTTATTGAAGAAATTTATGTGGTTCTATTTACTGCAGTCTACACCCAATTCATTACCAGTTTTGTGCTAATAGAATGTTAATATTTGAAATGTCAAAGAGTAACAACAGAAGCACTAGCATTTCATTTCATAATAACTACAGGACTTTCCACCAAAAAGTCATTCTGGTTATTTATTTTGTTAATTTTTAATTTTCGGAGACATGTTTCCTTTGGCTTCAAAACGAAATATTTGGAAAAAGTAATTAAACACCACAATGGCAAATTTTAGGTAGGTATCTATGTTATTGATATATATTTAAATATAACAACTTTGTATATTCAACTTATTTAAAATGCATACATTTTTCTGGTAAAATAAAATAACTGTGTTGCCTTTATGCTTCCTATGGTAGAAAAAAAGTTTAATTAATTTTTACTAAGCAGATTATTGAATTTATACCTATATTATTGTCATGTTACTAATTAAATTTATTAAAGTAAAGATTACATAAGAGAAAATAATTACACAAAAGGTAGGAGATTTGGCTTGCGCCACTCTTCCACTCCACCTATGATACATAAAATATAGAAAGTGTACATCTAAAAATATGAGAAAAAAAAAATTAAAAATTAAAAAAAACACATAAAAAGGTATATATATAAAAAAATATATGTAAAACTAATGCATAATACATACAGAATGTAGAACAATAAATTAGTAAAATAAACGGTTTTATTAATTAGACGCAAACAACAGGCCCTTCAATTCCCTTTCAAACACATTGAGTGGTAAATGTAATATATGAAGATATTTATTTAATAAGTTAGGAGCCATATACGAATATGATCCCTCAAATTTTGATGTTACATGTTGAGGAATCGTAAAAAGATCATTTCTGACAAAAACATTGTGTACATCAGATCGCTTAATTAACAAATTATGCAAATATGAAGGAGTTTCATACTTACATCAGTTTTATATTTAGCAATAGAAAAACACTTGATCAATCTATGGGAAACTAAAATGCTGTTGTCATTAAAAAAGAACGTACGAACTCATCTTGTTTTCATGGTATGTATGTATTTGTGTCAAATTTTTTTAACAATTAGTGTATCATGTGTTTAAGAAATTTATAACATCTATTGGAGCAATTGGAAAATTTGAAAGTACGCTGTTGCGGAGGACCTTTTAATTGTGCAATTTACTTGCAAAGTAGGTATAATAAATATAATAATTTGTACATTTAATTTCACTTGTTGTCACAAAAGTTTTTATTTTATAATTTTGCAAAGTTTTGTACCAAATTTTTCTATATTTTATCCACAAATAATTTATTCAAAGCAGTTGCATGATTATTATCTTAATAAAGGTACGAGTGCATACTGCCATTTTATTTCTAATCAGTTTTAGTAAATATTTAAATGCTTTACATAAATTGTAGAAAGGTCCAACTTGACTAACCAGTGACACTAGATGTAGGCACTCACATCTTGAGTACTCATGTCTTTCTGTCGGTTATGAGTTTATAGAGGCAAACAATTGCTAACAAGCTCTGTAGGGTTGTTAGATTAGAAATAACAAGTCCACGGTTTGTAACACGTTAAATATATTAATAAAGATATATAACAACTGGGAAAGAATGTTCCACCAATACAGAAGTCTGGACGGATGTTACGTGGAAGACGAGCCACGAGTAACTGCTGTCGTTCTCACCGGACCTCTCGAGGAAGGTCTCGGAACGCTGGCTAATCTCTAACCATCTCTTTATTTTATTATAATTGGGCTTAGGTCAGAGGGTACTTTTATGGTTTTATTGGCATTGATTCATTTATGGCTTTAGTGCAAATGGCATTAAATTGTAATTGTAAGGATCACAGATGTAGGTCGGTGACCGGTGTCGATGACCGTTACAAGCTCTAAACCGGTATATGTTTGGAAGCGCCGCTGACTACTCATCGGGCTTGCAGACACAACATCTCATATAATTTGGAAGTCTCTTGTTAGAGAACTGTTTAGTTTAACAATAGAATATTATTTATATATGAATAGAAATTATTTAATGATGTAGCACAAATTGTTTTTGTAGATTGTGTAATCATTCAACAAATTATGATTGTAGTTATATACAATATAAGAATTGTAAAGATTCGTATTCCGAGATGTTACGAGATATTTGTATTATGAGACGATAAAACATAGAGTGTAGTAATATGAATTTACAAGAATACTGTACAAAATTGTATCTGCAGCTACTTTATAAGAGCCTCGTTACAGCATTTTACTTGACATGGTTTCAGTTGAATAATGAACTAGTGAAATATTATAAAACGGAGATTAATAATTTTTCTCTCTCGTTAATATGCGTGACTTTTTTGGTTTGTATCCCACTGATTGCGTTTTCAGAAAATATCAATTAAATTGTTGAATTTACTGATGTCAACATTTCGCCGCATACAGATTGTAGATCGCAGCATAGAATAGAACGCCCAAAGACTAGATGATTTGTACTTGGATAATTCTTCAAAAAATGCTAATAATACTTTTTTTGCCTTATATTTTATATCATTAGATGCACACCAATCAGTGAATCGTTTATAAGATTGTTCGTACTTGGTTCTCGATTTATCTGGTAAAAGTGAAGCTACTGCAGTTGCAGCAGCTTTTTCAGTTTCGAGAGGCAAGTTTTCTGTTTCTGAATCACTCATTATTTCAATCAGCACCACTATTTTCACAAGAAAATGTAAAAAGGAAAGGAAGTTTGACAGGTTACCATAATAATGCTTTTGCTTCTTAATTTTGAATCAAAACTTACAAAACTTATAAATAACTATTATTTACTTCATTTAATAACACGAAAAAAATATATTTGGCAATAGTGTCAAATGACGCGACAAGAAGCTGGTGTATTCTCTATGAACAGAAAAATTTACGTACTATTAAGTTTATGTATAAGCTTTATGTTATCTTTCGAATGGTTACTGTCGGAGGTAATACTTTTGGAAGCATTCCAAAAATGATTGCAACAAAGCTTGGAGAATCCCGAAGAATACACTGGACATTGTTTTAGAAGGTCCTTGGCCATCATTCTCGTTGGTGGCCGTGCAGATATGCACATGTTAAAGCATCATGGGGGTTGGCAATCTTCTGCGGCAGAAGGCTATGGTTGAGAACTCTTTAGAGAATGATAAACATATAACAAAGACAATCATGGGGTCAAATACGGATTTAACGATTGGAAATCCTAACTTACAGCTTCATCACATCCACTTCTGGTAGAAATTACAAACTTCTAATTGTAAAAAGTATATTACTAATGTTTATAATATACCTCAGGTTTTATACAAAAAATTTTTAAAAAGGCGTTTTTCTTTGGCATTACAGCACTTGTAATGGCATCATTATTTAAAATAGAACAAAATTTGTCCATTATCAACACATGTATTAGTTTTTATAAAGTAGGGAATTCACTATGTTAGGTTTGTTAAACATTTTTTAATAGGTATTAATAATATTGTCTGAAACTAACTACTCAGCGGACTAATGCTTCAACCAACTACGAGTACAATCACATTATTTATCCTTATATTCTTTATTTTTTTGTACATTTCTTACTGACCCTTTGATACCAAATATTTGAGGTTACTAAGGACCAATTCCATAGACCTAACAAAAAATTTATAAAAAACATCAACAATATCAACTCGGCAAAGAATTTATTTTATATTCAAGTATAATAATATACTTAAAATTTTAAACTTTATTCAAACGTATACAGATTTGGAAAGTGAGGATCTTGATGGTGAATTGTGTTCTGCCGCTTGCGTGTATTTGTGTCATGCTACATGCATAGCCACAGCGTTTTCGCATCAGGCAGTGTTGCCTGGTGGGAAAAATTCAGTGCATGAGAATAATTTCAAAGAAGCATGGAGTTTGGAGAAAAAAGCATGAGATGGCTTAATTTATCAAAAAACACCTCTTGACACAGCTTAATTTTTAATTACTTTTGTAATGCCATTTTTATTTCATTAAAAAGCATTATGTTCTGCTATTTTATCATAATATTACATTGTAAGTAGGTACTTACAGGTACTTACTTAAAAGTTATTAACCACGTAACCTTTCTAATTTATTTTATATATATTGTAGATACCTACCTCTATCTATTCAATTTTGCCCTCGATTTTGCCTTTATTTCTCGTTAGGTCTTTGTTTTGGTAGATTTCAAAGAGTAATTTTAATAATTTTATTATTTCTTTTTGTGTCTATTAAAAAGCATGAGATTTTGTAATCAAAATATGAGAGCATGAGATTTCCTCGGAATGCATGAGATCACATGCAAAAGCATGAGAGCTGGCAACACTGGGATCAGTTGACCGGACAGTTAGATTTGCAATGGCGAATTGGCGTTGGCGATACGGAACCGATTACCGCAGTAGTGGGGAATGCTAGACCAATGCACGTCGCCGCACCTCTTATACTTCGTACCTTCCCTGGGATGAAGCGGCAATTTCTACTTTCTCTGTAAAGATCCGCAATTTCCGAATCTGTATGTATTAATTCAGTAATAGAGTATATTTGATATAAATATTTATATACCCTTGACATCCAAACATTCTTATACTTAATTCAACACCATTCTTTCTTAAAATGACATTAAATTTAAGATTTACTTAAACAATAATATTTTGTCAAAATATAATATATTATTAATTATAGAATAGGTTATTCGCCCTTAAGTTATAGGTTTATAGATTTGCACGAATTAAAATTATGAATATTTTGTAATACAGGTCACACTTGCGGCTATAGTGCAAAATAATAATTTATAGATAATATTAATACACTTGTGGTGATCATTACCAAAACTATAGACGCATTTGTAGTATTATCTACTAAAAAAGTGGAGGTGGACCGCCAGGGTCAGCATGTGGCCACAAGATGTAGCTAGATGTTGCATCACGTCTACTAACGTTCTTTGCTGAAGGATAAGCCGACGCTTGCCTCGCCTTCAGTAGTATACTGAGTAGAGCTAACAAGTTTATAAGCGGTATATGTCTGGTGTGCCGCTAATAAATGAGTTTGACAGTTTTCTATAGGTTTTTTCCTTATATGTATAAATAATTAAATACTGCTGAGTGAGTAGTATTTATAATTATTTATATCAGATGGATAGAGTAGTAACTACTATAGAAAGGAGTACAATGTAGCAAAAATACTGAAATACTAATTACGAACTTCAGTTTTATCTTTTCGTAAAGCAATGTTTTTGTATATTTTATTCAAAATTGTTTAATATTATTTCAAATAGTTTCAGCAATTCTTGCTAATCATTTAAAACTTCAAATAAAGAAAACATAACTTTATTTTAAGAATAACAATTATTGTTGACACAAGTAACTCATATAACAAAAAATAAAACAAAACAATTCTTTAAAGTCTCTCATATTAAGTATATTGTTTTTTTTTTGTTATTTGAAGCAATTTTCATTCTTAAATGAGGAATATATAATCTTATTATACTACTATTATAAACTAAGCTAACTTTGAAATGAGTGTATTAATCTTGATATTAGTATAGTTTTGTTTCCGTGAAGGATAAATATTTGAATGCAGTAGATGAATGCTTTTAATTTATATTAACCTAGACAGATTATCAACACTTTTGGCAGTGGCGTTTCAAAATTTAATTTTTCAAAGTGTTTTGTTTTATTCATTAAATCTTTATCCAATTTGACATAAAGGAAGTACCAACTTGAATTCTAGAAATAGATTAGATCTCATCTATTGCAAGAGATTGAGTTCGTGTATGTTCAAAAGACAAGGTAGATAATAATCATTTAGTGATTTTATTAGGCCAAGTGTATGTTTTTTCTTAGTAAATTTTATTAGATTAACTTTTATTTTAGCTATTTATTGAATCGAATTTATTGAATTTAATTGTATGAGAAAGTGCGTGTGATGCATTTAGCCTTGTACGTCACTGTTTTTAGAGTAGATATATAGATGAAATAAGCTGAACAACTAATTAATTATGCCCCCATAACATCACACCCATGGGAGCTATGTAAAATATATTTCTTAATTAGGTAGTACGGTTAAGCATAAAATCGGATACCTAAATATCTTTCCGAAACCTAATAAAGAAAAAACAACTTAATAACAGTTGCATTACTTTAACCACCACTTGTTCTTGGCCTAAGGGCCGCACATATTATTATATCATTGGACTGTAAACACATCTACATCGTCGTGGGAACAACGCTAACCTCTCAAATTGATTCTTTTGTAAGAGCATTCAGTTAATTTTTTACAGGTGCCGTGCAGTTCGATAAATTTTTTAATGTGGGTGCCTATAATTGGCTATCTATTCAAACATCGTCATTCAAATGGTCACTCGCCTCCTTGTCTATCCATCTTTCAATGAAAAATGTCCATTTGCGGCAACACTATTCGATACTATTGTGCTTTTTGTGCCTGACTGGACAATAGTGACCCATCATTTTGCCCAATATGGTATAATGGGCTAGATTTACCTTTTTTCGGCTTATAATCGATCGAAATTAGTTTCTCACGTATACAAAGAAATTTTTATATAATGGCAATTGACTGATTGACTGCAGTTGAACGTGTGTCTTTCGTTTCGTTTCGTTTTTTCAGTATTATAAAAATATTAAATAATAGAATAATTTACAATTGAATATAGTTTATCTTTAAACAGTATGCGCCAAAAGTATATATGGAATAAATTCAATAAAAACGAAACAATTATTTTTTGGGAAAAATCCTCGAAAGGTCGATTTTTAATTTAAAAAATACATATTTTAGCGTAAAATGCGATTTTCAAATGTCATTTGTTTTCGAGTAATGACGTCATCGATTTTTTTTAAATGGCAACACCATATTTTTTTCCTTGATTCTCTCTATCAGACAGTACTAAAATTTTGCCCTCTTACATAGGAAAGTTTTCGAGTAAATGACGATTGAATGTTAGAAAACGTAAATTTTATTCATAAAAAAGTAACAATTCTGAGGTATGTAAAATAAAATACAATTGATTAAATTTTATACTTAAATTAAATGTTCGAATTGCCATCCACCAACTTCTTGACAATGCGCAAGTCTGTGAAGAAATTCTTCTTGCACATTATGAATGATTTCTGGGGTAACTCTGCGTATTTCGTCCCGAATGCGATTTTGAAGTTCTTCTAAATTACGTGGTTTATTAATGTACACTTTTGACTTCAAGTATCCCCATAAAAAATAGTCAAGAGGTGTAAGATCTGGCGATCTTGCAGGCCATTCTATCGGTCCGCGTCTGCCGATCCACCTCCCAGGAAAACAGTTGTCCAAAAAATTTCGTAAAGGGCGCGCATAGTGCGGAGGTGCACCGTCTTGCTGAAAAATTACTGCAAGGGCTGGAACAAGGTCATTTTCTAGAAACTCTAAATATCTTTGTCCTGTAAGGGTTCCTTCAAAGAAGAAAGGCCCTACTATTCTGTCGTCAACTATTCCAGCCCACACATTTAATTTCTGAGGGTGTTGGGTATGTGCCTCTGCCATCCAATGAGGATTTTCCCGACTCCAATATCTGCAAGTTTGACGATTTACTGTACCATTCAGACAAAATGTGGCCTCATCTGAAAAAAGTATTTGCCGTTGTAAATTTCTATTTCCTTGACATAAATCCATTAGAATTTCGCAAAAGTGTAAGCGGCGATCGGGATCATCTTTATTGAGTTCCTGCACAAGTTGAATTTTGGAGGGATGATATTTTTCCTTTCTCAAGATACGTAGCACTGTGCTCTGACTCGTGTCATTGTTTAATACAACCAATCGTGAAGAATAATGAGGATTATCCACCATACTTATCAAAATGTTCTGTTTCTGATTTTCATTAATGCTTAGACGTCCAGGTTTTGGAATATTACAACATTGCCAGTTTCTCTAAATTTAGACTATACCTTACTGACTGTTGATTGGCTGAGAGGGCGATCTGGATATTTTTTATTAAATAAATCGCAAACTTCCTGCTGAGTTCTAGTCATATTCCCGCATCCAATAAGAATTAAAATTTCAATTCTTTGAGTAACAGTTAAATGTGCCATAATACTTTAAATTGAATAATAATTTCTATGTCGCTTACAATACTTATTAGAAAGTCGGTGTGACAATGACACTTTGCAAAGATTTTCACCTACGTGATCCATAAAAGAACTATGGAATTCGAAAAACTAAACTTGATAACGTGTTTGCTTTATTTTAATTGATTTACGTTTTCTAACATTCAATCGTCATTTACTCGAAAACTTTCCTATGTAAGAGGGCAAAATTTTAGTACTGTCTGATAGAGAATTAAACGATCTTTCAGAATCAAGGAAAAAAATATGGTGTTGCCATTTAAAAAAAAATCGATGACGTCATTACTCGAAAACAAATGACATTTGAAACTCGCATTTTACGCTAAAATATGTATTTTTTAAATTAAAAATCGACCTGTTTTTTCCCAAAAAATAATTGTTTTGTTTTTATTGAATATATTCCATACTTTTGGCGTATACTGTATATGCAATAATTATAAATTATATTTGCTCTTCTATCTATGAAATTAATTCATAAACTAATTAAAATAAAACGGGAAAATTGCATGATTTTTTTAAATACATGCAGAAGAAAGAATTTATTATTTTAAACGAAATGGCGTTTGTTATAGAGAATTTCGAGAAAAAATAAACCTAAAAATGGTGTATAAAAAGTTAGTTTGACCACGCTCTCACAAAACGGTTGCCGCCACAGCGAAGATTTGTGACGTTATACGGCGTTCGCAACAACAACAGTGTGTTTTAATTTATATATGTATACAATTTCCATTTTGGGATAACGCACTACATACGTTTGGTTTGGAAGAGTAAATTTGATATTTGAGATGTTAGTAGTTGTTGTGCTAAATAGACATTGGTATTGAGTAAAGTTGAATAGTAGACTCTATGCCTTTTTTATATGTTTTACACAAAATATGTTAAATTACTAGTATTATAATAAAATATACTGAATTTGTGTAATATTTGCAGTGATTTATTAAAAGTATAACATTTTGTGTAAATTTAACACACCTCTATCTTACTGGAATACTGCACGTCATTACGCCACATTTTTCGTGTAGCGTTGTTGTGTTCAGTTACCTCTCGTTTGCTGTGTTGAAATGGAGAACTGAGATTTGATCGAAGAAAATGGTAAGCACTAACCTAACTACAATAAATTTGCTAATAATTGCGTTAAAGTTAAAACTAATTAGGATATCTTTTAAAAATGTTAGGATTTCACTCTGACGCTTTGGATTACTGTGTATTCTCATTTTCTTGTAACTTTAGAGAAAGAAAGTGATATGTTCATATCACTACCAAATAGTTTTCGTAAACTCCTATTATGTAGTACCTAAATACATCTTTTTCCGTTGTTTATAATCTACTAGAACGTTAGTAGCCCCTTATTATAATATGTACTACTATTACTACTACGAATTTTGTTACAAAACTTGGCTGTTGTTCATTTAAACTGAATTACATATTTTCAATTAAATCACTAAAATTAAAATATCTTTTATTTTATCTTTAGCGCAACACCATAATTCTGAAAATACTATATGTATGTTGACACGGAAGCCCACGTCCCTTTTTAGTTTGTCAATTATGATCCAGGTTGCTTTCGAAATTATAATTTTTGTAATACATTTATTTTTACGTTTTCTGGAATTTTCCGGGCTATGTTCAATGCATTCTCGGCAACTGGAAAAACTTCTAGAAAACGTCAAAATATAATTTTTATAATACCTCTATTATAAAAATTATATTTGTTAAAAATTATTTCGAAAGCAAACAGAAACATAATTTCCAAACTAAAAAGGTAGGTGTGCTTCCATATGAATACCTATTATACAATAAAATTAACATGTTATTGTGTGTAGAAGTTACACATAACATTTATCATATTAACAGAATGGATTATGTTAAATCTTTAACTGCTGCATGCAGAGAAATATAAAAATATACACAATCCCATGTGGACCTCTATTAACAGTGTTTTGTACTCATAATGGCAAGGAATTTAGAAAAAAGAATGATAACAAAAGTGAGTGGCATTACGCACAAGTAGCGCCCTCTGTTGTACTTGACAAAATTACTTTCTTAATAATATTAAGATAGGCTATCTACAACCCCATACCAAATTCCAGTAAAATCGGCTTATATATTTTCAAAATTTTAAGTCTTAATTTTATTGCCAGTATTTCTTAATCACCCTGTATATCTATCATTTGCTCGTAATTTTCGAAAGTATTTTTTTAATTTCTAAAATTTTTGTTACAATTCCAACGCGAGGAAGTCATATTATTTAATAAATTATTATTAAATAATATTGTCTGAAGCTGTTTATTTGTGGCATAATTTTAGTTTTTCTTTAGTTTTATTGGTTTTTTTGCCACACTTAAAGATTAATTAAATAAGCCCTTGTGCCAAACGGATCAGTCAAGGGTTATTTTTTAAAAAACTAAGTTTGCCTAACCAAAAAATCTAACACTGAAAAAAAAGCAGGTAAGTAAAAATATCAAAAATCACTATCGGGCACTTCCGTATTTTTGCCGCTTCGAAAATATCTCTGTTTTCGTTCTCAAAATAGTAAATGTTAGTAAACTGCTCTTTTTGATTTTATTTTTATAAAATTGTATTTGTAATAGTCCCATGTACATTAAAAAAAAATCTGAATCACTCTATTCACATCACATTTCTACATTCCGTCACCGCCTATTCTACAAGTTGGCTTACATCTAAGTCGTTGTTTTCTGTAAATGTATAGGCGGAGAAAAATGCTGAAATCTAGATGCAATTTTGATGCGGAATCTCGTTCCAAAATAATACTTGGTAATAACTGGTATAGCTAGTCTCATCCGCACATAAAGTATAAAGTGACAATTATTGCTTAATGAAAAAAAAAAACATTATAATAGCTTTCTGTTGAAAATATTGGACACCGTTCAAGATAAGCTTGTCATTAATATGACAATAAACAGGATCTGGCTCATAAATACCAGAATAAACGTTCACACGGTATGTAAGAAGATATGATGAATGATTCAACTCAAATAAAAACATGATTCACCCACACTGAGAGGCGAACGTAAATAGAAAAACAACCTCGTCCTCGTCGTCTTTTTAGCGAATAATTTCTGCTTATGTTATTTTTAAATCCGAAAAGCTATGTGTCATTCTTTGGGTTGGTGGATCGCAGTCTTTAGTGCAACGATTACCTTATGCTTTATGTTTAACGTCTTGGTGGGCATCTTTGTACAGGATGGACCTGTTTCATGGAAATAGAAGATAGATAGAAATTTCGAATCCAGTATACATATCTTAGAAAGTAGGAGAAACAGGAAGAACAAACTATTGACGTATTCTCGAAATAGCTGGGTTTAGTTTGATCTACAATGTTTACATTTAAAGTTTGAACATACTACCAAACTACTGAATAAATATAAGTTATTCCACTCTCTGTCGGTACTTTGATGTTTTGAGATCAAAGCCGTCGTACGTAAATACTGTCGCCTAAAATGGCAAATTAGGAGGCAGTAGTTTCTTTGGGAAATATTTATATATGAGGGATAGTCCAAAAGTGTGATGCAAGGTTGCTTATTTTATAAATAAAAAATTTGTAATGTAATAAATATTATAAAATGATTGTAGGTAAATGTATAAAGTATTTTATTAGTTAATCTTAGAAGTCGTATATACAATAACAATATATATTATTTTAAAACTAAAATAGGACATAATATAATCTATATTGTTTACAAGTTACAAATGCTGCACTAAAGGTTTTTAC
The DNA here is from genome assembly GCA_025584915.1 of Monochamus saltuarius. Taxonomy (NCBI): domain Eukaryota; kingdom Metazoa; phylum Arthropoda; class Insecta; order Coleoptera; family Cerambycidae; genus Monochamus; species Monochamus saltuarius. The sequence continues at coordinate 20,833,598 of CM046727.1, read as the reverse complement.
TTGCTCTTTTAATGCAGCTTTTCTTGGACTCCTACTAGAAAGTGTTTGTGACTTTTAGGCAGTCTTGATCTGAAATATAATAAAAACGCATTATATTCTTGTTTTGTAATTTAATAAACTATATATTCATTTCAGTAAAAAAATACTCAAATGAAAACCGAATGTATAAGTAAGTCCAGGTCATTTTTTAGTACTTAATATTATTTAAGTGATTTGGTAATTCTTATACGTATATTAATTAATTCGACACAAATTATTTTAATTTATTTAAAAACATTACTGTACATACCATTTTTATTATACTGTTTGTGCACAGGTATCACTTAGAATTGGTGTACCAGTTTGAACTTCAGGATCTTGAAATTTTAGCGCCAACATAATTTTGGTATTATTGTTATCAGAAACTGTGCTTGAACTAAAAATGCTTGAGTCTAGAATGTACATGACACAATTAAGTACCTACTTACATAATTATTGCACATTACACTTGTTGTTAATAAATACCTATACAAAGAACTTACTTGTTGGTTCATATAAAAACAATGTTTGATGTTTCATTTGAAAAATGTTTGCTCCAAATTCTAATTTTTTCATAGCATTGATCAATAGTAATATTTGCCTATCTGTGACTTCCAGTAAATCCTAATTGATTCTTCAAAATCTGGCATCTGCAAAGAAACGATTTTCGCTTAATATGTATACTAACCGAGCATGTCAAGTTTCCCGTAAAAAAAATCAAGAACATGTAAATATCACGAAGGAAAAATAAAATTATCTGTTATTTTAATACAATGTTCATAAAACCAAAGTTTAAACCAACTCTAATCTTTAATTTCGTAAACTTTGATAAAACAAATTGTTTATAATTTAAAATAACGTCCAAATACAATCTTTCAAATGAAGATTCTAATTTTTATCAGCGTACCGCACAAAATTTTATATCTTGACGTATTTCTTTATATTAGAATAGAATAGAATAGAATAGAACTTTATTCTGTCTGCAACAACATACATTGTTTTACATTCGTCAGATTAATATAAATCTAATTTAAATTTAACATGTCAACAATGAAAATATTTAAACATTTAAACTGTGTTTAAAGCCAACACTATCACAGACTTGCAATATTATTTATCACATTTTTAAATAACGTTATAAACATTAATTAAAACAATATAATTAGTACAATCAATATACAAACATCATATATAAAAACCTTATACATACAGCTATACACGTTACCTATACCTGGAAGTAATCTTCTATATTATTACATGTTAAAAACTCATTAATAGAATAAAACGCATTATGTATTAAAAACATTTAATTTCTTTTAGAAACATATTATTACCCAATTCTTTCACCCTTGTCGGCAGTAAATTAAAAATATGGGACCATAATAGTTTTTACCATTACGGCTAGAATTTAATCTATAATAATTTGCTCTTATGTGATTAGCATTTCTAGTTTCATAAGCATGTAACGCTTCATTTGTGCTATACAGATTAATATTTAGTTTTACATATTTTAGACACTGGAAAATGTACATACAAGGAACAGTCATAATTTCTAACTTTTGGCTTAACATCATCTCTAAATCCTAAATTCAATATAATTCTGATTACCTTACGTTGCAGTCCAAAAATCCTATCCGCGTGAGACGAGTGACCCCAGCACAACAGACCATAATTTACATTCGAATTAAAAAGTGCATAATATGTTGTTAATAAGACATCCCTGGCAACTTGATTAGCCAGCGATCTGATTACAAAGATGTTCTTATTGAGTTTGTTGGCCAAATAATCAACATGACCTTCCCAGGTCAATTTAGTATCCAGAAATACTCCTAGAAACCTTACAGATGATGTTACATCACTGTTGTCTAGCTGTCTATGAGAAAGAAATACATGATGGGTCTTTGAGTTGTTTAAGTGTAAGCCATTCAATAGAAACCAATTAGAGATTGTATTTTGTGTTTCTTGCATTTCTTTTTTTAAGCTTAAGATATCATGATTCTGCAATATTAATGTTGTATCGTCAGCAAAGCGAACTGTCCCCACTCCAGGAACTGCATCCCCCAACTCATTTACATAAATTACAAATAGTAAAGGTCCCAGGACGGACCCCTGCGGTACCCTAATCTTGATGTTCCTCCAGTCTGAATCAATGCCATTCGCTGATGTGTATTGTCTTCTATTATTAAGATAGGACTTAATCAGTTTTACACCCTGATCATCAAAGCCATAATAATATGTCAGCTTGTCAAGCAGTATCTTATGACTAATGGTGTCAAATGCTTTACTTAAGTCGCATAAAATTAATCCTGCATAATTTCCATTCTCCATTGCCTCAACGACAGCATCAATTAGCCTATTTATTGCATCAACAGTGTTTTTGTTTTTGCGAAAACCAAACTGGTCTTCTGAGAATAGGTCGTTTGACTCAAAGAACGATATAATTTGATTTTTAAGAATTGATTCAAATACTTTAGATAGACATGGTAGTATTGAAATAGGCCTATAGTCTCCAACATTGTTCTTGTCGCCCCCTTTAAATACAGGCAAAACTTTAGCCACTTTTAATTCATCTGGAAATATACAGTCCTTTATGCATTCATTAATAATATTTGTAAATGGTACAATTAGCTGGTTTTTACCTGCTTTAACAAGCCGACACTAAAACCATAACAATCAGGAGTGTGTTTATTTTTTAAGCCATCCATGATACCGCCAACATCATTATAAGTAACCGGGCCAAAAGAAAATTTAGGAATATTCTTATCTTCCAAGTTTAAATTACTTGGTTGAATTTGTCTATGCAAGTTACCACCCGCAAGATGCCCTGCAATATTTATGAAAAAGTCATTAAATTCATTGACATTTATATCACTAATGTGATTTTTATTTGATTTAGTTCTATACGAGTTTATTACTTCCCAACAGGCCCTACTTTTGTTGTTAGAAGTTCTTATATGGTAACTGTTTGCACTCAGTTTGGCGTTTTTTAGTGTTTTTCTATAATATGCCCTATATTTATTTCTATAGACTAGGATTTCCTTTTTGGGATTATTGTGATACATTTCTGATAAGAGCTGGACCTCCTTCCTTATTTGAGTGAGCTCAGGATTTAACGTTTTTAATTTTAAATTATTTGAATGTTTAATATTTTGATTAAATCTTGTATAAGGAAATGCCTCAGAAATTTTATCATTTATCACTGTTAAGAATTGTTTAAATTTCACATCACTTGTACCATTATTTTGATACACTACAGACCAATCTACTTTACTAATCAATTCAAAAAATTTATTTTTGTTTTTATGTGAATAGTTTCTTTTATACTCAAAGTTACTCACTTGACCCACATTCACCTTGAACTGCAGAAATACAGATATTGCCTTATGGTCAGAAATGCTAGGGTCCATCACCCCACCCCGACAGGACTCCACTGCTCATCCTTTATTAGAATATTGTCAATACATCTATGAAGTCTAGTTGGTTTATCTATAATGTACCTAAAATCATAGGAGCTTATTAAATCAAAGAATTTCTTAAAATTCACTCTGTCCGAGGTACTATCTCTTTCTAGAACATTGATATTGAAATCACCATTTATAATAATTTTTTTGCTACTGCCTTTCAATTTGTTTAAAAGATTATTAAACACTAATAAAAAGTCATCTATATTACAAGAAGGGGTCCTATAAACAGTTATTACAATAACATTTAATTTTTCCAGTTCAACAGCACATATTTCACAGGTACCTTCTTTGCTAAGATTAAGTAGGTCCTTTCTATTTTTACTTCCAGGTATTCACGACACAAAATCAATACGCCACCATGAGACATATTTCTCCTCAAAACCCGATACTAGATTAAAGTCATTCATTTTATAACCTGATAATTCAGGCTCTGTCAAAAAACTTTATTAGTTGATAAAATATAAAATACATGCTTTGCTTTATCCTTTGGACAATGGAAAAACGTCTTGAAGGACAATTATTCACAGTACAATATATCTCGGGCATTTTTAGAAGAAAAATAAAATATACACAGAAACAAACAGATATTCAAAGTTTTTTGTCTCACACTATATCGATCGCACGCAATACGTTACAGTTCTAGCCTCGGCCACCGTGTAGGTGCCTGGGTACCGAACGGTCCCCGAGACGGGCGAGGAGAGCGGAATTGGTAGGGCGGGTCGTGTTCTATAGTGATACTTACATATTTATTCCGTAAACTTTGTCACTACTCACATCACACGAAACGGACGAGTTTTATTTTTGCTTGCTATAAATATAATTATTACTAGTCGCGACTTTTTTCCCTGATGAGGGCGCTGCTGGCCTTATAATCAGCTAACGAGGACAGAAGTATAAAAGAAAACGAGCTCACGCTTTATCTGTGTTGTTACTCTTATGGTTACTGTAATTTTTTGTATTATTTTAAGCAATTAATTTATCGCTAAGGGACATTTTCCGCTATTTAGATGCGAATCATTCATGTAGATGTGTAAATGAAGGTACAAAATATTATTAGGCTGTTTAGTTTTGTTGAAATTAGTTGCAGCCTAGGTGAATGTATTGCAAACTCATCTTAGATTAATACTTGTGGAAAAGTGATTGAACCGTAGGAAGAAACTGTTACGGTTATTTTCGGCATTAACAGTAAATATAACATTTCTATTACTAATTATAATATTTAAAGCTATAAATTATTTCATCCTTGTTTTGGCTCACATGAATGAATAAATACGATTTTTCTAAATGGTTTAGCGTTAGATGAGCAGGTGAAATATAATAGGTACAAAGGAGTGAGCGGATCGAGAGAGAAAATGGTCGACTGGCGGTGCTCGAGGAGACTTGTAATTTTCATAGTTTTTGTAAACATCCTTAATTGGGTTCTAAATTCAAGTCTTCCTTTCTATATATTTGGAAAAGTTGGTGCTGGTGATGGCAATATTGTGATAGTTATCCATATATTAATCCTTAATTGGGATTCAAGGAGCACGTGGTGGAAGTCACTGACTGTTCTTCTAAATTCTGTATTCCAGTTTGCTACGAATTTGGTCAACGGTATGTTAATATTCCTTTTTTTCCTTGTCACATATTATAAGTATTTTTATTTGTATGTCCTTAGTTATATTACAAGTTGAAAAACCCTTTTCCCACTCTTGGTGACCATAAGGGTCATATTCGTCTGCTATCTAGGACCATTGTTTAAATATTGAGCGTTAGTTGGATAAGAATCCACTCTGGAAAGGACAAAATCCTGGGAGAAGGGTATGTGTATATTTAATTACTATAATTTTTGAATTGATTATTATATTTATGGGATAATTTTCTCCTAGGTTTTGTTTGGATACTTCCTCTATCTCATAATTTAAATTTTAATGTTGAAAGTGTCTCTAAATCAAGGCTTTATAGATTTATTTTGAATTCCTATGGCTTTGTTTATTTTTATTGAATTTTAAAATACATATTTTCCGTAGAAGCTAATTCTACTATTACTTTCTTATTAGGGTTTTTGTCTACGGCACAACAAATCGGTATCAGCGGGTCCTCCGCGGCGCCTTAGCGCCAGCGTATATACTGGCCGGCCTCTGGACGAATTCTACTATACCAGCTGTCTCAGTTCCGGAGAGGAAAATTGCAAGAAATCAGGAATCCGCAAGTTATTTCACATTTATTTAATTCTAAGTCGCGATTATTGTTTCTCTAATTCATTTACTCACCTAGTGTGTGTATGTATTATCAAATTAATTATTCTTTGTATTAGGAATATATTTAATAGTAATTAATTAACTTAATATTTAGAAATTAGTTAACATTCGATAAGAACTTAGCTTATTATTTTTTTTTCTTTCACTTTAAGTTAATTGTTCAATTCCCGTTTGAATTGAATTTGTAGGTGCCTATATGATTAGTATTTAGATTAGGGTTATGGCTTATTGTTATACAAGGAGTTCACTTTTTTTCTCTGATTGAGTATTTAAATTTTAAGAAAAATATTTGCAATTTCCAACAAGAACTGATTCGGGCGCCTGTTTGTATATTATTTGTTTATTTCTATCTATTAATGTAGTAGTTAGGACTTATTGTCTGTGCTGCGCACCACTTATATCTGAGCTTTATTATAAGCGGAAATTAAAGTGGGTTACTACGTTTTGCGTTGAACAATATACCGCTACGTTTGCGTATCGCCTGAGCTCAAGCGCCGCTGTCACGTATTCGGTTAAACACTCACTATTACTATTTCTTTTTTTTTCTTATTCATACTTTTATATTGTTTTAATTTCCGCCTTTTAACTTCGGCTTAAAATCACTTGGTGTAAGGTGCCGGCACTAGTTACTATATTTAAGAGTTAATTTGTTTAATGCTTAATCCCTTCTAATTTATATACATATATCTTGTTTACATTATTATGTCTCATATTTGGCGAACCAGACTCCGATTAGTGTCAGCAATAAATAAGTGCAAATAATACCGTAATAGTATTTTTTTGTCCTATTTGGTAAATTTGGGGATAAATTATTAGATCAGTATCGGTATTCGTTGGAGGTAAATTTACCTGGCGCCCAAGCATAATTTTTTTTTTATAATAATTTTTTTGAACCTCCCCTTCTCCACTGAGTACTAGCGGCGAATATCCAGTTGCCTACCATATTAGCATACGAGTATTTATAATTTTTATTTGGTGGGTGACAAAACTAAAATTTATTCTGTCTGTTTGCAGACTAGTGCACTAAAAATATTGGTACTGTAAATGTATTTGTTTATTTTATATCTACAGAACACCTAAATGACAATAACAAATATAAAATATAGTATTCTATAGCAGTCTTTTCCGCACAATTTTTCTTACATTATACAGTAGGCCTGTCGGATACAGACAGCATTAAGCGAAAAAGTTCGCGCTAGATCTTTCTCGAGGTGCTTATGAGTACCGTCTAATAGTAAATAGCAGTAAAACTGCTGCGGCGCTGAATTACGCTGGACACAAGTAATCACCGATAAAAGTTCTTGTCGTTTCCATAATTACATGCTGTAATGATTGTTAATATTTTTTGACATAAGCCTTCAAATATTCAATCAGTTCAGTTAGAAGGTTGAGCTTGATTTATTTTTCTTCGTCATAAACTACCCAAAATGAGTGACAAGTTGTTCCAACAGAGATACTGGAGGCGGCTAATGATGTAAGTAATGTATTAATTCCTGCAACATAATGAATTCGCTATGAAAAACAGCTTGTTGCCTTTGACCAATGGCACATGGAGAAAAGCACTTCATCTTTATAAGAAGAGTTAGAATTCGATGTTGATACTATGCTTCAAAGTAAGCAAGGTCATTGATATTGGAAAACAGCTTAAGCTAGCTGCACATTTAAATGTTGGATACAAGCCAAAGAATCAAAATATAAGAGGGAAAGGAAATATAAAATGTTCTCTTAAGTGCCCCAGACAACGTACATCTTATGACCAAAGTAGTCACGATATTTACAACGAACTAGCAAATGTTACCAACGAACTAAACCAATGTTACAAGAAAATTTTTGGTGAACGACGAAGAAACAATTAAATATATTTAAATCTATCGAAGTTATGCTGTTTTGCGTCTTAGATACACCTCTCACGACTGGTGGGTATCAACCGATTCGGAAAAATGCCATCTAACATGCTGGTTACATAGGCCTCCCAAACCCCGAAGCGTATACAGGACATTGTTTTCGGCGCTCTTCTGGTACACAGCGGTTACTTTCATACATTGAGGATTGTTTGGATAACAAAAAGAAAATAGCCCACAGCATTCCCAAACAATCAAATTCCTCATCAGAACTTCAAGAGAACCGTGCACGTAGTTAATCAGCAATAACAGTATGTTCCGTGACTGGAGAACATCATCTAGCAGGTACTTCCCCATCCCTGAAGTTACAAGCTAATCCTGTAGAACATATCTTGTCAATAGTGAATTCCACGATTGAAGAACATTCTCAAGCTTTTATTGCCTCAGCATTTAATTTACAAAATGCCACAAATTGTACATTTAATTTCAATGTTTCTTGTTAATATATTCTATTAGTTTAAATAACTACTATAATGTTTTATTGTTAACATATTCTATTAGTTTAAATAACTACTTAATAATTGTTAGTTAATATTGTAAATTGGTAATTAAAATGAACTATTTCGCCTGATTAGAACTGTTAGGATCGTAGGAAACAAAAACAAAATCCGTCCATTCTGTGCGATGTGAATACTGAATACTATGCGTTTGACTTTACTGGATTGTAGACGTTGGTATGGGTAGCTAATAGGATGGTCAGTTTTTCATGGCTCATAATTATTAGCATCTCGAAAACCGTAAAACATACAGGGCGACTAAAATTAGAAAAACGTTGCCCTTATGATTTCCATTAAGATAAACCGAACAAATTCAAAATATCTGCTATCGTTACTGAAATATTGTAAAAAAACTAATAATAGCGATTTTAGACGACACCATTTAGTGTGTAAGACACGCAATATTTTATATTTTAACAATTATTTTCACATAATAACAAAAGTGGACAATCTTATATGCAGAACTATGTAAGCTTATGTTATAACAATACTTACATCTACAGTTAAATTAAAAAAATACGTATTTTCAAATATTTTTGTACCTAAAAATGTGTTGTTTAGACAGCTTTCTGTCGTTATATATTCGTTTTACTTGAGTATCTTTGAATATTCGCAGGTAGCATGAGATAGCATTCCTGTTATTTGTTAAACTCTATATTATTCAGTTTTATATATCTAAAATTATTTATACTTGTAGAAAACATTATTTCAAGAAGATTTCTGCAAATTTCTTCACAAGAAATCGATCCTTACATTTTTAGTCCTTAAAGTAAACTCGCTTTGTATGTGATGCCAAATTTGTCATTTTGATTAAATATTGGGCACCATGTGGTATTAATCATTCATATGTTTTAATCGCGATATAAATGGTTTGCCATTTTTAATGTTGAAACCTCCTTGTACGCATATTAAAGCATTTCTCATTTGCTACTAATTCTAGCTTTCCTTTTACATAATCATACGAGTTAGAATAAAAAACGTAACAACTTAATTCAGCTCCTGCAGCCATGGTGGTAGACATTTTATGATTTATGACACTCGTTTCGATTAATTTATGATTTTTGTAGGCCTGGGGAAAATTTCATTATAATTTCGCATTTAAAATTAACATATTAATATTATGTAACAGAAGCTGAACATTTTTTGGAGTGCCTCAAGTGCAATGTAATATTCATAACCCAATTTTGTTATTTTAATTTCGATAAGTAAAAAATAACTTTAACCTTGCAGGCTTCCAGTATAATAAAATTCTTTCTTTTTTGTAATAATAAGTACCTATTATCTCCTACGAATAAATAATTTTTTCTACAAAACTGTTAAAAGTGGGCTTTTTAATTGTCATTTTTGATGTCATTTTTTGACACGCGTGTTAAAAGTATATCAAAGTTTATTTAAATTTTGTTTTGAAAATTAATAAAACGTTTTAACAAACACAACAACTTTTTATTTTAAATAAGTACAAACCAACATTTTAACTAGTTATTACTATTTACATTTATAGTAAAATTAGTACAATTTGAAATTGTAATGCCCTACGGAGTCATCATACTTAAGTTGGTTTTACTGTCAACATCTGTGACACATCTATTTCCTGTAGAAATACTACTGGTAGTACTGGTGATCTTGCTAGTAGTTGCAGCAGTAGGAACTATTTGGCACGCAATTTCCTTCTTCTGTTCCAGTGAATTTTCAATGTAGCATTCAGCTACCGTCGAAGATTTCCATCCTCCATGTCTCTTGATGGTAGTAAGATTTGCACCAGAATCTGCTAACAATGTCGCCGATGAACGACGAAAACAGTGTCCGGTGTAGAGTTGAGGATTTGGTAGATTCAGAACTCTGCAATGTCGGCAGGCATTTTACCAAACATGTTAATTCCGACTGGATTCTTCACACATTTATTCTTCATATATTTAAGAGAAAGTCGTCTATGGTCAACGTTGGGTGGCCGGAGTGCCATATACTTTCTAAAAAAGTTTAAATAGAATTGACCAACAACACTGAAAGTCCTAGACACTTTCGTTTTAGTATCTGGTATGGTGACAACAACCGAAGTGCCCAAGTATTCGATATTGTCGATGGTCATCTGACACAATTCCTCCCGGCGACACGCCCCGAAGACACCCAGTATTGCTGCGACTTTCATCATCAGATACTTTTCGTCTTCTGCTTCTGTGTGAAATTTGTCGATATGCGTCTTTGTCAAAATTTTTGACTTTTTTGCTTGATATCCTTCACCATTCCGTTTTAAAAAATCAATAAGTTTATAATGTTTGGTTATATCTTGATCTTGCTTTATTTTTAACATAGTTTTGATCATGGAATAATTTGACCACAGCGTTGATGATTTCCACATCTTGACTTTTTCCTCAAAATATGCCAGTAAAACACTTTCGTTACATTTCCCAATGGCCTTTTTAATGTTGCACCATTCCGAAAAGCGTCTATAAGCGATTTCGTACTGTTTCTTTGATTTCGCCGGCAATAATTCCAATGTTGCTCGACTGGCGGCTTCTTCGATTTCAGTAGGGATGGATTCGTTACGCCCATTATGAGATTATTCATTATACTTATAAATATTACTAGAAAATGCTGTCAATATTTTTGCGTTTTTTCCGTAACTAACAACAGCACTGGTTGCTACGAAGATTTTGGTTCATAAACATTGCAATCTGTGTGGTATTTTTTGATTTCTTATTTTTATTGAGTTTAAAGTTCTTCCGATTGTTTTGTAGAAAAAATAATGTATGATATACGTGTGTAAAGTGATTTTATTTTGTTCGTGAAGTTCTTCTCTCATCTTCACTCACAAAATAAAATCTCACTTTTAGCACGTATATCATAAATAGCTATTAACAATTCCTATTGTCCCAAAACAAAATAAATAATAATAATAATAATAATAATAATAATAATAATAATTATTATTATTATTATTATTATTATTATTATTATTATTATTATTATTATTATTATTATTATTATTATTATTATTATTATTATTATTATTATTATTATCTCTTTTAGTTATCATTTTAAAATTTTAATAGTATTATCGGCTGTTTGCTTACAAAATTTACCTTGTTTTGTTTCTAAATGCTATTCTACAATTAACGCGAATGTGAAGACGATAATGCTAACAAATTTTGATTGGATTTTAAATATTTTTATGTAGTACGCCGCCGAAATTTATGACGCCTCTATATTGCTAAATAAGAGAAAGAAGACATTAGTAGAAGAATTTAGATGTACTTTCTATCAACAGATTCCCAGTTTGCTTTTGACATACCCTATACAGTACTCATCAGGAGTGAGGAGAAGACCAGGGATATAATTAACGTCACAGACGGATCAAAATGAAGGGAAAGTGTACAATGTGGGATCTATTACAGATCACTACATATCAATAGGCAATAGATATATTAACAGCTATAACATAGCCGTCTAAGAAATTGGCCGTAGAGATACAATGGGCAAATCTATCAGTAGACAATCACTACTGATTTTGTAATCATAAGATAATGACTAGATCATCACGGGAATAACATAAGGCACTGGTAGTAGCCTCAGCAAACAACACCATATCTGTATATACAGTGTGTCCAATTACGTCGGCACCATATGTGGAACTTTTTTATTATCGATTTTATGAAATAAAGTTATTCTTGATAAAAAGTTGTGCATGGCCTAAAACCCAAAATGAAGTAATCAGATTTCAATTTTTTGTAATTGTGTATGTCGAAAAATGTAAATTTTGCTCAAGAGTAAAGTACCCTTATTTTTTATAATATCGACAGTCATTATTAAAAAAATTGAAGCTAATTAAAACTACGGTCAGATATTCAATATTATCCATCCTTCTTCAAACTCTGTATCTTCGTGTTCCGTTTGAATTAGTATCTTCTTTTTTGTTCTCCTATTCTCGAAAGCTTACTGTTTTCTTGATTTATCTGCAATCCCACTTTACGTGCCTCCCCCACAGATTTCTTCGTTACTTTTCCTAATTTTCTACTATAGGTATCTTGCAATTATGGCCAGATCATCTGCATAATTTACTATTTGGCGACTTTTAAACAATATATGTCCTTCTCTGTTCAACTGACTATATCTTATGACCTTTTCTAGTACGACAATAAAACGAAGCATTACGAATGTGTCTCCTTGTCTCAATCCTGTATCAATAGTAAAACCTTCCGAACATTCACCTTTTATTCGTACTTTGCTTTTGGTATTTTCTAGGTTAATCTTCAATAGCCTAATTAGTTTAGTTGGTATGCCAAATTGTTTCAGTATTTTACTTAATTTATTCCATTTGACAAAATCATATGATTTCCTGAAGTCCCCGAATAAGATCGTTGCTTTAATTCCATATTCATAGCATGCAGTAAAAATTTCCTTCACAATCAAGATTTCGTCCGTTGTTGACCTTCCTTTTCTAAAACCTGGTTGATACTCCTCTATCTGTAATTCTGCTATAGGTTATATTCTCTGTTTTATTAATGTTGTCATGATTTTTTACTCTATATCTAGCAATGTTATACCCCTATAGTTTCTGCAGTCTATTGCATCTCCTTTTTTTATAATAATAATTGTATAATCATACCATCTCTCCAATCTTCAGGCATACATTCTCTTCAGTAAATCTTTAGGATCATTTCGTATATACTTTGTCTTAAATTCTCTCCAGCGTACTTAATGTTCTCTGCTATTATTCCGTTTTCCCTGGACTTGTAATTCTTTAAAGCTTCTCTAAATCTTCTGTATGCTGGGTTAAAGGGCACGAGCAGTGACATGGCAATAAAGAAGCTGACAAGCTAGCCTGGAGTGCATCGGATCTCAATATTTTTGGACCCTGTTCCTGCAGTGTTTCTATTTCAGAATTTGTTGAAATAATCAAGGAAAGTACCCATAAAGAATTTAGGGAACAGTAGGATAAAACAAATAGCTGTTAAATCGCTAAGGAGTTTCTAGAGCACTACAGTCAAAAAATACCTATCTAGGACAAACCTCCGCAAGGTATGTATGGGAACTGTTGGCTAAGACACATTTATCATATGAGGAAATATAAAACACTTATTTGTAGAGCTTGAGAACAGGAAGGCGAGGTCGTATTTCATTCACTCTGCGAGTGTACTACCGCCTCGTCAACAAAAAAGAAGATAGTCTTTGTTTGAAGAACGATGACCTTCTGTGGCTTATATTTGAGAGGTCCCTCTTGGCAACGTCATCACATTTTTCTCTTCTTCTAGGTTAGCTAACAGCTCAGGTAGGCTGATCTAATGCGGGGAAGTACAAGGGGCCGATGGAGACTTAGTACTGTTGCTAAACTACAGAATTCTACAACTCCAGAGTCCAAAATTCGGTCAATAGATATGGTAATAACAAGATTACATTAATTAATTTTGGTTTAAATTTATGTAGTTGTAAAATAACGATTTCCATAAACAGGTGCAGCTGTCTTGTCACTGTTAAAAATAACTTGATACGCAATATTTATATAATAATAATAGAATATAATGTTTCTACCCCTCATTTTAATCACGAGGATTAGCCCAGGAGCCAAAAACTTGTGCGTGAGAGAGGGCGGCATATTATTAATATGGTCTACCGACTGCGGGGCTCGAACCCACACCGATCTAGCCACATCTGACCGACCAACCATACGCTACTGAAAACGATATATACGCTACTGAAAACTTGTCATAGTTTGTTGTTGGTGTTGGGGCCATATTTTTTTGGTACAATGTTAATAATATAACTACTTAAAATAATATAACTTCCATATCTAATTCATATAATTCGGTGTTTTGGATAAAGCAACAAATATGAGAAAAGAAAACCATGCATAATTTTTATATTTTACGCAAGTTATCATCTAGGTCACCTTATTAATAAAGAAGACAAAACTGGTGACTGTTTCACTTTTTCTACATGTGCAGTAAAGTAGGAAGTCGATTTATTATAATTAAATTACCTCGCCTTTTACATATATTTTTTGCTAATTACCTGTAAACGGTGTCCTTTACACTAGCGATGATGTAAATGAATGAAATCCGTGCCATTAATATCCACGAGTTGGAATCTATAAAATGAATAAAAGAACAAGCAGTGAAGTGGATGCTAATGAAAAAAGAAATGAAACCAGGCGAAAGCGGGGAAATAGAAGAAGTAGCATCATAAATAAGAAGTGCCATGGGTAGTTAAACCATCGTCTAAAGATATTTTAATATCTTTTAATGACGGTTAAACTTCTGCAAAATCACAGGCGTCCTTAAATTGGCATCTTAAAGGAAATTAACTGTAATATAAGTCTATAATAATATTTTCTTTGGGCACTTTTAAAACATTTCAGTTCATTAATGGCAGTTCTGCGTTCTGCAATCATAAACAATTTATACTTGGAAATACGAAATTCCAGGAAACAACTACTCTGCGGAGTAATGCCCCGACCAGCATTGAATTACACCTGAAAAATCTGCACTAAATATCCAAGTATCAGCGGCCTACCAGACATATACCGGTTTCAAACTCATCAGTATGCCATGGATGAGGTAACCAACGACTAATGTTAGCTGTTCTGTCCAACCCGACGCCATACATGTTTTGCTACACCATAATCGAGTGACTTTAGCTGTTTGTTACAGGTTTTTTAGGTGTAATTTAATGCTGATCTTGGCATTAGCCTGCAGAGTGGTTGTTGTTTGTTCGTTCTTGCCGAATCGCAATAAAGATCGATAGCTTTTAATGGTGTCTATTGATATATAGAACACTTCTTGTCTGTGTCATTTCAGTCCGGCATGGAGTAGCAACTGGCTGCTAGATGTAGCTTTGCTACACCGTATAGTCATAGTCCCTTCTGTCGGATTTGACAGACTTAAAACAGCTAAGATTATTCGTCGGTTACGTCACCTATGGCATACTGATGAGAGCTAATAAGCTCGAAACCGGTACATGTGTGGTGGGCTGCTGGCGAGTGGCTTTAGTTTGCTGTTTGCTGTAGGCTTTTCAGGTGTAGTTCAATGCTAGTTGGGGCATTAGCCCTAAGTGTAGTTGTTTCCTGGAATATCGTTCTTCTCAAATCGCGGTAGAGGTCGAGAGGTTTCAATGCTGCTATATAGAACGTTATTAGTGACTTTTCCGTCCGGCATGGAGTAGCCAATTGCCATTAGATGTAGCTTTCCTATATCTCGTACTTATTTATACTTGTCTGGCAGGAAAAAATAAGAAATTTAGCATTGAGTGGAAATGTAATTTAATAACTGGCTAGCAATTAAATGCTTACTTTAATTAAGTACCTATTAAAAATCGAAGTAGTTTAAAATGTAATAATAGTTAAAATATTATACAGGGTGTCCTCATTTTCTTGTTCATAAATTTGGTATAAGATAAAATATAAGAAAGTAATAGAGATTTTTCTTTAATAAAAGTACCTAATTATCTACTAAGCAAATTAATGTATTGATATGTCGATTAAATATAAAAAATATGTAGAAAATACAGTTCGGTTGAAGACAGTGGAGAAATTATTGAATTTTATTCGGATTTAAACCGTCTAATCTTTTACATCAATTCAGACATTTAGAATTTTGATAATAATTGTCATCCTGTGGAATTACGTAGATACATAATTAACAAACCCAAAGATGCCACCTACTGAGGGAGGTCAGCTATATCCAAATATTGAAAAGCAAGTGAAACAAATGCATATACCACAGAAATCTGCAAATAATGTGAAATTACCTATGTTATCGTCAGCTAGCAAACGTGATAGAAGTAATCTAAAAACCAGCTATCAAAAAAGTGGGCAGCAAAACACTGATCTACTTAGAGATACTAATGCTAAACAAACAACAGCGGGGAATATACAAGGTGAACCGTCTACAGGTCTAAATGGAGATGAAAACAACGAAGTGAATGAAAACAAATGGGAAAATCCGAAGAGAAAACAAAGACGCCGGAATATTATATTTGGCAGAGGAACCGGTGATAATAATGCATTTAGAGGTGTAGCAAGATATGTTGATTATCATGTTTTTCGATGTCCGTTAGATATGACTCCTGAAAAATTAAAGAACTACTTGGTATCGAAAAGCATACAAGATGTTGTATGTGATGAGATGAAGTCGAAATTTCCTGAAATTTATAAATCATTTAAAGTTTCCGTAGCTGCAAACTTTGTGAATGAATTTAAAAATCCAGAAATATGGCCAGAGTTTGTTGGAGTTGATCGGTTTGATCCCCGTTTTTAAAGAAAACTCAACAGGAACAGCCGCAACTATAGTAGTCAATGACCAGTTTATAAATAATATCTTATATTTAAATGCTCAAAGTTTAGTCCATAATTTTGATGAGATTTGTGAACTGGCAAATCAGGTAAAACCTTTTTTACTTTGTTTGACTGAATCTAGAATTACAAATTGTATAGAAGATAGTGAAATTAACATTACTAATTATAATATAGTTAGATGTGATTCTGCAAATCGTTATACTGGAGGAGTCGTGATATATGTCCGCGATGATTTAAAATATACGGTATTAGATAGTATAATTTTTGAAAAAAATTATTGGTTTCTATTAATTAGAGTTTATATCTTGAATAAATATTGGTATGTTGGTTGTATCTACCATTCCCCAAGTTCTAGTGATGCTATTTTTTATAA